>OY756418.1:7787500-8987500 GCA_963576865.1 Anania hortulata | reverse complement strand
AAAAAATAATTAGGCTTACAAAAACAGACAGCTGTCAAATTTTAATTTAAGGTTATTTCAGATTTGTTACAATTTGTATGTAGGTATGTATTCCTGTTAGTTTTGTGTAGTGAAATATGCGTAGGCAAGATTTTCAGTCACATAATATGTGAGTTACGCATGTGGAGAAATGATACCACTGTCGACTTCAATACTTAGATTTATTTAACCGAACTCTTAATTTTACAAACTCCTTGGTACCTATTTCATCATAGAAATTATATGTACGGTCGGCCAAGAAAGTGGTCTACCAGTTTTGACAAAATTTAATGTGTAAGTAAAATAGCGATAAGGTTGAACTCGTGGACTTATTACCTTTTTAACAATGAAAGAGATGCACAATTATGACGTATTATTTATTTGTTTTTGACGTAATACAGCTGACTGCAACTGACTTGTTGATAACAAGAGCATGAGTAGCTGTCAAATCAGAATATGTTTGCATGGGAAAATCAACCCTGTTGTTCTATGACGCGCGAATGATTTTCAACTTTAGGGTGATAGACCACTTTCTTGGCCGACTGTACCTACAGACAACATCTCTTCAACCACAAAACGTCAAATTTTATCATTTGATATTGATCTCTATCTCTCGGACTTGAAGTTGAGTCAGTTCAATAACCTTTAACTCTTTGGGTAGGTTGACATACCGTTGCCGTTAACTGTAGATAGACATGGTTTGTTGACATTATTCACGAGCTATGAGGTCGGTCGGATGGTCATAACGAATATTTGAGTCGGTTGGTTTTGGTTTACGGTGCGGATTTATAATGTATGTTTCGTGAAGGTGAATAGGCTAGTTTCCTGGGTCAAAAAAAAAATCTATTCAGTCCGTCAGTTAGATTTTAAAAAAATACTGGACCTATATTTTGTCTTTGGTCAATCATACAAAAAATTACGAAGATAAAGCGCATAAAAGTGAGCACGTGACGTCACGCCTTGCTAAAAAGTGTCGCAAGGCGTGACGTAGCGCGGAACTTTAACGGGCTATATCTTCTTCGTTTTTTGTTTGATTTAGAAAAGGAAAAATACGTGTCCAATATTTTCTGTTTTATTTAATTTAACTGACAGACTAATTCGATTTAATTTAATTGCAACACCTGAAAAGGGTAATTAAGTATTTAAGTTACATTAATATCTTTAAGATCTCAGTTGTACACTTAATTGGCAGTAAACGCATTTGAATTGAATTTGAATTTGAATTTTTTTAGGAAACTAGCCCATTCTAAGTCTATGGTCTGTTTATAAGCTTGATTAAGTATGAAATGAGTAGGTACAAATATAGTAGGCTCCTATCACGAATAAGATGGCAGAGAGCCGCAGGAGATGGTTCGGACATGTGGTGACGCGAGGCGAAGAGTACTTGTACTGTAACAATGACTTAATCAGCGACGCGATAAGTCCGTGGCTGTCACGACAAATTCTGAGCTGTCTGTGAATTTATTTTTTTCTCTTGTGTGTCGAATAAAAAGAGTTAGACCCCCCCCCCCCCTTTCTGAAATTAATTCTCGGCTACGGTTTTGGTTTGGTATATCGATCGGGAGGAGACTCGGGACGATGGTCGGTCAATCAGTGAGGTGGTTAGGTGGTCTGTTGATCGGATGGTCGTATAGTTGGCGTATCGGTCGGGAGAAGCCTCGGAGGGAAGTCGGTCAATCAGTCAGATGGCCTGTTGGTCAGATGGTCGTATAGTTAGTGTATCGTTTGAGAGGAGCCTAAGAGGATGGTCCGACAATCAGTCAGGTGGTTTGTTGGTCAGATGATCGCATAGTAGGTGTATCGGTCGGGAGACTCGGGAGGATGGTCAATCATTGGACTAGATGGTTTGTTGGTCAGATGGTCGTAAGTTTAAATATCGTTAGGGAGACTCGGGAAGATGGTCAGTCAATCGATTAGGTGGTCAGTTGGTCAGATAGTTGTTTGGTCAGATAGTCGTTTAGTCAGATGGTCGTTTGATCAGCTCACCTCGTTGTACTCCATGTGGTCAGGGTCCAGCTCGCCGTAGTACAGTCCGTCTTCCTCGACCGTTTCCTCCTTTACTTCGGCGTGGTCTTCCGATTTGCGCTTCTTGTGTCCGTTGGTCGTCGTGTGGTTGGTAGTCGGTTTGGGGAGTTGAGTTGATGGGCCTATAACAAAGGGGTTCAATTCAATATTCTTTATTGCTTTTTTTTAATAATGTCCATAAGGTATTTACCACAAAGTCTGTAGCAAATCTTAATAATTTTAATAGGAAAGTGCTAGATGGTTAGATGTTTGATACTCAAATACGTCAGAACAGCTTAACTATCTATTCTATTCTCTATCTATCGATCGATTTTTGATCTGGATCAATAATAGATAAAGGTCGTCTGGAAGAGATCGCTATTAGCGATAAGACCGCCTAAATTACATCTTTCTGTAAAAATCATGTGTAATTTACTTGTATGGTGTGCAATAAAGAGTATCTATCTATCTATCTATCTATGTGCTCCATGGGTAGAGGCATGTTTCGCTGGATCCGTGTGTGGCACTCACCGTTGACGCCGGCGCCGGTGGCGTGCGCCACGAGCGCGTCGCTGGCCACCGTGAAGTCCTTCGCGTCCTTGGGCTCGCCCTGCGACACCGCTGACGACTCGCTCGAGCAGAGCCCTACGTATACATATATCATTATCAATAAATTGGCCAAGTGCGGGTCGGATTCGCGCACGAAGGATTTCGTACCAAAAAAATAAAAATAAATCACGTTTGTTGTATAGGAGCCACACTTAAATATACAGAGTGTAACGAAAAGGTGAAATAAAACTTTAAGGGGTTATTCTACGGCTAAATTACATCAACTTTTTCTATGGGACCAACATCGAATTCGCAAAAAAAAAAAAACACTTTTCCATACTAAAACGCGACCAGCTGGCATCAGTTTGTATGGAAACGTCAATTTTTTTTTTTGAGATTTCGATGTTGGTCCCATAGAAAAAGTTGATGTAATTTAGCCGTAGAATAACCCCTTAAATTTTCATTTCACCTTTTCGTTACACCCTGTATATTTTATTCTGTTTTTAGTATTTGTTGTTATAGCGGTCACAGAAATACATCATCTATAAAAATTTCGACGTCTAGCTGTCACGGTTCATGAGATACAGCTTGGTGACGGACAGACAGATAGTGGAGTCTTAATAATAGGGTCCCGTTTTTACCCTTTGGGTACGGAACCCTAAAAAATATCCATCTTTAAATATAAATAATAAACGATGGGGGGGTCCGATGTGCCGCTGCGTCACTCGCTGCACGTGTCACGTCCCAGCGTCGGAGGTCCCCGCCGAAAATCAGCGTCGTTACAAGTCCGTGGCTGTCACGACAAATGCTGAGCACCTTTTCGATACATCAAATTTGTTTCGTATTTAATTGTCTTATGTGTATGTATGTATAAAAATAAAGGTTTTTAACCTTTATTTTTCTCCACAATCTAAGTCTTATCAATAGTTGGTACAACAGAAGTGCTATAGGTACATTAAATGTTTGTATAGATTGTGGGAGGCTGGCGTCTGTGCTAGGCAGGTAGCCTGTGTTACAGAGCACCAGCACTCTTCTTTCTCGGTGCGGTCGGGGTGCACGTTACCTATAGCCCTCACAAGCATTTCTTTAACAACAGAGTGATCGAGACATGTAAAGAGTTGCCAGTAGAAGTGGTGTCAGCACAAACTACTAACCAGTTTAAGAACAGATTAGACAAGTATCTGCAGGAAAAGATAATTTAAACTATGACAACGAGATGCAGGCTGTTATCAGTCGTTTCAACTGCCCGCCTGCCAATAATAATAAATACTGGACATCGTCACATACATTTCTCTGATCCTATGGTTAGCTAAAGCGCTTGTGTCACAGATATCAGAAGAACCACAACACAAGACCCAAACCCGAGACAATACAGAAAAGTTACTTTTCTATATTGACTGACCGAGAATCGAACCCGGGACTTCAGAAATAGCGACACCAAGTCTGTTGGTATGCTCGCCACTCGGCAATGCACCTTCGACGGTCTTTCCATACGGTTTCCACTGAAAACCAACGCAACGTAGGTAAACCCTTCACGAACGCCATCGCACATGCTGAGTGGATACCATTTGGTTCCATAACTTTGTATCATCATCAATTTAGCCATAGGACGTCCACTGCTGATCATAGGCCTCCCCCATTCATTTTCAGATTGGCCGGTTAGAGGCAGCCTGCATCCAGCGGCTTCTTGCAATCTTTACTCAAAGTCAAAGTCAAAGTCAAAAATCATTTATTCAGTTTAGGGCAGAAAACTGCCACTTATGAACGTCAATAATAACATTATTGGCCCATATGGGGCAGAACATGTCTCGTTATTTTTTGGGCCCTACTAGCGCTTCGAGACAAGACACAGACAATCTGGCAAGTGCTGAGAAGAAACGCCGGAACAAACTCAGTCACCACTAGCTGCCACAAAAAAAAAGGAAAAGAAAATAATGTATACCTGTGCGAGCAGGGCAGTATTTAATTCCAGACATTTTTGTCATTTAAATAGTCATTAACAGTATAATAACCCTTTTTCATCAAAATAATCTTAACATGCGATTTAAACTCAAACATGGGTAGTTCAACAATAGACTGTGGTAATTTGTTAAAAAAGCGAATACATTTCCCCATGAACGAATTAGGTCGTCTGTCCACTTTGTGGGTGCCAACGAATTAACAAGCTGAAGTGGCAGTGGGCGGGCCACCTAACACGTAGAACTGACGGCCGATGGGGCGGAAAGATTCTGGCATGGAGGCGTGGCGTAGGAGTCCACCCTAAAAGAAGACATTTGTAGGAAGCCGCTGGATGCCGCTTCCAACCGGCCAATCTGAAAGTCACTGGGGGAGGCTAATGTTCAGCAGTGGACGCCCAATGGCTGAACTGTCGATGATGATAATGAACATCCATGACTTGTACAAGAGCTCATCACACAAATATTTGCCTCTTGCGGGATTCGAACCCGCAGTTCGAGCAGTCGAGTCTCTGTCTTTGTCGTCGAGTTCTAAAATGTAGAATTCCAAACTCAAGTTTTAACAACACTAGCGCTAGATCGGAGAAAGTATTTGCGTACCTCTGATTTGCAGCGCTTCGGCAGACTTGAGTAGGCTGGGCAACTCCTCTTGGGTTACGTTCACCTCGCCCTTGTACATGAAGTCCACTAGCGCTTGCATTTCACTGAACCTGGGACAACAGAATATGTATCTTGTTACTTATATGAACACAATGTCATGAGGTGAAAAAAGAAGGTTATTAAGTTAGTGCTGCGGAAACCATTGATTAGCAATATAAAGGTGGCACTAGCGATCGAGGTAGGCGGAGCAGGCGGACAGCACTAGCTTGTGGCAGCGCAGCTGGTGTATTGTAGTGTCGGTAGTTATACCAGGAGTGAGCAATGTTCGGGCTACATTACCTCATGTCCCGCATGAGGACTATCGGGTGCTCGCAGGGGTTCTGCAGCAGCAGGCGCTCGAGGTAGGCGGAGCAGGCGGACAGCACTAGCTTGTGACAGCGCAGCTGGTGTAGTGTAGTGTCGGTAGTTATACCAGGAGTGAGCAATGTTCGGGCAACATTACCTCATGTCCCGCATGAGGACTATCGGGTGCTCGCAGGGGTTCTGCAGCAGCAGGCGCTCGAGGTTGGCGGAGCAGGCGGACAGCACGAGCTTGTGGCAGCGCAGCTGGTGTAGTGTAGTGTCGGTAGTTATACCAGGAGTGAGCAATGTTCGGGCTACATTACCTCATGTCCCGCATGAGGACTATCGGGTGCTCGCAGGGGTTCTGCAGCAGCAGGCGCTCGAGGTAGGCGGAGCAGGCGGACAGCACTAGCTTGTGGCAGCGCAGCTGGCGCGACTCGCACGCCAGCGTCACGTCCGCGAACTGTTCCGTGAGTAGCAGGCGTGGGAACACCGCCTGGAACGAACCAAAAACAGCGTTATCACACTACCGATTTGCGAGCGAATAGGCTATTTTACTTCTAGCAAATTGTACTATCATCATTCTCCCCTAAAGAGCGCCAAAGAACACGATCTCCCACTTTTTCATCTATCCATTGCCAACCATCTTCCTAAGGTCGTCGGTCCACCGATTCGGGGGGTGTCCTATACTACGTTTCCAAGACGTGGTCTTCACTCGAGAACCCGTTTACTCCACCTTTTATCGGTTCAGAGCCAGATGTGGCCGGCCCACTGCCACTTCTTTAACCAGTTTAACCTCGTTTCGGAACTTTAGGATTTTATCTCTTAACGAAATAACAAGCATCGACCTTTCCACATCACCTTTCTATCGCTCTTTGAGTGACGATAATTATATTATAATTATATTCAAAAAACGTAGTTCATTATAGCCTAAGAAACTGAATTAAATATACATATATAAATGCGGAAGGTTGGATCGATGGATGTTTGTCACTTAATCACGCCAGAACGACTGAACGGATCTAGATAAAATTTGGCACAGAAATAGATTATATCCTGGAATAGGAGATCTTCGATTATTACCCCGGAAAAATGTACGTTCTCGAGGCATGCAAGATAAAGGTTCAAACGCATTAGCGCTGCACCTCACGGCGCTGCATGGTGCGGTAAAATATTATTTATATGAGTTTGTATAGAGCAAGACGCACTTCAGCGGCACGGTAGCGGCTACTGCTACATACAAAATTACTTGCAGTGCTGCGCCGCGTCGCGCAGTACAACGCTAATGCGTTTGGACCTTAAGGTCCAAACGCATTAGCGTTGACGTTAGCGTGACAGTTAACTGTCACTACAGATGACGCTTCTTACCGTTAGATGTCGCTGTTTAGTTGGCAAACATATTTAAATGTAAAAAAAAGTACTTAACACTAGCTCTTGCCCGCGACTTGGTTCGCGTGGTCTAGTTAAGACTTACTATGGTTTTGCAAAGACCATGCGAAAGATGTCACGGGCAACAGCTAGTCCTGTATGCATGTAATACCTATACACCGTGACTTTTTAATTACCCGAGAAAACTAAAATTTGCGTTTATAAAAATATGTATATCAGTAAGTAACACACAAATATTATAGCGTTCATACAAAAATATCGTTTTATAGGACTTCAAATAAAGCCTGTTAATGGACCAAAAACATGTAAACCATCTTCGTAGTATTATAATTAGGTGGATTTTGGTTCCGTTAATGTTGGAATGATAATGATTACTATTTGAATTAGCAGGATATTAATGGTGCATATTTTTTAAGGAATGTTAGGGACCTTTTAAATAAATTTCTCATAAAAAAAAATTTTTTTTTTATTCGCTAAATTCGATGTATCTATCTGAGATTGTTAGTTAATTTTCTCGGGTAATTAAAAATTCACGGTGTATATGAACATAAAATAATAAACTTAAATAAGGTCGCCTTTTATAAACTAGTGAAATTTAAAGAGCAATTACAAAAACATAAAATTTTTATACACTAGTTTTCGAGAAAAACGCCAAAAATTATTTTGATTTCATCGTAAAATAAAACACCCCGAGCCCCGTGCGTGCACCCTGAGGGAAGAGTGGGGCACGATTAAAATGAGAGAGACAGAGGCGATGACGTAGGAACGTTTCAGACTAGACAGGTGCTCTTAATTTTTTTTTGTTAGTAATAATAAAAATGACAACTAGCCCGTTTTTAAGAACGAAAATAATAGGGCCCCGTTTCTCTAAAATAATTAGAAGTTCTGTTAAAGTTTCACTAGTTTATAAAAGGCGATCTTGTATAGTTGTCTAAAAAGTAATATTTACCTGTAAGTTTGTGTGATAGGAGTTCCATCGAACGCAGAACTGCTGCGGTGGCGCCGCCATCTTTTCTATTAACCGTTCAATTTGACAACATAATATTAACTTATTTTTTATCTTTGGCCGATATATTTATTAGTCTCTAAAATTGCACTTGTATATAAACGTCCATGGAAATTATCACAGTATTTTAAGCTATGTTTTAAGTACAAACAATACTTGTTAAGTAGAAACTATTTGGACTAGATTGTATAATGTTAATACTGGAACCGATAGTTTTTTTCTTATATACCTAGAAAAAAAGAAAAAAATATATTAATAACATTTCATCTTTATAAATTAAATTGTTTAAACTTTAACTGATACAAGTATACGTAAACGAGACAGAATAGAAATTTCATTGTTATGCGGTCTCATGAGACTGCTTGGATGTTAACGTGTTAGACAGATTTCACGATCACACCAATTATCTAGCCCCAAACTGAGCAAAGCTTGTACTATGGTGACTAGATAACGAATAAACATACTTGTATACTTTTATAAAAATCTATGACTTAGGTACAAATGCTCACACAAAATTCGAACCTGCAACTGCTGGCTTTGTAGTCCGGAACGCAAGCCACGAACTAACACAGACAGTCATCAAAACATCCATGTGTATATATAACATGTGTATGTGTATATCCATAGGTAATAGACAATAATTTTGCCAGTAACACACCAATACCCAAGCAAATTTAAAAAAGCGTTTTCTAAATAGAACGCGAATCGGGAATCGAACCCGGTACTCTAGGCGGACCACTGCGCCACTAAGCCATTCGGGTCGTCAACCGTAATAAAATAGATTTGCGTAAGGTTTTTTCCTTTTTTATTTGCGTCAAAGTTTGCGACTTCAACCTTACGCAATGCTATAGTAACCATTAAAGGTAAGAGAATGATTATTGTAAAACCTATTCATGTTTTAGTGAGTGGTTGCATAGGATAAAGTACCTACACAGACACAAGAATAGGCACTTAAAAAATATGTTTGTTAATTATAAGGTTTGAAAGAATCAAAACAAAAAAAGCTTGCTTGTCGGTAAAACTATTAATAAAACGCACACTAAAAAACCAATTGGAAAATCAAATAAAGGTTTGTACACAGGAAACAGTGTTTTTCTCTTTTTTTTGCATTTTTCACCAACACAAACAAATCTGTCAATCAAACTGTCAGTGTCAAGTTGGAAGATTTCGGCACAATGCCATTCTCAGCTGTGAATAATGTTACCATAAAATTAATTTAATTATCCCCGTATTCTTAAAAGTCACGCGAAAAAAATAAAGTTTGTTGGTTTAATTTCTCATGTTTTAATAAATAACGATTTAAGTGGGATTGGAATGTAGTGCATAAAGCCTGCACGTTTATGTTGATGAGGGTTGAAACATGCCGCCTGAATAGGATGGGTTTTATGTTTATTTAACATTGATTTAAATTGGAAGCCAATATTTCTAATACATTTTAATACTGGTGAAAAAGAGGGCAAATTCCTTTATTTTTAACCGACATCGAAAAAAGGAGTAGGATCTCAATTTGGTTGTTTTTTTTTAAAATGTTTGTTATCTCAGAACTCTGCCAATATTGAACCGATTTGAAAAATTATTTTCTACATTGGAAGGGTATACCTTCAGATTGGTCCCATTAAAAAAAATCAATCTCGATGATAGGATCCATGAGGAATTGAGGGAACTCCTAAAATATTATAGGTACATATAAAAAATTTAGTATATTCAACAACAAGTCAAGCATTTGCATTTAGAAAGTATAATTTGCTGAGGTGAATCCGATGAAAAAGACCATAGTTGGCCACAATGGTCTTTTACGATTAGCGATAAGATATCTTCATTAAGACAGTTAAGCGTGTCCATAGTCGACAAATCAAATTTTAATAAATGATTCTGGTGAAAATGGTACCATCAAACTGATCTGATGATGAAAGCGGAAGGTAAGCACCGGAACTCTGTGATAAAACAATGTATCATAGCTTATTTGAATCGTCATGACAAGCAATTTAGCTTTAATTACATCACAGATCGCCATTGAGAGTGGAAAAAAAACACTATAAAACACAAATAAAACATTTTTTTTATAAAAAAATAACCGACTTCAAAAACACTAAAAAGCTAAAAATAACTTTTAAACAATCATACCAAACAGTTATTTTAGGAGTCGGTGCCAGCCGTGGAGTGAGAACTGAGAATGGTTTTGTTTGCACCGACTCCAAAAATAACTGTTTATATATTTTTTTCTACTTCAATATCTATATTATTTATTCTGTGGCAATAGCTTATAAAACCTTTTCAATTATTATTAATATCAAGCTGGACTATTGGTTTAATCTGACAAGGGGTTTATGTTTGCACAATTAGTGTGAGCATAGTTTAAGCCGGCGGAAAGTGGTGATTGACGTACCTAGATATTAATATATTCTATCCACTGTCTATTACTCTAAGTAAGTATGTATTTAATAACAGCTAATGTTTGATTTGTTTTGCGTAACGGAATTGATGTGTTTGTGAATAGTAATAATATTTTTGCCAATCATAGTACACTATACAGGGTTATTTGTAAAACATCAACAACCTCCTAGGGGCTGATTCTGGTGCTCAGATATAAGAAATTTTTCTATGGGACCAACATTTAAATCTCAACAAAAAAAACACTTCCCAATACTAAGCCGCCATCAGCTGACATCAGTTTGTATGGAGCAGTGAATTTTTTTTTTTAGATTTCAATGGTGGTCCCATAAAAAAAGTATTTGAGCACCAAAATCAGCCCCAAGGAGGTGGTTGATGTTTTACATAAAACCCTGCATTCCCGGTTGGCATAGTTGTTTCATTGTTGGTTTCTTTAATAAATTGGCTCGGGTTCTGGGTGTGGTGTCGCCCCTGGCAAAAAATCATTGTCTGGTACCTAGAAAGACAAGTTTGTTATTTCCTTACATTGAGACAGTGTTATCTAGCGTACATTCATAATTTTTTTCATCCCGTTAGTTACGTTCGTGTTCAAAGCAGAAGTCAGAAACCCACAGGTTAAAAGTAGCTTTATTGATCTAAATTGTCTAAAACTCCAGACAAAGTTAACACACCTCCACATACAATTTGCAGCTTCAAACTTTGAGAGCGTATCAACAACAGCGATAATATTCAGAGGGATCACTCCTTGCAAAGCACGCAAAAATATTTTTATCAGATTTTAAATAGGAAGATATATGTGTAGCAAGATTGTTTTCTGCACATTTATACACTAATTTACATAATAAATTAACCTATTTATTTAATTAATCCAGTCTCGTGGTTTAATCTAACTATAATAACTATCTTATGGGTGTGATAGGAAAAATAAATAAATAAATATTAATACTAGACATATACATACACATACACACACACACACACACATATACATACACACATATTATGCACATTGTTGATTGTATGGTGTAAGTTCACGTTCCCCTCTTTAACACGTATTGTATAAAATGTAACAAAATGTAAATCCAATACTGGCTGTCTGCTTTGTCACCAAGAAAATGTATTCTGTATTTAAGAGCTGTGGATTTTGTAAAAATTAAAATAAAATAAAATCTTCTCTACATAAATAAAGTACCCTGTCTACGCAACGCCTAATATTTTGAATTGTAATTTTAGTCTAATTTAGCTTTTCAATTGCTGTTGCTGCCTGGGTTGCTGCATGAAAAATCGTCTGAGAAGAGAAGAGTAGAAGCCCTTGTCTATTTGACTATATTTAGTTACGATTTACTTACACTATTCTTGTGGAAAGCGCTAGTTTCTTTGTCACTCTTCGTTTTTTTGTCCAAGCGTAAGCCGTAGCTAGTAATTTACTTACTTGATCAGAGGCTGTAGCCACGAATGGTATTTGAAGCAGCATAGTTTCCATAGGACCTCTTACAGTAGGTAAAGGTGATACATATAAAATACCGCGAGCTCCTCCTACCATAACATGAGGTATGCCCGATAGGGTCCATAATTTATGTCACCTGAACCTAACAACTAAGACCTTCTGTAGCTACACATATGGCTATGTAATAAAGAATTGAATTGAATATCCACGAATACGATTCTCAACCGCCAACAGGAGGCATGTCGTAAGAGGCGACTGAGTGCGAAATCTTATAAAAAACTGCGCTCGCCAACCCGAATGTCGAGCGTGGCGAGTATTGGCAATCCCCCCCGATGATAAGTCATTGGGGGAGGCCTTTGTTCAGCAGTAGACGTTCTATGGCTGAAATGTTGATGATCATGATGATGAATTGAATATACGCGGCCAGGTATTGCTTCAATACTAAGTGATCCTACTCTTTGAAGTCTATTTGTGGTTGAACATAATTGACCAACTTTTCCGTCGGCGAGAGAGCGAGACGGGCGTATGTCGGAAAACTCCCCCACGACGTTAAAAGTTACAAACAAAAAGGCGGTTGAACATAAAAATCAATAGCGTCGCCGTAAAAACAGGGCTCGTCTGACCCTAGAGGAGTTACACTAGTTATTTTGAGCTGGAATATCATAGGAACGCTAACGATCATAAATTTGTTAGTGACTTTCTTAAATAGAAACATCTTAATTTTGCTTTAAATGTGGTACACATACAGATGACAATATAAATGGTGGTTTCTTACATTTTACCAGACACTGGCATGTTATTATTATTTATTGTATTTAGTAAACGTTTGTGCTCATGCGGCTTGTATGTACAATGGGACTAAACTGACAATCAACTCTATTTGCAGTTGAATTTTTGGAATCAAGCATAATATGATCAATGGTATTCTTTAAAAAAAGTTTTAATAAACATATTTTTCTGTTTGATTTTATTTAACGACACGAAAATAATTATTACGATGAATTCAAATCGTGAGGGTGTTTTTAATACCTACTTACTTAACTACTTTTTTATTGACATTTCGCAGTCGCTTTCGTAGCTACGAATCCTATTAGTCAAAATGGGAACTTTTAAAGGTAGTTAGAAAATGGCTTGACATATAAGTATTACTGATTATAAAACAACGCGAGAGCCTTCTCTCTGGTTTGCATCGTGAATAAAAAAATAACAAATAATATATTTTTTGCCAATGTATAACCTTGAATATTTCTCGCCCAATGATCTCAAATTCTCAATTGCCATCAAAAAGTAGACAGACAGGCGACACAATAATAAGTATAATACCTGTACGCGACAGGGGGTGTCTCATAGTCATAGCGACCGGCGGGAAACGATTCGGATCATAATTGGTTGAAAATCCACAGACGAGGGTCCGGATTTCAAAACACTTGTATATTAACTTTGGGGATTGTTTTATTGAAAGGTTTTTTAGGATGCTTACCTACTACAATATATAAGATTCAGCTCAGAACCTATTACTTATTGCGAGTTAAAGATATTCTTACAACTGATTTTTGCAAAAGAAATTAAGCATTGTTTTCTTGCTAGTCATCTTAAAAATTCAGCGCATATGACTTATTTTTGTATGACTGATACCTATGACGGTAACAAACTAAGACTTTTCTTTCATTATAGGCCAGTTTCCTGGGTCAAAAAATATTATTCTATTTATTCCGTCAGTTAGATTATCAAAAATATTGGACCCATATTTTGTCTTTTGTCAACTATACAAAAAATGACGAAGAAAAAGCGTATCAAAGTTTGGGAATGGGAGCACGTAACGTTATGCCTTGCTTAAAAGTGTCGCAAGGCGTGACGTTACGCGGAACTTTAACGGGCTATATCTTCATCATTTTTTTGTTTGATTGAGAAAATAAAAAACATGTGTCCAATATTTTCTGGTTATCCAACTGACGGACTAATTAGATTTTTTTTAGGAAACTAGCCTAGTGAAACACGAGATATTAAATTCATGATTAGTGCTATTCACATAAATCCAGGAGCACATCAGTGTTCCGTCAGAGACGGAAAACAATTACTTACAGCGTATTCAATTATTGATCGATTCCATATATTTTATATGAACTTGTTCACACGTCATATCCGTGCCAGAGACATCAAGCTCCTTTCAATAACGAATTGACAACCGGTAGTAATATTATGTTATAGTGCCACGTGGTTTTCCAGTCGACAATTTTTTATCCTACGGTTCCGAATTCTAATATCACTAGCCAGCCATTATCAGTTGTCAAACCCTCTCAGCAAAACCTTGCTGTATGAGACCGAATTAATCAACGAATAACCTTCTAAAGATAACGACGTTGCATGGATATGCTCTAAACAGCCATGGTTTCCCATAAGACTTGAGCTAACAGGTCCCAGTTAGCTCAAGCCTGCTCCGAAGGCAAATTATGATTTTACTTGTACAAATCAGTCAGGTGAAGAACTAAGTATCCACACGGTCTGTAAGCTACTGAGTAGTCGCTGCTTAAAGTAGAGATTAGAAACCTTAGAAAACCAATAAAAGCCTAATATAGTCTGAAAATCTTAGTGTTTAGGTATATAATTAATTTCATGAATTTAACATGAGTTTAGTGAATATATTATAGCTCTTTTCTAATATTATACATAGTTACACTTCATATTAATTGAATCTAGAGACCTCCCAGTTTTCGCCGCGGCCCAGTATTTTAAGTTACGTCAATTGCGTCTAAGGCACAAAATAGACGAAAACATTATTGTGTGTCCGAGTTCTTTCCTGTCACGTGATTTGATCGCTACAAACTCAATTCTCACAATAAATGATCTGAATCGCGGCTTTCTAGTAACATAATATTTATTTTGTTCTCCAAAAACACGCTTAAGTAAGATTGATTACAATAATTAGGAACAGGCTAAAAAATCATAAACAAAAAAAAAGGAAACAGAGAGACGTATAAATTGTAAGAAGGAAGCGTAAGTTTTGGCTAACTATGAGCTATAATTTAACCTGATAGAATTTTTTTCTGTGGTATTTATAACAAAAACAAAACCTTCTTGCTAGAGAATGCCCCAGGGGGTATTAAAGTTATTTTTTATGATTTTAACACAATGAAAATATCCCATTTAATCCATTTATTTATTTGCATTACCAATCAACACGTTACATGAAAAGGTAGATAAGGTTTTAAACAATACAGATAATAATCTTATGAAATTTGTTTGTGTACTCGCTACACTAAAGCTTTAGGAAACAATCAGGATTTAACCTAAGTAACAATATCCGCTAGTCAGTATCTACGTAAATTATTTATGAATTCAGTCTGTTCCAGTCCTTTCTACTTGTACCAATTTGTGGAATGATCGATACGGTTGGGCCTGACTCTGAATTAGTTATGGGAACTCGGACAGTAATCATTTGTTTGGGTTTTAGAGATTTTCAGATCAAAAAACCTAGTAAGTGTTAAATTACCTGTAATTCTTTTAAGAAATAAAGTTCTTAAACAGGAAAAAAAACCATAAAAATAGATTTACAAAATTAAAAAATAAACACTACGAGATTGTTCTTATTAAATTAATAGCTTTGCAAATTAGTTGCAAATCGGAAAATTTAAAGAATGATACGCTAAAATATGGGGCACTAACTTAACTACTAAGCAAAACAATTTCAACACGTTATTCGGATACTGAAGTTGTCTGAAGACAATCAGTAACACAGGTTGGTAAACCAGAAAAAACGGAAGTTGCTAGGAAAAACCAACAAATAGGTAAAGCAATTCACTTGTCGAAAAAGAATGCTTAAGCTCTAATGGTAGACCTCCAACTATTTCCACTCCGGTAATTAGAGGTTGGAAGTACTACAACGCGACGCAATAGATTTGCATATTAATTCTATATAATGAAAAACTTTTTTGATTTTTTGGACGGACAGTTATCGCCGATAGCCTATGAAGATTCTAGCAAACGTGATCGGGCCAGTGTAGAGTTCGCAAGGCACCCTACCATGCGGCGAACTTGCTAGTGGCTTTCTAGCGGGCCCGATCTGAGGGTGAATCGGACTCGAGGCTTAAGGGCGCCTGTGTAGGCTCATACCTCCGCTTGGGTCGTCATCCATAGGGTGGACAGGGAAATGAAAAACATGTATTTGTCCAGCTGTAATAAATGGCTAGTGGCTACTCAAAAAATCACCTCTCTTTAGTCGTGGTCCGAAACGCTGAGGGCAATGATTAGATATTTGAGATAATAAAACGCACACAACTAAGAATGGAATTGTGAGGTTTATCATTCATCGTCTTTTATTCACTTTACAGTTTCACACTAATCAAACTGTTACGTTTACCTCCGCCATTAAAGCATCGTCGTCATTATACTATATTTTCAAGAGTTCTTCTACGTCTTTAAAACTCAATGGTAATTGGATCTAACGCATGAGTCCATGTTTTACAAGTACAGGATATAGCGAACGTACTATATGTATATTTTGACATCTATGCCAGACAAATAGGCAGACATGTAACCTGGCGACAGTTATTATCTAAGAAACATAATATTCATTAACGCTTTCGTGACGAGAAGCTTAGAGGTCATTTAAATCTGACTCAGTCTTTTGTTAATTTGAAAACAGATAAGCGCAGGAAGTAGTGGTGATTTTGTCTTTATGGTTAGGTTATGTTGTGATAAATGTCCAGTGATATTTTTATAATTGCACAGTCAGGACAAGGTCATTTTACAAGTATTAGTTTAAATGCAGTACAAGACTAACATAGATACAATCCTAGGATTACTTGGGTTTTTAAAGTACTTTTCTATCAATCCGGCTTTAAATATGTTGCTGTAAGAGTGACTTTTACGTAATCAGTGTTACCAGCTTGCCTGCTTATCAAACGCCTGTAAAATTTAGGTAGTCCAAGCAAACGCAAAGTTCCGTTGGGAAACCGTATAAATAACCAAAAGTAATTATTATCGATCCATTGAGACAGTGGTTATTAATGGTTTCTTTTGCAGTATTTTCATATCAATAAAGACTTTGTTGATGTGTGAGATAGTTTAAAGACTATTATTTTTTATTTTATATAATACAAGAATCGCCTTTATATTAGTAATAGTAGGCAAACAGTTTTAGGGTAGTAGCTACAAACAAAATACAAGTGATTCGTATGTTTTTAATAGAAATAAGGAGAATGTACAGAACAGGTGTTATTTGGATTTAATAGCCCCAGTAATCAACCTAAAAACTGAAAATAAAACCTAATCTTCAAGATACTAAGGTGTTTCGTATTATCACCAAATTTAATCTAATCAGAGTTGGGTCTGCGACCATATTCCGAAGATATAGATAACACTATTATGAGCCTCTTTTTAGTAAAAAGACAAGCACGTTGAGTGCTCTGTAATATCATCAGTTTGTAGGTTTGACCACTTTAGGACTATCAAATTCAATTACAAATTATATATGAAGCCAATGACTCTTTAAGAGATTCTGTAACTTGGAACAGGAGGCCCCAAACCAAGGAAAGCTTGTAGTATGGCGACCGGATGACGGAAAAACATACTTAAATATGTTTGTGACTTAGTGACAAATGCTTGTGCTCATCAAACTTGCCCCTTGCGGGATTCGATCCCTCAACCACTCGGCTTTGTAGTCCGGAGCGCGAACTACTACACCAGACGGTCGTCATTGATTACTGTTTATATAAACTGGACAAGATGAAATTATTTCGATAACGTATTGTAGATCAAAAATGGTCATTATATCGTTAACACTTGTCTAAAGAATTTAGACTCGAAATTCTTCCTCAGTGCTTCTCAATGCTGAGAATTATCTTGTATGATCATTATGTGGAATGAGACACAAAACCGTCTGTTTGGCAACATTTATGGAGTGATCTACCTTTTGACATCTCCATTTCACACTAACAACGATTAACCCGTACAATGTTTCTCTTTACGGTTATAGTCAGTGATACAATATTTTCAAAGTCAGTACTTAACTTTGAACATTGGATGTTTGGATTTGATGGGTATCGGAAAAATGAAATAACAAGACTTGTAACTCCTAGTATCATAGCCAAGCGTATTCTGAATAAAAACACGTTCGAGCAAAGGATTAAGACGGGAATTGAACGCATGATTTTACTCAAAAATGTGGCTGTTTGACCAGTACAGAAAACAGAAAAAAAAGTTGTCTACCAAAAATCTTAAAACATAAATGCATATCCTTTCTTCAAACCTAAAGACTAGTCATAATTTAGGCTTTTTTAAGTAATTTACCTATCTAACTAGCGATAAGTCTGCTTAAATTGTGCAGCCTTAATGTATTTCCTGTACTTACCTTATTTATTTGTGGGCCGGGCGTGCAAAGAAAATCTATTTATCTAGGTATTCACAATTACTTCAGCATGTTTTCCAAAAACACAGACAATGAATAAAAAATCGCGCCCAAACAATAATAGAGCGTCATCCTAATTGCTCTGAAAACGAGCAAAGGGAGCGATATCTGTGCGATAAGTAAAAAAACGAACCGAGGTCTGGAGGGCCGCGTTCATCGACCCTAGGGGCGCTCCCGAAATAACCCGCGCGGGGGTCTCAGCTCGAGACTCGTATAAATAAACTGGAGATTTGAGGCCAACGATCATTCGTGGAAGCTTCTATCTTTTCGGATTTGTGCTAGCAATTTTAAGTTGGATAATATTATACCATAGGGCGCCTTGGAGCTATAAAATGTCATCGCTTCACCTTGGTCGAACAATGACATTTCATACACTGCTGCTGATGGCAGTGGCTGAAAAATAATACCTGAGAATAATGCTCAGTGGCGTGCATTTGTCCAGCAAAGGACTGACTTAGACTGATTTTGATAAAGATAGATACTCTTTATTGAACACCACACAAAGTAGATAAAGTGCAGGATTTGCAGGAAACACATTTAGAGCTGCATAACTAGGTTTCTTTTGGAAAAAATGTGCATTTAATTCTTTATTGTTTCCAAAATGTACGGTTTAATCGTTACACATTATATACATAAAGTTAAAAGATCATTATACGAAATATACGGCCCAGCCAGTCTCTATTATACGAAAAATCGAGGTGGTTTAGTATTCATTATAAAAATATCCTGAGGAAACATGCACATTTAAATTACAATGGATGAGTAGTCTAAATAGTCTGGTCCATTATAATGCCATGGAGGCCAAAATGATGGCGATCGCTTCATTAAGATAAACAGATTTTCCAGATCTAAGTTAGCACCTAGCAGTTCACTTGAGAGTTCAAATTCTAATAAGAAACGGAATGGAATAAAGTGTGAAAACCGCAGGTGGAAATAAACCCAAAGACAGTAACTATCAATCACAGATCCGTCAAAAAGTCACTAATAAACTTAGCAGTAATTAGCAGCAACTAAATGTTAGGTAATAAATAGTATCGGACACTATCCGGCTAGTCACTAACATTTTATAAAACGAGAATCTCACGATATATCGACATCATTGTATTAATGACGTCATGAAATATACGTTTCTATGATTAGATAACAATTCCGATAGTGGGCAAATTTCGTATTTTTACCAGAAAACCTATACAATAATAATTCGGAGTAAAGATATCGACAACCGCGAAAATAAAGAACCAGCATAAAACGACACGTAACGTAAATAAAGGTCAGTGAACTATGACATTCGATTTGATATAATACAACAAATCGACAAGTCTATTCCACAATATTCATTTACATAGAGTTTATTATATGCGATGGCTGAGTTTAATGAAAAAACTCAAATACTTTTGGATTCCCAAAAGTTGCTTATTAGCTTTTTCTAGTAAAAAAATACAGCAAACTTGAGCTCATTTTAGGATACTGGGAAGATAAGGATTTCATTCTAATAAACGTCAGGCCCAATACAGTTCAGTTTTTTTTATCAACTTTTTAAATCTGTTGTTTAACTAATGATCCTGGCTATACAGGAGATGCATCTTGTAGAAACAAAGTCCCATCAAACAATTACAAACCACATCAATTTGACGCTATATAAATAATCTCACCGAGTTACACGAGATTACAACAATAGAGATGTGATGTCATTGAATTGAACATCTCTGCCTAATTGATATCTACACGGCTTAAAACAATGATAATATACGTAACCTATTATTAAGTTGTGAGAAGGATCTGTGGTTTTGAAGGTCGCATTTTGTTACTTTAGATCTGACAAGGTTCCAAAAATCAGTAGTGATAATTTGAAAAAAGAAGGTTTTTTTAAAATTATTATAAACAGTTGAATGTTGTGCTACTAGTAACTAACTTATCTTCGCAATACGATATGTCAATAGACACCCAAAAGTGACACCTTTGAATCAAGTACACACAATATTATGCCAAGGTGTTCAATAACATCTATTTAAAAACTTCATAGTACCAACAATATAGGTAGTCTGGGTCCAAGAATCATGAGCAGTGAGCTCAAGGTCTTCGAAAAGCGATAACAAGTATAATTCGCACTAGTGTAATAGTTGAATAACGAATTTTTAATGCGTGCTTAATGTTATGCTTTGAAACTACGATATCAAGAGAAAAAAAACCGTAAAAAAGATAAGAGAAAAAATATTGGCCTCTAGATTGGAGCAGAGGTACTTGAAAAATATCTTATCAGATTTTAACGTTACACGGAGCAGTAAACATTAGGTTTGGCCATTTGACCGATAAAAACAAAATTCCATAAGAGTACAACAATTTTTACAGCTACGACTCACCGGAAAACGATGAAAACAAGCAGGAAACAAAACCCATAATATTCCCTTGGCAAGCACCTCACGGTTACGGGAGCAAAATGGTTTTACATGAGCTTATAGCCAACATTTGGCCGTTCCGAAAATAGTAACAGGCCCCACTAATGTTATAAACATTCGCCGCCGCCTGACTCACACATGCATGCACTATAAAAATCAATATTTAAATAATTACACTAAGATATCTTTAGGGAAAAAACGTAGCGCTGTTAAAAGGCATGAAATGGTCGCCTCTGAAAAAATGTGACTGCAATCAGAACATCCAATATGGGAAAACAACTAAAATAGACTTGTACTCACATTGAGACCTCGCGACTTCGCATCACGTATGCAATTAGTTAGCGGTGACTGTTTTTTTAACGATGAAAAATCAATAATTTTTAAGAGCACGAAATTGTTCATATTTTTCCATCAGGCCCCGCTTTCCTCTTGTGGTCTCAGTCGCTCGGGCACTTAAAAATGAAAAACCTATTGCAAGAAAACTGTGGAAACGAAAGAGATGCATATACGTCGCCGATTGTAAATAATGACAGGGGCAAATCATAACAAATGAAAGAGACAGTATATCATGTCGGAGGTCTCAACAAAAACAAATGAACATCACTATTTAGACTTCTAAGTAATAAATCAAACATTACTTACCAGTTTCCCGTGTATTTTGAATGAAGATAACAAGAAATGGTGTAAAATAAGTGTTTTTAACATCGCGAATGCATTTTGACGGCACGCGATCATCCGTCACGCGGACGCCATTTGCAAAAGCGTGCAGTTCAATGTTGCTAGAATGTATTAGAAATATCCCATTAAAATTACCCTGAAGAATCCAATAAGAATCTAGATTATTATAATACAAACTGTAAACGACTCGCTTAATTTTTTCCTTAAGGTTCCTTAAATACAATCATTTATACTTAAGTCATTTAAAGTAAAGTGAAAAGTAAGCTTTAAGAACCTAGGATTTTTTTCAGGATTAATTATTCGCGGATATAATGATAAAAGTAAAAAAATATACACTTCTGTTGGTGTAAAAAGTAAACTATCTATAAAATAAAAGTAGATAAAAAAATATTAATTTTTTTTTTTTCGTAAACGCTTGCTTAAGCATGTTAACAATTCAAGAAAAGTATACATTTTGCATCTTTCACGACAAAAATGACATCTTCATTAATAAATTTTCCTCCGAACTTTAATTAGGTACCCCAATATTAGGAAGAAACGTGATTTGTTATATAGCAATGAGGTAACTGTTTTCCTTTTAATATATTATTTGCCTACTTTTTTACTTATATTAGTTACTATTCTCAAAGAAAATAATCAATGGTTGGTATTCTATTAGAATCATGTTTTTTTTCATTCGTGGTAGCACAGAATATGTAATATGATAAATCGTGGTAGATTTAATTGAATTATTATCATGCTGCTTGAGTTATGGCAACACTGTTGTAGGCTGTCATGCCATGCGGCACTGTTGGCACTTGGCGGGAATTTTAACTTTGGTCAAGCAACTCACCGAAATTATGAAATAAAATAAAATACTTTAGTAATGAAGTAATTTATTTGTAATTCTTGTGAAGCTCTATCTAGTTCTAATGTGGTGACTGGTGAGTACATTTTAAGATTGATTTATTATAAAAGAAAGCAAAATTCTGTAAGGTTTCTGAATAGTTTTGTTGCAAAGAATTTTCATATACAATTATTACTCTCAACTTTTTGTAAACTGTTCTCTACCTAAAGGTTGAAAGTGATCGCTTCCAGCGATAAGACCGCCCAAATTGTACTATTTTAATATTTTTTTTTGTCTGTACTGTTTTTTTTGTGTGGTGTGCAATGAAGAGTAGGTAAGTATATCTATCAAAAATCAAAATCAAATTATTTATTTGCATCACATGTGTGGTTAACAGGTGGTAGATATTTGTACAGTACATCACAATGCACCCTGCAAGGGCATAGCAAGTTATACATTATTATTATTAAAGCTAAGTAGTAGATAACATTATATAACATGTACATGTATGGTCAGTCCAGCCTGCACTAAACTGATGTACCTACCTGTTTTTTTTTTTGTGGCAGCTAGTGGTGACTCAGTTTGTTCCGGCGTTTCTTCTCAGCACTTGCCAGATTTCTGAGTCTTGTCTCGAAGCGCTAGTAGGGCCCAAAAAATAAGGAGACATGTTCTGCCCCATATGGGCCAATAATGTTATTATTGACGTTCATTAGTGGCTGTTTTCTGCCCTAAATTGAATAAATGATTTTTGACTTTGACTTTGTAAGAAATTTAGAATATGGATTATATGGATTATATAAGAAATTAGATTATGGATTATAAAATCAAACTTATTAAAATATTTGACTATATATTCATATTATAAATTATATTATATTTATTGCAATTTAGTATAATATTCGTTATGTTTATAATAACATTTATCACAAAACTATTCAGGGACGCCAAAAATCTGTCATATTTATTTATCTCTCGTATTCATTTATCAATCTTTTAAGGATGGATTTGGTCCGAAATTAACCTTGTATAAAATTTTATTGTAGAATGCTTCTTGACATTTCAAAAATGCTGTAGTTACAAACACTAATTATAAGACAAATTACCTATTACTTACCTACTAACACTGGACTCTGTCTGAAGAATTTTTTGAATCCTTTAATTTGAATTTTTATTTATTTAAAACTTTATTGCACAAACATATAAAAAGTGTACAAAAGGTGGACTTAATGCTAGACATTCTCTGCCAGTTAACCTATAGGTCATGCAGAAAGCTTGCAAATGTTTTTCATGAACCTACAAGAATAACTTAGATCAGCTACTTGCTTTTTAAATAATATTTTCTGTAAAGATACTGAATTGAATTGAATTAAATCTGTAAATAGGCTAGTTGACACTTTTTTTAAATATGTCTTAAATTGTTCCATTAGACCGAAAAAAATGTTTGTATTTTTTAAGACTTAGAAAACTACAAAACTTTCATTTTAAAATAATATTTTCGTAAACAGACGAAAATGCTGTCAGCCATTTTGGTCTATAGACTATCTGTGCCATGACGTAGTCTCTCTAGTAAACAAACAAACGACTTAGACGTCTTTAAGAATACAACCTCTCTGAATTAATCAAACATGATTTCTAATAGTTTACACAAAAAATATAGTAATTATCATTATTGTATCGTTTGAGGATGCAAAAATACGTCAGACTCGAATGACATTTGATCGTTTACCATATATGACTGACGTCACTCACGTGCGCTCACATCGCGATCATGGCGGATAGCGTTTTCAGAGTTTCAATAGATTACAAAATATATTTTTTAATTTGATTTTTACAGCCATCTTCTACTTTTAAGTATTGAAATCGATATATTTAGGTTCCTAAAGTCGAATAATATATGAAATAATTCTTTGTTTAATTAATATTGATATGAGTTAACTAGCCTATTGTTAAAAAAACAAAACAATATATATATTGATCACCAATAACCAGGAAGACGCTGGATGCAGGCCGCTTCCAACCGGCCAATCTGGAAGTCAATGGGGGAAGCCTATGTTCAGCAGTGGACGTCCTATGGCTGAAATGATGGTGATGATGATGAATCACCATCATGTCTTTTAAAAGATGGTGTGTGTAGGCCAATCACTGCCAACCGATTTCCTATATAGATCTAAAAGTAGGTAGTTATATCGATTATTACTTAATTACCACATAGAAGTAATACAGTAGATGTATTTATATAAAGGCAATCTATTTGGGTTGGTAAAAGAAGAATTCTATAATACAGGGTTACATTAGAAAGGGGTGCCAAATCTTAACGAATGGCTCAGAATTAGTAACTTAATCAAACTTGCAAAGAACAAAATAACTTTTTTCCCATTTAATTATTCCTATCCGCTGTTAAAAATCGTACGCGTGGATAACTTAACTCATTCATGAAAAAAATGCACCGTATGTGCACTGCGTAAGGTCCTTGTTGGCGCCGTACCTACGGCTCTGATGAATGACTGCGCGGCTTTCGTAATATCTCTATTGGATTTATTATCTGATATTTTATAGTATTTTTTTTTCGTAACATACGATTATTAAAAATAATAACGATTAAGACGCTTCTTTATATTGTTCCCTAGATCATATTTTTTAAATTTGGCACCCCTTTGCAATGTAACCGACGAGACTACGAAAGAAACCGCGTGGCCATTTAAGGTACGGGGAGCCTGCAAGGACCTTACACGAGATAGTATTGTTTGCAGATGATACATCATTGGGTTTTAAATCTGAGGTAAAGCTGCCTTTGGCAATGTAAATAGTGCTTTCTTCAATGTAGTAAGCTTAGTAACACTTTTTTTCAAGCTTCGTAGGCTTTAAATTGACCATTTTAAGAACTAGTCTTTTTTGACGAATTGGCCATTTTAAGAATTAGTCCTTTTACGAATTGGCCATTTTAAGAACTAGTCTTTTTTGATGAATTGGCCATTATAAGAATTAGTCCCTTTACGAATTGGCCACTTTAAGAATTAGTCCCTTTACGACTTGGCCATTTTAAGAATTAGTCCCTTTACGAATTGGCCATTTTAAGAATTAATCCTTTTACGAATTGGGCATTTTAGAATTAGTCCCTTTACGACTTGGCCATTTTAAGAATTAGTCCCTTTACGAATTGGCCATTTTAAGAATTAATCCTTTTACGAATTGTCATTTTTTTGAATAAGGCATTTATTTGTAGAATAACAACATCTATCAAATATTTTTAATAAAAACTCAAATGTTGTGGGATTAGTTATTATTTATTTTATGTAGACAGACATATAAGCATTTTATTCATTCATACAAATCATTCAACAATTTGTTTGAAAACTATTTTATTTTATTTTTCTGGTGTTGAGCTGGAGCAGCTCCAACGAAGAACGACGTATAAAAGGGCGGGTATCTGAAAAAGAAAAAAGATTATTTTTTAATACATTTTTATTATCTTTACTTGTACCCAGTGGTGGTTTTGCCCTGAAGCCCAGTAAGCCCGGGCCTAGGGCGGCTAGATATAAGGGACAGCCAAGTGTAGCAAAAAATACACAGATGGCAACAAGAAAGTACTCAAAGTAAACGCCTTATATCTTAGGAAAAATCGAGAAAATTCGATTCTTATTCCATTACAACTACACTACCTTTCAGCACCATGCTAATTTATAGTATTTTCAGTTTTTTTTTAAGTACGCCAATATAGTTTGCATTCGATTTGCGAGCGCTGTTTAATCGAACAAGTAGCCACAGGCTGTGGCCCACAGCGGCCTGCCGTGTGCGGTAGTCTACTCACCTAGGTCCTACAGCGTGAGTACGAATCGTAGTAGAGCTTCCATTACGTATGGGTGTACGTCAGGGTTGTATATTGGGACTCATATTATATTTACGCTGCCTACCGTGAGTCATGTAAGCCAGCCGAGCACACCGCCTGTCACTGTCATCGCGCCTGCCCCCCGCACCCCTGCGCCTTCTTCAATGTGCGTTCATCAAACAGGCGCAAAGAAAAATAGCTTTGCAGACATCGTCGCTAGTAAGCGACCTACTGCCGCCCTGCAGCCGACGTTACCATGCAAACCACTAGAAAGCGATCATCCTCGAAACCGAGCTGAAGATGACTTCGTCGAAGTTAAGAATAGGCACGACGACCGCGTATCAGTCAGAATCGTTGCGGCACCGCACCTATAGCTACGGGGCCCAACTTTCTGTTACGCGCTGCCACACCTGTCACGGCCCTGTACCTGTCTCGCCTGCACTATACCACCCAGTCGCAGGACATCGTGGAGCACATTAAGCTCAAGACTCATCTTGAATTAAGAGTTGCTCCTTTGGAGTCAAGACACAACGCGAGTTTTAAAGCTTTCGTTGTGTTAGTACCGACATACAAGCTAGACATCTTCCTGAAGGAGGAATTCTGGCCGAAGGGTGTGGTTTATCGTCGCTTCCGAGGAAGATTGCCGGCTGACACCACCAGAACGGCTCCGAGTATGAAGCCATAAAAACAAATTAATTAATCTAACTTGTAATATTGTATGTATGCTAGTCTATAAGGTATTTATTATATGGGCCTATTATTATAATGTCATCTGTAATAATTAAGATGCCTGAAATAAATGATATTTATTATTATTATTATATTTAATTTAGTTGGAGTTGTAGGGGGGGGGATATCAGATACTCAGCCAGGTCTCACAGCGTGAGTAGATCGGCGGCTTTAGGAGGACAAACTGTTTGCTCGCTGGCTCTATACCAAAGTTGTATATGCACGGGTGTACCTCAGGGTTGTATATCGGGACCCTTATGGGGGGCGGTATCGGACACTGACCGCGGCCTAGAGCGTGAGCAGATCGGGCGCGCGGTGCGCCAGCAGGTCGGCGGCGCCCCCCACGGCGGCGCACCACGCGCCCAGCCGCGCCGCCAGCCCGGCCGCGCCCGCGCCGCCCAGCGCGCGCGGCCGCACCCAGCGGATGCTCACCGTCTCGCTCACCTGGGGACACGTACCTGGGTTTTTATCACTGGAAGAATGTTACGACAGAACCTTCACTTATTAACGTACTGTAACTTTTATAGACTGCCAAAATTTTGCAAATCACGGAAACGGAGCATCCCACACTCGACTCACATTCACACTGACGTATACTCGCACACGTCACACGCACTCACCGGACATCGTCGTCATATTTATTTACGTATGTATTTTGTCTATGTAATCTGTGTATGATAGTATTTAGTTTATGTATATCGTTATTTACTGTATGCAGTTTTTTATGCTTTTAAAAATAATTCACACGGACCTTTCATTTGAATTTGTATCGCCTATATCGCACCGCCCACAAAACGTCTCTGTTTAGCCTAATGGTCGACTGGTAGAGAATGCCTCATGGCATTGAGTCCACCTTTTGTATGATTTTTAATCTGTGCAATAAAGTCTAAATAAATAAAGACATACGAGTATCCTTGAAGATGTATTTTTAGTCTTGTTATTATTAATTTTGTTTTGTTATACCATTTTGGTTATTTCCTCCCTATAGCCCCTTCCGTGTTTACCCGACCTTTAATGTGATAAACATTTTAAGTGGCTATGTGAGCATTTAAAAGTGATTTAAGTTAAATTTACATGCTATGAGTTTGGAATACATAAACATAACTTTTTAATCAGATATCAACCGTCCGTGTCGGTTCTCATTTCCTTTCTGCGGCCGAGACTCCCTTAGCTATCACAATGATCAGTCTAGTGAGTCTGCCGGACAGGCACAGACGGGACAGACGGGTCCACACCGCCTACCTACCGGCCTAACACTGCTAATCCTGATGAGGTACTCGAAACGATTGTAACTGGAGATGAAACCTTGGTTCATCATTATGACCCAGAGAACTAACAAGAATCTATGCAGTGACATATTAAAAGAACACCTCATCCTAAGAAATTCAAGGTCGTCCCTTCAACTGGCAAGGTTATGGCCACAACATTCTGGGATTGTGAGGGAGCATTGATGATCGATTATAAAGATAAGGATGTAAATATTACCGGACAATACTATGCTAATATTATTCGCCAGTTAAGGAAAGCAATCAAAGAGAAGAGGAGAGAAAAATGGTCCAGGGGTCTGCTTCTGCAATCAAACAGAAAATGATGGAAAAATGGTCCAGGGGTGTTCTGCTTCTGCATGACAATGCCATACTGCCCATGTGCATACTGCTCATATTGCCAGGGCTGCTATTAGAATCTAGGTTCGCAACTATTAATCACCCGCCTTATAGACCAGATTTTCTGATGATGAAGCGTTAAGGCAGCAGTGAAGAAGCATTTTGACACCAAAGATAAAAAATATTTTTATGAAGGATTTAACAAAATAATTGACCCGATCTTTTAAGTGTGTTCGCATATGGGGGAGTATATTGGAAAATAAAAATATTTACATCGTATTCTATTATTTTTATACACATACCGAGAATTTATTGAACGGCCCTTGCAGATGTGAAAAATCACAAATTAGTTTAAAACCACTACACCGTTTGCATAGCCACTGGGTTTTTTCTGTTCTCACCCAAGGACCGGAACCGCTTACAAATAAAAGGGTTTTTAATCGGGTTATGAAATACCCGACTTGTTTCCACAAACCCACCCTATCAATTCGGTAAGCATATCGTCGACTTACTCCAATGAAAGGCTAACCAAATGCATACAGTTAATTCGGGTAAGCACTAACTGTATCTGGAAACCCTATCGAGGCTTACCCTATGAAAGGGTTTTAAAAGCGTTCAAGCAATTTTAACCTCTACGTGCACACCATTCGACTCATTATTGTATAACCTTTTATTGTGTATACACAGACAGGTTAATACAAATCACCAGAATGCGCGAAAAAGACATAGACAATAGGGTAACCCTTTTAGTTGGTAAGTGCTAAATATTGAAATTACCAATACCCTATTTGATTCGGTAAGCGCATTGAAAGCAGTTAACTTTATTTAAAAAGGTTTCCGTAACGAAAGGCTAACACTGGAGTAGCTTATCAATAGGGTAACCCTATCTTTGGGTAACCTTTTAATAGGGTTTCCCTAACAATACGCTTAATAAAAAAAGGGGTTTTCTGGTCCTTGTTCTCACCTGGTCGATATCAGGGGCGTGCATTGGTTTCAGATAGGGGTAGGCTGGGTACATACACATTTCAAGCCAGTGAACAACGAAAGCCTAAACCGTAATTCATATTGAGCGTTTAAATAAATGCTAGATACATTTATTTCTGGTATCACTGAAATTAAATTTAATCCTGTATTTTGTTCACTTATATCTACGTCACAGTAAGGACCGCGTCTTAATGCTTTTTAAATATAAATTGTACTCGTCCACATCTCGCGGTTTAGGAAATGTAAATACTAAATAAAAAACGCAATAAAATTGACATGTTCACGTAACAAGCGCCATCTTGGTAATTAGATTGGAATAAGTTAATAAAATTGGTGGATTTTGCTAAAGCAGGGTAATGATTAGTTATGTGAAAAACTCAATAGATGGAGCTTTAAAAAATAAAATGATAAAAACTTTAATTTTACCTTTAGGAAAATCCTACTAAATTATAAAGAGGTACTTCGAAATTCACATGGTATTGCATTGTTTAATAAATGATAATTTCTTACCCAGATGTCGATTTCTTTTTGCAAAATGGTGAATGGGGTCGTTGATTTATTTTACCACAACAAATATCAAAACAATGAATGGAATTAAAACAAGTCATTAATCTGATATCCGTAATGGCTATGTACGAAAAATCTGTTGATAATGTCTTGTTTTTGCAACTAACACAAATCCGCATTTGATTGTCTTCGGATTGGCGCGTAATTTATTTAACCTAGAATTCGCATTAATACTTCACTTTGCAGTTTTTCCATTGAATAACACACAACCACACAACACTTAACCCCGAAAACAAAGATAGCACTCAAAAAAGGTGTAAAGATCAGTAATACTATAATCTGATTTATCAAAACTCGCGAGATGACAGCCGCCGGCGGCAAACTATGAAACTAATGGAAAAAATTGCTGACGCAAACTTTGTATCAAAACAATGTCCTGCATTACCTTTCAAGGAACTGTAACCCTTTTTTATTATTTTCAAACGTTTCTATAAATATAATTACGATTTTATCATTTTAAATATTCATTTCAATATCTTGCACTGTCAAGTTTTAATAAAATACGACATATTTAAAGTGCAAATGATCGAAGTAGGCGAACCTATATCCGGTTTATGCTGCTAATAAGGAATGTTCCTTCCGTCCGATTGTCATGTATGAAAAGGGTGTAATCTTTAATTTAGGCGACTTTCATTTTTTTTAAAATTCAGTTTGTTCACATATAAGCAGCGAGTATCTAAGTGTGAGTGAAAATTGAGTAAGTTTGCGTGATACAGTAGGCGATCTCGCGGCAGCCTACATTGGTTAAATTGCACAGGAACGATCTAAGTTGCGCGCTTTAGTAAGGAATAAGTACAGGTAGACGACAAAATGGTTACAGAATATTTATTGTTTATTGTTGAATACGTAAATAATAATTATGTTTAGCTGTTCTGTCGGTTTTTATGAAGGTAGGCTCTGCATAACAGCCTATATGGGATGCACGCCCCTGGTCGATATGCCCTTTCAGCAGCCCTCAGCTAAAGCCTTCATGACCGGTAATTATACAATGTGTAGTTTTTTGGACCCGACAAACTTTAAGGGTGGATTCTACGAGTAATTTCATCGAGAAAACACCCCCATATGTGGGGTCAAATCTCAATATTTTAGGAATGGCGGCCATTTTAAAATTTAAAATTTTAAAATGTTAAATTAGTGTTTTTTATCGTAAAATTTAATTATTTTTATTAAAGTACATGCAACATTTTTTGGTATTTCTTTCATACTTTTAAGTGAAAGACTTCTGTTTGTAAGTGAAATCAACTTACATGCGCTGCGTCAGGGGTGTTTTAACTTTTAATAATTATTGACTGCCTCGACGTAGAGATACGGTTTTGGTATCATTGTTTAGCTTATATCAAACACTTTTAAGGGAATAAATAAAAATACCATCAAATACTCTTTTCAAAGTTATTCAAGTAATTATCAAAATTTTAAAATGGCCGCCATTCCTAAAATATTGAGATTTGACCCCACACATGGGGGTGTTTTCTCGATGAAATTACTCGTAGAATCCACCCTTAAAGTTTGTCGGGTCCAAAAAACTACACATTGTATAGTTTGATATATAAAAAAACGGTCACCCATCCAAAACATGACCTCTACCAAGGTTACTCAGCCACCAGGTTTTTTTCCGTTCTTACCTGGTCGATGTGCCCCTTCAGCAGCCCCTCGGCCAAGGCCTTCATGACCAGCAGTTCCACCTCTTCGTGCGGCACGCGCGCCTCACGAGCTATCTCGCTGAAGGTCAGCTTGCGCTGGGCAGAGGTGCGGTTGAAAGCCATCTGCGGAGACAATGGGATAATATTATATATAAATAAATATGTATAGACGGCCGTAAAGAATACACTTCCCCACCGCCAACAGGAGGCGTGTCGTAAGAGGTGACTAATTTCTGTAGCACGAGACGGGTAGTAGCGTCTGCGTGCGAAATGTATGAAAAAAGACGTATCTGACATTACAAAATTAGAGAAAATATTGGTAGATGCGTCTTTTTCTACTGCTTCCGAATATGAATGTAACACAATTTAAAAAAAAAAAAGTCTTATATTTATAAAAATGGAACCCTAAGGCTCGGACTACATGCATCCGGAATTTTTCAGAACTCCATACAAAATGTCTCCAGACAAGTCCGGATTCAATTCTTTTTGTATGAGGTTCTGAAAAATTCCGGATGCATGTCCGAGTCTAATAGTACAGATTATAAAATGGCGGAAAATGTTGTCGAACAAATCATTTGTCATTTTTACTCTCTAGGGTATGTGCTCCATGCCACGGACAAAACCCTCACCTCCATAAGGCACAGTATGGCCAGCTTCCTCGCCAGGTGCTGGCTGGCCCGCATCAAGACGTCTTCTGCTGGGCCTAAGTGAATTGCTTGCCTTCCTCCACCTTGTAAGCCGTTCCCAACAACCTGCAAGACCACAAAACCCTCACCTCCAAAAGGCACAGTCTAGTCGGCAACCTGCAAGACCAGATATACGAGTACCTCACCTCCATAAGGCGCAGTATAGCCAGCAACCTGCAAGACCACAAAACCCTCACCTCCATGAGACATTATAGCCAGCTTCCTCGCCAGCTGTTAGTCGGCCCACCTAATCAATCACAACCTGCAAGACCACAGACAAAACCCTCACCTCCATAAGGCACAGTATAGCCAGCTTCCTCGCCAGCTGCTGGTCTGCCCGCCTCAAGTCAGGGTGCTGCGCCTTTTGCTGAGCGGCGGTGAAGGCCTGGATGTCTCCGCACGCGCAGGCGCGGACCAGCTCTATGGCCCACGCGTCCGGCGTGCCCTCCAGGGACTCCAGGATTGGGTGCGCGAGCTGGGATACAAGTTAAAATGGTAAAAAAATGATCAAATTACAAAAGGGCTCTACATACTGAACAAGCTTTAGACATTATAAAAAAAATAAAAACCGACTTCAAAAAACTAAAACGCTAAAAATAATCTTAACACTTAAGTACCTAATCAGTTACTTTTGGAGTCGGTGCAAACGAAAACATTAGTCTCTCATTAACTGGCACCGACTCCAAAAGTAACTGATTAGGTACTTAAGTGTTAAGATTATTTTTAGCGTTTTAGTTTTTTGAAGTCGGTTTTTATTTTTTTTATAAAATTAACTTATTTCATCCATTTTAGTGATAAATCCTAATCAAAACAAATCTTACGAGTGCAAACATAATTTAACTGCTGAACACCGATCTCATTTCCTATTTTTCCACCCTTAGGGGTAATTTTTTTCCAAAAAATGTTTTTATTATAGTATCTTTGAAGTATAAGCTATTCATTAAAAAAAGAATCATCAAAATCGGTCCACATTTGGCAGAGATATAGGTAAGATAGATACTAAAATCAGTTGGCGTGGTACGGAGTTTATGCAATGTTTGATGATTTTCTTATAGATCCCCATCATCAGAATTTAACCAAATTTATATGGGACCATTCTGAAAGTATTACCTTTCAAACAAAAAAATAATTATCGAAATCGGTCAACGCAGTAACGAATGATCGCTGAACATACATAAAAAATAAAAAAAAAAGATACCGACGAATTGAGAACCTCCTCCTTTTTTAAAGTCGGTTGAAAAAAAAACAGTTTTAAGTGGTGGTAGTTGTCGTTTATAGTCACGTCATTGAATTAAGTGGTTGACCGTCATTTCACAGTTGAGTCTTGTCATTGAGTTACGTTAACGTCATTTTTTAGCTTCCTTAAGTCTAGTGGTTGACCGTCATTTTATGGTTAAATCACGTCATTGAGTTAAGTGGTTGACCGTCGTTTTATGGTTGAGTCACGTCATTGAGCCAAGTGGTTGAACGTCGGTTTATGGTCGAGTCACGTCATTGAGTCAAGTGGTTGACCGTCAGTTTATGGATGAATTACGTCATTGAGACATTGCGTCAATTGGTTGACCGTCAGTTTATGGTCGAGTCACTTAAGTCCAGTGGTTGGCTGTCATTTTATGGTTAAGTCACGTCATTGAGTTAAGTGGTTGGCCGTTAGTTTATTTATGGATGTATCGCGTCATTAAGTCAAGAAGTTGAACGTCGTTTTATGGTTGAGTTGCGTCGTTGATTCACGGAGATGAACGATATATCGCAGCGGTTCGAAGTCTATTTGTGTGCGATCGGTCTTTTAACTGATTTACCGAGTACAACAAGACTTGCCACCATTTTTGCTAACTAAACAGTGAGTGACATGTAACGGTAAAAAGCGCAATCTATGATTACAAATATCTTGCATCCCCTACACAGCGTAACTAACCCCCCCCATCAGTTCCCCTAAGTCAAGTTTACCCAAACATTTTCAAAGCCCACATCAGCTAAGTCCCCCCCCACTCACCAGTTCCCCCAGGTCGTAGACGCTGGGCGCGAGCACGGCGGCGAGCGCGAGGCGCAGCGCCAGGGCCCCGCGCTCGGCGGCCGGCAGCGCGGCGCCCGCGCGCGTGCAGCCCAGGTAGCGCAGCGCCGCGCGGTAGTAGCGCGCCATGGGGCCGCGGACTCTGGTAAGATAAGATAATCATTTATTTGCATAAAATGTGCTACAAAAGATGGTATATAAGGTGCTTCATAAATATCTGCAACGGCTGAAATGGGTAAAAGTATTGCCTATATAGATTACGATAGTAAAGAAAGGAGACGGGGATTTCTGGGCCATTGATGTGAGTAGTTAAGTATGGTTTAAATTTTTTTTCATATTTTTCCATCCTAATATACAAAAAATCTGCCCATTTCTCCTCCTGGAAACTGAGCAATAAGAAAAACAAGATTTTTATGCAGTCACTGCAAAATCGATTAAAATAATATCGATTTATATGAATAAGATAACACAATTGATAAAAAAGAAATACTTTTGGTCTATACTAGGCAATTAACGTAAACAAAATAATTATTTGCATTAAAATAAATACATTAAGCTATTTTAGCTTATAAAAAAATTATTTATCAAATAAAAATAAAAAACATATCGATCATTAATCGATTACCTAAATAAAACTGATACTGTATATTTATTCTGTGCACCGATACTGACAGCTGGCTTGTCAAATAAATAAATAATCGTTGGATCACTCGACGTTTCATATTTTACGTTTCTGCGTGTGCGTTTTGTTTGTGTGATTTCATATTATGTTTTTGTTTTTTCATCGACCACGGCTTTGTTTCACTAATTCTGACCCTGCCTAACCTGAACGATCTTGCAATGCTTTCAATCTGGACACGGAAGATCTTGCACGTCTGACTTAGATTTTTTCCTTTGGATTTTATCTCTGTGTCTGTGATCTCTGTGAAAACTGTGTAACAGCAACTAGTCACTGTATGAACTAGGCAGACGACCCCTAAACGATGAAACTACTTTGCATGTATTTCAACAATGGCTTGCACCTCAGTCTGTAAGTATACCTTATCTAACCAGTTGTTGTCGTCTAGTTTGTGGCCTAAATGTAAATAACTGTATAAGTAAGGTTAAAATATCTTTTGTATTTTAGAAATCAGCTGTTTATTACATAACCTTACTTTTACTAAACCCTTAATTAATGCTCTGAGATTGACAAAAACCGCAGAATTTTCAGTCAAAGTTTGCCAAGTATCAATCTATTCATTTACACCATTTTTATCTTATTACATCCAGGGCCCAAATTTGTATGGAAACGTTTCCATCTCCTTTTATGTCATTAAAAAAAATATATTAAATAAAGATTAGGCTTTATTCTGTCTCAAACCGTCCAAATCTGTCCAAAAATGCTAACGTTTCACATTATACCGCTCCCGCGCAGTGTCAAGGGCGGATGACGAAGTGTGTTATGCAAATTGAAGCAAGTAACCATTTATTTACTGTCTTTTCGCAAATAATTAATTACCGATCCGGGGCACGTAATTCCTTCACTATCGTAATCTATATAGGCAATACTTTTACCCATTTCAGCCATTGCAGATATTTATGAAGCACCTTATAAACAATTCTTCTCACGTTTCACCAGAACCTGGTATACAAACATTAACATTTATAATTATATTTTTTTAACATGACGGCCATTAGCAATCGATTACATTTCCAATAGAATATGTCAAATGAAAAATAAAAATAGGCAAAATAAGTGGGTTACGACGCTCATAGTCTGAAGGAATTAAAATATTCATCGATTGAGTAAAAGTATTTTTAAATTAGCCACGTTTTTAGTTTTACCCTGAAAACATTTAAAGGTAGTTATTTCATCACCCAATTTGTTTTATATTTTTACTGCCATGCAATACGCATTCCGACTATACAATATTGTAGTACTATTTACTACTAGCACTAGTAGGGCGAGACGAGTTTGTAAGGGTATCTTGTGTTAAAATTACATTCTACGCTCTTTGTCCTGAACAAAAGAGGATTTGTTTTGAAGAAAACGCAAATCTCATAAATATACAAGCTGGGACGACACAGTCACAGTATATTTAATTTTATTCACGGCACAGCAACAGCATACAAATAACAACTTACACCTAGAAACATTCATTACAAAATAAATATCGAATAGCTAACTACTTCTTGTCGCTCGTATGAAATCTTCGGATATCTCGAGATATCCAAGACATATATATTTAAGGATTTCATATGAGTGACAAAAAAGTCACGGCGACAAAAGTCACCCGTGCACGCACACTAACCGACGATGCTTTATCGTAAAAGAATGAGTTTGTCGAAAAACAAAAAATGACTTAGTCGCACTATGTTGAAATTATACAATAGGTTATTTGCCTTGTAACAAAATTGACTTATCTAATAATTTAGTTTAATAGTTTGCACCATATGGAACCGTGACATATCAATAGTTATTAAAAATAATAAATGATTATTGTAAAAAAAACATTTTCACATGTTATATTTTTGTCGGTATTTTACATTGTCAAAAACGCCGGTAACAATGACAGGCATGTCACCATTGAGTAACTTTGTACTAGAACTGACATCCCAAAGCGAGATTTTGCGCTACGCTCGCACAAAGTATAAGTAGTGTGACCGTCGACAAAGGTTTTTAACATGCCTGTTCTAGTACTTTATAACTCAATGGATATTTAAAAGTTCGTGTCGTCACGAACAAGTATATCATGGCCGACGGCGTTTTCACAGGCTTTTAAAAAAGGTAAAAAATAAAATACTATTTTTTACTATTCTCAAAGGTTTAAAAAATTAAATAAAATTTCTGACGCTTTATTTGAATATTACCAACAATAATAACTCTATTTCAGAAAACAATCAAATAGCCTATTGTATACAATTTAAGGCGCTATCTGTCATAGTAACAGTATGACAGATAGCGCCTTAAATGTTACGACCGTAGTCACCTATTTACTCGATACTTTTTTTATATATATATTTTTTTAGTGATAATAAATAAAATAAAAAATACGTTGTTCCCTGACCCGGTCTTACTTATATCCCCAATTTATGGGAAATCAAAAAAGAACACGTATAATATCTAACCGAAATAATGCTCAATATTTCTAGAGATCAAAGAGTACATGATAATGATCTTCGTTATGAAAAAACATAAATATTCAACAACATATTTTTTATTATAGTCCTTTCAAGATTAGAAGGGATTTGTGTCACTTCACTGATAATATTGAAAAAAAAAAAAAAAAAAAAATTTTGTCATTGCAAAAACAGAATAAACTTTGCCTCTAAAACTAAGCAAAAATTGCAAACCAATAATAATTATAACCTAATGAATTTTAAAAATATATTAATAATAACTCTTATGTTGCTACTACTACTCTTAATAACTCTTGTATATACTCTTATGTACTATATAATATAACTCTTATGGATAACTATTGGTGCGAAATAAATGAGTTTATTATTATATTATTAATATGATTTCCTTCAAATAGTTGATGCGTAAAACGAAACGTTTACAATAGGGATTGACAATACATAATCGACGCTAAATAGATGTATCGGTTCGGTCGTCTTGTGAAAACTTATGCGTTGACGTCAATAGGGTAGTTGACACTACTAATCAATTGACATACTTTTTATGAGCTGTCAAAACGTACTTCTTCCTTGGAATTTGTATGGCAATAGCGGACAGTGACGTCACTGTTTACCAAACACAACTGGCTATCTATTTATTAGTTTTAAAGCAATTAAAAATCTATTTCAAGAAACAATTTATTTATTTATTTAGACTTTATTGCACAGATTAAAAAAATCATACAAAGGGTGGACTTAATGCCACGAGGCATTCTCTACCAGTCGACCATTAGGCTAAACAGAGACGTTTTGTGGGCGGTGCGATATAGGCGATACAAATTCAAATGAAAGGTAATTGTGAAATTATTTTTATAAGCATAAACTACATACAGTAAATAACGATATACATAAACTAAATACTATCATACATAGATTACATAGGCAAAATACATACGTAAATAAATATGACGACGATCATGAGACTACAATACCTAAGGGTTCTAGTTGATGATTTCAATTTATAAAGAAAATGAGCACGGGCAAGTTTCTTAAAAGAGTATTTACAAGGGGCTTGTTTGATGTTTTCGGGTAGAGAGTTCCAAAGCCGAATTGATTAATTCAATTAAAAATGATGACTGAACAAATTAATTAAATTGGGTGTTATTTAAAAAAAGATGTGTCTCGGAATTATTAATAAACGGTGTCAACATCCCAATACTAAGATCACATGCAAAACCATAAGCACTAACCTGTAGTACTCCGAAGCGAGCTTGTAGAACCTGCCATGCACGGGCGTGACCCCGTCGGCGTCCTCCAGCGACCCCTCCAGCTGTTCGATGATCTTCGCGGTGGAGTCCAGGTCGTTCAGGTGCTCCAGGTAGATCTGGCCTTGCAGGACCTGAGGTAGCAATAATGATAATAGGCTACTTTTTTGGATCAAAAAAATATTATTCTAGTCTGTCAGTTAGAATATCAAAAAATATTGGACCCATATTTTGTCTTTTGTCAATCAAACAAAAAATGACGAAAATAAAGCGCATCAAAGAGAGTACGTGACGTCACGCCTTGCTAAACCTTGTCGCAAGGCGTGACGTTACGCGATACTTTAACGGGCTATATCTTCATAATTTTTTGTTTGTTTGAGAAAAGAAAAAATATTCTGTTAATCTAACTGACGGACTAATTAGATTTTTTTAGGAAACTAGCCCATTGACAATAATAAAACTTTTAATATATATCAATTTAGCCAGGTAGACAGCAACTATATGATGACGACCGTCTCGTGTAGTGGTTCGCGCTCCGGACTACAAAGCAAGCGGTTGCGGGTTTGAATCCCGCATGGGGCAAATGTGTGTGTAATGAGCACGAGCATTTGTACCTAAGTCATGGATGTTTATTAATGTATTTAAGTATGTTTATCCGTTATCTAGTCGCCATAGTACAAGCTTTGCTTAGTTTGGGGCTAGATGATTGGTGTTATTGTGAAAACAATTTATTTATATTATAAATGTGTATTATAAAGTCCCTGTCTGTTACGCTTTCACGTCAAAACCAATGAACCGAATTTGATGAAATTTGGTACAGAGATAGACTAAACCTTGGGAAAGGACAGGTAATTTTTATCGTGAAAGATGAACCGATTTCGATGAAATTTTGTACGGAAAAAAGCTTGAACCTTACGAAAGAACATAGGCTACAATTTTTATTCCATCTCATAAGCCCCAAACTAAGCAAAGCTTGTACTATGGCGACTAGATAACGGATAAACATACTTAAATACATTAATAAACATTCATAACTTAGTTATTGTTATTATCCAATCTGTGTTGAATCTGCATTAACTCCAAAGACACATATTTGTTGTGAGTTGTGCCATAGTGTATTTTGATTTGTGCTACTCTTTATCTAGGTGTGCGCATGTATATTCCGTATCTGACTACCTCCATAGCCGAGAGGCGAGCATACCGGACTTGGTGTCGCTATCTCTGAGGTCCCGGGTTCGATTCCCTATCCGTCAATGTAGAAAAATAACTTTTCTATATTGTCTCGGGTCTGGGTGTTGTGGTACCGTCGTTGTTTCTGATTTCTGTAACACGTGCTTGAGCTACTTATCATAGGATCAGAGCAATGTAAGTGATGTAGTCCAATAATTATATTTATTTATTTATATTCAAGCAATTTGATAATTTCAAAAAGAAATCATGTGTGTGGTCAACGGAAGTCTTTTTGAATATGTTGAGGAATATGTCTACTTGGGCCAAATAATCTCCCCCAGTGACCAGATGTCGAAAGAGATCAATAAAAGAATCGCCAGCGGCTGGAAGAAATATTGGGCTTTGAAGGAGATTATGAAGAGCAAAGAGCAAGACTTTCAACACATGCATCCTACCATGTATAACATATGGATGCGAAACATGGTCACTCACTAAAAATCACGGGGATAAACTTGCAATCTGTTAGCGGGCTATGGAAAGAAGTATGATCGGTGCAAAGCTGAAAGACAAAATCCGAAATGAGGATATACGATCAAAAACAAAGCTGACTGACATACTTACTCAAATTGATCAGCAAAAGTTGAGGTGCACCTTTTAAGATTTAATTTAAATAAGTGGAGTAGACAAGTGAACTATTGGTATCCTAGGGATGGCAAACGGAAAAAGGGCCGTCCACGTAGAAGGTGGGAAGATGAAATGGCAATGACCCTGGGACACCAGTGGACGAGAGCGGCAATGGATAGAGCTCAGTGGAGACAGATGGAGGAGGCCTACGCCAAAAGGCACACAGAAACAAGAGACATTTTGTAGCAACTACCTGTAAATAATATTGTAACATACTTATACTGCATTGTTTCTGGAATAAATGGCCATTTTATTTTTTATTTATTTATAATTTGATAATTTAGGAACTTGGGCTACACCCATGCAGCATAAAATATAAAGTAAGGTTTTGGCGTTTTGCTGGTTGGACTTTCACAATGTAGTGGTCACTGTTCTAACCTAACCTAACACGGGGATATCAACCAAAGTAACCGTCGAATGAAATGAATGTCCGAGAAACCTAATATAACCAGGTTAGGATGGTGACTAAAATGGGCGAGGTGAGCGAGCAAAGCCAGCAGTGAGAACCAGCGATGCGCAGATATTATTCAAAAAGTCGGGGCAATTTGCCACTAATGCCATCTATTATACCAATTTAGAAACTAAATAAACATGGATAACTCTTCATACCTTGCAGAGTGCCAACGCCTCATCATTAGCCTTGACTTTGGCCTCCAGTTTTTCCAAGAAAGTGATTGCATCTTTTTTGTTGGTGAACTGTTTCACGACGTGTGCACAGATTTCTACCAACGAGAGGGGGTTTATTCTGAAAGTTAACAAATGTTGGATTATAAAAAATATTAACAAACCTCCGAATAGCAGCGAGTAGATATTCAAGTGACAAACTCAATTTACACAAACACCAATGATATAAATCAGTTGTTAATGAAGTCGACCCATGATCCTTTTGTTTGCAAGTGACTATAATTAGTCTCCCGAACTATTTTGTTCACCAAATAAAGATTTTTGTTTTTTTTTCCAGGTAAAAGTTTGTTTTTATATCTTTTATACACAGATGTGTTCCAATTTCACTCAGTACCATATAACATCATTGTTTTAACACATATTTAGTAGTCCATAAAACCATTTTTACTTTCGTCCTTAACTCATCAAGCATACATAAATACAACAGAAATTCAATTTTATTTTATTTTTTATGCAGTCTCATGCGACCGCTTGGATGTTGAGGGGTAATTGCTATTGGTTGATCAAAATAGTTATAGCTAGGTTGGATCTGGTCGCTGCTGCCTTAATGTAGTCATGCATTGACTTTGTTGATAGTACATACTTATAAACAAATAGATTATAAGCAGTGCTCGGAATAGGTAGATTGATTTGATGTACTTTGGTATTGCTAGCATAATATGGATATGCCTTTTTTCAAAAACTGATACCTACCAAGAAATGCTGGAATACCAGAGGCATGTCCATATTCAAGAAATGCTGGAATACCGGAGGCACGTCCATATTAACATCAATGTTTGAGATCATTGACCCCAAATCAATCTACCTATTCCGATCACTGATTAAAAGGTATAAGATGTATTTTAGAACTGGATCAACTTGGCCCAGCTTGTTGTAGCCTGAGAAACTTGATTCTGATTAAAGATAAAAAATTAATCCCATTTTCATACACATCGAATGTTTTAGCCATAATAATGAAAAGAAACTTAATAAGCAGACACTAAGTGTGTCAATGATGCTAAGATTCGAAATCTGATAAGTTAAAAACCAAGAAAATTTAAGGTTTACTTGAAATGTTGTTCACTGTGTCATCCTAAAAAAGATATGACTTGCAAAACTTACTTGTTTTCAAATGTGGTTAGGAAGTTATTGTACAGCTGGATTAAGTTATCACCGGTCTGAAGAGTCGGATGGTCGACAAATTCCAACAGTTTTAGAGTCAATTGATGCCATAATCTGCAAAAAACAAAGCGAGGAGGTTAGAATTGTTTACATACAAATATTTGATGTATTAAATCAGTTTGGAGGAGAAACACTTACTTTTTGTTATAAAGCTCCTCTAGTCTAGCCCAATCGCTAGCGATAGCGGGCTCTGCAGCCTGTTTTTTTGATAAAAAATCATTTACATCAATAACAGCAAACTTGACGGTGGCCATCTTTCAAAATTGTAGCACGTAATGGCATGAAGTTGGCCAGCCTGGCTGTCAAAAAATATTAGGCAAAGAAGTTCAACATAATTCAGCCAAAGTGAAGTTAGCGTTAAATGCTGGCATCTAGCGGGGAGTAGAATAGGCTAAGTTAGTTTTAAATCAAATAGATGGCGCTGTGTGATTGACTTTGGTTTTATGCTCGGCAATAATAGATGGTGCTTCCAGTTGTTTTGTCTTACGAACTGTAGAGTCGCTTAAAGTACGTAGATTCTGATTCTTTTGTGACTGTTTGTGACAGACACAAAAGAGTAGGTACGTAATTTTGCGATTCCCCATTTCTAAGATTTGAGAAGTCGGAACAATGTTCTTTCGTCGTTAATAATTGTTGGTAGAGAAAAATGGTACGACAAAAGATTGAAGGTAACATCATGTCGGTCTTCAGACAGCGATTTGGGAGATGTGACACATTTTTATTTGTACCTACCTACCCGTAATAAATTTTATACATATTTATTATTAGGATTAGAATTTAAATTTAATGCGTTATACGTACGCAAATGTTTACACGTAAATGTTTAATTTGGGTAATAACTTTTATTTTATGTAGTTCACCCTTAATCAAACGTAGCTTACTTACTTACTATAATTTTTAGTTGGTTTTCGAGCTTTAATATGAGTGAAAAAGTTTAAAATAAAGTAGGACTAGGGCCAAGTTTTTATTATTGCCAGATCAAGAGTTTATTAAAACTTCTATCAGTTCCTCACTAATTTAATATTAATCAAAATTTCCATTGTAAGCCAACAATACATATCTATAAATAGCTACACTCAATTTGATGAAAAAGTTGCTAATATTCTTTATCCCATCTTAACTAGGAAAATATAGAACAAAAGAACGTTTATTCAGAACCATAACGAAGATTATTTAATGCATTAATTGCAACACATTTCTCCTTGCAACGTCTTTTCATTTTACTATTTACTAGAATTGTCTTTAGGTACAAGTTTGCCAATGTAAATTCAGACACGAAAACAATAATGATATAGGTATCTACACCAAGCTAGACACTCGTAGTTGATTGATTACGTAACAGGATAAGGAAGTAAGTAGGTAGGTAAGTAAAAAAAATGATTAAGTAAGTACCTAATTGTATTAGAATATTTTCACGGAATTCTCCCGTGCATTAGATTTATATCTACTTTAATAGATAATGAAAAATATGTCTCTCTCAAGAATAATGGGAGACAAGGTGGACAGACGACCTGGTAAAGGTTGCAGGAAGCCGCTGGATGCGGGCCGCTTTCAACCGGCCAATTTAGAAGTCACTGGGGGAGGCCTATGTTCAGCAGTGGACGTCCTATGGCTGAAATGATGATGATGATGAAGAATAATACAAACGAAATCCAACCGGCCAATCTGGAAGTCACTGGGGGAGGCCTATGTTCAGCAGTGGATGTACTATGGCTGAAATGATGATGATGATGATGAATACTAATAAGTTAATAACAAAGAATATTACAAAAATTGTTAAATAATGTGAACTCTTCGACTCTAAGTGTAGCAACAGTCGCGTTTTTGATTATACTCTGTCCGAATTACGAGCATAACTTATATTTGCAGACATATCTGTCTGGTGTGCGTAGTAACAGGAAAATCCCTAGTTCGTAGCCATTGTAATACACTTGGCGTTTGTCTGACGCATTATAACTAGGTATAGGTATTATTTATTTTACAGACTGATAATAATTAATACATTGCTATTTTTACCAGATATACCTAAAGTGAAGAATAGGTATAATTATTATAAAATTCATAAATAGTACCTAATATGCGCCGGACAACACACTAAATCGTCATGATTTAGAATTAAAGAAAGAAATTCCTAATGTTTGTTTGGCACGTTTAAAATACAAAGTCAAGAAGTCTGCGTATAAGCTGCCATTGGTAGGTATTCTGTAGACAAAGCAAGTAAGGGAGTCAAAAAGTTCCAGACAGTGTATTTTGCCAGAAGCGTCTCCCAGCATAACCAGGCTCGAGCCAATTTAGAAACTTCGTCTTCTGATTTGACCCGATGCGGGAGTCGAACCGCAATCACCGCGCCACTAAGGCACTAAGGCCCCTAAAATAGGATTAAATGAGTATAAAAAAAAGCACTTGCATTTCGTATTTCATACTAAGTTAAAATAAAACCGGCCAAGTGCGTTTTCCGTCACAATGTGTGGGATATCCTACTTATTTCAAACTTTATTGCACAAAACTTATAGAAGTGTACAATAGGTGGACTTAATGCGAAAAGCATTATCTGACAGCCAATCTAAGGGTCATGAAAAAAAACAAGTTAAGGGTGCGGTAAAGGTCCGATATTAGAATTACCTTGCGTTAAGCTTAAGCTTACGTATATAAGCTTAAGATAAATAAAATTAATGCTTAATATTATATACATACACTACTTATATAATGACTAAGTAAACATACATACTATAAATAAATAAATATTGCAATGTATTGAAATATGGATTTTATTTTTTTAAGATAGTTAACGCTGGACGCTGGATGCAGGCCGCTTCCAACCGGCCAATCTGGAAGTCAATGGGAGGCCTATGTTCAGCAGTGGACGTCCTATGGCTGAAATGTTGATGATGATGATGATGAAGATAGTTAATGATTTCTTCTGTTTGTATTCCTATCTGTTTGTAATTTTCGTCTCCATGTACAGTTTTACGTTAACTCGGTAACGTGTACAACCTACGTCACTGTGACAGTTTTTCTTTTAATTTCATTACTTCCATTAAACACTGTCGTGAATTTTTCCACATTTATGAAAGCAACCATTTTTCTGGAAACCAAAAAATGCAACTTTATTCTAAGGATGCGCTGAAGGCCTACAAGTAGCGCGTAGGGTAGTAAGTAGGGGTGCAGAAAAACTTGGGGGTGTTGTAGTCATTTTGAGGGCGTGAAATTGGGGGGCGTTGAAAAATAAATGATTTTTAAATGTGTCTACCACACATTAGGTTTGAGAACCCCTGCCTTAGCCTATATTGCCTATTATATATTGGACCTGTACCGCACCCATAACCTGTTTTTCTGCATGACCCTAAGGTTGGCTGGAATAGAATGCTTTTAGCATTAAGTCCACCTATTGTACACTTTTATAAGTTTTGTGCAATAAAGTTTTAAATAAAAATAGCAAGATGAGACAAGACATAAGGTTTATTATGTGGTCTGAGCGAGAGCGGTCTCATGCGACCATTCATTATGTAGATTAGTTAAAATATACATATCTATTAAGTTACGATAGGTTATTAAAAATACATAAAAATAAAAATACACACAGGCACATAAAAATGTTTTGACCAGTGGTTCTTAGCCGGTCCACAGACCACTGGTCGTCCTTAGAGTAACCGAAGAGGTTTGCGAAGCCACCATAAAATTATGGATAGAACAGCTCTCCTTTAGATAAAAAAACTGGACTTGTATGTTTTCTTGATGACTAATTTGATGTAATTTCTTTTGAATTTGAATAATCGTCTGTACCTATTAATTGGTTTGTCACTTTGCATGCCCAACAATATTAGGCAAAACATGTCATAGATCTTTATTTTGTGTAACACCTTTAACACCATGTTTTATTGCAAATAAAGAATTGAATTGAATTGAATTGAATTATTTTTCCACCAAACTGACTGTGAAGACATTCTTCGTAATCTTGGTCATAGCAGAATGATTAACTCAGGACGTGATATGTTTTAACAAGCTTTAAATACTTGCAAAGCAGTTATTAACTTGTGAGTAAGTTAAGGTATGCGTTACGTTTTCACGCCTAAGCCGCTAAACCAATTTTGATTATTATTGGACCCCCTTAGATTAGACCTTGGAGTAGGACCTCAGCTAATTTTTGTCGCGAAAACTGAACCGATTATGATGAAATTCAGTACGAAAAAAGCATGTACTCTAAGGAAGGGGACATAAATAAATATAAATATTGGACAACATCATATACATTGCTCTGATCCTATGTTAAGTAGCTGAAGCACTTGTGTTACAGAAATCAGAAACAACGACGGTACCACAACACCTATTAACATATTAACATAGGCTACTATTTTTCTGACCACCTCCTAAGGAAATGGTGACATGCTGTATTCTACGCGGGCGAAACTTTATCTATATTTACAAATTAAATGTTTATAACATGTGCAATAAAGCGTTGAATTACCAGACTCTATGAAACTATTAGAGTAGTAAGTTTGAGGTTACTCTGTCTGTCGAAACGGTTAGCTTAAAAATGTTTTTATAGTGTAAATAAGTAACCTTTAAAACCTCTGTCAACTGTAGTGCCTAGAGTCTAAGGAAATTTGCACGTCTGTTCACAGACTGAATACGTGTCTAGCAACGTGTTAAATGTACCAAATAAACACACCATTATTTTGTATTGTTTGTTGTTTCTCTGTACTGATTGTTTTGTGTGGTGTGCAATGAGAGTATCTATCTATCTATATTTTCAACTTACAAAATAAAAAATCAATTCGAATACAAAAATAATCTAACCTAATACTAAAATCTAAGTAGGTACTTACTCAAAAATAAGTCCAACAGGCTCTTAATGATCTATTTATTGTACATATTTATAACACGTAACATTATAGAACGCAATTAATATATGTATTAAATTGAATTGAATTAAAACTTATTTACTCAAAAAAAAAAAGCGTGTCCTTAAAGGAGGCGAGAATGCTTGCAGCGTTTCTACGTTGAATGCACCAAATTCAAATGTATTATTGCAAATAAATATTATTCTTATTCTTGCAAATAAATGTTATTTTTATTCTTGCAAATAAATTTTATTCTTATTCTTGCTAATCGTCATCATATCGTATGACATTTAGCTGTTTCAGTCCTAATTTAAAAGTCGAGTGCTAGTTGGCGTAACCAGTCCTCAGCGGCTGGGGTAAAAAGATTAAGTTCCCGCAGGCCACCAGGAAAACAGTACAGCTGGCAATCGTTGGCGATATGCGCCAGGGTCTTTTATTCTTGCAAATACATGTTATTCTTATTCTTAAAAACAACTTAAAATGGTTCTTATAAGTCCGTCTCTTAGAAGCAGCCTCCTAACCTCTTACGCTACTTCTAATGTCGTATTGATTTAAAACTTTGTAAGAATGTGACACGACGCTATGGTGCTTGCAGTCCAATGATGAAGCCAGGAGGTGGACAGTGGAACTCTTTAACCCTTCGCTTACCACGTAAAATCCCTATTGTTTTCTATTGTTTTTACGGTCTGCCACCGGTAAGCGGAACGCGAAGGGATGGCTATACAATGCTCAAGATTGAGCTCATTTGATATATTTTGCAATTTGGCGATGAGAATATCAGTAAAAAACATATAAGCAGCTCTTCTATATTGAAAAGCTAAAGTGACCGAGTGAAATGAGGAGATCTGTAAACGAACAAAAGTTTTGGTAAGTACCTGAAGCACTTGTGATAAAGAAATCAGAAACAAAGACGTCACCATAACACCCAGACGCGACCCAACATAGAACAGTTCGTTTTCTACATAGACCCAATCAGGAATCGATACCATGACATCGGAGATCACCACAGCGACACCAAGTCCGGCGTGCTCGCCTCTCGGCTACAGAGGTTAAAATGTTTCAATTTTGTTTTAATAAATAAATAAATAAATTTATTTTAATTTCATAAATAATATTATTTATACGTGTTAGGTATTACTTATTAAGTAGTAGGTAAATAACTTATCATAATTAAAATTATATTTTAAATATTAAAAAGTCAGTCAGTCACAAGAAATTAACTACTCCTATTTCTAAAGAAATTACATTGAGGTAGGTATAAATGTATCAAACTTAACCCTTAACGATGACGTAACTTTGTGAAATAAATATACAGGTGTCCCTAACTCAAGAATAACCTTTTAACCAGATATTCTATATAGCATAGTGAACCACTTTTGTACTATGACTTATTAAAAGTATGAAGACTTAATAAAAATAAACTTGCCGTTCCGAGCTTCCGACTACACAAAGTTGGTGATTCATTCTTGGGGAAATGTATTAAATTTTTCAATAAAGTTCCACAGACTCTTGTTGAATTAAACCTGTACATTAATTCAAAATTCACATTTAAAAAATCCTTATGAAAAAAGGATATTATAAAATAGACGATTATTTACACGACAAGAGTGCATGGACTTAACCTGCTTAGCTCACACTTACTACATGTCTTGTAACTGTATTTCCTGTAAAATAAGGCTGACAAAGGTGACTGAGTTTGTCGCGCCGTTTCTTCTCATCACCAGCCAGTATGTAGTCCCGAAGCGGTGGTAGGACTAAGCTATATTTTGGGACGTGTATAAGTGCCCGGAAGAGGGCCTATGTACAAAATAAATTAGTATTATTGAGTATGCATTTTTTGTCTATTATTAGGTATTTAAAACTTAAAATATTTTATGAAATTGTACAAATTAAATAACCAAAAGAAAGAGAAATATGTCCAAAAATTTTTACAAGTAAAAAATGTGTCCCAAATCGCCATCCAATGATCGCTACATGGTGCTAATAAAGCTGGCTGCATTTCCACGTTGAGTGGCCAAACTGAAAAAACTTTTAGTCTTAGTTCTCAAAATCAATTGGATTTTTGGTAATTTTGTTTGAGAATTCGATAATTTTTCATACAAATTTGCAGTCATGGAACAAAAATTGTTCTCCATGTATAAAATATGTGGTGACAAGGTTATCATTACATACATACATTACATTATAGTTTAATTAACTTTAAAGCACATATAAAACAGACCAATAAAACCAATTTATTTCTGCAAATAGGCCTAAATTAAGCTTTTTACACGTCCCAATTTTTTTTTACCCTACCACTGCTTCGGGACAGTTGTGGGCTAGCGCCGAGAAGAAGACAAAGAATATTTGTATATGACTCTCATCATCATCTCTCATCTCGTAAATTAGTCTAAATTCGAAGGCTTTACTAGTAGTCGGTGAAGAGTTCCACCGCCACCTCCTGGCTCCATCATCAGATTAGCTCGATGTTGACACATTATTGTATTGTCATCCGAATGTCAGTTACCGAGTTTCAAATCGATACGTCAGTTAGAAGTAGGTTAAAACCTCCTTCCAAGATTTGATTACTTATTTAGTTACAACAATACAAGAAAAGTTAATAAAATTACGTTTAATATACCTTGGCATAATTTGTAATTTTAAAATATATTTTTTTTAATGAAACAAATGTTTTTAGAAACCAAACGAGAAAGGTAATCTACCTATTGCAAAAATAATTAATTAAACTATTATAATTTTTTGTTCCTACAATAATTTTAATTTCAATTTTTTATATATTTTTTAATATTTAATTTATTTTATGAAGACCAAGGATTAAAAATTTTCAATAGGTATACAAAAATAACACTAGAACACCACTTACAGGTCCACACAGAAAGAAATTGAGTAATTTAAAAAAAGAAGAAATTATACAAAATAAATAAATTGAATGCCTGATTTATTCTAGAAGAATATTTATTATAATATTATTTTTTTATAGACACCATTATAAAAAATATAATAAAATGACCAAAAATATAAAATAAAATTAATATTATTTTTTAAGACCACGATTTCCCAAAAAACCTTGATAGGGCTGCGACCAAATTCTAGGTATTAGGTAAAAAAAGTATACCTACGGCTTGGGATATATAGTTTAGGCATAATATGGCGAGGTCGACAGCAAGGTTGCGACTCAGAGCCGCACTCGCCGCCATTTCGGAGTTAGACGCGTGCCAAACGGACGCTTCGGGGCCGAAACCCTTAAATAACCCCGTTTTCGTTACCCCCTACAAAAAAACCGCGTTCCGGACTCGCAAGTACGTCAGTAATCAACCATTAGACCCTACTCTTATCTGATCTTTATCAATCCAAATCCATCAGACAGTGGCGCGAAGTTTTTGCAAGCGCGTGAGTCGAACATTTAGGCCTACACCGCGAGTTGGCGTGTTGCCGCGCAAATTTTTCGCACGGATACAAACTTGTCGTGTCCAATAAGATTCTTATAGGCCTATTTAGAAAAATATTTTAAAATCACCGGAAGACATTCTAGTTTAGAACTGAGTAAGTTTCGTGACAAAAATCTGCGGGAAATATAGACAATTTGATCATAATGTGAAGTGACTGTGCGAACAGAGAGAAAAAAAATTATGTGTGCACATGGGATTGTTCCTGATTTTTCGAGACAGGATATTTATCCTGAAAATGTAAGTACATATTCCTATTTATCTTAACAATATACATTCTAGCTAATAAATATATTTTTTAGGTGAATTTTACGGACTCTATGTAAACAGCGTCCACGCCATGCCACGTACTACGAAATGATGTTTTAATTTTTACTGATGCTTATATATACTTTATTTTGTTTTAAAATACAATTAGTGTTTAGTAACCAACACAACATATATAAAGTTAATTAATTTTATTGTACTTTTTGGTCAAAAATAGCATGTCAAAACGTATCACTCTATTGTGACTCTACCAGCCGCGCATCCATAGATATTGTCTTTAATTCTTGTTAATTAAGCATTTATGTTGAATAAATGAGAATATTTTATAGAAAATATGTACTTGTTATATCTCAAAATAGTGACTTAAAGACATAATAAGTTGCAAGTATTATACTGTGGGTCTGTAAACCAAATGTTGAAGTGATCCAAAAGATATTACTGCCGGATTATTATTATTAAAGATTTTTTATAAAAAAAAGGCTTTTCTAACGAAAATTTTAAGTTCAAAATGTGTTCTATTTCAATTCGATAACGTAAATTAGTTTATCATAAGAAAGCGAAGACAAATAGGACCTATCTGATTAGAAATCATGTGCAAAAATGATTTTTCATTTGTCATATTTTATTCCTTTAAAAATGACGATGTAGGCTTTCACAGCAGTTTTTCAATTTAAATTACACACAACGACAAAAAATTATACCTAAATATACCCATACATACATACCAAAAGTACTTAGCTTGTTCCGATGAACTAAAGAACTTTTAAAAAAATCTGTAAACTAAAATAAAAATCCCAAAGTTTTTTCAATAAAAAGTATCCACTGTCCGTTTTGTATTAAGTTTTATTCTTCACAAAAATAATTTTATTACATTATTTTATAGTTTTTAAATGAAGTCGTAGATTAAGTACTTGTAAATTAGGTATGTTTTCCATTTTTCGTAATAAAAAAATATTTTATTTTTAGTTATAAAAAAAGGTCCTAATTCATAAAATAAAATTCAATGTTTTATTGCATGACCATAAGTATAGTCACTATAAGGAAATATGGACCCTGTCAGGCAAAGAGTAAGTTTTAGAGTACCTAATAATATTTCTTTTTGAATTCTAAATTGACGACGAAAATGTAACTCGTTAAAAATAGATTTCACTACCTTTTGAAAGACATATAAAAAACTTAACTGAATAAGAATAATATGTAGTCATCATTAGAGGTATTAGTAAATAAATATTGGACAACATACCTACATTGCTCCGATCCTAGGGTAAGTACTTATACAGAGTGTAACGAAAAGGTGAAATAAAACTTTAAGGGGTTATTCTACGGTTAAATTACATCAACTTTTTCTATGTGATCAACATCAAAATCTCAAAAAAAAAATTGACGTTTCCATACAAACTGATGCCAGCTGGTCGCGTTTTAGTATGGGAAAGTGTTTTTTTTTTGCGATTTCGATGTTGGTCCCATAGAAAAAGTTGATGTAATTTAGCCGTAGAATAACTTAAAGTTTTATTTCACCTTTTCGTTACACCCTGTATAGCCAAAAGCACAAGTTTGTTAAAAAAATCAAAATTAATAAAATATGAATTGCTTCACAATATTTCAGTCGCTACGTATAATGAACTAAGTAGGTAAACATTTTGAACGTATCTACTTGTAAGTGAAACTAAAAGTAAATTTAATATAAACCTAGAGAAATAAATATTAAAAAAAATAATTACAAATAAAAAACGGGTCCCAGATCACCGTCCAAACACAGCGACATAGTGCCCACAAGGCTGCAGCATTTCCACAATGTATAGGTAATTACTAAGTACATAGGTTATTTGTAATTTAATTCTAATTAGTATATATATAAAAACAAGGAGGCCCATTTATAAATACTGCTCCAAAATAAATAATAACTTACGAAACTACATATTTCGATGAAACAATTGTTTATTTTAAATGTTTTTTAACACTATAAATGGCTACTGTAAAATGTATAAAAAGCGAAAAAAATTACAAGTATCTATCTCCAAATCAAAAGGTTGAATATTTTTGGTTAAAATCAAATGCAGTCATATTTAAATAAACTGTGAATTACAGTGTCCCTTGATAAAGTGCAGTGTCGAAAGGGGGTAAAACACTAGACCAAAAAAATTTCAACAAAAAAAGAAATATTTTTTAATTCATTTACTATGTTGGTACTTAAAATGTATAGTAGTAAATTTAAAAGCTCTTAGCCAGCTTGTTTTGTAAGTTTGAATGCAGCTTTTTATTTGTTATTTTAAAGGTAATATGATACAGAATAAAACCTAACAATTTAGAAAATTTGCTGGTAATAGGTATCAGCAAAATTTAGATAAATTAAGTGATAATTAAAAACAATCTAAAAATAAGCAGTTTTATTACAAAGTACAGTCTGTCACTATAGCCACTATTTTGCCAACTTTTACTTTTTCGTTAATGCCATTTTGGAATATTCATATTTTTTTTAACGGAATTGACTTATACCTTAGATAAAATCGATTTTTTGTACAAATTCAAAGAATGGGAAATCTAATTCATCAATAATAATTACTAAAAAAGATAAATAGATATTCTTTATTACACACCAGAAAACAAACAGTACAAAAGAAAAAAATACGTTTAGAATAGTAGAATTTTACTAGAATTATTACTTTACCCATTTTTTTGCGAATTCGAATCCCGCAAGTATTTGTGTGATGAGCACGAGCATTTGTACCTAAGTCATGGATGTTTATAAATGTATTTAAGTATGTTTATCCGTTATCTAGTCGCCATAGTACAAGCTTTGCTAAGTTTGGGGCTAGATGATTCCTGTGATTGTGGAAACAATTTATTTATTTTATTCGATAATTTATCATCTAGTTTTACCCCTTTATATTTATTTTATTTGACACAAAATCCACAGCCCTTAAATAACAGAGTTACAATACTTATATTACAAACATACCACCTAACGTATTTACATTTTATGGTTATATACATTTTAATTAACAACTGATCTTAAATAAAGAACAAAGCAAAAATTGTCTATGTGCGCGCACGCATGCGTTTGTGTGATTTACCCATTGACACAATTTTTAAAGGACACATTTTATTAAGTTACCACCTTTAGGGGGTGACTCTACTATTCAATAACCACCACTTTCATCATCATTTCAGCTATAGGACGTCCACTGCTGAACCTCCCCCAATGACTTCCACATTGGCCGGTTGGAAGCGGCCCGCATCCAGGCTTCCTGCAACCTTTACCAGGTCGTCTGTCCACCTTGTGGGTGGACGTCCTACGCTGTGCTTGCCGATACGTGGCCTCCATTCTAGAACCTCTCTTCCCCATCCACTAACCACTGTATCTAGTAATATTTTTTTTAAAATCGCAAATATAATCTAATTACGAATAAATCGAAGGTACCTTAATAAGGTATTACTAATAAAAGCAAAAAAATAATATTAACACATCAGTACCTAATCAGTTACTTTTGAAGTCAGTGAAAGCTGATCAGAGTTTAAATGTTTTCGTTTGCATCGACTCCAAAAGTAACTCATCAGGTACTTGCAAATGGGTTATTATTATTTTTAGCTTTTTAAAGTCGTTTTTTCAATAAAACTTTATTATTTCATCTTTCTTTTTGTGTTAAGTCCTAATCAAAACAAATAAAAAGAGTGCAAACAAAAGTTAACTTCTGAACACCAATTTCATCCCCTAATTTTAAACCCCATACCCCATATAAAATTTGCTGAAAAATTTCCACACCAAATGTGGAAATTTTTCAGCAAATTTTAAATATTTACATTATTTTTAAAGTATTTAATAAGCTATTGAATAAAGAAAAACATTAAAATTGGTTCATATTTGTCGAAGATATTGGGTAACTAACATAGATACAAAATCAGTTGTTGTGGTATGAAGTTCATGCAATGTTTAATGTTTTTATGAAAGATCCCACCATCAGAACTTGACCAAATTTATGGGCCAATTTTTTATTACCTTTAGAAAATAAATATTGAAATCAGCCAACGTGGCAACAAATGATCGCTAAACATACATAAAAAAAAGATTCCGACGAATTGAGAACCTCCTCTTTTTTTGAAGTCGGTTAAATATAGCTGTGGCCTCACCTGCGTATAATACGGAATGCCCTCCCTAAGTGGATTAAAAAATAGCAGCCATGTTCCTAGCGTTCAGGCTTTTTTCGTACTAAATTTCATCAAAATCAGCTTAGTTTTCACGACAAAATGTAGCCTATGTCCTCCTCCATGGTCTAATCTATCTCTTTACCAAAAAACTAACCAGTAATATTATTATAGATTGACAAAGATTCTAATAAGGTTTAATTATGTATCTAAGATTCTATATTCATTTTATTTGGTCTCTCCACCACAATTCACATCCTGGCTCCATCATCAGATCAGCTCGATGGTGTCAAGTTATGGTATTGTCATCCAAATGTCAGATACTTACAAAGTGTCAAATCGATACGTTAGTTAGAAGTAGGTTAATAACTACTTCAAGATTTGATTACATACCTAGTTATTTGCAAGTCGTGTCAGCTTGTAGATTCGTTTAATCACTTTATAATTCAAATTCAAAATTTGTTTATTTGTTTTCAATTAAATTTAACATAGTTGTACCAGTAGTATTAATAACTATAATATACAGAGTGTAACGAAAAGGTGAAATAAAACTTTAAGGGGTTATTCTACGGCTAAATTACATCAACTTTTCCTATGGGACCAACATCAAAATCTCAAAAAAAAATTGACGTTTCCATACAAACTGATGCCAGCTGGTCGCGTTTTAGTATGGAAAAGTGTTTTTTTTTGCGATTTCGATGTTGGTCCCATAGAAAAAGTTGATGTAATTTAGCCGTAGAATAACCCCTTAAAGTTTTATTTCACCTTTTTGTTACACCCTCTATAGTGTTATTTTAAAAACATCTACAATCTCCTAGGGGCTGATTCTGGTGCTCAAATACAACAACTTTTTCTACGGGACCAACATCGAAATCGCAAAATAAAAATTCATTTCCCCATACCTAATAAGCCGCCGACCAACGGATATCAGTTTGTATGAAAAAGTGTTTTTTTTTTAGATTACTATGTTGGTTTATTACATTGAAAAAGTTGTTGTATCTGAGCACCAGAATCAGCCCCTAAGATTTTGTTGATGTTAGAAAAATAACCCTGTATATTGGCTTCGTATATGGTTAATAGTTAACATTTATTAGGTATTTATACAGGATGGCTAGAAAAGTGACGTCCACAATTTTTTTTAGGTGCCTCGTGTTAAGAGGTATCTGAATCACCCCTATGTATTTTCTACGATTGTTTGTAGTTTTCGAGGTATGATTTTTTTTAAATAGCCTATGTAGTCTATGAAGTACTACTTTATTATTATTATTATGAAAGCTTAGTCTAGCTCACGCATTCTCTGAAGCTACTTAGAAACTAAAAAAATAACAGTTTAGATTTTTAGTTTTAAGTTTAAAATTTAAATGATAACTCACTTAACATACATTCTCAACTTTAGGTCAATTTTGTAGTAACTTCCATTAAAGTTGTGAGGCTGTTTATTTTATGCATAAATGCACAGTTCATAGAGATTTAGCTGCAAGAAAAAAAAATCGAAGAAACTTTCTACTTATTTTTTTAAAATTTTTAAAACTGATCCAGTCGCAATTTTGCAAAAATTCATAAAAAAAATTGGACTCTTAAACGTAAGAACATACATAGTGATTCAGATACCTCTCAACACGAGGAACCTAAAAAAATTTTTGGGCGTCACTTTTCTGGCAACCCTGTATTATTAAATTGAAGTTACAATAATATTATTACATTTCAGCATTCCAAGTCAACCTATAAAACAGTAATGTTCCAATTAAATTGTTATAGGTATGTCACATGCATAACTAGATTACTAAATGTCAAACCTACTTCCCATTACGTCAGAATTAAAACTACAAGTACGTCAATCATGATGTCAAATAGATCGAGAATAATAATTTAAAATTTGTCCATAAAATATTCATTAACACTTCGGTATTAATTGTAATACCTTTTGTTTGTCAAAATAATATTCGCAGTATTAACCAAAGGTTAAAAATTTGTAAATGTAATGAAAATGTCAATTCAACTAAATATATTGCGTTTTATAATGTCACATCATCATCATCATCATCATTTCAGCCATAGAGACGCGTCCACTGCTGAACAAAGGCCTCCCCCGATGACTTATAAACTTACTTACTTTATGTGTTATAAATAGGTACATTAAACAGATCATTATAGACCCTGGGAAGAAACAATATTAGCTTAATAGTGACCGAGTTTCTTGCGCTGCTATTTTTCAACCGACTTCAAAAAAGGAGGAGGTTCTCAATTCGACTGTATGTTTTTTTTTTGTATGTATGTTACGCGATTACTCCGCCAATTATGAATCGATTTTAATGATTCTTTTTTTGTTTGGTAGATCATACTTCAGAGGTGGTCCCATATAAATTTTATCGAAATCGATGTAGAACTTTTTGAGAAAATCAACAAATATATACCCAGATAATATTTTGGTTGTGGTTCTTGTTACCTATCTTCGACAAATATGAGCCGTTTTTGTTGATTTTTGTTTTATTGAATAACTTATACTTCAAAGATGCTATGATAAAAGTTTGCAAAATAAAAATCAGCCCTAAGGGTAGGAAAATAGGGGATGAAATCGGTGTTCAGCAGTTAGATTAGGATTTATCACTAAAAATAGATGAAATAAGTAAATTTTATTTAAAAAAATAAAACCGACTTCAAAACACTAAAATGCTAAAAATAATCCTGACACTTAAGTACCTAATCAGTTACTTTTGGAGTCGGTGCAAACAAAAACATTGAATCTCTCATCGGCTGGCACCGACTCCAAAAGTAACTGATTAGGTACTTAAGTGTTAGGATTATTTTTAGCATTTTAGTGTTTTGAAGTCGGTTTTATTTTTTTATTAAAGCAACGATTTCACTGGCAGAGCTGGGCTTGACACTTGTCTTCAGTAAAAAATTGTACTACGTATCATTGAATAGAGAAATCAAATCAAATCAAATCAGTTCATTTATTTGTGAAAATGTGGGTAACAATAAGGTGACAAACAAAAGCACAAACACATTTTGGTTTTAGCGCCAGTCATTTTTACACAGTCTATCCAAAGACACACAATGTGATAGACGACAAAACAACCTTACCTAATACGGAGGTACCATATATATTTTTAATTTCAATATTAAACAAATTAAATGGTTACTACCTCTGGTCTACTTAATCATTTGTAATCTGTGGAGATCTATCATTGGCTGTGAAACATGCAATGTATCGTTGATTTTCTAAATAAAATTAATTAAAATGTAATTTTTACTCTATTTATTTCTCAAATGTCATCTAAATCCGTTAAGCCTAACATACAAACACATACAATAAGAACAACGACTTTTGTACCTACGTCTAACATAAACGTCATTTTCTTTACCATGTCAACGTTAACTTTGCCTTAAGGACATTTCTGTTGAGTTTTAGTACAAGTCAACTTAAATTAAAAGTACTTACTTTGTACTGTGTATAGTACATTTAGATGTTCAGACTTTATACTTTATATAGTACGTCGTCAGAACTACATTTGTCTAAAAAGTTAGGACTTGCGAGCATAAAAAATATTTAGAATGCCTAATGCATTACCTACTACTTTGCATTTAAAATAAGTATTATTTTAATTAGTATTAGTCATTATCTCTAATTATATACCAGTCAATGACCGACCATAACCAAATTGTTTGAAAAACATTTGACATCTTTCATTAATATCTCATCCTTAACACCAATAACTATACTTAGTTTACGTATACTTACTCATAGTTAATTAGTTATATAGGGTTAGTTATGATTTAAATTATGTAACATAACTCAGATGCAAAATAAATAAAAATAAATAATTAACAAACACACCAATCATCTAGCCCTAAACTAAGCAAGGCATGTACTATGGCAACTAGATAACAGATTAACATACTTAAATACATTTATAAACATCCATGACTCAGGTACAAATACACAAACATAGCCATACAAAATTTGCTCCTTGCGGAATTTGAATCCGCAACGGACTAGCTTTGTAGTCCGGAGCGCGAACCACTAGGTCAGACTTTCTTCAAATGTATCTATTTCGTGGCACTAATTGACAAATTCATTGTCATTCATAAAAATTTATTAACTAGTAGTTCTCTTCAGCATTTACAACCAGTACTTATGTCCTGATTTCATGGAGTCAATTTTGATTTTGTACTTTTTGTAGTACAATAAAATTCACTGAGAATTTAAAATTTTATGACTCCGTGGTATGATGTATATACATTATTTTCAATGACATTCATTTTGAGACTTAATAAAATGCTTTGGACAACACATAAATAGGAAATATGCATGAAAAAAAATTGTTGTTTTGACTATATTTATAAGAAAATATATGAAATTATAGTGCTTATAGTGAAAACAAAATAGATTTTAGGTAAAATATAACCGTAATATAGTAATTAGAAATTAAGGTATATCTATCTCTTTCTAAAACAACTTTTACTATGAAAAATGTATGGCGCGCGTGTAATGTGACGTCACGGTAAATATCGGATTTCCTTGTCTAACACGCGACTTTAATGGAATGTAAGTCAGGTATTTATCAATATTTGTCGAAAGTTCTTAAAGTTTTATTAATTATAATTAAGTACTATTTATTTTAGGACCAAATAAAAAAACATGCATAATATTCTCCATTTTAACGGTCTCGGTAAGGAATTAATATCCTTGTATTACAAAGTACCAGAGAAGAAGTTTTGCTAGGAGTACACCCAGACCCGAGGTTATTAAGAAAATACTGTTTTCTGATTTGACTCAAACCGGGAACCGAGTCTATGACCTTCGCTACTACGCCAATCAGGTTTTTATGTCAAATAAAATCATTTTTTTCGTTTACTAATGAAGATAGATTGGTAATTTGTTTAGTAACGTCAAAATATATTTCAGTTTTGTATAGTGACGTCACAGCGTTCCGTTCTTTGACGTGGTTTTAGGGATCCGTAAACAAGTACTGAATAATTTAAGACCGGCCAAGTGCGTGTCGGGTCACGTGCATGTAGTGTTCCGTAGTTGCCATACATGCGGTATTTCTTTATGAGGTTTTTTTTGCACTGGATTTACATAGTTTAAAATTTACAAAACACAATTTTATAAGTTAACTCGGTAACTTGTAAAGCGTACTAGCAGTAATAGTTTTACTTTTAAATTCGTTAATAAATTACTGTCGTGATTTTTTTCATATTTCTCAAAGAAAGCATTTAGCTTGACTGTTGATAGATAGATAGATAGATACTCTTTATTGCACACCATACAAGTAAAATACACATGATTTTTACAGAAAGATGTATAATTTAGGCGGTCTTATCGCTAATAGCGATCTCTTCCAGACAACCTTTAGGTAGAGGACAACCATTAAAGAAAAATTAACTCTAAGGTAAATATAACGCAATATTTCAAAGATTTAAAATCAAAAAAATTTTGCTTACACCCTTTAAATCCTATGATATTTTTTATCCCAGTTTTTTTTTCAAATATGAAAGGAATTATTTTTATTAATTGTTTTTACAATCTCATCAACAAAACTAAGCAAAGCTTGTACTATGGTGACTAGATAACGGATAAAAATACTTAAATACTTTTATAAACATCTATGACTTAGGTACAACTGCTCGTGCTCATCACACAAACATTTGCCCCTCGCGGGATTCGAACCCGCAACCGCTGGCTTGGTAGTCCGGAGCGCGGACCACTACACCAGACGTGTCGTCACCAAGGTCGTTATCGTCGTCAATATGGGTATCTGGGATGGTTATTTGCCTTAATTCTGGTTCTTTTCACAAATCGACGAAAAATACACGGGCAAAATAAACAAAAATATACGAAACCTTTACACGTTAGAGTTTCTAGCACTTGCCATTTTTTTTCCAAACCAAAGATCCGCTTGCGTTTTTACTTTTTGCCGACGTCCGCATTCATGACTTGGTAACGGATTTAGAACAACACTATGAGAGAGAAAAAATCGGTCAAGTGTGAGTTGATTTCATGATTATTCTTATTCTTATAAATAAAATTTATTCTTATTCTTATTATTATTCTTAAGTCAATTTTGATTTTGTACTTTTTGTAGTACAATCAAATTCACTGAGAATTTAAAATTTTAGGACTCCATCGTATGGTATGATATAACCAAGTGTGAGTGGGACTCGTGAACTAAGTTCTGAGAAATTGTACGAGATTCTTAACTGGAGACCGACTTAGATTGCCTTGAAATTTAAAATATAAGTAAATAATAAAAATTAAAAAAAAAACAAAAATAAACTTTTTTTTTACATGTCGTTAAATTTATGTCCAATGGTCAGGAAATCAAAAAGAACATGTTATATTTATCATTTAAATTTATTCATTAATGCAACTTCTTGCCGTTGTCTATTGTTAAATCTAAATCGGTTTAGTTTCAAAACGAATTAAAACCTATCTCCTAGCACTGTAGGAGCACTGTTATTCTGCTATTCTTCAATTGACGACCTCCGTAGCCGAGAGGCGAGTATACCGGACTTGGTGTCGCTATCTCTGAGGTCCTGGGTTCGATTCCCGGTCGATCAATGTCGAAAAGATAATTTTCTACATTAACCAACCGGGAATCGAACCCGTAACCCAAATGTAAAAGTATCTTCTCTACATTGTCTCTGGTCTGGGTGTTGTGGTACCGTCGTTGTTTCTGATTTCTGTAACACAAGTGCTTCAGCTACTTACCATAGGATCAGAGCAATGCATGTGATGTTGTCCAATATTTATTTTATTTCATTTATCTATTCGGGATCAAAATCCCGCAAACGAAAGATCATATCATCATATTATTTTCTTATTGTTTCATGTAAAAAATATCTAAAATATTTTTTTACCTTCAGCTATTCGTTTGATTAATATATTATAAACAACACTACGGGGGGTGGATGTAATAAATATCTATAATTTAAATATTTTTGGTCGTTAATATTAACGACAATTTTATTGCGTCGTTATTTTTAACGATTTAACAGTTTTTTTAACATTAAACAATTTAAGGCTTGTTATACTTACATACAATAATACAATAATAATAACATAAGTTTAATACAATATTAGGGAAAATTATCTTACTCAATAATGATATCCAGTTATCCATTGTCTGGTATATAAGGATGTTAATTCCTTACTTCGATACCATGACAGATAATGTGTTGTCTGGCAAGTATACAGGTTGTTCCGTAACTCAAAGATGACCTTATAACATTTCGATTCGATTATGGTGACCAATAAAACCAATTTATTTCTGTAAATAGGCCTAAATTAAGCAATTTTAAACGTCCCGTTTTATACCCTACCACTGCTTCTGTTCTATGATTTTTGCAAACCAGCATGAAAATACATAAAAATTACCAAACAGCTAATGGGCTAGTTTCCTAAAAAAATCTAATTAGTCCGTCAGTTGGATTGACAGAAAATATTGGACACGTATTTTTTCTTTTCTCAATCAAACTAAAAATGATGAAGATATAGCCCGTTAAAGTTCTGCGTAACGTCACGCCTTGTGACACTTTTTAGCAAGACGTGACGTCACGTGCTCACTTTGATGCGCTTTATCTTCGTTATTTTTTGTTTGATTGACAAAAGATAAAAAATGGGTCCAATATTTTTTGATAATCTAACTGACGGACTAAATAGAATAATCTTTTTTTCACCCAGGAAACTAGCCTATTGAATGTGAACAGAAAAACCAAAAAAATAATTCATATTTTTAAAAGTCACAGAACAAAAGTGTTTACTATATATAAAATATGTGGCTACGGGACATTCTGTATTTTTTACATTTAATAATAATTTCCTTTAGAAAAAAATATTTGATGGCCCCTATGTCATAATTTAAACATTTACGACGTGTTTTTTTTAATATTCCCTAAAAAGAAGTAGGTTATTGATACAATAAAGTAAAAAAAAAACTGCATCACTTACACCAAGTTCGAGTAGATATACTTACCTAATATCTGTCTACAAAGTAGGTACCCCGTATTGAGTTGCAATTTTATCTAGGGTGTTTTTACACATAGGTATGGTCTATTTATCTACGGCATTATAATTCCCCCTAGACCAATTGAACAAAACTATTTGATTCAAAAGTATCTTCTAATATATGCACCCCTAACCTGCCCAAGGTACAAGTCCTATACAAAGGACATTCTCATGTCCTTGTGCAATGTGAGAATATTTCTTTGCCAAGGTCAGGGAGACCTGTCATTTTATTATCAAAGGGTTGAATTATGATAAATAGATATTTTATTCAAATACCTGACGACATTTGTAACTGGTTTTTAGTTTGCAACGGATTTCTAATGACAAATATAAATGCGTCAACTTTCCGTGTCTGAAACACCAGAAACACTGAACCATTCTTGATTAAGCTTAGCAGAAGTCGTATTTGATATTCGATTCGATCGACGGCTGCTTGATTCGATTAGACAATCGTCTGCCCCCCTAGCATGACCGCCAAAACACGATATGATATGATATAGCGATTTATCAACACAACCGGTAATATTTTTCTTTAAATATGAAAGATATAGACGCCATGTTGACTTTTTACGATCGCTCTTTCGATAAAAATTCAACATGGCTGCAATATCTATAATATTTTTAAAAAGTTGACCGTTTGTGTCGATAAATCGCTAAATCATATCATATCATATCGTGTTTTGGTGGTCATGCTAGGGGGACTGGTCCAGTGGTTTGCACTCTGAACTACAAAGCCAGGCGGTTGTGGCTTCGAATCCCTCAAGGGGCAAATGTTAGTGTGTAGTGTGTGTAGTTTTTAAATGTATTTAAACATGTTTATACGTTATCAAGTCGCTAAAGTTCAAGCTTTGCGTAGTTTGGGGATTGGTTGGTGGGATTGTGGGAATGTTATCATCATAAAAGTTTTATCATCATTATTAAAGTTTCATCATAATCATCATTTTAGACTCAGGACGTCCACTGCTGAACATAGGCCTCCCCCAGTGACTTCCAGATTGGCCGGTTGGAAGCGGCTCGCATCCAACAGCTTCCTGCAACCTTTACCAGGTCGTCTGTCCACCTTGTATACCTTGATCACTTTCATTAAAATTCCGTCTCGTCATATTTTTTTACACACTCTGTATATAAAGTAACCAAAGACTATTCTATTCTATTCCATAGACCAATAAGGACTCACCGAGGTGTTAAGTAGGTATACTAGACCCCAAAAACTATTATGGAATACCAAAATAGTCAACGCAATATGTTAATTCGAAACATGTTTTATGTCCCGTCTTTGTCTGCTTTGAATAATAAATTATAGCGACACACATGACGCCACGTTGTCTGAGAGTGACGAGGGCTTTACCGGTTTCAGGTAATGTTATCTGACGGGTAATAAAGGGTCTCAGGTTCGATTCTGTCGTGTTAATTTTAAAAAAACGAACTTCTCTAAATTGGGCCGGGACTGAATATGCTGGGAGAAGAGTCTGGCAAAATTAATTGTATGGTAAGTCGTAATAATAAATACATTGTTTTCACAATCACACCAATTATCTAGCCCCAAACTAAGCAAAGCTTGTACTATGGCGACTAGATAACGGATAAACATACTTAAATACATTTATAAACATCACTTAAAAACATGACTTGGGTACAAATGCTCGTGCTCATCATACAAACATTTTCCCCTTACGGGATTCGAACCCGCAACCGCTGGCTTTGTAGTCCGGAGTGCGAACCAATACACCAGACGATGGTCGCTGGATCGATCGTCGTAATTGAAGGACTAAGTGTTATTTCCAATGACAATTAGTGTTCTCTGGCGTATATTTATATATAATAGCGGGCATTTTTTTGATTTTAGTATAATTGGCTAGTTTCCTGAAAAATTCTGATTAGTCCGTCAGTTAGATTAACAGAAAATATTTCCAATATTTTTTGTTATTCCAACTGACGGACTAAATAGAATAATTTTTTTTGACCCAGGAAACTAGTCTATACCCGACACGCTTGGCAGGTGGGTTGGCGAGCGCAGTTTTTTATACGTGTCATCTCGTGCTATAGGAATTAGTCGCCTCTTACGACACGCCTCCTGTTGGCAGTGGGTATTCTGTACGGCCGTCTCCGCACGGCACCAGAACCGTGGTCGTGATCGTCTAGTGGTTAGGTCCCTACGTTGTGCCAGACTCATAATTACTCGTTAAATGTAATGTCGAGTTGGCAACATATTTACTGTGGGTCTTGGTCTCCGAAATTACAGCTCGCCACTTGTCCCTATCCCGTACCAGTTCCGTCCAGTTCACTCCAAGTTCTCTTAGGTCTTTCATGACTTCATCGATCTAGCGATACCTAGAACGACCAACATGGCGCCGTCCGGACGGTCGTCCCAGGAATGCTCTTTTTACTGCACGAGCCTCTCTCATTCTTTTCCACTTGCCGAAGCCAGCAAAAGGACAAAAGAGCTAGCCCACGACTTCACGTCACTCAACGAACCATGGAAATGTCGATGCCATCCGGCAGAAGACCAAAGTAATGGACATTGATGACTTCCGTAGCTGAGAGGCAAGTATACCGGACTTGGTGTCGCTATCTCTGAGGTCCCGGGTTCGATTCCCGGTCGGTCAATGTAGAAAAATAACTTTTCTATATTGTCTCAGGTCTGGGTGTTGTGGTACCGTCGTTGTTTCTGATTTCTGTAACACAAGTGCTTAAGCTACTTATCACAGGATCAGAGCAATGTATGTGATGTTGTCCAATAATTATTGTTATTGTACAAAAATGCAGCAAATTAAAGTGGCAGTGGGCTCGCCACATCTGTCGCAGAACCGATGAGAGGTGGAGTAAACGGGTTCTCGAATGGAGATCAGGCCTTGGCAAACGTAGTGCAGGACGTCCCCCAGCTCGATGGACCGACGACCTTAGAAAGATAGCTGGCAGTAGCTTGATGAAAAAAGCGTGCTCTTTGGAGCTCTTTGAAGGCTTTCGTCCTGCAGTGGACTGCTATAGGCTGACACGATTATGATGATGATCATATTTTCAGTATCTGAGTTCTACTAACCATCATAATCGGCCCAGATCAGTGCTCTGCTGACAGGCCTTTCCCGCAGCATATTTTACCACTACATCATGTCGGAGGGCGCCCTACGCTGCGTTTACAAGTTGCCGTCTCTACTCAAGAACCTACCCCATCGGTGATCTTGTCTACGGCAAATGTGACCACTACACCGGACCACCATCTGGTCTACACCAGACCCACTACTGGTTCGTGCTATGGACTACAAAGCATGGCGGTTCCGGGTTCGAATCCCGCACGGGGTAAACGTTTGTGTGATGAGCACGAGCATTGGTACCTAAGTCATGGATGTTTAAACTTATTTAAGTATGTTTATCCGTTATCTAGTCGCCATAGTACAAGCTTTGCTTAGTTTGGGGCTAGATGATTGATGTGATTATTAGAAAAACAAAATGTGACCAGCCCACTGCCACTTTAGCTCGCTTATTTTTTAAGCAATCGATTCTACTAATTATTCTAAATAGGATTTCATTTTGGACGTTTTGAAACGATATCATTATCAACGGATCAACAGCTATATCTAACTTTTATCTTTTTCTGTATATAATGTTACATATACTTATAGTATGTGAAATATCTTGGCACGCGTGAGGTGCCAATGACCCCTGGCATACATACGCTGAATTCTGCGCACGCGTTTGGGTGACTCTTATCGTTAAAGACATAAGGGATATGTTGAAGTTTACTGATAATTTCATACACCGTTGTAACGTAAAATATATTTATCCTGGAATGAAATTAAAAATAAATGGATAAAGTCATTTAACTAATGATCGGACAAATAATTCTTTATTTGTTTTTGCAATTACATGCTATTTATGCTCTAAGGTAATAAATATAACATTATTTTCACAGTCTTCTGTCATCTTTTGTCACTAAATATCATCACCATCATCATTTCAGCCACAGGACGTCCACTGCTGAACCTTCCAGCAACCTTTACCAGGTCGTCTGTCCACCTTGTAGGTAGACGTCCTACGCTGCGCTTGCCGGTACGTGGCCTCCATTCCAGAACCTTTCTGCCCCATCGGCCGTCAGTTCTACGTGCTATGTGCCCCACCCACTGCCACCTCAGCTTGCTAATCCGTTGCGCTATGTCAGCGACTTTTGTTCGTTTACGAATCTCCTTATTCCTGATTCGATCTCGTAAGTAAACACCGAGCATAGCCCTTTCCATAGCACGCTGTACAACCTTGAGCTTTCTTATGAGGCCCATAGTGAGAGGCCACGTTTCAGTTCCATATGTCATCACTGGTAACACGCACTGCTGGTTAGACTTTTGTCTTTAGGCATGGAGGTATTTTAGACTGAATATATCTCTTCAGAATGCAAAGTTGAAGTGGCAATGAGCCGGTCACATCCCTCGCAGAAGTGACAACCGTTGGGGACGAATGGTTCTCAAGTGGCGACCACGAACTGGGAGACGCAGCGTGAGCAGGCCTCCCACCCGGTGGACTGACGATCTAGTCAAGGTTGCAGGCAGCCGCTAGCCAGAGCCAGTCGTAGTGCGTTTTGTATGGGAGTTTCAGCAGTTGACTTACAGAGGCTCGTATAACCACAACATGATTAGACAAAACGCTGCTTGACAGCGAAAAACAATTGACTTTCGAAGATTATTACCTAACGTTCCCGGTAGCTTAGTATGGGTAAAATCCGAATTAAAAATTATTTAACTAAATCATTTAACCATAAAACACTAATACACAATACATTAACAAAAAAATAACTAACTTAAAACTAAAAAATGCTGGCTGTTTCCTCGCTCAAAGGCTTAGTATATTACAGCCACTTAGCGAGAAAATGCTGCAAGCATTCTCGCCTCATTGCCTCATGGACACGCTTTTATTTTTAATTAAATAGATTTCACTTATTATTTTAACTTTAACCAAAACGTTTGGGTAATACTAAGTAATCCTGGTTAAACCTAGGTTTACTACATCTTCTAGCATTACCGGTATTATGTCTAGATTAGGTAAAAAATGTTAAGCAAGGTCATTGACTCTATATACTTACTCAAAAACTTTAAAAGTGAATTTATTGCAAATAATTAAAAGGAGGTGTCCTCTTAAGGTTTTTTCTTGACAATTTTTTATTAATATTTAGAATACTAGCTGTCTCGGCGAACTTCGTACCATTTTTTTGGGAAATTTTCAGATTTTTTATTAGTTATTCTGCTATTCAGAGCGGAGACAAATCCAACAGGCGCAAGATCATAAAAATCGTTTCAGCCGTTCTTGACGTATAAATGGTGTAACTAACCCGGCTTTGTTTTATATATATGGATATAATATTTCATGCAAAGTCACCTGACTTTTACTTACTTACCTAAAAACTTAAAAAGTGAATAAATTGCAAATAATAAGATATACAAGGTAAGGCCCCTTTTAAGGTGTTGTCTTGATATTTTTTGATGAATATTCAGAATATTTCGGGCAACAATATATTAATATTTCACTTGCACCTGGACGACATTGTATTTATTATAATATCTAGTATTCACGAGGTCGCAATTCAGCCGATTTCCATAGATATGTTATCACTCAGATAGTTTTATCAGACTGATTCTGGGGCGCCGGGGAGTCTAATGTAGCGAAAAGTGACGTGACAGTTTAAATTTCCAGTTTTCAGACTTATGTCGCTGCTGTGTGAGGACGACCGTAAAGAATACACTTCCCCACCGCCCAGGAGGCGTGTCGTAAGAGGCGACTAATTCTTGTAGCACGAGACGTGCAGCAGCGTCTGCGTGCGAAAACTTAAAAAACTGCGCTCGCCAACCCGCCTGCCAAGCGTGGCGAGTATTGGTAATCCCCCCCAATGATAGTCATTGGGGGAGGCCTGTGTTCAGTAGTGGACGTCATGTGGCTGAAATGATGATGATGATGAGACTTAAGTCGAGTAATCGTTAAAAGTAAAATAGCATGTGGTCTCAAAATGTAGCAAGCTAAAGGCAATGGGGCCACAATCTATCGCAGAACCGATGAAAGGTGGAGTAAACGGGTTCTCGAGTGGAGACCGCGCCTTGGCAAACGTAGTGTAGGTCGCCTCTCAGCTCGATGGGCCGACGACCTTAGGAAGAAGGCTGGCAGTGGCTGGATGAAAAAAGCGGTAATCGTGCTCTTTGCCGCTCTTTAGGGGAGGCTTACGTCCAGCAGTGAACTGCAATAGGCTGACATGATGATGAAGATGTGGTCTCAAATACTTACTATTTATACCCAAACTAGCTGTCCCGGCGAACTTCGTACTGCCCCTTCATAATTATTTTTTGTAAATTTTTCCGTGTTTTATAGTTATTCTGCTATTCGGGGCGGAGACTAATTCATCAAATCAAAAATCATAAAAATCGGTCCAGCCATTCTCGACTTATAAGTGGTGTAACTAACCCGACTTTCTTTTATAAATATAGATTGTCAGAAAAATATTTAAAACTTATACCTGCGAAGAATTATCAAAACATACAATATAGTTTGTGCATTGCATTTTATTTTAGAAGGTATTTGAAAATGAAAAAAATTAAAAATGAAAAATGAAAAATATTGATTTCTTTTCATGTAGTGTCTGACAATAATCTGTGGTTGGGACCATCCTTTTAAGCAACTGATGCTTGTGTCAGGAGGCACCGCTCTTACATATCTAATATAATGCTACATGATGTTATCTTATACAATGCTACATGTACTTATACTTCAAGAGAATTTTTTTTTTAACAAAACAAACAAAAACGATGCTAATTCTCTTTTTTTTTATTGATAGGCCAACTTGATAAACTGTGCATAGGATTTTCATAATAATATATTTTTTAAATTATAATATTTGAAATGCCGATTGTTTGTATTTGTGATAAAAATGTTGATTAAAGCATTTATATCGTTTAAATGTTTTTAATTTTGACTGTCATCATCACCATCATTTCAGCCACAGGACGTCCACTGCTGACCATAGGCCTCTCCCAGTGACTTCCAGATTGGCCGGTTGGAAGCCGGTAAATTCAGACTGCACTTTTAATCATATGGTTTAGTTTTTTTTTAAATTATTATTATAAGAAAAATCAACAGCCACAGTACAAAGGATATTATCCATAAGTATAATCTAATACATAGGACCAATAAGAGATTTTTGAGTTGTGATTTTTTTTAGGTAATTTTAAATCGGGTAGAGATGGGTTTGGGTAGAGTGGGGACGAAGCCTAATGATGCGTATTTTAATGAGTTTTTTAACCGACTTCAAAAAGGGAGGAGGTTCTCAATTCGTCGGAATCTTTATTTTTTATTTTTTTAATGTATGTTCAGCGATCATTCGTTACTACGTTGACCGATTTCGATAATTATTTTTTTTGTTTGAAAGGTAATACTTTCAGAATGGTTCCATATAAATTTGGTTAAATTCTGATGATGCAATCTATAAGAAAATCATCAAACATTGCATGAACTCCGTACCACGCCAACTGATTTTAGTATATATCTTACCTAATATCTATGCCAAATGTAAACCGATTTTGATGATTCGTTTTTTAATGAATAGCTATACTTCAAAAATACTATAGTAAAACATTTTCGGAAAAAAAATCACCTCTAAGGGTGGAAAAATAGGAAATGAAATCGGTGTTCAGCAGTTAAATTATGTTTGCACTCGTATGATTGGTTTTGATTAGGATTTATCACTAAAAGAGATGAAATAAGTTAATTATATAAGAAAAAAATAAAAACCGACTTCAAAAAACTAAAACGCTAAAAATAATCTTAACACTTAAGTACCTAATCAGTTACAAGTCACAAGTTACAGTTTTGGAGTCGGTGCCAGTCGATGAGACATTCTATGTTTTCGTTAGCACCGACTTTTTTATATTTTTTATATATAATTAATTTGTGATATTCGTACCAACACGCATGGAGTCGCTATTAATGGAGTTCATGCAATGTTTGATGATTTTCTTACAGATCCCATTATCAGAATTTGCCCTGGGACCATTTCGATTTTGGTCTAAAAACCTCACCATTTATCAGCATAGGGGTGGGGGTTAAAAAGTTGCTAAAAACAACACGTGAATTATGGACGTCCCCAAACCATTATTTTATTTTATTTTATTATGTGTTGTTATAGTGGCCCTAGTAATACACCCTGAAAATTTCAAGTGTCTTCCTATCATGGTTAAAACGATACAGTACGTCACAGACGGACCGACAGACAGGCGAAGCATATTCATATTCCTTTATTTTAATAGGGTCCTTGGCACCCTTTGTGTACGAAACCCTAACAACGTTGGCAGGCCAACGGCCTTGGGTGCCGTTGATAATGATAAGCTGATTGTCTATCTATTTAATCTCCGTGACCTAGAACACATTCGTAATCTGTCTGATATTAAAACTAGCCATAACCTGCGGTTTTGGGTCTTGCACCCGTTCGCCCCTCAAGCGCGACCCACATTCGTAATCTGTCTGATATTAAAACTAGCCATACCCTGCCGTTTTGGGTCTTGCACCCGTTCGCCCCTCAAGCGCGACCCACATTCGTAATCTGTCTGATATTAAAACTAGCTATACTCTGCGGTTTTGGGTCTTGCACTCGTTCGCCCCTTAAATGCGACCCACATTCGTAATCTGTGTGATATTAAAACTAGGTATACCCTGCGGTTTTGGGCCTTGCACCCGTTCGCCCCTCAAGCGCGACCCACATTCGTATTCTGTCTGATATTAAAACTAGCTGTACCCTGCGGTTTTGGGTCTTGCACCCGTTCGCCCCTCAAGCGCGTCCACTGCCACTTTAGCTTGCTAATAAAGTTTAGAACTGACGGCCGATGGGGCAGAAAGGTTCTGGAATGGAGCCACGTACTGCAAGCGTAGCATAGGACCCACAAGGTGGACAGACAACAGTCAAAGTCAAAGTCAAAAATCATTATATTTAATTTACGACAAAAAAAAAACACTTATGAACGTCAATAATAACATTATTGGCCCATATGGGGCCAGAACATGTCTCCTTATTTTTTGGGCCCTTCTAAGACACAGGACACAGACATTCTGGCAAGTGCTGAGAAGAAACGCCGGAACAAACTCAGTCACCACTAGCTGCCACAAAAAAAATATAAATCAAAATGAACAGGTAGGTACATCAGTTTGGTGCAGGCTGGGCTGACCATACATTCTTGTCATCAAGATAGTCTTGAATTTTATAATACCCCTAGATATTAGTGTAGTTTTGACATGTGACTTAAATTTATTAATAGTAAGTTCGATAACATTGAGGTATATTATTGAAAAATTTTATACACTTTCCCAAGAATGAATTACTTGTTTTGGCTAATCTATAGTTTGGGACTACAAATTTGTTTTGTTTCTTGTGTTATATGAATGAATATCACTTTTTTTTTATAAAAAGTAAAGTTTTCTGTAAAATAAAGATGGTATCGATGTCCGCAGCAGAACCCCACAAGAGAAGACCATAAGACATAATACTATGAAAGTACTGAAATACACCAGCTTTGCCGTTACAACGTCAGTTAGATGTCTAATTTTTCTAACCGCAAAGGCAGCTGAAGCAAGTCTCCCAGCCAGAGTGTCAACATGTGGTCCCCATTGCAACTTTGAATCCAATGTACTGCCCAGAAAAACAGTGGAATTTGATAGATCAAGTAAAATTTCTGTGTTTGCTTGTTTCACGTTAAAGACGACCTGGTAAAGGTTGCAGGAAGCCTCTAGATGCAGGCCGCTTTTAACTGGCCGATCTGAAAGTCACTGGGGGAGGCCTATGTTCAGCAGTGGACGTCCTATGGCTGAAATGATGATGATGAAAGTTTCAAATAGATATGACAGAAGTAGATTAATAGGTAGTTCTTAAATAATTCTATTAAGCTTGCTACAATTTTTTAATTGCAATCTCTTTCTGCCTCTCTACTAACTCTGTCGCCTCCTCAGCAGTCACTATTGATGAGATAGATAGATACTCTTTATTGTACACCATACAAAGAAGTTTCAATTTGTGTTTACAGAAAGATGCACAATTTAGGCGGTCTTATCGCTGAAAGCGATCTCTTACAGAAACGAAAAGACTATTTTATCGATAAAATCCAAAGCAGCTGGTTCTGATGACGTGAGCAAGTCTATGACTCTGCTAATCATGGATACTATTCTCCCCGCTATCACACACATCATTAATTTCTCCCTTGACAGCGGGTGTTTCCCTTCTATTTGGCGTTGTGCCCACATTAATTCTTTTACCAAAAGCATCAACTTCGTCCGAATTCCAAAAATTCGACACATTGTATGGACTAACTCTGTCTTTTCTTTTCGATGATTCTCGCTGGCATGAGATCTGTGTACAATTATATTATGTGTGTGTATATGTGTTTATATTTTAGGTATGTATATTTACCGTATAGATATTTTTATATGTATCTAATACAAGTACGTCTAACTGTATTTTATACATATTCATTTAATTTGCTTTATGTTTCTAAGATTTTATCTAATAGTACCATTTCTATTTTTGTTTTCCGCATACCTTCCTTCCATCTCTGTATGGCCCCTTGGAACTGGTAGAGAAGCCTTTCGGCAAATTTTTTCAAATTGATATTCAAATTCAAAAATTCAAATTCAAATTTATTTATTTGTTCGAAAAGTGGTACATATTAAGATGGTACAAATAATAAGATCGCACAATTAGCCATAAGCTGGCATGCAAATATTCAGAAATTGACTAAGGTTAACAAATAACTGATTAATATCCATTTAACAAATTAAAATATAGCAAGTTATGGCTGTGCAATAACGTTTAAATAAAAATAAATAAAATATGACTTTAATGATTTGATTACATAATTGCAGACATTGCAAGTTTAAAAGCTAATAAATAAAATAGGACATCAAATAACGGAATACAACCTTCCTACCCATTATGTAAAATCGTTGACCCAAAACATAAAATCAACAAACAAAAAAAACATAGCCCAGCCGACCCGTCACAAAAAGCGTTCCCCCCAAAAGTTACATCAAATAAATCAACTCACGCCTCTCCTATTGGCCGGTGTTACTCATAGAAAAAAGACTATCCCGGTGTTATGCTAGTCATAACCTGTTTACATAATGTTACCCTATCATTGGTTATATTTTGTCTCTTTCTGGTTTTTGTTTATGGTAGATACGATCTATGATAGGGCTGAGTGTAGTCAGTTGAGAGACTTAACATCTGTCAAAGGGATTTTTAAGGTTACAATTTCTTGAAATGGAAAAAACGGGTAAGTGTGATTTAGACTCGTGTGCTGAGAGTTCTATAATCTTATTAGAGTGTGATTTTTATTATAAAAACACTCGAAATAAAAATAAACTTGACGTTCCGAGCTAAAGCTGATCTTTATGTAGTCTGAAGAATACATCTTAAATAAATAAATATTGGACATCATAAGGCTAATCCTAAGGTGTATCTAAAGCACGTGTTATAGAAATCAGAATTCACGACGGTACCACAACACCCAGATCCGAGACAATACAGAAAAGTTATTTTTCTACATTGACCGACAGGGAATCGAACCCGGGACCTTAGAGATAGCGACACGTGTACCAAGTCCGGCATGCTTACCTCTCGGCTACAGAGGTCGTCGATTTTACCTATGTATCTCTGATCAAAGAAACTGAAAACTAAATTAACGAAATGTCATCAAATTGTCAATCATAGCTAACAATTCTGGTTGTTGTCAATATGCCGAAATTCGAGGTGACAACGGACTTTTTAATTACGTACGTTTAAATAAGTTTTAGTAGCTCCGATAGGTATTAGATAATCTACAAAAATTCATCACGCGTATCCCACAGGAACTATCATCATCATCATCATCATCATCATTACAGCCATAAGACGTCCACTGCTGAACATAGGCCTCCCTCAATGACTTCTATCACTGGGGGAGCTACTATAAATAAGTATTGATAAACATCGCATTACATTGCTTTGATCCTATGATGTACCATAATTGTACCACAAAACCTAGACCCAAGACAATCCGGGAATCGAACCCGGGACCTCAGAGATAGCGACACCAAGTCCGGTATGCTCGCCTCTCGGCTACGGAGGTCGTCTTTACGTTGACTCAGATGTTTGTTTTTTCATAGCTCCAAGTGATTTAGAGACTTAAGTATTTGATTAAAAAATATACGTAATACTTTCTCGTGTTTCTGATGAATTAGGTCCTGACAGACAGCCAGAATTTGACTGTTAATTCTAGTCTTGCATTGTGTGCGTATAGTTAGTTGGATTTGATCGGTATCGTCTCAATATAAGTAAATTTTATTAAAAAAAATAAAACCGACTTCAAAACACTAAAATACTAAAAATAATCCTAACACTTAAGTACCTAATCAGTTAATTTTGGAGTCGGTGCAAACAAAAACATTGAATCTCTCATCGGCTGGCACCGACTCCAAAAGTAACTGATTAGGTACTTAAGTGTTAGGATTATTTTTAGCATTTTAGTGTTTTGAAGTCGGTTTTATTTTTTTAATTAAAATTTACTTATTTCAACTATTTTATAGTGATAAATCCTAATCTAACTGCTGAACACCGATTTCATCCCCTATTTTCCTACCCTTAGGGGTGATTTTTATTTTGCAAACTTTTGTCATAGCATCTTTGAAGTATTAAGCTATTCAATAAAACAAAAATCATCAAAATCGGCTCATATTTGTCGAAGATAGGTAACAAGAACCACAACCAAAATATTATCTGGGTATATATTTGTTGATTTTCTCAAAAAGTTCTAAATCAATTTCGATAAAATTATATGGGACCACCTCTGAGTATGATCTACCAAAGAAAAAAAGAATCATTAAAATCGATTCATAATTGGCGCAGTAATCGCGTAACATACATACAAAAAAAAAACATACAGTCGAATTGAGAACCTCCTCCTTTTTTGAAGTCGGTTGAAAACCATGTATGATATAGAACATTGGGTGTGGTGACATGACATTTGGTTTAAGGGATATTACATGGTTACATGTGAGATTAACACAATATTGAATACTCTATTAATTGGAATGGAAAGATCAGAAATGATGATCCGTAAACGACCAAAAGACGCTGACATAGTTCAACGGATTAGCAACGACGATATTATTAGCAATCGTTGATTAGCAAGCTAAAGTGGTAGTGGGCGGGCACATAGCACGTAGAACTGACGGCCGATGAGGTAGAAAAATTCTAGAATGGAGGCCACGTACCGGCAAGCGTAGCGCAGGACGTACCCACAAGGTGTACAAACAACCTGGTAAAGGTTGCAAGAAGCCGCTGGATGAGGGGCGGCTCCAACCGGCCAATCTGGAAGTCACTGGGGGAGGCCTATGTTCAGCAGTGGACGTCCTATGGCTGAAGTGATGATCTTGAAGTACTAAGTGACTAACTGTCAAAAATTGTCCTATTCAAAAGTGTCACATTATTAAAACTGGGTGCAAAAAGCCGTTTCTTCTCCCCCACTCAATCACCGGACATGGGATTGCAAATCTCTTGCTCAATTGTTAGTCAAACTCCCCTTATAATCTTCCCTACCTTCCATTCAAACTTTCTGGAACGCACGTAAAAATGAAGGAATAATGTTATTCTGTAATTTTTAACTCACATAAATTAGCTTCACTTTTAGCTTATTTACTATAATGTAAGCAAATCTTGGAAGAGTTTTTAACCTACTTCTAAAAGACGTATCGATTTAAAACTTTGTCAGTATTTGACATTCGGATGACAATACAATAATTTGACACCGTCGTGCTGATCTGATGATGGAGTCAGGAGGTGGGTAGTGGAACTCTTCAATGACTACTAGTAAAACCTTCGTGTTTGGGCTCATTCGATTCGTTTTGACGGGTTCAATACATATAGATAGTTTTTAAAACTATTATGTTATATTTTTACAAATTTATTAAAGGGTACACACTGGCAGCTCTTAAGAGTTGAAATATCCATGAGCACTCTTCATTTCAGTTTATGATCAGCTACTAGGCTTTCTAGTAGATTCTTATTGGTAATAATAGTTGCGCCGTGTGGGGACAGCCGCAAATAATACACATCCCCACCGCCAACAGGAGAAGTGTCGTAAGAGGCGACTAACTCATGTAGCACGAGACGGGCAGCAGCGTCTGCGTGCAAAATAGTATTAAAAAATGCGCTCGCCAACGCCTGCCAAGCGTGGCGAGTATTGGCAATTCTCCCCTTTTGGGGAGGTCTGTGTTCAGCAGTGGATGTCCTACGGCTGAAATGATGATGATGATGATGAATAATGGCTGTAGTTCTTTTGCTAGTTTGTGCCAACTGACATCCAATGTCAAATGACCTCTCTTTCGTGTTATCCCGACAACAATCTATTCCTTTGAGAGAGCGCTTCCAAAAAACGAAGTACTCGAACATAAAACTGAGGCGTTTTGAGTCAAGCGGGGGAGCGAGAGAGAAGACAGACGGCGTGAGGTGCAAGCGAGACAAAACTCAGACAGTCTAGTGAGCGCTGTCTCGAACCTGGGTCGGTGCTCAGTTGCAGCGGGAACAGATATTTTAGTGGACATCATTTAATAACTAGAAGATTTTAGGCTAGTTTTATTGCCTACTAAAAATATCTAAAAACCGTAAATATTAATAACATTTACACATCATATTTACTCATCAGGCATATTCATGCAAATTAATGATTTGATTTGATAAGTATTCGAAGCACAATAGAAATTCTATAATTTTGCGGACAGGAAAGTACTCTACGAGATTCTAAGGTCGTTCAAAATACCAGACAAACTTGTCATGGTGGTAGAGGTTGTCACCGTTCAAAGCAAGATGAGAGGAGTCGGAGCCAGCCTAAAAGAGGAATTCGAAGTAATATCTGGCCTCACACAGCGCGCTATGGAAAGGGTTATGCTCGGTGTTTCTTTGCGAGAACGAATCAGGAATGAGGAGATTCGTAAACGAACAAAAGTCGCTGACATAGCCCAACGGATTAGCAAGCTGAAGTCACTGGAGGAAGCCTATGTTCAGCAGTGGATGTCCTATGGCTGAAATGATGATGATGATGATGATAAACTGGTCTCAAGCAGGATGATACGTTATCACCTGCACTGTTAACCTAGTGCTTAAATAAGTAGACAGGAAAGTTCAACTGCAAAGCGTGGAGTTAAACGGGAGACATCAAATTGTAGGGTATGCTGATGATCTGGTAATACTCGGACAGTGCGAGGAAGAGGTGAAGGATATAATAGACGTATTGGAGGTGGAAGGACGTAGAGTTTTGCTCAGAATCAGTCAAGATAAATAATCTATAAGAATCTTAGAGCAAAATAATAAAACCTGAATGTAAAAGGTACAAAGGAGTAGACAGATCCAAGAATCTGGGATGTACAATAAGCGAAACCAACAAGCGAGAAGAAGAAATAGATATTCGGATACACAATACCCTAAGGTGCACAGCAGCTCTCCATAAGGCCCTGGTGTCCTGGCTCCTACGCAGGAAAACTATGATAAGCGTCTTTAAAACCATAAATAGATCAATCTCAATGTATTGGTAGGCTTGGACAATAACCTTAAAAGAGGAAAACAAACTCTTTGTGGTAGAAAGGAAGGTTCATCGAAGGATTTTGGGCCCAACACAAAGAGAAGATGACAGCTGGAGGGTGAGGGAGAACAGAAAGATCGAAGAACTAGTGGCCGAATGGAACATAATAGGCGAGACAAAAACATCACGACTTCGCTGGCTTGGGTACTTAGAAAGAATGGGAGAGGATCGTGCAGCAAAAGGAGCATTCCTGAGTCGACCATCCGGACGTCACAAAAGGCCTAAGTGTACTCCGAGTGCCCAACTAGACGAATCTGGCACGGGATAGGGATGGTGGCGAGCTTCGATGTCGGAGGCCAAGAGAGACGCTGAGCCAACGAAGTAAGTATGTACCTAAGTATTATTATGCCGTCTCGTAAGACCGCTTGGATGATGACAAGTAGATGACTGGCAGTGCATGGTTAAAAAAAAGTGGAAAAAATGACAAAAGATCTCTGTGGCGTTCTTTGGGCTTACGTCCAGCAGTGGACGCTATTGCCGTTAGTGCCGTGCTAAATGATATTTAATTTACATTGTTTCAACGTACGAAAAAATATACGTGATTGTCACATTTTCTTACCCGTGTTTTTATTTGACACTACATTTCGTACGCCATAACACATTATCTGTGAAAATTTTAACCAGCTACTTACTTTGTTGACTGTAATTTGTCTGTGTTTTACTGGTAGTGTACCTTTTTAATAAAATAAAAGCTTTAAGCGTTCTTAAACTTTTCATTCAGTTGGGGGATAAAACTATGGAGAATTTTTGTGCGCTAAAATGTTTCTGATTACAATTAAAGACCACGCAAACAAAGTGGCAAATGTAACTGATTCCACAAAATTTGTTTTGAGCCTTCTCGTCTATTTTGCTTATGTAGTCTATTTATTTATGGACGGCTAACAAGACATACACATACATTAGCACAAATAAAATAACATTTATACATGTTTACAGTGTTGCCTTGATTAAAAGCTGCCACGACATGTATAATTATCTGCGTGGAAGCGACGTATAGCCAGCAATCCAATATCCCGCCCTCCAGACTATATCTGAAAATTATCTCGGTTACAAATGTAAGGGTGGTTAAAAATCAGATTGGTACCTGATATCGCGTATTAAAAATATACACAAAAAAACTTCTATGCATTATAGTATTGATTTTTTAATGATTGATTTTAAACACTTTAGTAAGGCTATGTTTTTTATAAGATCATCTTTTTTTAAAGTTAAACGTTTCTGTTTAGCCTAATGGTCGACTGGCAGAGAATGCCTTATGGCCTTAAGTCCACTATTTGTAAAATTAAAATAAATGGGTATTCTAAAACATCATATTTTTTCACGCAAGCACAATGGGCAAGTTTAATAAAAAAAACTAATTAGTCCGTCAGTTGTATTAACAGAAAATAATGGACACGTGTTTTTTCTTTTCTCAATCAAACAAAAAATTATGAAGATATAGCCCGTTAAAGTTCCGCGTATCGTCACGCCTTGCGACACTTTTTAACAAAGCATGACGTCACGTGCCCACTTTGATACTCTTTATCTTCGTCATTTTTCGTTTGATTGACAAAAAACAAAATATGGGTCCAATATTTTTTGATAATTTAACTGACGGACGGATTTATTTAGTAGTTAATAGGCTAGATTCCTGAATCCAGCCTATTAGCCTTAGCCTTAGCCTATTGGGCCTTTGATTAACAAGATATAATTAAAGAAATTTATAATTAACTAGCCCCAAACTAAGCAAAGCTTGTACTATTGCGGCTAGATGTCGGATAAACACAAATACATTTAAATAAACATTCATGACTTAGGTACAGAATGATCGTGCTGCACACAAACATTTGCCCCTTGCGGGATTCGAACCCGCAACTACTCGGCTTTGTAGTCTGGAGCGCGAACCACTACACCAAACGGTCCTCATCATATAGTTGCTGTCTACCTAAATTGATATAATTAAAGTTAAATAGTTTGATATCCGCTGAGACTGAGGCTCCACCCTAAGGCACACAGCAAAGAGCTTACGGCGGGTCGATGACCCCCCCGCTTCCGTATAACACAGTAACTGTCTGCGCCGGGAGTCGAACTGAGACTGCGGTGGCACCATCTTTCGGGAAAGTGGAGAGATTACACCACTTTTTGCTAAAGATGCATGTGTAATTTAAGCCAATAAAATAGGTGCAATTAATTTTCTAAGGATGTGCAAACTTAATCATAAAATAGATATCGTGATTGACGGACCGACTGGCGTAGTAGCGCGTTGTTTGGTCTTGAACGCAGAGGGGAGGGTAGGTTCGATTACCGGTTTGGGTCAATTAAAAAAAACGTATTTCTTAATTTGTTCTAGAGGTGCTTGTATCTCAGTGGCGGCAGTGATTGCCAAAGTTAAGCCATCTACGCCGCGGTTGTGATTTGATGGGTGACCATTCAAACCATGTTTGATGTTTATTACAATCATCTCCGTGCTTCGGAAGGCTCGTCAAAAGTTGGTCCCGGCTAATATCGCTTGATACTAGTCGTGACGACTAGTCAGAGACCTAAGGGCAGCTTCATAACATCTTCGTTACTGGCCTTACAACACCCCTGCACTGGGCCTGCGTGGTGGAGTAAGGCCCAAACCACCTCATAGTTGAGGTGAGGCCTGTGTCCTGCAGAGGGACGTATCAAGGCCTACTTTACATTACCTAATTGGTTCAGGAGACGCCCATGTCTAAAAAGATTTTAACAAACTAGACAAAGGTAAAAATCTAGGAGACTCGATGCCTTCCGTAGGCGAACTATTCAAATTCAAATTCAAATTCAAGTAATTCAAATTAAAATTTATTTATTGGCTCGAAAAGTGGTACATGTTAAGATGGTACAAATGACAAAGATCGCACAATTATTATTTGTACGGAATTTTGTACGGAACCCACGGTGTGCGAGTCCTACTCACACTTAGCCGGTTTTTCATTCGATGATGACCTAATGCAATGGTAAAAGTAAAGCTCCAAAAAATATTGGACATCACATACATTGCTCGGATCCTAAGGTACCTAAGTAGTAAAAGCATTTGTGTTACAGAAATTAGAAACAACGACCACAACACCCAGACCCGAGGCAACGTAGAAAAGTTCACTTCCTATATAAGGGGCAGTAAGAATTGTAAATTGACGGTCATATGCTAAAAGCGTCCGTCATTTATGATAAATGCTTGGTCACATTGGACATTTATTGTCATGACGGTCACATATTTCTTTTAGTATAAATTTAAAAAAAGAAGAAATCCTTTTAATTAAATCTTAAATGTTAAGTATTTGACAATAATAACATACAATAAAACATGTAATTGGATCTGGATTGACTCAAAAAAAAAACTCGCGCGTAAGTATACGACGCTTTTTAGCTTGTTCGTGCAGAAAGAAAATTATAGAAATTCCGTTTCGTTATAGATCATCACTACTAAAGCTTGGCTTTCTTATAATAATGCACTTATTTGTGACCAATTTTTTTTTTCATAGTTTGTCAATGGAATTTATTGTGACGTTAGTGACAATAAATGTCCAAAATGTCCGGTCACATTGAGAAAATGACCAATTTGCTCGGTCGTATTGGTCAGACATTAATAATGTGACGGACACTTTACAACTCTACTTTCTGTACATCGAACTGGAGACGTATTTTTGAAGCATTAGAAATGAATCTTGAATTCGAACACGAAAATGAATTAAATTGTTTCTATTGTTCACGATTTTACGCATTTTTGGATCACTCGAAATAGGTTGTGTGTGTTGCTATTAAATTGAAATCGTGTAACTATTTTTGTTTCACGCAAAAAAACTCTTAACAAACGTAAATAAAAAGTTATTATGTCAAATCTCTGTTAACCTTAAGTTTACTTGTCAATGTCATTCTTCTGTACTTTTTATTTTTTTAAATTTATTGGAAAACACAACAGACGTCAGTTATACAAGAAACGGTATAAATGTATAAAGGTATTGGACTAAACTAATATCCTAAAGGTGTTTACACTGCTGCTTAAATCAATTCGTTAACAAATTATATAATAAAAATACTAATTATAAATATCTTAAATTATGTTCCAGTTAAGATTAACGAACACCATTGTGTTCGTCAAAAATGGACCTTGCTGCCGTTTTGAACCTCGCAAACCCTGAGTTAAATATGTCCAACTTTCTACTAGTAGAAATCGAAAAACGAGTGGGTAGGACCACTCGTAGCAGAATTCTTGAAATGAATTTTCAAAAATAGTGACTTTAGGTATTCGCATGCGAATCTTGCGATTTCGTATTCGGATTGGAATTAACATGATTCAAAAATACGTCTCCTGAACCTCAGAAACACAGACGCCAGGTCCGGCGTACTTGCCTCTTGGCTATACGAGTAGAGATCGTGTAGAATGTATACGTAATTAATGTCATTATCTCAATAAGATTAATTATATCCATAAACTTATTACTACTAATAGGTATTACGAGTAAAAAATTATGAATGGATGTTTTTTAATCTTTCACGCAAAAACTACTAAACAGATTTTAATGAAATTTGGCATGCAGATAGACCATGAAAACCAATAAAACCAATTTATTTTTGTAAATAGGCCTAAATTAAGCTCTTTTACACGTCCCAATATATTTTTTTACCCTACCACTGCTTCGGGACAATATTGTGGGCTAGTGCCGAGAAGAAGCAGCGCAAGAAACTCGGTCACTATTGTCAGCCTCTTTTTAAATAGTGTGTTTACATTACAAGATAAAATGAACCTGTGCGAGCACGGCAGTATTGCCTTGCTGATTGCCTGGATTAACACATAAGACACTTTTTATACTTTTTTTTCAAGGTTATGTTTTATCACTTTGTTGAAGTGAAGAAATTTTACTTCCCCATACGCTCAGCTGACATCATTTGTTTATAGATGTGTTTTTTTGTGATTTCGATCTTGCTCCTTTAGAGGTTGTTCATGTTTATCGGCAGAAAATCCTAAAAACGTCTCTACGAAAGTAAAAATTATTCACTGTGGTATAAAAGGAAGATTTACAAAATATTATGATAAGATAAACACATTAGAAAAGCTATTACTTATACTTTATAAACGACTTAATAGGGATGACGACTGGGTAAAGAAAATGAAATTCTATTTAGTCCGTCAGTTAGATTATCAAAAAATAATGGACTCTTATTTTTTCTTTTGTCAATCAACCAAAATATGACAAAGATTAAAACAACGTGTCAAAGTTCGGGACTGGGGGTTCGTGACGTCACTTCTAACGTATTTGTACCTAGACGTGACGTCATGCGGCATTTCAAATCAATATATCTCTGTAATATTTTGATTATGTAAAAAAAGAAAAAATATGTGTCCAATACTTTTTTTATAATCTACCTAAATAGAAAAAATGTTAGTTGTCGTACTTATTGTTAAAATTATTTCACATAAAAATTGGTATTAATTTGAAAAGATTATTTCTAAGGCAAAAAGTGCAGTACTTTCACCATTAAAGAAATATCATTAATTTTAGCGGTATAATTTTACCAACGTTTCTCCATTCAGCCGCTTTCCAAAACACCCCGTCTAGCACAAGAAAATGAATTAAGCGCTTTAAATCTCAAGTGCTCCGAGCACTTAGCAACAGCATTATACTACCACACCCCACTTTTGTCTTAGGTAAGGCCTTCGACAACGTTCCCTTCGATTTTTAACTCATTTGCAATTGTAATAAGACTCTTTATCCTGTGTGCTGTGTTAGTCGTTGCATGGAACCGGCTTGGGAATAATTGATAAGAGCAAGTCTTGATTTTTGTTTGTTTTTCATCGGGCGTACCACAAGGCTCAGCGCTGGGCCCGCTTTGTTAAGTGACCTTGTAGCAACGTTAGGGTTGATTTTAGTTTGGTAATATGTTTCAAACGGACAAGATCGAAATTATCATTTCTTCGTTTGTGACTTTTTTTGATTCGACGAGAATTCCTTCTTTAGTTTTAACTAACTTATAACCACGCGAACAAAGTCGCAAGCAACAACTAGTGTATTTTTTTTCTAACAGTTCTAACAGTTAGAAGCGCCATCTAAAATGACAGTGGTCCCGCATGTCTCGGGAACTGGACATTGTTCCAGAATAAGAAGTATCCTATCTGCTTTTCCAGGCTAATATCTTTTTCTGTGCCAAATTTCATCTAGATCCGTTCAGCCGTTTTGGTGGGATTGAGAAACAAAACATTCATTCATCCAAACCTTCGCATTTATAATATTAGTAAGATAATAATATATACAATACATTTATATCTAAAGTTTCTGGTAAGCAACAATTTTTTTATATGGAACTAACAACGAAATCGCAACAAAACACTCTTCCACATTAAACCGCCAACTGACAATGTTGTATGGAAAGTTTTTTTTATTGACTTAATTGACTTTTATAGTCCTCCATGCTAGTGTCCAACATTACAAGAATGGGAGTATGACATGAATTTATGTATAGTAATGATCACCAATCAATTGACGCACTTTTTATGGACTGTAAAAACGAAATTCTTCCATAATTTGTATTGAAACAGCGGGCTATTACGGATATTACGTCACAAGGACCCGGTGTGTGTAGTAGCGCAGTAATTCGCTTTGAAAGCAAATGGTCCCGGATTCGATTCTTGGTACGGATTAATTCAGGAAACGATTTTTTCTATATTAGCTCGAGACAATAAACGAATACTTAAATGACAATAATCTAAAACAATAAATGAAATCTAAAGATAAATAAATATTTAAATGCCTAAAAATACTATTTATTTGATTATATTATTCAATAATTATCATATGATTTCTTAATGTATTTAATTCTTTACAACTTCTTAAAATAAACAAATTGATCTAATTATGCATGGCGTCATCCTCTCTGCCCACAATACCATCTTATTGTTGTGCCCTACAGGGTCTATAATGATCTGATCTCTTATGTACCTGTTTATAACACCTGTGTAACATTATAAATAAGCATTTGTTTTGAAAACTTAAGATAGAAAAAAAATTCTATTAATTTATACTAAAAATATTAATTTAACTATAATAATAAAATTTTAGAATGCAATAAATATATTGAATTGAATTGAATTGAGTCTGGTTGGTGCTGGGAAACATCATTTTCGAGCACCTCATAATACATGGGCGTTAATTATTTTCAACCGACTTCAAAAAAAGGAGGAATTCTCAATTCGACTGTATGTTTTTTTTTGTATGTATGTTACGCGATTACTCCGCCAATTATGAATCGATTTTAATGATTCTTTTTTTGTTTGGTAGATCATACTTCAGAGGTGGTCCCATATAAAATTTATCGAAATTGATTTAGAACTTTTTGAGAAAATCAACAAATATATACCCGGATAATATTTTGGTTGTGGTTATTGTTACCTATCTTCGACAAATATGAGCCGATTTTGATGATTTTTGTTTTATTAAATAGCTTATACTTCAAAGATGCTATGATAAAAGTTTGCAAAATAAAAATCACCCCTAAGGGTAGGAAAATAGGGGATGAAATCGGTGTACAGCAGTTAGATTAGGATTTATCACTAAAAATAGATGAAATAAGTAAATTTTATTTAAAAAAAACCGACTTCAAAACACTAAAATGCTAAAAATAATCCTAACACTTAAGTACCTAATCAGTTACTTTTGGAGTCGGTGCTAGCCGATGAGAGATTCAATGTTTTTGTTTCCACCGACTCCAAAAGTAACTGATTAGGTACTTAAGTGTTAAGATTATTTTTAGCATTTTAGTGGTTTGAAGTCGTTTTTTTATTATAAAATTTACTTATTAATATTATGATGCTGGATGCAGGCCGCTTCCAACCGGCCAATCTGGAAGTCAATGGGGGAGGACTATGTTCAGCAGTGGACGTTCTGTCGCTTAAATGTCCAGGTTTTCTCCGACCGATCTTGTGCTCCTCATGGGCCCGGAGTCCGTTGGAGGGATTTGGGATTCTCTGGTGGTCCGATGTGCCGCTGCGTCACTCGCTGCACGTTCCAGCGTCTGAGGTTCCCGCCGAAAATCAGCGTCGTGATAAATCTGTGGCTGTCACGACAAATGCTGAGCACCTTTTCGACACAATATCTAATTTATATTGTTTTGTGTATTATTATTATTATTTTCTCTTGTGTGTCGAATAAACGTTTCTTTCTTTCTTTCTAAATGATGATGATGATGATAACAATAGGTGTGTGAAATACACACTAATTCGATAATAAATACTTCATCTTCAAATAATTACACCCAATGTCTAGCCTAAAACTAAACAAAGCTTATCTAGTCGCCATAGTATTTGTAAACATCCATGACTTGCTTATCACTATCACACAAACATTGCCCCTTGCGGGCATTGAGTCTGCAACTTTGTAGTCCGAAGTGCAAACCACTACACCATTTAGTAGTCAAATTCGTCCAATTTTCATGGTTTTATTCAACTCTGGCGATTATTAACCGACTTCAAAAAAGGAGGAGGTTCTCAATTTGTTTATTTTTTGTTTATGTGTGTCCAGCGATCATTCGTTTTCACGTTAACCGATTTCGATACTCTTTTCATATACATTTTATACATATTTATGACTAGAAATTCTGTATTGTTGTTGCTAAAATCATAGTTTAAAAACCTATACATTAAACCCATTTTTATGTGTAAGGAACTCGTCAAAACTAATCAAATGAACCCGAATACGAAGGTTTTACTAGTACCCATTGAAGAGAGAGAGAGTGATTACCAAAGATAAGCAAGATACGCGGCCGTTGTAAGTGCCGGATGGGTGACCATTTCGACCATATTTAGATAGATAGATAGATAGGTACTCTTTATTGTACACCACACAAAAGAAACAAACCACAGGAAAAATAAATTATGAATAGCACAATTTAGGCGGTCTTATCGCTGGAAGCGATCTCTTCCAGACAACCTTCAGGTAGTGGAAAGTTGAATTCATATTGAGAGGCGGTGAAGAGTTCCAAAATATATAAAGTCCTTAAATTTAACAAACTAATTAAACAAACAAATAAAAATACAATACCTACTTCCTAATACATGTACATAGTAAAATACATATATAAATACAGACATAATATGAATACATACTTAAAATAAATATATGTACATAAATAAATACCCTATTAACATGAAAAAGAATCTAGTGACCAAGATGTAGGAAAAATGGCTAAACAAATAAAGTATACGAATAGACAGGAGAAAACTACAGTGGAAGGAGATAGGTTTTAAGTCTAGTTTTGAAACTGTGAAGCGATTCAGATTCTCGAATAGACAATGGCAAGGAGTTCCATAGGTGTTAGTTACATTTATAACAAGCATCTCCTTCGAAAGATTGGTCCCGGCTAACATCTGTAGCTCAATGTCGGCAGCCGCTGAATGCGGGCCGCTTCCAACCGGACAATCTGGAAGTTGACAATCAGAAGAATGCTGAACAGCAACTGAACATAGGTTCAGCAGTGGACTTTCTATGGCTGAAATGATGATGATGATGATGATGAATGTCGGCAGCGCTTTGGTAGTGATTACCTAAGTTAAGCAACCCACACCGCGGTTGTGATTGAATGGGTTTGACCATTCCGACCATATTTAGTGACAAGCATCTCCATACTTCGAAAGATTGGTCCCGGCTAATATCGCTTGATATTAGTCGTGAAGCCAGTCGGAGCCGGCTTGTCTAAATCTGACAGTCAGAGCAGTTACTGGTCTAACAACACCCCTCCACCAATCCACTAGTTATCCACCAATCTTAAGTTGCTATAAGTTGGCAGTGAGACTTAGGCATACTTTAGTTTAATTTTACTAGTCGTGAAGCCTAAGGCGAAATCAGAAGTCATAAGGCAGCTTAATTAATCTGACTGATTTGATTTAAAATGCAAATACAAAATGCAAAATACGTATTTTATATTTAGATACCTTTTTGAAAAAAGTATTTTGTATTTGTAAAATGCAAAATAAAACTGCTAAGTTTAAAAATTAAAATTAAACATACTGATTTTAAAAGTGAACACCTATAATCATCAACGAAAATAAAGGAGGAAGGGAAGAAATTGAGTTTTTCTATATGTTTAATGATGATTTAGACTCCTCAGTAAACCTGAATGCTTGTAGCTCAGTGGCGGCAGCGCTTTGGCTGTGATTACAAAGTTGAGCACACTTACCTAGCGGTTGTGAGTGGTAATGAGTGACCAATCCGATCATATATTAAGTAAAATTTAGTACAAGCATCTCCAGGCTTGGAAAAACATGAGCCATATGAGCACCGCCTGCCAAGCCTCCTTCCTGGAGACCATCCTCGCCAGAATGGCCGCTAAGGAGAGATCACGTCTTACGACTGTGACTAGGTTACCGCGCTCCTTCGCCCAGGTCGGGCATGTATCGAGGGTGTGCTGCGCGTTCATTATGGTGGTGGTATAATCATGCGTCTACACAGACGCAACATGCAACACGATGCTTTTTTTGAACAACTAGTAATGTTTAAATCTTTGATAATTAGAGAATACAATTTCATCTAACAGTATTTTATTTGAATAAAGTATTTTGAAAATACCTATTTTGCATTTAGTATTTATAATACAAAAAGCAAAAGTATTTTGTATTTTGCATTTGAAATAGTAAATTAGAAAACTATTTGCATTTTGTATTTAAATACTTTTTAAAAACTATTTTGTACATCTCTGTCCACCGCACTGCACTGGGCCTGCGTGGTAGAGTATGTTCCAAACCTCCTCATAACTGAGCCTTTGCCCAGCAGTGGGATGTTTAAAGGCTTGCTTTACTTAACTTTACGACACAGTTAAACGTAGATTTAAATAACAATACCGGTTAGTTACAATACAAGTGAATTGTATAAAAAACTTAAAAACGAACTTAAATACGGTGTTGTGTGACAAAATTAGATATTCTGGGAATGATAAGTTCATTATCTATTACACATCATGTCAAAGAACTAATTGTTTTGTTTCAAACTTAGATATAGCAACGGAATTGTTACCGTGAAGTGTTATACAGTTTTTGATAAGAGCTGCAAATAATGTGTTTTACTGTTGGCAGAAAAAGTGACCAATGTTCTAATTTGAACTAATAAGGCCATTTTGACGACCTTCGTAGCCGAGAGGCGAGTTTTTGGCGTCGCCATCTCCGAGGTCCTGGGTTCGATTCTCGGTTGGGTCAATGTAGAAAACGAACTTTTCTATGTTGGGTCGAGTCTGGGTGTTGTGGTACATTGTTTTTGATTTCTATAACACGCTTAAGCTACTTACCTTAGGATCAGAGAAATGTATGTGATGTTGTCCAAGACAGTATATTGCGCGTACGGCTCTTTTTTGCAACACAAAGATTGATTCAATGTCAGCAGTAGAGCCCCATAGCAGTAAACCATACGACAACAAACAATGAAAATAACTAAAGTATGCCTTGCCGTTTCGACATTAGTTAAAAGCCCTATTTTCCTCACAGCATAAGCCGCTGAACTGAGCCTTCCTGACAAGGCAACAATATGGGAACCCCATTGCAGCCGGGAGTCTAATGTAATTCCCAAAAAAGTGATGGAATCGACTGCATCTATATGATCGTTTGACATATTAATATGCGTACTGACCTGTCTCACATTGGGCATAGTGAATTTAATGCATTTAGTTTTATTTAGTAACAGGTTGTTCGCTGTAATCCAGCTTACTACTTGAGAGAGAGCATTATTACCTACATCGTCGAAGGCAGCTTTACCTCTGTCAGTTTTAAAAATCAATGATGTATTATCTGTAATCAATATTATCTAGATTAGAAATAATAGAGGTCCCAATATAGAGCCTTGGGGCACACCCATGCGTAATGGAGCCCCAGAAGAGTCAGTTCCATTGACATTAACTTTTTGAGTTCTATCTGTGAAGTATGACTTTAACAATTTACCTGAATCATTTGAGACACCATAATGCCGTAATTTAATTAGTAATGTCTTATTAATATTATTTGTACGCTCTAGGAGTTCACAAGCCAAAAGAGACCCGGTCTTTTATAAGGCTTGCGTGGGGATACGTAGAGGCCGTTTTAAGCGCAAATAATCAAACCTGAAAGTGGTACACTGCTGGATCCAATTTCTGACTACATCATGGGATGTAATCAGAGATTATACCCAGCATGTGTACAGGAACTATTGCAGCTAATGACAAGTTAAATAGGTCTATTAAAGGAAGATGAAGGGACTGCCGGTCACCTGCCTGGTTCATAGTCTCAGACTGAAAAAAATGGCAGGTGACTCGACGACAACTGAATGGGCCCCCCCTGACGTTATGGGTCATACAAGACCGGACTGAGGGGCAACACAATTTTTAGTTTTATTTTTAGTCTTGTATGACCGGATATAATAAGAGTGAAGAGGTGGCTCTGGACTTTTAACGACGATCACTTGCTCCACCCTAAGGGTCCAGCATCACGTGCCCAGTCACCACTTACGAACCACATCCACCCTTCGAGCATCATGCTCGAGCGACTCCACTCTAGCCGGCCGGTTAAGGCAAGCCAGAGGCGAGAGTCCTGCAGACCCCCTTGGGCTCCACTTCGGCAAGCCGAAGATGAGGGTCTTGGCCGACTCTCGGGAGCACTCGGATTAACAGCTGACCCCGTGGTGTCGCTACTCACCACAGTATTATTATAAAGGTTTTGAGTTTGTTTGTTTGTTTAAACGCGCTAATCTCAGGAACTACTGGTTCGAATTAAATTTTTTTTTGTGTTGAATAGTCCATTTATCGAGAAAGTTTTTAGGCTATATAACATCACGCTACGACCAATAGGAGCGGAGTATCAATGATAAATGTTGCAAACACAGGAAAAAATATTCCTTTTGAGAGCTTCCATTGCGTGCGCTGCGTAAACGGTTCAAGTTATGCAAAAATCATGTATGACAGAATTGTTTTCCTTTAAAAGTTCTAAAAAAAAGTCCGTGACAGCATATTATGTCTATCTTCTAAGGTTGACTTACAATAACCTTTTTTATAGTAATCAAAATTGTTCTAAAATAATGCATGGGGCTAGCGTTGCTTTTTCTTTACTGTTAGAGCGAAGCATTGATGTGGTTTATCGTATTATTTTGAGCTGGGAAGTGACATGGGTCGTTGATAAAACTTTAAGTGACAGATCAACCATCACGCAGGCTCGGCCGCGGGCGGTAGCTAGTCTTAAATAAACAAATAAATATGTTTAATGTAAATAATTAAACAAATACTCAGGAACTGTCTTTGTGTAGTCTAACTAAATAATAATCAAAACAAAAGCTTTGTTATGGCGGCAGAAGTGACTCACAATACTAACTTACTATGATGTCTTGTCATAGATTATATCGTTTCTTATCGGTAAAGCTGAAGAGAGGTTAATACCACCAATAAATTATAAGTAGTTCTATTAAATATTTTGTGGATTACCTACATTCATTTGTTTATTGTCACAATATAACACTAATAAAAACGATTGGTTTCTGTAAATAGGCCTAATTTAAGCACTTTACACGTCTCAATTATGCCCTGTATTTTTGCCCTTTTAATGCTTTGGGACAATATTATGATTTGTGAGGTAGCTTCGAAGAGAAGCAGCAGAAACCTAGTCACTGTTGTCAGTTTTATTATTTTAAGGAAAATAATTTTACTTGAAAAGATTTTCAACTGCCTCTGGTGAGATTGAACCTAGCTAGCTAGCCGGGCGACTGCTCTTTCAACTGAGCTACGGAGGACATGATAATCTTGGCGAATTTCTTCAAGTGTTTATAGCGTTAGTAGGCCAGCATTGTTTCATCAATGTAATTCATTTTGGATGTTTGTGGGTATAAAAATCCAAGAATTTTGGGCACTAATTTGAAATGTATTTACAAGAAATTTTATGAAATTGTAGTACTAATAGTGAAAACAAAATTGATTTTAGATAAAAAATAACCGTAATCAGTAATAAGAAATTGAGGTATACCTGTCTCTTTCTAAAACGACTTTTACTATAAAATGTATGGCGGACGTGTACTGTGACGTCACGGTACATGACGGACCTCCTTGTCTAGCACGCGACTTTAATGGGTTGTAATAAATTTTTTGCGAATTCGATGTTGGTCCCATAGAAAAAGTTGATGTAATTTAGCCGTAGAATAACCCCTTAAAGTTTTATTTCACCTTTTCGTTACACTCTGTATATATAAAACAATGTCGGGTTAGTTACACCATTTATAAGTAAAGAATATTTATGATCTTATAAAAGTATTTTTTTGATCTTTGGTTTATTGAATTAGTCTCCGCCCCGAATAGCAGAATAACTATAAAACGAAAAAATTCACAAAAAAAAATAATTATAAAGGGGCGGTACGAAGTTCGCCGGGACAGCTAGTTAATTATAAAAGTATTTAAGCCTATTCATCATTTCAGCCACGTGGACGTGGACGTGGACGTCCACTGCTGAACACTGACCTCCCCCAATGACTTACATCGGGGGGATTGCCAATACTCGCCACGCTTGGCAGGCGGGTTGGCGAGCGCAGTTTTTTATAACATTTCGCACGCAGACGCTGCTTTCCGTCTCGTGCTACAGGAATTAGTCGCCTCTTACGACACGCCTCCTGTTGGCGGTGGGGAAGTGTATTCTTTACGGCCGTCCCCACACGGCACAAATAAATTAGTTTTATTGGTTTTATAATAATTTGACGATCTCCGTAGCCGAGAGGCGAGCATACCGGATTTGGTGTCGCTATCTCTGAGGTTCCGGGTTCGATTCCCGGTCGGGTCAATGTAGAAAAATAACTTTTCTATATTGTCTCGGGTCTGGGTGATGTGGTACCGTCGTTGTTTCTGATTTCTGTAACACAAGTGCTTTGGCTACTTACCACAGAATCAGAGCAATGTATGTGATGTTGTCCAAAAATAAAAATAAATAAATTAATTAATTGTACTGCTCAAATAATAAGTTACCAACTAACATCTAATTATATTATAGAGACGGGAGACGTCTCGGGCAAAATCCACTGTCTGGTAACTCTTAGCTTGTACCCGGATATTGATTCCCTCTTCCAGACTGGGACAAACGGTATGTCTGGCGCACAGTCTTCTTTGAAGTTGCCGAATGTGATACAAAATATGCACTATTACAAACAAGCAAAAGATGTACAAGATGTTAGGTAAATGGCATATCAAGCCGAAACTAGCCTATGTTAACATAATGCGTACAAATGCTATGGTAAAGTCAGAAATTTGTTGTCATCTATCTTATTGTTGTGCCCTACAGGGCCTATAATGATCTGTTTTATGTATCTATTTATAACACCTGTGTAACATTATAGAATGCAATAAATATATTGAATTGAATTGAATCTTTTTTTTCATACAAAACTTAATTCTTAGCATCCGATTTGTATGTTTTTTTTTAATGATGATATCAAATTTCTGACTTAACCGTAGTATTTTTAAGCATTATGTTAACATGGGCTAGTTTCGGCTTGATATACCATATATCTAACATCCTGTATACAGGGTTATTTGTAAAACATCAACAACCTCCTAGGGGCTGATTCTGGTGCTCAAATACAACAACTTTTTTTATAGGACCAACATTGAAATCGCGAAAAAAAACACTTCCCCACACTAAGCCGCCAGCTGACATCAGTTTGTATGGAGAAGTGTTTTTTTTTTCTAGATTTCAATGTTGGTCCACAAAAAAAAAGGTTGTTGTATTTGAGCAACAGAATCAGCCCCTTGGATGTTGTTGATGTTTTACAAATAATCCTGTAAATACCAGAACCAGGGAAATCATATCAGAAACCATACTATTGCCATACAGACTGAGAAAAGTTTATTGCCAGAACGTGAGATTTCGTAAAAATTGCTATGGATGTGTAATTGTTACAGTTAATAAAATACTCCAAATTATTTCTACAAGTGGCTAAATGAACATTGTTTTTATTCTGTCAATGAATATCTAAGAGCCCATAATGATTTAAAGAATTATCCTTAAACGATAAAATTGTACATAGAAATCACTGTTCATCGTTCATCGATACAAATATATTTTTTTACCGACAGCTCGGTTCGCCGAAAGAATGTTAAGTATTTCTTAAAAAATATTTGTATCGATGAACGATGAACAGTGATTTCTATGTACAATTATATCGTTCAAGGGTAATTCTGTAAATCATTCGGAGCTTGAATATCTAAATTTTAATTGTTAGTTTGTATATCATTTTATTAAATCAAATCAATACATTTATTAGTGATACACCGGTCAAAAGTTATTACATAGGAACAGGGTATTATGAGAGCGCTGTGATCAGCTTTGTCGGAAAATGTAACAGTTTTTATTTTAATAACAAATAATTATAATTAATAACATAAATGTTGAAATAAATGTCAATGTCAACTAATTACTAAATAGCATAATAATTTTACTAACTTCAATTTGATTGGTAATTTATTCAATTAGTATAAATATTTACAAAATAATAATAATAATCCATCATTACTATATTAAATATCAAAGTTATCGATGTACAAATTAATGTCAATGTCAATTATAGGGCAGGCAATCAAGCGGATATGAAGAGTTTTATTTAGTTTGGCATTTAAATTCTAGAAATTCATTGACTGAATAGAATGAGTGATCTGTCAGAAACATAGTCTTTGTTTAAATGCCAAAAACTCATTACACTCATTAACTTAATTAGGTATTTTATTGTAAACACTTAGGGCCTTCGAGAACATACCCTACAGCAATTCAAACCATCTTTCTCCGAAACTAGTAAGTGATTTTGCACTTGCATATAGTATGAAATGACAGCTCCTGTCAACGCTCGCCCATACAAAAACAGCACAGATACAGATAAAAAAATGGCAAACATTTTTGTCGAACAAATCATATGACATTTCTACTCAAAATCAAATTAAAATCAAAATCATTTATTTTTGCAAATAGGCCATATAAAGCACTTTTACACGTCCCAATATTTTTTTTCCCAACCACTGCTTCGGGACAATTTGTGGGCTAGTACCGAGAAGAAGCAGCGCAAGAAACTCGGTCACTGTTGTCAGCCTCTTTTAAAATTAATATTTTTACAAGTTTTGGTGCGAGCTAAGCAGTTTTAAATCCACACATTTTTATCATTTAAATAATCACTAACGGTGTAATAACCCTTTTTCATTAAAATCATCTTAACATGTAATTTAAGTTCAAATACTGGTAGTTCAGCAAGGGATTGTGGTAATTAATTAAAAATACGAATACATTTTCCCATGAATGAACTTCCTACCTTGTACAATCTGAAATTTGGAACTCTTTTTTACTCTATAGGGTATGTGCCCCATGCATGGGGCCATAGCAAGAACAGCTTTGCTGTAGAGGGCTGTTTTATGTGGGATACGATCAATGGCGTGCAATACAGTTCGCTTGCGAGAACCATGGACAATTTTAAATAAGGTTGGATTTTGTTTAATGAAGAGAGCTAGCTCAAAAGTTTAAAGGTACAGTAATTTTTTTTAAATTTACAAAATATGTTTTGCAGCTATCTGCTTTATAGCCCACAATATTGTCCCGAAGCAGTGGTAGGGTAAAAAAATATACTGGGACGTGTAAAAGAGCTTAATTTAGGCCTATTCATAGAAATAAATTGGTTTTATTGGTTTTATTGGTTTTATAAGCCACACATAGCACGGATACACTTTTTTTGACACTTAAATACTTTGTCCCAGTGAAATGCAACCAGCATTTCACTTAGATTAAAATCTATATCTATAGATTAAAATCTATTTGACTATTGTGGAAATATTTATAATTAAAGTAGACATATTTTAATAAATTATATTGAGTTATTTGTATCCAGTTCTTGTTTGTCATTTTTTACTTGTCCCTATAATTATCAATATTTTGACATAACTGACGACCAAACATGGAGTTCTTTTATGAACAGGAAAAAATACATTTACTATAACAATTAAAAATTAAAATTGGTTTTCATTGTTCTAAATTAACTTATATTTGTGGAGTTTTATCCCACTTCTGGACAAAGACAGCGATAATGACGTAAATTCTCAATAACGGTTACATATGAAACCACTTTCATGGCTTCGCAATATTATTTACACCTATACAGATAACCTCTCAAAGTTACATTATATGCAATGCTGCAGTCCAATCGTAAAATCAGCCTATGTAGGAAATACCTAAATGAATAAAAATCAATTGCCACAAAGAAAGATTAACACTTAGAACGGCTCAACGGAAATGTTTTTTGTTTGGTGTGTTTGTTTGGGTTAATTTGCTTGATGTAAACTTGTCGTTTCGAACGATTTTTAACACACATATCTATATGTGTGTTAAAAATCGTTCGAAACATATATACACAAACATAATAACAATAATTTTATTTATTTTAGCACCAAACATGCAAATTATATCTCTGTTGAATTCCAATGTGCCAAAAAAAGGGTCACCCGCTCAGCATTAGAATGTTAGCTTAGACATATATTAGCTTCACTTGTAATGTAACTAATTATGTAATCAAATCTTGGAAGTAGTTCTTAACCTTAGCTACTTCTGACATATCGATTTAAAACTTAGTAAGTACCTATTTGACTTTTGAAATATTTATTTTTTGAATTTATGCAATCCTATTTGTATCAGGTAAGAATTTTAAGAACTCTGCAACACCTTCCCCTTTCTCTAATGGATGTCCTCTACCTAAAGGTTGTCTGGAAGAGATCGCTATTAGCGATAAAACCGCCTAAATTGTACATCTTTCTGTAAAAATCACGTGTATTTTACTTGTATGGTGTGCAATAAAGAGTATCTATCTATCTAATACCTCCAATAATTTGACACCTTCGTGCTGATCTGATGATGGAGTCAGGAGGTGGGTAGTGGAACTCTTCCACAACTACTAGTAAAACCTTCGTGTTTGGGCTCATTCGATTCGCTTTCACGAGTTCAATACGTGTTTTAAATGTTTCATAGTTTTTGAAACTATTATTTTATTTTTTTTAATTTTTTTATATGGACGCATCCCGTTCATTAAGCAGAGCAGCGATCCTGCCAATGTCGAGTGTATTCCTAATATAGTTTACAATAAATAACGGGTGTTTAGTTTTTATTGCTTTTCTTGGATTCAGTGGAGGCTACTCGTCCCGTAGAAGCAGGTTTCAAGACGCTATCGGGTCTAAAGCAAGATGTCTTGAGACAAGTCACTTGACACTCGATGCGGCGTTGAATATTTGTATTTCAATAATTTCAAATATTTATCACTACACCAAACATTAGAACACAAACTACACCAAACTTGCACTCTAAAGCTCTTCAAATGATAAATAAAAACCATTAAAATAGATCGACCGATCGATCGATCGAAATGTCAAAGTGCACGTCAATCTCGCTCAGCCTCCCTAGCATGAGCACCAAAACACGATATGATATGATATAGCGATATATCGACACAAACTGTAGAAATAAATATGCCATGTTGAATCGCCGTGCCGGTGGTCACATATTATGATCGCTGTTTCGATAAAAAATGAAATTAGCAGCTATATCTATCATATTTTTACAGTTGGTGTACCTACTTGGTGTCGCTATATCGCTTTATCATATCATATCATATCGTGTTTTGGTTGTCATGCTGGGGGGGGGGGGGCAGGGCTTTATATTTATGTAAATGTGGACGACTCCTGTCTTGACATATTTTTCTATCAATATTCTTTTTTTTTTCTTCTTTAACTAATTATTAATTTTTATTTCTTATTCTTATATCTGACTGCGTAAGTTATAGTTTAGAATTATTTTTTATATTAATTTCATTTTAATGTAAATGAACTATTTTACCATAATTGTATCGACGTGCCCTTTTAAGGTGCAATAATTTAATTTCATTTAACTGCTTCCAACCGACCAATCTAGAAGTCACTGGGGGAGGCGTCTGTTCAGCAGTGGACGTCCTATGGCTGAAATGATCATGATGATGATGAAAGATCCGACTGGCGTATTGGGACAATGATTAACCTTAAACGCAAAGGAGGAACGTGCGTTGCGTTTAAGGCGAATCACAGCCGACAGGTTCGATTCCCAGTTCGGGTCAGTTTGGAAAACCAACTTCTGTCAATTTCGGGTCTAGAAAAATCACTGGTACCTTGTACAGGGATGTTATTTCGAAATCGACTATCTTAATTGATATAATTGAATGAATTTATTCGTAAGCATTTCATCGTATTGGCGATAACAAACTTAACGCAGCGTAAGCAGGCCTCTTACCCGGTGGACTGACGACCTAGTCAAGGTTGCGGGAGGCCGCTGAATGTATACGGCCCAGATGTAGGGGGATATAAATAAATAAAATAAATAATAATAAATATGGACAACATCACATACATTGCTCTGATCCTGTGATAAGTAGCTTAAGCACTTGTGTTACAGAAATCAGAAACAACGACGGTACCACAACACCCAGACCCGAGACAATATAGAAAAGTTATTTTTCTACATTGACCGACCGGGAATCGAACCCGGGACCTCAGAGATAGCGTCACCAAGTCCGGTATACTCGCCTCTCATAGAGGTCGTCATATATAGGGGAGGCCTATGTTCAACAGTAAACTTCTAATGGTCAATGATACCGATGATTAGTAGTTTAATAAAACACCCGAATCAACAGTTTACCTGTAACATAAACTCTAGGTACTTGATATAAAGGAATTGTTATCTCGAAATGCATGTAACGCTGCTATCTGTCGATGATAACTTGTATGACCTTACTGCAGCACAATAATGTCTTATAGACGTGCTTGTGGGATGGACTGTACTCTGTAGTGATGTCTGTGATAGGCTGATATCGATGAAAAACTATCGATAAAGTATGCAGTCTAGTTACAGCCGGGTCACGAGCCTGAGAGGCTGTAATGATATACAGACATCACTACAATCTGTCAGACTCGTGACCCGGCTGTAACTATCACAGGATAGGCTGATATCGATTATAAGCCTAATAGCATGCAGTCTAGTGTTATGATTTGGCTATGAGTTTGGTGGACTGTAGTGATGTCTTTAATAGGCTTCGATAAAAAAAACTAGCGCAATAGCATGTCCAGTTTGGGCTTTGTCTATAATAGGGAACTAGGGATGTTAACTCCATTCACAAACAAACGAATAAACAACACCGTTAAAAGACATTCATTCATCCATCATTTTACGATTAGTAAAATTTTATTTGAAAATTGTATTTGTATTTGGACGACACTCCTTACATAATCTATAAAAATATTGCGTCACATATGACATGACAGCTCATAATAGTGACAACTACCCTATTATTATCCTGTCAAAACCGGAGAATCATGTTTTTAAAGTAGAACGATTGGAATTTACTCGTAAAGATATTTTTTTCGATTCCAATAACGCTTCTAACTTTGAAATAAAAAAAGGAGAAAATGATGCAATTTTCTCACTTAAAAAAAAACAGTAATATTTCCTAAAACTCATCATTCGCCTGCCCTGTTCGCAGGTAATTTAGTGTCGGCGCAATATGTTTTTCTTTTCCATGAAATCCGGTCACTTGTCATCAAGACATTCACTCCCTTCTCAGTCATATCACTCCTCACACAATCCATCCATCTCTTAGGTCGTCCTTTACCTTATCACCTATCAACACTCATACCCATCACTCTCCTCGTTACGTGCCTCTTTTCCCTTCTCATCACTTGACGATACAAAAATTGTATTTTAACAAAATTATCTTTGTTTTGTTATTATTTCCTCATCATCATCATCATCATTTCAGCCATAGGACGTCCACTGCTAAACATAGGCCTCCCCCAGTGACTTCCAGATTGGCCGGTTGGAAGCGGATTGAGTATCCAGCGGCTTCCTGTAACCTTTACCAGTTGTCTGTCCACCTTGTAGTTTTTTAATTGTTTAGGACACAAACATCTACTACTTCCAGGTTATTAGACCTCTCACGACGAGGACAGTCTTGTCTGTCATTAAATGAAGGCACTTCCGATTTCCGAATAGTAGTAGTTCCGAGTAGTGAGTAATGCAGTTCATATCTAGGTATGTCAGCACAACAAAGTGATCGTAAAATATTGTATGATGCATTGAAAAACTTGGAAAAACATACGTTATTTATTGTTTTTAAATTCAAAGACATTTGACGTGTAAGTGTCATTTGTAACGGTTTTTGGTTTCCATCCAGTCGTAACTCATACAGTATTGAGAAAACTATGAAGTCGTCTACATATTATTATTTTTTGGAAATCCATGAATCCCTTGAAAACTATAGATTTGTAACATTATTTCTCACCAAAAGAGTTTCTCTTTCGTATTTTCTCACAAAAATGTATTTTAGGAAAACAATCTACATTTATAAGTTTAATTTATTTGACTCTACATGAATGCAAGATCTCGTTGCAATTTTTGTAATGTGTCTTGTTTTGATGAGCTGTAGTGTTAAATCATTTTATGTAGCGATTTGGAAACTAGATTTAAGTTCTAAAATTTGTTTATGTAGCTAAATATGATAGGAAACAAATGTCTGGCCATGCCGCCACCGCCAGGTCCTGGCAAAAAGGGTAGACCCAAGAAATGCTGGCTTTACGTCGTGAGGGCTGACATGCGTGGTGCCAATGATCTCACAACTAGAGACGCTCAAGACCGTGCGAAGTGGAGGAGTAAATCAAGGAAAGCGGGCCCTGGGCTCCAAAGCAATGGCTTTGGACGCAACCGGGATTGACCGTATAGATGAAGAAAAAGAAGCTAAATATGATTACATATTTTAACTATATCAATAATTTCAGTAAAATAAATTCGTTGCTGTTAAAAGTTATTTGATAGAAGTAACCCAAAAAATAATTTGCCATAAAATTCGAACTAAAAGTATGGCAACATGGCGCTTAGTTACCATAAGCACTTATTGAACTATAAAATCGAATCCCATCTCCACATACGTGTTATTAAATTAGAAAATAATAAGCTAACCTCTTTTTTGTGAACGGAGGGAGGGAAATGCATGCTGTATTTCAACTTTCTTTTTGAAATGGACTTGTGTAGAGTATCGAACGGCTGGAGCGTCGTGGTGTGTGTGCGGCGCGTCTGTGTAGCCCTGCGCTGCAATGCACTCCCTAGGTCAAGTCAGTACACCGAGGTGCATCAAGCCGTGCATCCATGCACTCGCTCGCCGCGAAAAACATAAAAAATCAAATACCAGCCACAAAAAATCAACTGCAGTGACGTTTTTGCAACGAACGAATTAGAAAAACGATTTTTGAAATTCGGTATTCAGTTCGCTTTATTTCCTTTGTCCGACGCCATATTGGATTTCATTTCGAGATCGCGGTAAGTCGCTTTCCAATCAACCTTTTTAGAATTTCAACTCGTTCTGTATTTGAAATTTAAACTGCTCGCTTTCATGTGTTTTATTTTCTTTTTTATTAAAAATCAAAAATGCTTTGTGGCAACCTTATTTTTACATGCAATGATTTATGGTCAAACATTTTCATTAAAATCTTTACAGGGCAATTTTACATTGTAAGTTAATAACTGTAAAGTTAAATACGTTTTTTGAGCTTCATTATATCGATAAATATCAGTTAATAATTCGTTTTTTCAAAGCATTACATTAGTAACTTCAATGCGTTACAAATAGAACCATATTTTCCTCGTGAATTACATTTTTCAAATTTTAGTTCTGTATCAAACCAAGTTGATTTTGGAAAAAAGTGTAAATTTTCCCAAATGTCGTTGCGTCATAGATCGGCTGTTCGCCATTTTGGTAAAGGCATCCCCCCTCCTTCTACTAGATTCGATTCGTTTTCATGTAAAACGTACACACCCATTTCTTGTTTCTTGAGATGGGTACCTACCAAAAAAAAAAAAAAACGACTAAATAGAACAAAATTATGAATAAAACTAGTCCTCAGTAATTAAGAAATACTTTTGTATACTTTCTGGATTTTTAACAAGGACTTATTTGATCTTGTAACTGCATTTCCTGTAACAAAGGCTGACAAAGGTGACTGAGTTTCTTGGCGATTCTTCTGTCCACCATTCGATATGTAGTCCCGAAGCGGTGGTAGGGCAAAGCTATATTTTGGGACGTGTATAGTGTATTATTGACTGTTTTTTATAATCTTTTATGATCTTTTGTGATAAAAAACTAGGTGTTTCGTAGTTAAGTTAGATGGCATTTGAACAAAGCCTGTAAGTATTGTTAGGTATGACAGAAGAATGAATCATATTCTTGGTCATATTTGTATGATTTCTTCAGTTCCTTTGTTAAATTGACGAACGTCATTTTCCCCAGACATCAATTTATTAAAAGCTTTTATTTAGTTTCACCTGTCCCGGTGTCTGTAATGAAATCTTGGAAGTTAAATATGACCTACTTCCCGGTTTCCGATTAGCTGAAATTTTGCATGCATATGTATTTATTTATTTTACAAAATCCACAGCTCGTACAGAATACATTTTCTTAGTGACAAAGCAGACAGCCAGTATTGGATTTACATTTTGTTACATTTTATACAATACGTGTTAAAGAAGTTGAATCAAAACTCAAAAGATAATTAGATGCGTATTTTATTGTTTTAGTTTCAAAATTATTACGACTTTGCTTCGTTAGGGCGAATATTAAAAATAATTAAAAACGATTTACACAGACAAAACTTTCAGTACTTTTGAGTTACGTTATGCATGGTTTGAAACTATTTAAAATATTAATTAAATCTCTCAGTTAATTTAAAGTTAATTATATGAAGAGTTACATAAAAATACGTCAGAGAAATTGTCAAATAAAACTGAAAAGCCGCAAAAGCTTCCCGAGGCACATCAACGCTTGCGTAACAGAGCCTCCCCTTCTCCCCTGACTTCATCCCTCCTGCAGAAACCAACCAGCTGACCAAGACCAGCCGTAGCCAACCTGAAGCCTAATTCCCGTAATGTAACAGTAGTCGCAATCCAGTGTTGATCCGACTGAAAATATAACAAAAAAAATATCATGATGGTTTCTTCTATTTTCATTCGCACTACAATCTATAATTGAATTTTTTGGGTTTACGAGAATACCGTTTTGGATTGTAATGTTACTGGGAGTGGATCGACACTGGATTACGAATGGTAAATTACGGGAATTGGGCCTCAGGAAGTCATTTAATTCGACTTCAATGATTGGCATCTGCAGACAAAACCTAGTAAGGTATTGAGAGATGAAGCTCAAAGAGCGTGCGACTGCGACATGGACCCTCAGACCACGAGTCACCTCCTCAATTGCCCTCTGTGCTCTGAGACCTGCACAGGGGTGGATCTAAAATGGCGACGAATAACGGCAGTTGTGATCGGCAAGCTTTGGTCGGGTTCTATTTGATGCCATTGAAAGAAAGAACAAAGCTGTCAACTAACTGAATTGTAAAAATTTTAAAAGGCAGATTAATAGCCATAAGTTAAATTACCGAAAACCACTTTTTGGGTAATTAAACTTACGGCTGCCGAGTGACCACAAAATTACGACTGTGTTTCGTTTTATCGAACAGAGGGGTTAAATAATGACGTAGGTTTTAGCTTCTTAATATTAACAAATCAAACCATACATAATTTAGTTTTTAAAATTAAAATTTCCTTTAGATGCGCTTTAACCCAGATTTTACTGAAACAATTTTTGTCGCGTATCACCGTAATTTTTTGATATTGTTACCTTGATATTTTTTATTTTTTCATGTTCATTATATCGAATGAACATGAAACAATAAAAAATGTATATATTTTTTTATCTTTATAACGATCGATCGCTGTAAAAGGGTTAAAACTGTTTCTATCTGAGACGACATATAATACTACGCTGGCTAACACATAAGTAATAGGTCAATAATACACGTATAATTATTTATTGCTAGAACATAGCAAAAAGAAATCTACGAGTACATTCGCTTGGAAATATTAACCTTCTTCGGCAGTCAGGTATCAAGTGAAGTAAACTAGCAACCAATTAAAATTCTGCACCCCACTTTTCGCCAAATAGAATTAAGATAAAATAAATTCTTACTTTTTTACAATTCCTTAGCATTATGATATTCAAACTTTTGTGTATGATGATAAAGCGAATGTGTAGGTATTCAAGATATTCTAATTCAAATAATGAGACTTCAAAGGCAGCGCCAACTGCTGGACCACGGTGTCTCCCACCAATGCTAGAATGAAGTTGAAAAAAATATCTTATATTATTTACAATTCCTTAGAAATAAGATATTCAAACGTTTGTATAATGATAAAGCGAATGTTTAGGTATTCAAGATATTTCCAATAAAAATAACGGGACTTTAAAAGCAGTCCACGTTAGCCCACTGCTGGACGACGGCGTCTCCCACCAACACACGCCATTGAGTCCTTCTTGGTTATTCTTGCCCATCCTCTGCCATTAGCTTTGCATTAACATCTTCAGCCTTTAAAAGTCCACTGTTGGACATAGGTTTCCCCCACAGAACGCAAAAACGTTGCTATGGGACCCTTATCCATTGGCTTTCCCAGCTTGACTAGGTCGTCGGTCCACTGGGTCAGTGGCCTCCCCATGCTGCAGATTTGCGAATATCATCATCTATATATATAAAACAAAGTCGGGTTAGTAACACCGTTTATAGGTCCAGAACAATTTTTATGATTTTTGGTTTGTTGGATTTGTTTTTGCCCCGAATAGCAGAATTAAAACATTGGAAAATTCACAAAAAAAACTATAATAAGGTTTGGGCGGCACGAAGATCGCCGGGACAGCTAAGTAGTATCGTTTAATTAATCTTAATTATCATAATTATGTTTAAAATTGGTATAGTTTATGCAATAAAGCTAATAATAAAAGTTTACAGCAAAAATTTTGCGGAAAAAATGGCTGGTGAATTCCCAGAAATCTTTATCAAAATGAAAATGAAAATATAAAGAAATAATGCTTTGTAAACGTCCGTTTTAAATGAATTAATCTATTTACTGCAGTATTTTGAAATGTTGATACAGTATCAAATGAAAAGAAGATATTCCATCTAGTGGGTACCAAATACAAGCCCTCGAAGAACACTTTCCAATAATTGAAGAATGATTTTTTCTATTTAATATTACAAAGAGGTAAAATCTGTAAGTTTGTTTGAATGTAAGAGGTAATACTCATTCGGTATGAATAATTTTTGGCCAATATTTAAAACAATCATTGCGAATAGATCAAACTCTAATTTATATCCCAAAAATATACACTATTCTGAGGAATGCGAGGTAGATGACTCTAAATAACGTAGATTTTTCGCTGTTCAGTTGTCAGAATTGGTAGAATGTGAAAATAATCATTAAATTTACGCAAGCAATGCCGCACACACAGCCAGTCTTGCATAAAAAACATTAAAGCTTAAAACTTACATAGACTTAACGTAAAATTTCAAAGGTATTGTGTCTGCAACAAATAAATATTTTTCTATTTATGTCTTAAAAATAAAACTCTAAGATCTTTATGTAAGGGCTCTTGCTGAACTTAAAATCATTTTATTCTTTACTACCACGCATTTTCTGAAAAAGATTACAAAGTACAAACAGGCCGACATTAAAGACTTGCAAGAATAGAAACGGGTGGGTGTTAAGAATATTCGAAGTAGAAAGTGCATTGTGAAGTGAATTCACTGAACTACTTAACTAATATACTTACTATATTTCTAAATAAATACTTTTACTTGAAAGGATAGAACAAAATCACGGAATTTTAAATGACTGAGGGCAATATGGGAGATAGGCCAAGAGTTGCCAGGATTCAGACATTTAGCAAATGAAAGAGTATCGTCAAATACGCAGAAATGTACATATATCAAACAAAGTCGGGTTAGTTACACCATTTATAACTCGAGAACTGCTGGACCGATTCTTATGATATTTGATTTGTTGAATTTGTCTTCGCCCCGAATAGCAGAATAACTATAAAAAAAAAGATTGTAGAGGCGGTACGAAGTTCGCCGGGACAGCTAGTTATCAACAAACGGACATTAATATCATGACGTATATTATTTGCAAATGAGACTCTTGTTTAGACGTTTTTTTTTCCTAATCAAACGATGAAAATCATTGTGAATAATCCTCTACATTCAGATAACACTAGGTGTGTAGCCAGGGTCCAAAACGGTCTGCTTCTAGTCCGAGGGTCACGGAGGTCTGACGGCAATCGCTCCAAATGTGATAACATGACTTGCATCTTCCAGGGGCATAGATTACGATATTAGGGGTATGGATACGAGATTCCTTGAAAAGGTATTTTTAGTCTTGTTATTAATTATTTTGTTTTGTTGTAACATTTTGGTTATTTTCTCCCTACAGCCCTTAAATGTTAATTCAACCGTCCTTAAATGTTAATTTTATGGTGAAAAACTTTTTAATTGGCTATGTAAGCATTTAATACAAAGTGTTTTTTATGTTAAATTTACATGCTGTAAAGTTTATTAGCAGCAATAAATAAATAAAATAGCCAAGCGTCTCCGCCTAGGAACGAGACATAAAGCGAGAAGTATGTGAAAGAACAGTTTTTATTCAGTTACCTCACAAAATATAAAGAAAAATTCAATAAATTTTTGGATAACAAAAAAAAAGTTAACCATGAAAAACATTTCTATCTTTTAACAACAATAGATAAGTACTCATTGGTCATCTTGAGATTCGTTATTATCATTTCATCCACTGCTAAACGTAGGCCTCCCCGAGTGACTCCCAGATTGGCCGGTTGGAAGCGGCCTGCATCCAGCGGCTTCCTGCAACCTTTACCAGGTTTATCTTGAGATTAATGCCATTAATATTCAGGACTAGTATCAACCCTTAAAGGCCTTAAGGCGGCTTGATAACATCTAACAGTAAGGTCTGGACAGGCCTTGCAACACTTCTCCGCCGCACCACACTGTGCCTGCGTGGTGGAGTAGGCCTAAACCGCCTCATAGTGAGGTAAGGCCTGTGCCCTGCGGTAGGATGTAATTTAGGCTTACTTTTACTATTTATTACAACGCAACGAATGTAGCGTTTTATGAAGATGCTGAGAAAACAATACGACACTAGATCTAGAAGTCTTCTTGATACGTTTCGGAACTGCGTGATGTGCTGATATCCTCCAACTTGAAATAGCGCACTGAGAACTTTTTGAAAATTCATCCCTATGTCCCTTATTCTTCGGTCGTGTCAATGGCGACTCTCGACGGACTTCAACCAAAACTTGGCAACTTCTACGGCATTTTGTGTCGGTCATCCCCCGTGCAGGTGTAGGGACACAAAGGGCAGGAGATTAGGTGAGCCATAGTTTGTGGGTCCGCACCACAGTCACATTAACTTTGCCGCTCGGTCCTCATACCTCACCATACCAGATTTCGTCTACAGCGGCCAACCTCTGTACGAAGACGGTTTAACGCCTTCCAGGTTGGCCAAGGCTGTTCATGCCCAGAAGGAAGATGTTCAGATGGCGATATAAAATTGAAGGTGAAGGAATTTTGGAGAAAAATTAAACCGAATATGAAATATATGTTTATGGTAAATATATACATATGTATATATGTATACATATACATATATATACATATATATATACATATGTATATATGTATATATATGTATGGATTATTGTGGATAAGGTAGAATAAATAAAAATTATTAAATTGTTTTTACAATTACACCAATTATCTAGCCCCAAAACTAAGCAAAGCTTGTACTATGCCGACTAGATAACGGATAAACATACTTAAATACGTTTAAAAACATACATGATTTAGGTACACAAATTGCAAAAACATCTGCCCCTTCTAAGATTCGAACCCGCAACTGGCTTTGAAGTCGAGCGCAAGCTATTATACCAGACGGTCGTTAAATAATGAACCGTATAAAATCCACAGAAATACATAGCACTCTTTAAATATTCTTTAAAACAGAAGCCTCGCCCATGCAGTCCTTATCTGACTCGTCATATACATTGCACATACTTGTGTATATATACAGAGATACGTGTGCAATGACCTTACCGGCTATCAAGTTGCAGTTCTAACTATATGTTACTATACGCACCACAGTTAACTTATGGCAGGCTGTACCAGTATCTCAACTTCATAATAACGCATGAATTGATCTATACAATCGTCAGTTGTAGTGGTTCACGTTCGGGACTTCAAAGCCAGTTGCGGGTTCGAATCCCGCAAGGGGCAAATGTTTGTGTGATGAAAGTCATGTTTATAAAAGTACTAGCTTTGCCCGTGGCTTCGCTCTCGTAGGATACGGTTTGTCACATCATATTTATACGCGCTTAGGAGATGGAACAAAAAATAGTAGCCGATATCCTTCTTTAGGGTTCAAGCTTTTTCCGTTAAAAATTTCATCAAAATCGGTTCAGCTTTCACTACAAAATGTAGCCTATGTCTTTTCCCAAGCTTTAGACTATCTCTGTACAAAATTTTGACTAAATCGTTACCATAGTTTAGGCGTGAAAGCGTAACTTAGGTATGTTTCTTAGTCTTAGTCGCCATAGCATGTTTACCTTAATATAGTTATTTACGTAGCCTTAAGAAAAATGGCATGTTGTAAGTGAATGTTATTGTAATATAACTGCTGGTGAACTTATCAAATAAATAAAATAAAAAATAGCAAAAGCTTTGCTTAGTTTGGGGCTAGATGCTGTGTGATTGTGGAAAACTAATATTTATTTATATATTATAACAGCTGTGCCGGCTTTGCCTGAGTAGATTTTCGTAATTTTTACCAATGTTTTTAAGGTTATTCTGCTATTCGGGGACACAAAATCAAGTAATCAAAGATCATAAAAATCAGTCCAACTGTTCTTGATTTATAAATGATGTAGCTAACTCAACTTTGTTTTATATTTATTTGTCATTTAAGGATCCGGTGTAGTGGCGCGATAATTTCCCTTGAACGCAAATTCGGGTTCGATTCCCAATACGGTTCAATTCAGAAAACGATATTTTCTAAATAGGACCGAGTCTGAGTGTGGTGGGTCGTAACACAAGGATATTTATGCCTTTCGTAGAGACCATGACAATAGTGTAATGTCCGGCGCTTCTCTATTTAAATAAGTATTTAAACCTAACTTATTTTTAAGTATTATGTTTCATAGGTATATTCCTAATGAATACCGTTGGATTCGTAGGTACATTAATTAACCAGTTTTGTTTATTTTTTCATTATATTTTTTTATTAGCGTGTAATGTTTGTGATATTTTGATAAGAAACTCTAAATCAGTTGTGTAACAATATTCTCAAACTACCTACTGCAAACTAGCATGCTTCCTGTGGCTATACTGTGACGCGTCTGATGTAGTGGACAGGTCAGCTGAATGTGACAGGAATGCATTTTATAACGATCTGATTAACGAGAATTAGAGATCATAACGCGACCTAGTCAACGCAGATATTTGATTGAGAAGAGTTAAGAACAGACGGTTGTAACCAAAATTCAACCCTTATAGAGCTAGGGTTGAAATTCTTCTAAAGTGGGGTTGAATTTCGGAAAACGTTTTAATGCACTTTTACATACTTCATCATCATCACCATTTCAGTCATAGGACGCCCATTGCTGAACATAGGCCTCCCCCATTGACTTCCAGATTGGCCGGTTGGACGGTTGGAAGCGGCCTGCATCCAGCGTCTTTCTGCGACCCTTACTTTTACATACTTACCCCTTTTAAATGATAAATTCGAGTTAAACTATGTCTAAAGACTAAGAATTAGTATAATCCAGACATTTAATTTTGTGTTAAGTTATTCCGAGGATAAAATGAGTTTAAGACAGTTTATGTTGGTGTCGTTACCATAGCAACGTACCCTAATCATCAGCATAGTAGGCGCCCTCTGTTAAACATAGAGATAAAACGTTAAAACGATAGTAGTTAAAACGCCATAGCCGATTTTCTCTGAAGATAGATATATACTCTTTAGTGCACTCCTTTGCACACAATACACAGAATTCACATTAGATGTTTACAGAAAGATACACAGTTTCGGCGTGTATTATCGCTAAAGCAGTAGTGAAATGATTTTCCAAAAATACCTTAAATAAATTGTATGACGTAAAGGTTTTTAAACAACATCTTAAAACTGTACTTGGCGCTGGAACTTCTTTCTCGGAGCTAGCCCACAATATTGTCCCGAAGCAGTGGTAGGGTAAAAAATATTTTAGGTCGTGTAAAGTGCTTAATACAGGCCTATTTGTAGCAATTAAGAGTACCTATCTATCTATGTTAGGAAATATTAGTGATAGGAGTAAGTTTGAAAAAGAAGAGAAAAAAACGAACCATAATCAACGACGATCTGCTTTAAAATACTGCCTGTATCATCCAACTGCTAAGCAAAGGTCTTCCCCAAAATACTCCACCGATCGCTGTCCAGCACTAAAACTTCCCAGTTCCCTGCAACGCTGGTCTAATCGTCACACCATTGTATTCTGGCTCTACCTTTTCTGCGATAGCCGTCTTTAGGTACCCATACGGGGCCTGCCCACTCCCACTTCGGTTTGGCTTTTTTGTGTTAACATAATATGTAATACCTGGCTGTTCTTGTCACTTGACACTAAAAAATCTATAGAATAAATATCAAGTCAACCTCAAATATACACTAGGTTTTCTTGGATAGATAGCATCTTGCCAAACAACAAATAACGCTAGCGTACCGCGGTGGAAGAGTTTTGCGCGATCTCACTGGCATGGGTACCGAAGCTCTGCTTCTTGCTTTTGCTTTGCTGCCTTTGCTAGCAAGAATCGCAGCATATTTACTAAGTATGCGTTCAATATCATCATTGGTTAGCTCTGCCTATTGCTACTGCTTTGCTGGCAAGTAACGCAGCATATTTACTAAGTATGCGTCGTTCATCATTAGCATCAGCCTTTGGAAGTCCATGGCTGGTCAGAAGCCTTCAATGGGGAATGGGCTCAGAGCTGCTTGCTGTGGCGTTCTATGGAGAATGCCACAGTAAGCAGCTCTGAGCCGTTTGCATTCAGTGGCTTCCAGCAACTTTGACTGTCGGTCTACTGGGTTGGAGGCCTGCCTACGCTGCATCTTCCAGTTCGCCTCCTTAGACCCCATCGGCCATCAGTTCTACGTGCTATGTGCCCCCGCCCACTGCCACTTTAGCTTGCTAATCTGTCGGAAGTCGTTAGAGGAAGCCTATGTTCAGTAGTGGACGTCCTATGGCTGAATTAATGATTATAGAAAAGTTGAAAAACAGGGTTGAAGTAATACTGTTGAGCTCTTTGTTGAAGCCAGACCTTTCAGCGCTTTGCTAGGCGGATGAAGGTCTTTACATTGCTTTTATTGGTTTGTTTTATCATATATCTATCTATATTTCAGTTTTGCCGAAATTTAAAAAGTATAATTCTCTCTTATAACCTTTAACCACATCACTAAAATGTTTATTATGTATCATGCATAATATTCATCGTAAAATACTTAATAGGAAGGATATCATGTATTATATAATCTAAGCATATCATTTCGTTAAATATGATTAGTAAATAAAACGCCTTTATTCGTAACTAAACTAGTATGAATCTACCTGAGTCCCCTATTCCCAGAAACCCAAACAACATTCCATAAAAAAATATGTAAATGACCCAACACAGATTATATAAAACTAGTCCATAAACAGATAACCGAAAACTAACGTCTAAAAAAGAATTCCCGCTCAAAAAACGCGACCAATAAGGTATCACGTAAAAAGGTCATATACCATATAATAGACCAGTCCTAGAAAAAAAGGTTCATAGAAAAAAGGTTAGGTGTTCGAAAGCGTTGCATTGGTCGTTCGAATTTTGAATAGGCCAATAGTAAGGTCTAGGAACGCATGTTGGGTGCATTGGATGCGTCGTTCTGAATTCAAAACGGCCAATGAGGTGCGCGCGCGTCTCCCGCCCTTTGAGAAGAGCGGCAACGTCGCGGGCCCTATGCCCTTTGTAGGAAAAGGAAGGGATACACTACAACGGATTTTAGATTGAATGCGTGTTGACTGATGATTGTTACTAAATTTATAGCTTGTAATAATGTGTACTCAAATAACTATATTTTTATTATTTTAAAGGAAAGTAACAAGATATTTATTAAAACTTATAATATAACTAAATAAAGACCTTAATATTGCTTGAACGCAGTATGAAAATGGTGTTTTTTAATAACTACTAATATTTTATATTTAGTCACTTTAACTATTTTGTTATAATCTATTTTGTTAACCCTTCCCAAAATAATATCTATACTTAAAATTAATGTTTTTTTAACATTTATATTAGATAAAACTACAAAAAGGTGGCTTAGTATAATATAATTCTTGTAATTATATAAGTATAAGTTTAGGCTTGTAAGTATATAATTATACTTACCTTGAGCCTCGCAAATAATTTCACTCTTGCTAGGAAGCTCTTCTATAGAAGTGAAAGAGCTCAGTTTAAGCCTACTTGCAGATATAAATTGGTTTTTATTGTTTTTTTATAGATACAATGGATTAAACTGGCTAGGTCAATCAAATGAAATGTATCGTATTCATTTATTTATTACTCATAATGTAAGTACCTACATTGGGTCGTATACATATTATAGAGTAAATAATATGGACCTAGAAAGGGCACTGCAATATTACAAATAATTACATTCTAATAAAGTAAAAAAATAATTTTTTTTTTTTTAATGTTACATGTCAAGAGTTATTAAAATAATCATTAGAACGAAGTCACAACAATAACTAAATTAAATTAAATTAAGTTAAGGTAAATGTAATGTTTACGTCTCCAGTATGTTGTATTGACGACCTCCGTAGCCGAGAGGCGAGCATACCGAACTTGGTGTCGCTATCACTGAGGTCCCGGGTTCAATTCCCGGTAGAATGTAGAAAAATAACTTTTTTATAGTGTCTCGGGTCTGGGTGTTTTGGTACCGTCGTTGTTTCTGATTTCTGTAACACAAGTACCTAGGCTACTTATCATAGGATCAGAGCAATGTATGTGATGTCCAATATTTATTTATTATTTTTATTTATTTATGTAAATATATATTTTTTTTTTATTTAATTTAATTTGTGTAGGTATACAAAAAAAATAGAACATAGATAGCCATAAATTCTTCTTAATAGTGTAAATTATAGTTTTTACAGTGTGTGTATATATATAAGCATGTGTGTGTGTATGTGTAAGTGTGTGTGTCACCACAGTTCACCACAATAACTAGCTAGACGGTCAATTAACACCACCAGCGGTGTCAAAATGTCAAACCATACAACTTCACACTGGCGATGTCATACATTTTGACATACATTTAATCTCAATGAAAAATAAAAGACAAAAGAGTAGCAGGACAGTACGTCAGTAGCTCGTGAAACGTGGACCTAAATGTGGTTCGAAAATAAACTCTAATTAACGGAGATAAGAACGCTGCGCGCGCGCCGTTGTGTTAACAAACAATCATGAAGTAGGTCACTTACGTGTTGTCGATGAGTGACAACACTACACTGTTGAAATTTATAGGACATTTTTTCGGGATGTAAGTAATTTATAAATTTATGAATTGAGGGGGCTAAGTTCAGCAGTGGACGTCCTACAGCTGAAATGATGATGATGAGTGATTTCCAAGTGTCACTCATCTCATATCATTGGATCTCAGTGAGTAAGAGTCCTCCCATGAGTTAGTTTGAACATCGAATCTCAGTATTTTTCAAAATCTATGTAACTACGGATTTATATCACTTACTTAGAGGCGAGGGTAAATATGGTGGGGAAATCTGTACATTCAAAACATTGTATGTATTGTCAAGGTCTCGGCGTAAGGAATTAGCATCCCTGTGTTACGAGACACCAGATAATATAATTGGCCTGGGGCGTTTTAGCTCACTCACATCAGAGCAAATTTAGTTTTTTTTTCTAATTTACCCCGAACTGGGAATCTCAAACCTTTACGTTCATGGCAATTTACTGCCCCACTGTGCCCATTGGGTTGTCAAGTAAATAAGTAAATCTTCATTTGCGTAAATACATGGTATATAAAGATCTTACAAATTGAACAGGTGCACATGATGAAAAATACTAATAAATAACACATTTATATTTATATTAATTAAAATTAAATTTGTAATTATAATTATTTATTTGGGGGAGGCCTATGTTCAGCAGTGGACGTCCTATGGCTGAAATGATGATGATGATGATGATGATGATTATTTACAATAAATTAAAATATTTATAATGTCAAATAATTAGAAGATAAACAAAACCACTTTTTTTGATTTCAACAAGTTAATAAAAATAACATACTTTTAGTAAAAATTGCATAAAAATTAAGAGATCTCCTACGTACAGTAAAAGTTTTAACTATAACTCGCATAACTTAGGAGATAGTCTCCTGAAATTACAATATAAAAATATTGGCCTATTTGCAAAAAATTGTCTGGCGTGCTATTGTTGGAACAACCTGTATAAATTCTGTCAAAAAGGTTATGTACCCCAACGCTAAATCGTTTGATTTAATACATTGTTGTTACGAAATCCGGTAAATGTCATTGTCCATGGTCACCCCGCGTGACTAAGCGGTGTACGTAGCGAGTGAGCGACTCGACACACGCGACTATAACATAACTACACAAAGCAGATACCGCGCTGTCGCTAGGAGAAACATATTTTTATTTAAACTTCAGAGCTGCACTCAAAGGATGGTTTTAACATCACTAACCAATTTTCATCCCATTTTTCTGAGGGATGAGATTTCTAAATTTACTTAACTGATGAAATTATGATTTTGTTAAATGGTCATTTCTAAATATATACTATTAAATTCCAATAAGTAAGGTTAAGTAACCTTCGTCAGCGTTCTGAATAGATGGGTGACCATTCCGACTAGATGCATCTTTATTCTTTGGAAGGCACTTAAAAGTTGGACCCGGATAATATCGCTTGATACTAGTCGTGAAGCCTAGTCAGAGGCCTTAAGGCGGCTTGATTAATCTGAGTTCTGACAGTAAGGCAGTCACTGGCCCACTCACTGCAACACCCTTCAATCCCCACGTGTGGTGAACTTAGGCTCAAAATAAATTGTACTTTTACAACCGACTTCAAAAAAGGAGGAGGTTTTTAATTCAATTGTATGTTTTTTGTGTGTATGTTACGCGATTGCTCCGCCAACTATGAATCAATTTTGATGATTCTTTTTTTATTGAATAGCTTATACTTCAAAAAAATTTGCACAAAAATTTGCGGAAATTTTTTCACCGCTAAGGGTGGAAAAATAGGGGATGAAATCGGTGTTCAGCAGTTAACTTTTGTTTGCACTCTTATGATGTTTTGATTAGGATTTATCACAAAAAAATTACGAAATAAGTAATTTTTTTTATAATTAGTAACAAGGCAATGGCAATTTGCTGTGCCCTATCCGGGCGTCACTTGTACCTACCCTGTAAAATCTTATAAATCATGTAATTTGCAATAAAAAATCTGAATCTGAACCTCATAGTTAAGCCTAGGGCTTAGCAATGGTATAGTCAGCGGCAGGTCAACCTACCTAAATTTTGCATGCCGAATCGCGGTAAAATATGTGGACGTTATTATTGTGACCACCTGTACTACCATATTTTATGCAATAAGTACTATTTCTATTTCTATTTTCTACCCAAAAGTTAAAGGTCATTTAACTGATTTTCGACTTTAAGTCTGACATTTAGAGATCAATATCAGATTGACAAAATTTGACGTTTTGTGGTAGTATGTTGTGTGTACATAGGCTTAATTAATTTTTTTATAGTAAAGTCAAGGCCACATCAAGAAATACAGGCCCTATATAAACTAATTGCTTATTTCAATATTGAAGCTAAATATAAAAAACTAAAATGGCAATGACAGGTCACATCCCTTGCTGAGCTAACCATAATAACCATAGCATAACCATATAAAATGCATGCTTTGTATTATTATATACTGTGTTGTTGTGCCAGACAAGGCCCATGATGATCTGTATTTTAATTATTAAGACTATGTACATTGTGGAAAAGCAATAAAGAATTGAATTGAATTGACCTGACAGACGCTGGGGAAGAAAGGTTCTTGAGTGGCGACCACGAACTGCAACAACGTGGGCAGGCCTCCTACCCGGTGTACTGACGACCTAATCGAGGTTGCGGGAAGCCGAATTATGGTGGATTGATGTAATTGGATGCAAACGGTCAGAGCTGCTTGCTGTGGCCTTCTATAGAGGAGGTCTATTACCAGCAGTGGACTTCTAAATGCTGATGATGATGATGATGCCTCTATAACGCAAGTTATGCAGAAATTATCTAGCATTATGATGTAGTAGGTACAGACAACAGCTCGTCAACCTACCATAAAACGTGGGCTAGTTTCCTAAAAAAATCTAATTAGTCCGTCAGTTGGATAAACAAAAAATATTGGACACGTATTTTTTCTTTTCTGAATCAAACAAAAAATGATGAAGATATAGCCCGTTAAAGTTCCGCGTAACGTCACGCCTTGCGACACTTTTTAGCAAGACGTGACGTCACGTGCTCACTTTGATGCGCTTTATCTTCGTCATTTTTTGTTTGATTGACAAAAGACAAAATATGGGTCAAATATTTTTTGATAATCTAATTGACGGACTAAATAGAATAATAATTTTTTGACCCAGGAAACTAGCCCATTGATATTGATCTCTACCTGTACCACTAAAAGTTGACCTGCCGTTGACCATACATTTTTAGGTCGTCGCCACTTAGTTGCAAAATAATCCGGAGACATATCTTTGCGAAAGTCTACGGCGCCTGCGCTGGCGCCGGCCATCCGCTTATGTAACTAGAATACATTTGGTAACAGAACTGGAAATAACGGCCAAGTTCCGTTTAATGTGACACACTATGACTTATAGAAGCAGCGATAGAAAACTCAAGAAGTCACTGAAACCAAGTCGCCAAGTTAGGTAGGTATGTTATAATATACGTCCTACTGCAGGGCACAGACCTCACATCAACTATGAGTTGGTTTGGGCCATACTCCACCACACAGGCCCAGTGGCTAGTGACTTAACCTCACTGTCAGTGTCAGATGTAATCAAGCCACCCTAAGGCCTCTGAATAGACTTCACGACTAGTATCAAGCGGTACTAGCCAGGACCAACTTTTAGTTTGCGTTCCGAAGCACTGAGATGCTTGTTATAAATGTCACTAAATATAGTTCGAAGCGCTAGTAGGGCCCTAAAAATAAAGAGACATGTTCTGCCCCATATGGGCCAATAATGTTATTATTGACGTTCATAAGTGGCAATTTTCTGTCCTAAATTGAAAAATTGATTTTTGACTTTAGACTTATGCGTCAAACAACACACCTTCATGGTCTCGGAGTAAAGAATCGACATCCTTGTGTTACGAGGTACTAGACAATGAAAGTCGCCATGGTCTTCTCCTAGCACACTCAGACTCAAGCCAATTTAGAAAAGCACGTTTTTTCGTTCGATAACCCATCAACCGCGTAATAGGTAGCTTAACTTTAGTAATCACTACCAAAGCGTTGCCACCACTGAGCTAACAGCACCTAACCAAGTCACCAAGTTCCCGGTTGCGTAAGGTCGCGAAGTTGCGTATGCTAGTAGTAATCGCGGAGAATAGGCTAGTTTCCTAAAAAATCTAATTAGTCCGTCAGTTGGATTAAAATAAAATATTGGACACGTATTTTTTCTTTTCTCAATCAAACAAAAAATGATGAAGATATATCCCGTTAAAGTTCCGCGTAACGTCACGCCTAGCGACAGTTTTTAGCAAGACGTGACGTCACTCCCAAACTTTGATGCGCTTTATCTTCGTCATTTTTTGTTTGATTGACAAAAGACAAAATATGGGTCCAATAGTTTTTGATAATCTAACTGACGGACTAAATAGAATAACTTTTTTTGACCCAGGGAACTAGCCTACCGATCGTGGGTACTAAAAGTCGCAGTCCGTGTAGGCTCTTATGAAACAAACATAATCAATTGTCAGCCCTTATTTTATTTTATTTTAATAAAATTACTTATGCCTTCCCTAATGTTCAAGCTATATCTGTACCAAATAACATTGTTCTGCGTCTCTACATTTTTCGCCTGAAAACAAGTCATCAGAAATACATTTGTAGGTTAAAATGACAAGTATTTATGAGTAAAAACAAAATTAATTAATAATCATTTCTGAGAAATCATTTATTAACAAAAAAAAAGAAAAGATTTTAAGGTTATTTTAATTAAATAAACAATAATTCCTTACGAAATCCTACTTTAAACGAGTTTTAACACCAAATCATCGGTACTTTTTTCATTAAACTGGTATTATTCGAGAACACGACACGTTTACAATATGGATAAAACTCAATTACACCACACATTATTTAGAATTTTAGTGATGTCTCAGACATCACTAAAGACAAGTACGTGTGTCATAAAATTAAATTTATTTAGCTGTGTTACAAAATTAAATTCGTTGAAACATTATCTGACCTCAGGAACTTGGCTCACTCTACCGTGCGCCCAGATCAACAGATTAGCAACAGTCGATTTGATTAATTTGCTGGCGTGAAATTTATATCCTATCTTACAACATAAAACATTTAAAATCAGCTGCTCTGTTCATTTTGGTCGAACGAAATGATAGCAACTTGTATGCAAGAGCTGATTTTTTTCTATCGCTTCGTTCGATTCCCAGTGGGGTTCGCTTCACTGTCCCTAAATTCGACAAGTCTGGTTATGACATCTGGTCCAGGGGCGTGCATTGGTTTTAGATGGGGGTAGGCTGTGAGTGAAAATTGAGTAAGTTTGCGTGAAACAGTAGGCGATCTCGCGGCAGCCTAACATTGGTTAAATTGCACAGGAACGATCTAAGTTGCGCGCTTTAGTAAGGAATAAGTACAGGTAGACGACAAAATGGTTACAGAATATTTATTGTTGAATACGTAATTAATAATTATGGTTAGCTGTTCTGTCGGTTTTTTATGAAGGTAGGCTCTGCATAATAGCCTATATGGGATGCACGCCCCTGCATCTAGAGAGATTTCCGTCACACGTCCGTGACCCTTGGTCAGGCACCAGACTATATTCGACCAAGGCACACACTCATTTTTTCTCGCTGTCACTTCTGAAGCACAATTGGATATGCATAAAAATAGTATATTCATCATCATTCATCATCATCATTTCAGCCGTAGGACTGCTAAGAAGGGAGGGGGGGGGTTGCCAATACTGGCCACGCTTGGCAGGCGGGTTGGCGAGCGTAGTTTTTTTTATAAGATTTCGCACGCAGACGCTGCTGCCCGTCTCGTGCTACAGGAATTAGTCGCCTCTTACGACACGCCTCCTGTTGGCGGGCCTCCTGTTGTATTTTGCCAAGCGGCATGTACGTCTCCAGTCATGGAACACATGCTGGGCATATATTAACGACAAGGCTCTGGAGCAATTTTTGTTGCAGCGTTCGCTGCCTCGACTGTCCGTCTGGACATTAAATACTTGGTCGAAGGATAATAGTTGAAATAAAAATTGAATTTTAGTCAAAAATAAACGTAATACAGTAATTAAAAATTTTCAAAAAAGAAAAAGAAAACGCGAGGTTCGCCGTCATTCATCAGAGATCACAGGCGTGCGCCGGCGCCGCTCCAACAAGGACCTTATGCAATCCACATACGGTGCAATTTAATCGGCTAATCGTAAATTTTCCACGAGTTCTATTTTTTAACGCAGATAGTATTATATAAAAATAAGAATAAAATATTTTGTTCTTGCGTACATTGGTTGAATTTAGCACCATCTTGCAATGTTACCCTATAATACTCAATAATACTCATTTATTTTGTACATAGGCCCTCTTCCGGGCACTTATACACGTCCCAAAAGTATAGCTTAGTCCTACCACCGCTTCGGGACTACATATTGGCTGGTGATGAGAAGAAACGGCGCAACAAACTCAGTCACCTTTGTCAGCCTTATTTTACATGAAATACAGTTTACAAGACATGTAGTAAGTGTGAGCCAAGCAGGTTAAGTCCATGCACTCTTGTCGTTTAAATAATTGTCTATTTTATAATATCCTTTTTTCATAAGGATTTTTTTAATGTGAATTTTGAATTCATGTACAGGTAATTCAACAAGAGTACGTGGTACTTTATTGAAAAATTTAATACATTTCCCCAAGAATGAATCACCAACTTTGTGTAGTCTGAAGCTCGGAACGGCAAGATTATTTTTATTTCGAGTATTATATATGTAGCACACAGCACCTATGTAGCACATCTTGAGATATACATTTATTAAACGTTTGATTTTTGATTTGATTTGTCATATTATATATCGGCGACCTCCGTAGTCGAGAGGCGACCATACCGGACTTGGTGTCTCTATCTCTGAGGTCCCGGGTTCGATTCCAGCCTGCCTAGCATGAGCACGAAAACACAATATCATATGATATAGCCGCCATGTTTAATCTCCGTGCCGGTGACGTCACATATAATGATCGCTGTTTCGATAAAAATTCAAAATAGCGGCTACATCTATCATATTTCACAGTTGGTGTTGATATATCGCTATATCATATCATATCATATCGTGTTTTAATATAATAACTTTTCTATATTGTCTCGGGTCTGGGTGTTGTGGTACCGTCTTTGTTTCTAATTCCTGTAACACAAGTGCTTAAGCTACTTATCATGGATCAGATGTATGTGATGTTGTCTAATTTTTTATTTTATTTTAACAATTTCAATTCAATACATTTTGTATTTTAAATTATTTAGTAATAAATAATGTTCAAGGTAATTAATTATTGGTCTCTCTAGTCGTCACAAAGTCAATATTCTAATATGAAAAGTATGTTATTTTATTTTAGTTTCTGTAAATTCATTAATTAAGCAAAAATATTTTTGTAGAAGCCAGTTATTTAATGTCAATTTAATCTTATTTGCTGGCAATGCCCAAAATGTAATTGGCAACTTATTAAACGTTTTCATATCGTTACAATACACATAATTTGAAAACATTTCGACGCAGATATCAAAGTTTTTTTTTTGTGCTTGCCAGTATGATGCAAGTTGACACACACGCTTGACAACTTACCATAACCTTTATTATAGTAAATTTTTGATCAGTGGCAAGTAGCCATAAAGATGTAGGTAAGTATGTCATCGAACACATACCATAGAGCAGCAATACGATCCATCTTTCTCCGAAGCTAGTTAGTGATACTTCACTGACATTTAGTATGAAATGACAACTCCTGTCAACTATCGCCCATATAAAATCAGTACAGATACAAATTAAAAAAGTGCGGAAAATTTTGTCAAACAAATCATATGACATTTTGACTCTATAGGGTATTTACTCCATAAGGTATGTACTGGCAACCAGTAAAAAAACCATTGATTAAATATTCACACGGGCAGGACCAAACACAAGGCGACACCTATCGAGAAAACTTGGCAATGTTGTTCCCCATTGGGCTTCTGCCGGGAGAAATTGGCAGTGTGGTTCTCCATTGGGCTTCTGGCAGGAAAAATTGTCAGTGTGGTTCCCCATTGGGCTTCTGCCAGAAGAAATTGGCAGTGTGGTTCCCAATTGGGTTTCTAGGGCTAGCAGGGTTTCTATGAGCAATAAACACGATATGATATGATATGATATAGCGATATATCGACACCAACAGTCACAAAAGTGGACATGGAGAGCTGGTATACAGGTCAGTGCATTCGATACTGGCTCTAAACATTATTCAGTGGCGACTGGCGAAGCTACAGCCTGCAAGCGGCGCGTGAGCACGGATGAACGAACTCGGCGCAAGGTCACGTGCGCGCGCGCAACCCGCCGACGAAAGCCGAAGCGGTACAATTACAATTGACATTAACATTATTGTGTTTAGTTCGTGTGTGGATCCGAGTATGTGTATTACAAACTAAGTTTTGTTAGTGACTTTGTCTGCTTTACTTAGGTCAAAAATACTAAATCCGAACCTATGAACCCAGGTCAAAGTATTTTTGTAAATGTCTTTAGTAAATGTCTCTTCAGACGAGTAGAGTCGTACTAAAGTACGACTCTACTCGTCTTGAGAGACAATTTTTACCAAACTTTATACTACTTGTGTAGAGTTAATATGCAAGAAAGTATATGTTGTAACAATCACAGTAATCATAATAAAACAGGAATAAATCTCATATAATTAAAAACCTGTTCTTCTTCATCTCTACGGTCATTCCCGGTTGCGTCCAAAGCCATTGCTTTGGAGCCCAGGGTCCGCTTTCCTTGATTTACTCCTCCACTTCGCGCGGTCTTGAGCGTCTCTAGTTGTGAGATCATAATTAAAAACCTGGTAACAGATAATATTACTTCTTTTTTTGTTTTTTCTTCTCTTCTTCTTTCTGTCTAGTGTTCAAGGCCTCAAGAAAACCAGTGTCGTGGCAGCCCTAAGTTGCCATGACAAATACTGAGCGGGGGACCTTTTTGGTACAATGGTTGTTTTCTTTTATATCTGTGACCTGCTATTTTTATGTACCAAATAAAATATTATTATTCTTTATTCTTATTTTAGATAAGGTTTGTATAGGTAAAGGAAAATAGTCAAAGTCAAAGTCAAAGTCAAAGTCAAAAATCATTTATTCAATTCAGGACAAAATTGCCACTTATGAACGTCAATATTAACATTATTGGCCCATATGGGGCAGAACATGTCTCCTTATTTTTTGGGCCCTACTAGCGCTTCGAGACAAGACACAGACAATCTGGCAAAATAGAAAAAGAAAGCCCTAAATATTTTTGACAAGACTAACTCGCTATCTGAGATTAACATTGACTGTTGTCTAACGGATTATTATTTATTTATTTCCTTTATCAATTCAAAACGCAAGTTAATTATTTAACTGACATTACCAGAGCCGATTTATTATTTCACAGGGCGTTGACATGAAAATGCTTTGTCCACTTATACTTATGTAATTATAGAAACAACATCAGCAGTAATAATATACCATTACACTGATATTGTGCTAAATATAGCCCATATGTCATATGATACAAAGGCTTGAATCATTGGAGGATAAATAAATAAATATGTACAGAGAACATCTCGTCGACCTACCACAATACTTTTTAAGGTTCCGTAGCCAAATGGCAAAAAACGGAACCCTTATGGATTCGTCATGTCTGTCTGTCTGTCCGTCCGTATGTCACAGCCACTTTTTTTGAAACTATAAGAACTATACTGTTGAAACTTGGTAAGTAGATGTATTATGTGAACCGCATTAAGATTTTTACACAAAAATAGAAAAAAAACAATATTATTTTTCTAAGTATCCCCGTACTTAGAAATGAACCTCAAAAAAAATTGTTTTCATCAAACTCATACGTGTGGGGTATCTATGGATAGGTCTTTCAAAATGATATTGAGGTTTCTAGTATCATTTTTTTCTAAACTAAATAGTTTGCGCGAGAGACACTTCCAAAGTGGTAAAATGTGTCTCCCCCCTGTAACTTCTAAAATAAGAGAACGATAAAACTAAAAAAAAATGATGATGTAAATTACTACCACTTCCACTAAAAATCTAGTAAGTAGTTTATTTTTAATACGTCATAAATCGTAAACCGCAATTTACTAATGTTATGGATTTCATTTTGTAATAAAAATACCTATCATAACTATGACTCGATTGTCGTGATGGGTGAACTTTTACTTATATAGGTACCTACAGGTTTGTACGGAACCCTCGGGGCGCGATCCGACTCGCACTTGGCCGGCTTATTCCTAATTGATCAGTTCAATGACCTTTAACTTTTTGGGTAGGTTGACCCGCCTTTGACTGTACTAGACAATGTAAAATGCCATAGTCTCGAGTCTGGGTGTTGTGGTACCGTCGTTCTTTCTGATTTCTGTAACACAAGTGCTTAAGCTACTTACCATAGGATCAGAGCATGTGATGTTGTCCAATATTTCTATTTATTTATTCAGTTAAAATCCTTGTAGCTTGAATCCCGCTGGGGCAAGTGATAGTTGTTGAACAGATTTTTAATTCTTCTTCTTCTTCAACCTGTCTCCAAATTAAAAATAAATATCCAAAAATAATCCAAAGATAAATAAATATTTAAATGCCTAAAAATACTATTTATTTGATTATGTTATTCAATATATTATTCAATAATTGTCATATGATTTCTTAATTATTTTAATTCTTTACAACTTCTTAAAATAAACAAATTGATCTAATTATGCATGGCGTCATCCTCTCTGCCCACAATACCTATCTTATTGTTGTGCCCTACAGGGTCTATAATGATCTATTTTATGTATCTAATTATAACACCTGTGTAACATTATAGAATGCAATAAATATATTGAATTGAATTGAATTGTCTCCACCCAATGCTGAGTGTATCCCCCATAGACGCCAGGTATCCTCCATAGCACGCCATTCCAAACGATCTTGGGCCCGCTGCATCCATCTCTTCCCCGAAACTCTCACCAGGTCATCGGTCCACCTAGCTCGCGGCCTGACTGATTTTTTATTGTACAGAAAAAAAATCTATGGGATCGACATTGAAACTGCAAAAAAAATCCCTCCCAATACTAAGCCGCTACTAGCTGACATCAGTTTGTATGGAGCAGTGAATTTTTTTTTTAAATGTCAATGTTGGTTTCACATAAAAAGTTGTTGTATTTGAGCACCAGAATCAACCCCTAGGAGATTGTTGATGTTTTACAAATCAAAGTCAAAAGTCAAAGTCAAAAACCATTTATTCAATTCAGGACAAAATTGCCACTTATGAACGTCAACAACAACATTACAGGCTAGGGGGCCAGAACATGTCTCCTTATTTTTTGGGCCCTACTAGCGCTTCGAGACAAGACACAGACAATCTGGCAAGTGCTGAGAAGAAACGCCGGAACAAACTCAGTCACCACTAGCTGCCACACAAAAAATATAAATCAAAATAAACAGGTAGGTACATCAGTTTAGTGCAGGCTGGACTGACCATACATTCTTGTCATCAAGATAATATATAATAACCCTGTATACGTCCCACTGCAGGGCACAGGCCTCACCTCAACAATAAGTGGTTTGGGCCATACTCCGCCACGCGGGCCCAGTGCGGTGGAGCGGTGTTGTGAGGCCAGTGACTTAACCTTACTGTCAGATGTTATTAAGCCGCCCTAAGGCCTCTCACTAGGCTTCACGACTAGTATCAAGCGATATTAGCCGGGACCAACTTTTAACGAGTCTTCCGAAGCACTAAATACCTCCGTAGCTGAGAGGCGAGCATACCGGACTTGGTGCCGCTATCTCTGAGGTCCCGGGTTCGATTACCGGTCGGGTCAATGTAGAAAAATAACTTTTCTATATTGTCTCGGGTCTGGGTGTTGTGGTACCGTTGTTGTTTTCAATTGCTGTAACACAAGTGCTTAAGCTACTAATCATAGGATCGGAGCAATGTATGTGATGTGGTCTAATATTTATTAATTTATTATTTATAAATATGTTCGGATTGGTCACCTATCCAATCAGAACCGCGGCGAAGGTGGCATAACTGCCAAAGCGCTGCCAGCACTAAGCTACAAGCAAAAATCAAATAGGTACATTGAAAATCAGTGCGGCCCGTGACCTAGTTTCGTGGCAGCGTGGGCTGAACCTCTTTTCCCTTTGTCTTTCATCATCATCATTCAGCCATAGGACGTCCACTGCTGAACATAGGCCTCCCCCAGTACTTCCAGATTGGCCGGTTGGAAGCGGCCTGCATCCAGCGTCTTCCTGCGACCTTACCAGGTCGTCTGACCACCTCGTGAGTGGACGTCCTACGCTGCGCTTGCCGGTACGCGGCCTCCTTTCTAGAACCTTTCTGCCCCATCGGCCGTCAGTTCTACGTGCTATGTGCCCCGCCCACTGCCACTTCTGCCCTTTGTATTTAGTTGCATATTTTATTTTTTTGTGGGATCATAACCACTTTAAAGCTTGCTTGTAAAATGTTTCTGTAAAATAAGAAGACAATTTTTGTTTACTTTATCCTATTTTTTTTGTGTTAAGAGGTTCCAGACAATGTATTTTGCCAGGGCCGTCTCTCAGCACACTCAGACCCGAGCCCAAGCCAATTCAGCAGTTCGTTTTCTGATTTGACCCGAACCGGGAATATAACGCGAGACGTTCATGATAAATAACCACTACCATTCGGGTCGTCGAAATGGTAAAGTTCAGACGACGTATTTTTGAATCATTCGAATTCCAATCCGAATACGAAATCACCAGTAAATATAAATAGTTTAGGTTAAGAATATGTACATAATAATTAGTTAATAATACAGTGATGGAATATTATATAATTAGTGGATGGTGAGTTGTTTAAAAAAAGTAAATAAAATTAAATAATCATGTGCATCTGAATACGAAGCCCTAATATCACTTTTTTTATTTTTTTGTATGTATTTATTCAAAGAAACAAACAGCTTTTATATCTCTTACGTGTAAAAATATATTATCAACACATTAGCTAGATCAGTTTTTAACTTTAAGAATTACAAAGGTAATTATAATACATACTGACGAAGAGTTCAACTTATTTTTAAAAATTAATTCCGTGAATTTCTGCTACGAGTACCGAGAAACCGAGTGTGTAGGACACACACTCGATTTTCGTTTTTTACTAAAAGAAACTACGGAAGAATGACATTGACAAATAAAAATATGGTTGACAGGGATTAGAAAGAATAACCTTTTATTTACGTTCCGTTTTTAGCGATTCATTACTGGTTTTCAAAATCAATGGGGTTTTGCATTCCGGTTTATAAATATATTCTACGTGAAACGAAAAAAGTTACAAATTTTCAATTGATTAGCAACACTTAATTCGAGTGATTCAGAAATGCGTGAAATTGTAAGCAATAGATATTTTTCTCGAGTGGTTTTCGTGTTTTTATTTCATTTCTAATGATTCAAAAATACGGTTAAAAATATATCATAATATCATAAAATAAAACAGTATTAAGTTTCATACATTATATAAAAATCGCAGATTAAAATGAATGATTAATTTTTTTAAAAATGTCCTTATGATAATAATATGATTTATGAATTTACCCCTGATTTGGCACTATGTTGCAATGTAAACAAATTTAATTAAATATCAAAGGATTTAAATCGTACAAAAGGTGGACTTAATGCCATGAGGCATTCTCTTCTAGTGGAATATTAGGCTTAAGAGAAATTCTAATGGTCTCGAAGTAGATAGATAGATAGATACACTTTATTGCACACCACACAAAAAAAACAGTACAGAGAAACAATACATTTAGAATGGTACAATTTAGGCGGTCTTATCGCTAAGAGCGATCTCTTCCAGACAACCTTCAGGTAGAGGAAAGTTTGAAAAAAAAAAGTTATAAATTAACATCCTTGTGTTGATTGTGTTGAGAGGTATCAGACAATTTAGTCTCACAGCACACGCCAACTCGAGACAATTTAGAACAAATCGTTTTCTGAACAGCCCCGAGTAAAAAAATGTGTTCTACTCCTCTGTGCAAGGCAAAGAGGCAAAATCATGAGTGTATAATGCCAGCACCGAGTGGCAACGTCGCTTAATTCCAAATAGACATTAACATTACACATGTAGGGGGAAGTCTCCATCCCATTCTACCCCATACCTCCATCCCTCTCGCTCACCTATTTCTTTCATCCTATACATTGGTTAGTCTATGTATTTTTTTGCACAGAGGGGTGGGTTTTTTTTTGTTTTTGGATTATTTTGAGGATGCTCGGCCTAAACGAATGCTACTGTTTAATTTTGATGTCTTTTTTCTTTTTTTGACGCAACCACGACTTGTTATATCGTCTCAAATTAATTGTTTTTTGATTAAACTTTTTCGTGATGTTGACATTTTTTTTTTACAGGTACTGGAATATGCGACGAGAAATAAGGAGGATAGGATGTAAGTATTTTTAACTTATTAAATCTGTTTTAAATTAAATTAGGTTTATTTAATTTTAAGCGTTTTTTACACAATCGTGCCTAATAAAATGATTTTTTTAAGGTTTATTACGTTAGTGTTTATGTTTTATTTGAATAAAATTGTGCACAGTTTCAAAATATATTCAAACACTATAACGTACAATTAAAGGCAGGGCAAACAACACAAATTCCAACAGACATATACAATGTGTAAATTTTACACTTGATCAAACGAAATGTGCGGATACTAGATAAAAAATTATCGTTAAAAAATAAAAAATAAAATTTTTTATGTAAACTATTTCAAAAATAAAGGCATTTTAATTTTTGTTTTTGGTAAAATTCCCATCTTTCGGTTTTAAATTATTTTCTCTTTAAGTAAACGGTGTAATTTTTTCAAAGTAGTTTTATTTGAAAGCTAGAACGATTAGCTAGCAATAAAAATTAAAAAAGACCTACAATTCTGAGCAGAAAAATTGATTAAAAAAAAATAAAAAAAATAAATAAAAAAAAAATGCTTTTTTTTAATTTTTGGTCTGTAACTTCAAAACTAGCAGATTGAGGTAACGTTTAGTAAGTTAACGTTTAAGAAAATAATTGAAAACCGAAAGATGGGAATTTTACAAAAAAAAAATGCCTTTATTTTTGAAATGGTTTACATAAAATTATTTTTTTTCGATTTTTTTACGAAAATATTTTATCTAGTATCCGCACATTTCGTTTGATCAAGTGTAAAATTAACACATTGTATTATCAGTTGAGAAAAGATTTCGAACTTTTTTGTATGGAGCCTGGCATGCCTCAAGTTGCAAGTAACCTTAAATAACGTTATTTTGGTGTACACCTATGAAACATACGTTAATCGAAAGAGAAAATAATTACAAACAACAAATACGCTTTGCCAAAATGTCTTAAATTATATACTGTGTTCAAAATTTTAATTAGATTATGTAAATAAAGGTAAATATTACATGTTCACCCTGAAATTCTGAAAAAAGTATATAATTTACGACATTTTGTCATATAATATTTGTTGTTTGTTATTATTTTCTCTAGCGCTTACCGTATGTTTCATAGGTGTACACCAAAATAACGTTATTTAAGGTTACTTGCAACTTGAGGTATGCCAATTAGGTTCGATGGCTTTTTAAGTTTAGTGGTATTTTGATGTTTTGGGCATCACGTAGAACTGACGGCCAATGAGGCAGAAAGGTTTTAGAATGGAAGCCACGTACCGGTGGCAAGCTCAGCGTAGGACGTCCACTCACAAGGTGGACAGACGACCTGTTAAAGGTCGCGGGAAACCGCTGGCCGCTTCCAACCGGCCAATCTGGAAGTCACTGGGGGAGGCCTATCTTCAGCAGTGGACCTCCTATGGCTGTAATGATTGTGATTGAACTGTTGACTGGATCTGGCCAGTTCATCGCCAATCCCTCAACGTCTGAAGACAAGTCTTTAACGAGTGCGTAGGTACTATCTCTCATGACTTCCGTACGGAGTCGAAACTTGGACACTCACGGTACGACTTGTACACCAGTTCTTAACTCTTGGTTACCATATAAACCAGGGTTGTAGAAAAAAAAAAACAGTCATAAAAATCTCAACTCAATTGTTTTTTCGTATTATTTTTAATTTATCAATTATTAATTAAATATGAGTTAAGGGCCGATTCAGTTACAGGCTGCCACGACTTGCAAATTAGTGTCTTTATTATCTTTTTTTAAGTTATAAAAAAAACTATTCAGCTGCAGCTCGTTTTTTTTTTGTATTGGCAAAAATGAATTTAGGACATTTTTCTAAATATGATTAATCGGTTAATAAAAAAATAATTGTGTAGTAAGTAGTAGTAATAATTTGTAAGTGAAATGCTAATTAGTATAAAAATAACTTTTCTCGCAACTAAATTACCAATACAGAGCGAATTAGGTTTTAGTATTCAATGGATTAAGTAACAACATGAAATTTTAACAGTCTAAAAAATTCAGTGATAAGAGTCATGGTGGCCAATCTCTGAACTGTATTGTTCGCTAACATGACACATACGTAGGTAATTATTACAAAAAAAATTGCAGCCAACATGGCTCTTAGGGTCGATTTTTCAACAGCCAGATAACTTTTATTTGAAGAATAAGTTTGGCATGTTGACCGTTTTCGTATAATGTGTCAAAGCGTCACTTTTATTCGTCGAATAAAAGTTATCTAGCGATTTAAAAATTGGCTATTATTCTCATAAGGGTCGATTATTTAATAGCCATATAACTTTAAAATGACGGATAAGTATGACATGTTAGTTGACTGAATTTGTATAAAAAGTGTCAAAACATATTATTTTCTTTGTAGAATAAAAGTTATCTAGCTAGTTTCCTAGCTTTAATATTGGACACGTATTTAGTCTTTTCTCAAACAAACAAAAAAAATTATGAAGATATAGCCCGTTAAAGTTCCGTGTAACGTCACGCCTTGCGACACTTTTAGCAAGGCGTGACGTCACGTGCTTACTTCGATTCACTTTATCTTCGTAATTTTTTGTTTGATTGACAAAAGACAAAATATGGGTCCAATCTTTTTTGATAATCTAACTAACGGAGTGAATAGAATACTCTTTTTTTGACCCGGGAAACTAGCCTGATTAAAAAGCTGTCAAACAATATACCATCATCAGACCATTTAACAAATGTTTTTTTTAAATGTAATAATAAGACACTTTTCTCAAATTTATTGTCACAAAATCATTTGATCATAGTCACCATTCACTGGAAGTCCACAGCAAGTATCTCTGGGCCGTTTGCCGCCCGCCACTTTGTATAAGTCGTCAGTCCACCTGCCCACGCTGCGTCGTCCAGTTCGTGGTCTCCACTCGAGAACCTTTCTTCCCCAATGGTTATTCAGTTATGTGAACGATGTGGCCTGCTGCCCTTTGACAGTCACTTTGCAATTCAAAGAGCTATGTGAGAGACTTTGTTTCTCTCCTCATTTCGGATCTTATCTCGTAAAGAAATGGCAAGCCTTTATTTATTTATTTTAAATTTATTGAACAAAATAAAATCGTACAAAAGGTGGACTTAATGCCATGTGGCTTTACCAGTTGACCATTAGGCTAAACAGAGTTGTTTTGTAGACGGTGCGATATGACGTTACAAAAATGAACATAAGTATACAATCATACCATAAACTACACACAGTATCAATGTCAATCTGTATACTCGTATATAAAAGAAGAAACTGACTGACTGACTGACTGACATTCAACGTACAGCCCAAACCGCTAGAGATTGCTAGAGATTCCAAATTTGGCACGTAAGCTTCTTATTAAGTCGAGGGGTGCACTAAGAAAGGGTTTTACAAAATTCACCCCTTTAAAGGGGTGAAATGGGGGTCCAAAGTTTGTATGGCGAAACAAGATTAGTGAGACCATTTTATTCGAAATTTCACAAGAGTATTCCTTACAATAAATAAGTAAACACATGTTTCAGGTTTTTTGCGAAGTCTTCCCTTAAAGGATGTAAAAGGGGTGACAGCGTCTGAAAATCAACATGGGTATTGTTTCTATGGTTTATCAGGTCGCTGATTACGAAAACAACAATCATTTTAAAATCCAACGTTGCGGACGTGATATATCATCCCCCTGTTGGGGTGCGATGGGGTTGAAATGTCTAAATATCAATATGGGTTCTTATGGTTTTTTGGATGTTAATTACGAAAATGACATCGATTTTAAAATTTAATATTGTGGACATGAAAATTCTTGTATTCAGCCCTTAAGTAGGTGAAAAGGGGGATGAAACTTTGTACATCAGTTATCTATTTAAATAAAATGGTAAACTGACTAATTGTTGATATATCAACGCACAGCTTTTCCTTATACAGTGAAGACATCCATTAAGGAAGGGTTTTTAGAAATTATAGCCCTAAGGGGGTAAAATAGGAGATGAGAATTTTACGCGGGGGCACCCCTGTTATGTTGATGCGAAATTTAAAACCCCCTAAATTATGCAACGGAACCAGGCTAATAGTCAAAGCTATTCATAAAAATATAGTAGAAGCCTAATCTAATTAATAATAATAATCATTTTATTCAGGCATTACAATTAAACCACGACTTCATTTAATTGCAAACGATCTTTCGTTTCAATTTAAAAAATTGCAGTTTCCTCACAAAGTCTGCTTCGCGATGACAACAAACAAGTCTCAATGACATCATGATCAGCAGATTTGTATTAGTAAAGAATATTGTGTATTGTGTGTGAAAGAAGTTTTGTAGTTTTTTTTTAAATTACTGATTTTGACATTTATACATTCACTCAAAATCAAATCTAACGCCAGCGAAGCCGCAGGCAAAAGCTAGTATATTATAAAATACATAGACTACATAGATAAAATACATACATACATAAATAATATAATGACGTTAACTGGAAAGTAGAGAGTCAAGCCTTTCCCTCTGCATTGCACGATCAGCGACTTGCTTAAGTTGCTTAAGAGTCCAAGAGGCAAGAAGCACGTCTCAGTGTTGCAATATTTAATAATTTAATGCATTTTAAAATGTTTTTATAAATATTTCTATGTCAAGTACAATTTATTCAGTTGACTTTAAGAACTCCGAAGTTGTTTGAAGTAACGTCATCGTTCGTTAACTTTTTACAAGCCTATACAGGGTTATTTGTAAAACATCAACAACCCCCTAGGGGCTGATTCTGGTGCTCAAATACAACAACTTTTTCTATGGGACCAACATAGTAATCTAAATAAAAATTCACATCCCCATACAAACTGAAGTCAGCTGGTGGCGGCTTAGTATGGCCAATTTTTTTGCGATTTCAATGTTGGTCCCTTAGAAAAAGTTGTTGTATTTGAGCACCAGAATCAGCCCCTAGGAGTAACCCTGTATAATTTTTTTTTTCAAGATTTGATTAAAGTTAATTTATTTCGTTTTCAACCATCTGACGATAACACGTCCGTAGCCAAGAGGTGAGCATACCGGACTTGGTATCGCTATCTCTGAGGACCTAGGTTCGATTCCCGGTCGGTCATTGTAGAAAAATAACTTTTCTATATTATCTTGGGTCTGGGTGTTGTGGTCGTTGTTTCTGGTATCTATAACACAAGTGCTTAGGCTACTTATCATAGGATCACAGCAATATATATGATGTTGTCCAATATTTATTTATTAACTAACGTACAAATAGCGCCATCTTTTGGTAGACGATGCTATATTACCAAAAGGTAATGTGAAATATATATCTTTGGACTTTATTCTGCGTAAATGGCTGAACGGATTTAGATGTTGCATGGTACACGGATAGGTCATATTGTGATTTAACTTTTAGGATATTTAAATCCCAGTGATACGCTTCTAGAGGTTAATTCTTAAAGTCTCATATTTTTAGGTACAGAAGAAGTTGTAGGCGACGAAAGCATAAATTAAATTAAAATAAGAATAAATTAAAGTAGATAGATTTAGACATTATGAAAAAGGTATGCCAATAGTACATTTTAATATAAATTAATGGCAAATAGTCTACCATCTACTTTCATTTAGATGTAAGTATTTATTCGTTTCGTTTTTAGAAATTCATCCCCTATGAAACTTTCAATCCACAGGAGCTATAATAAGGGTTGAAAGTTTATTTATTTATTTATTAAGGAACACAAACAGTGAAATGTACGAACTATGCTGAATCTATAATATAATTTGTTTTGTTCTATTACATAACACAAATAATATGTGTCCACAACACTAGACATAAAATACTCTAAATGCAAAACTACTAAGATAGCAAGAATATTACCTTACGTTAAGATAACTTAATATAATGTAATGTAAAGTTGAAATTTGGTTTTAATTGAAATAGGAAACCTAAAAATCTATATTTTAAATTTTATTTTGAATAAAAGCAGTGATTGACATAATTTATACAAATAATAACCTGTTTCATGAAAATAAAATAAAATCTAAGTGATTAAAGTTACGAACAACGTTATCTCGCAAGAGCTTTTAATTTACCGTAAAATATATTCGTAAACAATTATTATAAAAAATACATTAAATAAATTGTCTTGAAGAACCATGCATTTTGCGAAGTGAACGTCTTGTTTTAAATCCAGGATTATTTATAAAAATATGAATTCTTTTGACTATCTTTGCTTACACTTTTTTGATACTATTTTTCTTGTTTGTTATAGTCATCGTACATCTATAGAGCAGCAATACGAACCATCTTTCCCCGAAACTAGTAAGTGATTTTTCACTTACATTTAGTATGAAATGACAAGTCCTGTCAACTCTCGCCCATACAAAATAGTACAAATACAGATTTAAAAATGGCGGAAATTTTCGTCGAACAAATCATATGACATTTCTACCCTATAGGGTATGTGCCCCATGGTTAAAGTTAACGGTTAGGGGAAAAGGCTTCCGAGTGACATTGACTTAGAAATCTGTTTTTTTTTACATTTCTAAGACTAATTATTTCATTTATTGATAGCACAGAAATATGTAAATGTTTACTGTACCCTATTGTGTGTTGTTAATAATACCAAAATAAAATAACCTTTTAAAGTACGTACTTAAATTTAACATTTATGTTTATAATTTTACATACATTTTAGTTTTCTTTTGAAGAATCTGTTGAATCAAGACTCAATTCAACAGAACAGCCTAATATGAGTCAAGCCAGTTACCAAAAGAGGATTTATTTATTGCTTACTAGTACTTACCTATAATTGAAATTCTTTATAAAATAACATTATTGTTAGTAGCATACTTGATTTTTTTTCTAAATAAGTTTTTTTGCTATTGCATAACGAACATTAGAGATTTTTATTTATTATTATTGTTTTACCGGTTCCATTTATGAAGGTAATTAAAGCTATAATTATTACTGGTAAATCTTTAAAATTATTCAAGCATACTCAGGTGGTAATAGCTGTTTAAATACATTTTAAACGTTTATTTCTTGTTATGTTAAAAACAATAATACATAATTCAAATTTTTGATGCCAGGGAAGTAGTTTATTATCGTTTTGATGGAAATTATTGCCGCGTAATAATAATTTCACGGACACATATTTTTGCTTTGCTCATAACTTTTGGAATTTCAGATGAAATTTAAATCAAAATGACTTATAATATCAATAACATATTGAATTATCAGAAATAAAGCAAATAGTTGCATTATTTATTAGAAAAACATTTTTAAAAATGGTAATAAGACACAGTGGATTGGACATGCCGGACATTTAATTGCAACAAAAATATAAACAACCAGTTATTAAGCAAAAAAATAAATGATTTTAGGAGTTTAAGATATTTGTCACACAAAATAAAGCAAATTTTGAAAATCCAATAAATTTAATAATGAAAAAAATGCATTTTAAAATGTGTCAAAATTTTTGGATAATTTAGACCGTTCAGAACTCTAAGAAAACTTTATAAATATACAGAAATAACATCAACAGGCCATGCACTGATGTGTTATATTTCCAAAACATTATATTTTTTATTAAAAATCAAATTGAAACACACGAAAAAAAGTGTTAGTTTCAAAAAAGTCTGAGAGTGACCGTCGCGCGCGCAACCCGTTACACACACAGACGTGGCAGACGTAAATACACCCATCTCGCTCGCACTCGCGCCGCCTCCTCACCGCTACTACCGCTCTGTGCGACTACCGCTCAGTGCGTATACCTCGACCGACATTTTTGGTACTTGATACTTTTTTCCGGAATTTTATTTATTCGTTTTCTTCGGATGTGGTTTTGAGTGGAAGTCGTAACGGTTACTTTACTTTTGAACGTTAAATAAGGAATGACATTGAAAAAAAAAAATGAGCCCAATTTATGCTGTCGTGTCTTAAATTAAATTGAAATACAAAAAGAATTTGTTTTTATCGTTGTTGGCTTTATATAATATATAATTATGGCAAATTTGCGGACTCGACGAAATTAAAAGTGTTCTATTCGCTTTTTTTTGAAACCCTAAAAAGAAAATGTTTTGGCGAAGGATTGACAGTACGGTGCGGACATAGGCTGGGTAGTTTTGTTAATTACAGATGTAATTCTAAAATAAAGTATTAACTCCTTAATCCTTACATAATAACATAGAAGCCTTAACAGTTGTTTTGTCATTGTCGACCAACATAAATCTACCCAAATCAGGTAAATTGTTATAGAAACTGTACGGCAAGCGACCGCAAATATAATTTTGCCTTTTAAACGCGTAAATTTAGGAGTATTTACTAATTTTTTGACTCCACTAACTTCAAGACAAAGAATTTTTTTACTGCACGTATTCTGATACGTCATCATCATCATTTCAGGCATAGGACGTCCACTGCTGAACATAGGCTTCCCCCAGTGACTTCCAGATTGGCCGGTTGGAAGAGGCCTGCATGCAGCGGCTTCCTGCAACCTTTACCAAGTCGTCCGACGTCCTACGCTGCGCTTGCCGGTACGTGACCTCATTTCCAGAAACTTTCTGCCCCATCGGCCATCAGTTCTACGTGCTATGTGCCCTGCCCACTGCCACTTCAGCTTGCTGATCCGTTGGGCTATGTCAGCGACTTTTTTACTGCTACGTACCGATAGCGTAGCGTACTGACAAGCAAGCGCTTGTTCTGATACATATTTTGCTGGTTTTTTAAAGATTTTTTATATGATTTCTTGACTACGACAATACTTTCTGACTTATCATCGTCCCTTTACGTGCCACTTACCCACGGTAGACCGGAAAAACAATGGAAAAACCATTTTTTTTTGACACACAAATTATTATGGTTTCGAAGAAAGGGCATTAACATCCTTATGTTACAAGACACCAGACAATGGTTTTTTGCCAGGGGCGTCATCCAGCACACCAATACCCAAACCAACTTCACAAAGTTCTCAATTAACCCGAGACGTTTAAAGCAATTTACGCTACCCCAGCTCGATTGACCGACAACCTTAGGAGAGGGAGATCGTGCTCTTTGGGAGAGTCTTACGTCCAGCAGTGGACTGCAATAGGCTGACATGATGACCACGCCACTACACCAGATTTTTATTTAAAACATGATTTCATTTGAGTACCCATTCAAGGCAATTATTAAACTTCGTATGTGGGTATATTTTACGACACTCCAGTTAATATGTTGCGTACAAAGAAGTGCATAACAAATATTTGCGAACTCACGACGACAGTAAATATTTTATTTTACAGCCTTAGTTAAGGCCTTGAGCACATGGAATCACTTTATTTTCACTGTTCAAAAGGTACATTTATGGTTTTATTTTATTATTTAACTTTCTTTTAGAACGTTTCCTCCTGAAATACATCAAATTTTCTATAAGAATAACATTGAAACCGCGTAAAAAACACCTTGTCATACTAAACAGCCGATCAGCTGTTATGTGTTGAATGATTTTTTTTTATGTTAATCCAATTAAAAGGTGTTGTAATTGAGTTCAAGTAAAATCATGTCTTCTGCAGAAGGCAGCTAAAACAAAGGTTTTTTTTAATTTAAAAATAGCCGTTACTCGAGTCGTTACTTGACCCGCGTGCGTTTCGATTTGATATAAAAATTTCCCGCAACCCTCGGGAACTGTAGGTGTGTACACATTAACGAGGTAAAAACATAGTGAAGGTCCTTCTGCAATCACACTTACAGCAATAAAGAAGGTAATATTCTATTCTATTCCTAGTTACAACAATATAAGTTATAGCCTATGGAATTGCTGAATCGCACTCAGATTCTTTCTGTCATTTATACGTAATATATTTTAAAAAAACATCCTGCAAAAAGTTTCCACGACAAACAATAATAGTTGTCTTTAAACTATTTTTATGATAATGTTTATAAAATTTAACTTCCTGAGACTTCCCAAAACTCTTCCATCGATCCATATCTATCGCCAATGACTCCCAATCCCTCGTCAGGTTTGGTTAGGTTTTTATTTTATCGTTCTTAATTTCCAACTTTCTTTAGAGCAAAAAACTGGAATCATTGCCGGTTGATCTTGACCCGTGTGCACTCAGCCTTAACAAGCAACATATTTATTATGATTCGCTGCACAATGGTGCAACCTTGGGCTTTTTATGCAACTTTTATACATTCCATAGGGTTGAGAACTATATCATTTTTTATTCATTTTTCTTTACGACTTTAGCTTGTCAGTACATTTTGAAATATTGTATTGTGCGTACATTATTCGTGATAGAATGAAACTGACTAAATCCTCTTCAGTATTCATCGTAAAACTGACGATAAACTTTGGATTTTTTAATGACACTAATTACACTCTGACTACTCCAATCCTATAATACATTGTCCCATTCCTTATCGGGATATACTCAACCATGATCCCAGATACAGCAACTTCAGTTATTACAATTAGAGCAATTGCCATCAGACCTTAGAAAAGGGAGCCAGACCATTTTAGACCTACACATCCAGGAGTAACTAGATATTACGTTATATCCACTTCTAACTCACTCACGAAGTTGAAAAATAAGAACTGCTACTTTTGTCCTTGTCTTACTTTTATTTAAGACATGCTAGAACACTACACCACCTGCAATCTCGTGGACTGGTAACAGATCCTTCCACAGAGTGTCCGTACAAGTAGACTAAACCTTATCTCTAGCAACTGATGGACCACCAGCGAATAAACGTTCATTGCGTGGTCCAGAACTATAGTTTGACCACAATTGCTGTACCACTCCTTAGGTATCTGTGTGGCATGACGCAGGCAGGTGAGGGTGGTGAGGGGTAGCTTGCATTATTCTGTCACTTCACCATCAACGTTTGTGGTGGTAAGACGTATTACTTGCACTGCGTACGCCACACGAGATACAAAATCCAGATAACAAAAACCTAAGGAGCGATACAGTGCTTTTGGTCAAAATATAGTGGCTAGATTGATATTTTTTATGTATTTTAGTACTGAGCAAGAACAAAAATGTTAAGCCTGATGCGTTTAAAAACAGTGTTAGAACAACGGCGAAGGCGATGTTAAATGTATGGTTAAAGAACCGCACTGCTGATAAATTTGTGGTAACCCTTTGCAAAACTTTTCACGGTCGCTAACTCTCTTGGAATGCAAGCTAAACTCATAAATAAGAACTTTCTCTAAACTTAACGGTAATGTAATCTCTGTTAGTTTTCTAGACAATTGAACACGTTAAAGTTGGTTTTTATTTTGTTTTTTGCAAAAAAAAATCTTTAAAATTTGCTTAAGATCTTTAAACTTCAGGTTTAACTAAGTTTTTTTCAGCTTATTCAGTTAAAACTGGCTGCATTGAACTTAGTTCAGTTTCCCTAAGTTTTCACTAAGTTGTTAATTTCGAAAGCTTGTATAAATGAATCAATACTCTACCAAAGGTATATGGTCTGTATAGTCTAAGGTCTAGCACAAAGAAGGGGTATATTTATAGATGTTCGATCAACGTTAGGGTTTATCTTCTTTAGAACTGGTTGTAGTTATAAATAGATTATAGTCCTATAAGTTTATTTTTCTGTCCAAACAATTCCGTGCTAAAAATAGCACTACAATTGCATATCGCAATTCAGTAAATTTCAATCCTAGTGCATTATTTTATGAAGCATTTTTGTTTGGATTGCCGCAAGACTTTGATTACACAGACGGCTTTAGTTGCTTCATAAATTATTTTCTTTGATCAGATTCTATGATCTTTGATTTGATCCAACGTTATATGCGTTTGTAAATACTCTACATACCCGTTTTTGGTAATATCTATTATTAAGTTCTCATTTCATCATCATCATCATCATCATTTCAGCCATAGGACGTCCACTGTTGAACATAGCCCTCCCCCAGTGACTTCCAGATTGGCCGGTTGAAAGCGGCTCGCATCCAGCGGCTTCCTACAACCTTTACCAGGTCATCTTTACACCTTGTAGGTGGACGTCTTACGCAGTTACGCTGCGCTTGCCGGTACGTGGCCTCAATTCCAGAACCTTTCTGCACCATCGGCCGTTAGTTCTACGTGCTATGTGCCCCGCCCACTGCCACTTCAGCTTGCTTATCCGTTGGGCTATGTCAGCAACTTTTGTTCGTTTACGAATCTCCTCATTCCTGATTCGATCTCGCAAAGAAACACCGAGCATAGCCCTTTCCATAGCACGCTGTGCAACCTTGAGCTTTCTTATGAGGCCCAAAGTGAGAGGCCACGTTTCAGTTCCATATGTCATCACTGGTAACACACACTGGTTGTAGACTTTCGTCTTTAGGCACTGAGGTATTTTGGACGAGAAGACGTTACGTAGTTTTCCAAACGCTGCCCAGCCGAGTTAGATTCGACGATTGACCTCTTTCACAAAATTTTGACCTACCCAACTGCATCACTTGTCCCAGGTAGACATATTTGTTAACAATTTCGAGAGTAGAGCTCCCAACTGATACTGGGTAGGGCGCAACATGGGCATTGGACATGATCTTTGTTTTGTCCATGTTCATCCGAAGGCCTACTTGGAAAACTCGACTAAGGCCATCGAGCATTGTGCCGAGGTCTTCAAGCGATTCTGCCATGACCACGATATCGTCGGCAAAACAAGTTCTCATTTGCTAAGTACAAAACAAAAAAAATAATTGCTAAATTCTGCCAACAATCACACTATCTATCACTCTTAAACTGAGCAACAAAAGCATCTAAATAACGGATAAATAGGCTCAAAAATACTGGATTCAAACACACAACCATCTGGTATTATACTCCGGAGCGCGAATCACAAGACCAGACCAATCGTCATAATATTGCTCCACGTACATATAAAGTATGGTCTAATTTGCTATATAATTGAGTGAATGTATTTTCCGCTACTATTAACACTGCTAAGATCACGCAGCTTGAAATTTTTTGACGTGGAAGAATACCAATATAAAGAAACATTGTTCATTTATTCATTTGACTTTGATTAGTAGTAATTTATTCCCAAAATTGGGCGCTAGCATGTGTCCAACAGCGCAGTCTACTAGAGAATAATACAGCATATAAAATACCGCGCAAGTTAAAAAGAATAAAAACGTTTCACGTAACAACATTCCCTGTAATTACCTTCGGCTGCGTCTATCAGCAGGACTAATTGAATGATTTAGATATAAATAGCGGGTTATAAATAGCCCCTGTTGTAGCCAGTTTGTAAGCGGACCGACAGTTGACCAACATGTCGTTTAATTGTAATGAAATAACGAGGCTTTTAAACACCCACTCTGAGCTGGACATGTAATAAAAATCGTAAAAAGAATCTAATTATATTTATTACATTTATTTGTTTTGATAATTAGGTCTCTTTAGTAAGGAGTAATTCTTTGACTGTCTCCATTTACCCCAAGTGGACCTGAAAGCCCGCGTAACTATATAATTTTAATTGTCTTGTTTCGCTAGGCTGAGGAATAATTCGTATTAGTTAGTATTTCTTTTTTTAATATTTCTAAAAAAACTTAAAACATAGCTTAAAAATATTTGTCCAGAGTAAAACAAAATAATAGTAAATTCATAATTAAAAATAAATACTCTTTTAATTATAATAAAAAAATCTCAAGTATCGAACCGATTACGTCGTGGTATATTGATCAAAATTCACGATCTCAACAAAAAGTGGACCAGGCAGCACTATCTCTCTCTCACCCCGTCTCTCGGCATACGAGAAAAGGAGATAGTTGTTCGCTAACCCTCGCCCACGCGTTTGGAGGCCGGTACAATGAACCCGGGTCGAGGTTGAACGCTCAAAATTGTAGCTATCTCGCTCTTTTAAACTGAGAGGGCACGTCGCCTGCGCCAGCGCAGCGCATTCAATTTAAAATGAGTACCACTGTTTTAAAGTTAAAGATACAGTTTGTCCTTGCTATAATATCTGAACGCGGATTTTTTAGGAAATCTCGACTTTTTAACACTTCACGAAAGCCGTATAAGTCCTTTTATAAGGTGATATTCTTGTTGCTAGGCAGAGTGAAAGTTCAGTGACAGTGTGTCTAGACTCTAGGCCTAAATCTAAGTCTATTTGCTGGACTGCTAGGTCTAAATCTAGACTGGCGTTTGTGTAATTTTTTCACTGGATTGCACGGATTGCCATTTTAAACATTGGATTGGGAGCAGCCATTAAAATATTCACGTAAGTGTAAATTATGTTGCACAGTACAGAACTCTACCTATTTTTTTAATTATTATTATTACCACTCATTTTTCAAATTTTATTCTGTTTAAAATATTCTAAGGACCATAGATTTTATTGGTGTATAAATTTATTTATCCCAATAACATATATCTAGAGAACTTTAACCACATGGACGAAAACATCGATGGAAGAAAATTTTTTTTTTATTCCAAATCTAATTTCCATTGACTTGAAACTCATTCCTATTATTTAAAAGTACTTTGTTAAAATACTGTTTCGATCCTGTCCCAGTATAAATAAAAACAATATTCTTGTATTCCAATGACGTCAAATTGTCAAAAAATGCAACTGAAAATGGGACAAATCAAAATAAGCTTTTTTTTAATCAATTTTATTTACGTGACTACTTTTAAATTAAACCTATGATCCTCTTTGGAACACACTTTATTATTACAAAAAACCAGTGACTTAAATTTCAACCCCTTTTCTTAACTGTTAGGGATGAAATACGGTACCTTTCAAGGGAAGCCTAGACATGTTCTAGTAAACACTTTATCCCTACAGTTAAATAACAGCGTTATAGAAACAATATTGGAACTAACCAAATCTAAAAAGCACGTGGGATATTAAAAACTCAAGTTAAAAGTATAAAAATAAAATTGAACTATTATTCATCTCTAATTAATACTTATTTCAAATTGATTTTCCATTTATTTTACAAGTAATAAATTAGAAAGTAAATGATTGCATTTTTAATTTGACACGTCAATTTTCTCTTTGCCAGTAGCGCCGTCTGGTGGCAGACATCGGAAACTGGTTGTTAAATAGGTTAAAATTCGTGCTAAATGATATGGAATGGATTTCAAGATCAAATACACGTAATATATGCATCATTTCAAGATAATAAATTATATTCTGTTTTATGAGAGGTAGACAGAGTTATGTTTGTAGCGTTTTTTAAGATATGGAGATGGATATTCTAGCTTAATAAGGTACAGACAGCAGCTCGTCAACCTGCCACAAAATCTCCAATTTTCTCAATTGATATTGATCTCTACGTGTCGGACTTAAAGTTGAAAATCGGTTCAGTGACCTTTAACGTTTTGGGTAGGTTAGCCTGCCGTTGATTGTACAAGAAAAGAAACAATCTGAAACCTAAACCAACACTTAGGTAGTCTTATCGTTAAAAGCGATCTCTTCCAGCTAACCTTTAGTTAGACGAGTTGAAATAAAATAGAGATGGTGAAGTTCCGAAAATATTTTTAAAATATGTTCAAAAATAAAAGCATTAAATAATATTTGACAAGCAAATACTTCATCATCATCATTTCAGCCATAGGTCGTCCACTGCTAAACATAGGCTTCCCCCAGTGACTTCCAGATTGGCCGGTTGAAAGCAAATACTTACTTACTTTAATATTTAAAGTACATTAAGTTTCGAATATAATAATATTTAACCCCCCCAGCAATAGACTAGCTTCATAAAAAAAAAACTAATTACTTAGTCCGTCAGTTGGATTAACAGAAAATATTGGACACGTATTTTTTATTTTCTCAATCAAACAAAAAATGATGAAGATATAGCCCGTTAAAGTTCCGCGTAACGTCACGTCTTGTGACACTTTTTAGCAAGGCGTGACGTCACTCCCAAACTTTGATGCACTTTATCTACATCATTTTTTGTTTGATTGACAAAAGACAAAATTTAGGTCCAACATTTTTTGATAATCTAACTGACGGACTAAATAGTACAATATTTTTTTGACCCAGGAAACTAGCCTATTACACTCATTTAATTATCTGGCCCCAAAGTTAAGGAAACTTTATGGCGACCAGAGAAAGGCTAAACATACTTCAATATATTTAAAAAACATACAACGGAATTAAGAACCTCCTCCTTTTTTGAAGTTGGTTAAAAACAACAACTTACAAATAGGGTAGCAATTCTTGTGACAGTAAAAAGAAACTAATAATAATGGGCTAGTTTTCTGGGTCAAAAAAATATTATTCTATTTAGTCCGTCAGTTAGATTATCAAAAAATATTAGACCCATATTTTGTCTTTTGTCAATCAAACAAAAAATGACGAAGATAAAGCGCATCAAAGTGAGCACGTGACGTCACGTCTTGCTAAAAAGTGTCGCAAGGCGTGACGTTACGCGGGACTTTAACGGGCTACATCTTCATCATTTTTTATTTGATTCAGAAAAGAAAAAATACGTGTCCAATATTTTCTGTTAGTCCAACTGACGGACGAATTAGATTTTTTTAGGAAGCTAGCCCATTATATTTAATTAAAATTTATTTATTTTTAAAAAATCTTATGATGTTATAATTTACTTTAAGATTAGAGCCATGTATGTCCAATATCTATCAATTTTATTAATAATGCTTGTTTTATAAGGAATATTAATTATATGTATAAATATACTTTAATGACGTCATGAGCTTTTAATTGTATTTAGAACTAATGATCTAAATTAACTACAAAACAAAGAGCATGGCGTTCTTTTTAATTTTATTAAATAACACCCATAGATGTTACAAGAATAAAAAAGGGAATTAGAAATTACTACCTAGTACCATAAAGGCTCTTATAGATTTAAATAAGTTGTCTATTTTTAGTAAATCACCAGCGGTCGTATTTTTCCGTCTGAATTTTAAAGTAAAAATCTCTTAATTGTTACATGTCATTAAAATCAATTAATTTATACAAGGTGTTAATTAAATAACGCAAAATCTTTTAGGGTGTAATTCTGCTGTTAAGCAGCATTTTTTTCTATGAGGCCAACATTAAAAGTAAATAAAAAAATATTAACATACTAAACCACGACCAGCTGACCAGTGACTCTCGAAAAAAAAATTTTAGAAAAATTTATTTTGGTCTGATAAAAAAGTTATTCTATTTGAGTACCAGAATCAGTCCCTATAAGAGGTTTTGCGTATTTGTAGTACAGTCGTGATTTTTTCACTAATCCAAAAATAAAAATATATTAACATACTGAACCACGACCAGCTGACCAGTGTCTATGGTATTTTTTTTTTTTTTGAGAAATTCATTTTGGTCCCATAGATAAAGTTATTCTATTTGATCACCAGAATCAGTCCCTATAAGAGGTTTTGCGTATTTGTAGTAGACAGTCATGATTTTTCCATACAAATCCAAAAACAACCCTCTAATCTTGACTCTAACAATTACTACTTTTAAGCTTAACATTATGCAAACGAATCCCGAAATCGAAAAAAGGTTTTACGCAATATTAGATGAGAAAATAAAATTCATCCCCACTTTACTTACAGGGTGGTACAATCAGCATCAAACGTAGCTAATAAAAAACAGATTTTAAAAACTACTGACTTCTAAATGACACAATAACTTGACATCTTTATTTGAGTTTTGCGTTGAGAATTTGAGATATGTATTATCAGACTATTGTGATATGTTATTTGATGAGATTCCTTTAGAAAATTCATATCAACTACTTTTGATGTTGACTGTACCCTGAAAAAATAATATCAAGATTTTATTTTACCGTTTTGTCGGCGTGATTAATATGTATATCCTTGCCAAATTGCAGATTTATAGTACCTAAGACAAACAGACAGACATGGCGAAACTACAAGGGTTACTTGTTTTGTGCCAAGCCCTTTCAAAAGAAAAAAAAAAAAATTATTTTTTAATACCCACTTTACTACCATAGTAGGTAGAAAACAGAAAAAAAACTTCGTAAAATAACCTTTTTATTTGTGATTTCAAAGGTGTAGTGTCTTTTTAAGTTTAGAGTTTTATAACTTACAAAAAAACGTGAAAGAAAAACGTTTAAAAAAATTAACAGAATTTGAAAACTAAAAATAAAAAAACAATTTTTTTACAAATCTCCAACCTATATTTAACCTTCTTAGAACACGGTTTTTGATAAAATATCTCAATTATTGCTATGTAAGCACAATTACCAAATACTTATTTCCTTTTGTTTGTATCTAAATATAATATTAAATTAATATTTGACACCTTTAGCTCCATGTCGAAACGGAAAGTTGAAAAAACTCATAGCATTTTTGCAAATTGACACTACAAATGCAATACAAATGAAATTGAATGGAACGTCAAAAAAAAATTGTTTTTTAAAATCTTAATAACTAACCTACTTGCTTATTAGATGGAATAAAAAATAGTATATGTGCTTATCTAGGGTTCAAGCTTTTTGCGTACAAAATCTCATCAAAATCGGTTTAGGCGTGAAAGCGTAACAGACAAAGCTACTTTCGCATTTATAATATTAGTAAGGAATTTGCTGTTGTTGGCGACATCGTTCGCGTGATCTTTAGTTTAAACTAACAAGAACTCGTGAACGAAGTCGCGGGCAACAACTAGTTTATATTTAAAAGTCAGTAAGATTTAAGTACTGTACAAATGCCAGACAGAGCCACGGGTAGACTAGTCGTGTAACACACACATGCGCGTGCGCAAGCAGACTTCTTGCCGGTAGACCGGCTTGGGCAGGCGACCTTGTATAAGTGATAGCGTGGTCCCATTGTCGACACACGGCACGAGATTGCTAGCCGTAATTTTGTTATTTAGTATTGAGCCGTGTGGGGACAGCCGTAAAGAATACACTTCTCCACCGCCAACAGGAGGCGTGTCGTAAGAGGCGACTAATTTCTGTAGCATGGGCAGCAGCGTCTGCGTCCGAGATATTATACAAAACTGCGCTCGCCAACCCGCCTGCCAAGCGTGGCTAGTATTCTAATCTCCCCCGATGAAAGTCATTGGGGGAGGCCTGTTCAGCAGTGGACGTCCTATGGCTGAAATGATGATGATGATAAATTTTAGTGTCATAGTTTTAAAATCTATAAAACACGCTGTAATAATGGTCCAATAATTCAAGGGTAACTTTGTAACCACGTACATCGAAGTGAACGACTTTTGTTCTACGACTTTTAAAAATTTGCATTATTTTTGTCTTAGTATACTAATGCAATCGACTGTATGGGAACTCAATAACTTTTTATACAAATTTGCAATATTTTTAGAACAAAAATTGTTAGTTTTAAGTTTTATTATAGTTTTCTTTGTATATAACCTAGTACTAATTAATTAATTAAAATTTAAGGTTATTCTTGAGTTACAGGACACCCTGTGTAAGGTTCTAATGGATTAGTTAATTCAATTCAATTCAATACATTTATTGCATTCTATTGTTACACAGATGTTTTAAAGTACATAAAACAGATCATTATAGACCCTGTAGGGCACAACAATAAGATAGGTATTGTGGGCAGAGAAGATGACGCCATGCATAATTAGATCAATTTGTTTATTTTAAGAAGTTGTAAAGAATTAAAATACATTAAGAAATCATATGATAATTATTGAAAAATATAATAGTATATATAGTATTTTTAGGCATTGAAACATTTATTTATTTATATATCTTTGGATTTAATTTATTGTTTTAGATTATTGTCATTTAAGTATTCGTTTGTTGTGTCATAACGTTTTAAATAACATCAATTTTAATTGTTTTATAAATTTTAACTTCCTTCTTTCAATTCAGCAACCTTTTCTATGGGACATCGAAATCGCAAAATAAATTTTCACTCCCCATACTTAACTGCCGACCGGCTGACATCAGTTTGTACGGATAAGTGAAAACATGTTTTGTTTCTATGTTGCTCCCATAGAAATTTTTTTTTAGAAGTAGTATTACCTACTAGGGCGAAGTTAAGGGCTAGTTTCCTGGGTCAAAAAAAGATTATTCTATTTAGTCCGTCAGTTAGATTATCAAAAAATATTGGATCCATATTTTGTCTTTTGTCAATCAAACAAAAAATGACGAAAGTAAAGTGCATCAAAGTGAGCATGTGACGTCACGACTTGATAAAAAGTGTCGCAAGGCGTGACGTAACGTGGAACTTTAACGGGCTATATCTTCATCATTTTTTGTTTGATTGGGAAAAGAAAAAATACGTGTCCAATATTTTCTGTTAAGCTAACTGACGGACTAATTAGATTTTTTTAGGAAACTAGCCCATTATAATTATTTTTATGACATCGGATGTAAATTGCTTCTCACTTCGCACGGGCTATATCTGTGTCTTGAATATAATGACACCTGAATGATATCAAAACAGAATAACCTACACTTTTATTATTAAAATAAATTATTAATTCAAACGATGACATCATCAGAGCTCGTTGATGTCTTTTACACTACAAAAAAGAATGAAACATGAAATTAATATAAAATATATAAAAATATCAATTATTTGCTTCAAACATGGTATACAGAAGTGTTTAAACACAATTTGAAGTACCTGTCATGTTTAGGCATTAAAAAAGCCAGGCACATTTACTGATATCTAAAAGAAACATGAAAATGAAAATGAAAATGAAAATTATTTATTTGCTCAAAACATGGTGATACAAAGATGTTATCTTTGTATAATATAATATATATATAATATAATATAATAATTTCTTGTTTCATTCTAGTAGTTTTAGTGCATGTTCTCATGTTTAACAATATTGTCATGCAAATATTTATATAAATTAAAAATTAAAATGTCATTATTTGAATTCAATTGAAAGATAATCACAGTCACAATTATTAGTCTTATAATTTTAATATAGTAAAAATGAATAACATGTCAAAAATAATTACATAATGTCACAAAATTCAATTCAAAATTATTTTGCATCTAGGTATTCCTGAATGGAGTAAAAACATTTTGTGAGTAGCCAATTATGTATATGCGTTTTAAACATTGTTAAAGGCAGGCAAAAACTTTCAGGCAACTTATTATAAATTTGTATAGCCATGCAATAGGCACTGTTTTTAAAAAGTTTCAGCCTTGTATTGGGTATCATGAGTCTACCTTGATGTCTTGTTGACTTATTTTTATGTTCCCCTCTTGTGACAAAATATTTAGGGTATTGTCGGACAAATATGCATATTTGATAAAATTAAATTAATGTATATTTTTTAGAATATTCTTTTACGTCAGATAAAATACAAAAGATTATATGCTCATATAATTAAAGTACAGATTGATTAACATTTTCTTCCATTCGTTACAACTCTAGTGCAATTTCACGAAGTGTATCATTCTACTTATTTGGATACGTTTTATTTCGTGAACAAATATTGATAAATTTGTTTATCTTCGTATTCGACTTCTTCCAATCAAACATAAGCTGAATTGCGGTGAAGCGTGTTTAAAAACTTTTTGTAGATCTGCTATTATGTGTGCTAAAATTTAAAACTTGGTAAAGAATTGTATTCGTCACTGCGAGCAAACATATTTGTTACTTGGGTGAGTTGAAGCATAATAAACTACACCCTGAATTGTAAGAAAGGTACTTTTTATTCCAGAATAATACACCGTTATTGATTTTTGCCTGTACAAAGTGTGATTGGAAATACATTTAACAGCTTATCAACCTACCACAAACTGTTTCTTGGAAATATATTTTAAATAAAGTACCACAGGCTCGTGCTGATCTATATGTCATAAGATCAAAATTAACATTTAAAAAGTCGAAAAAATCAAACAATGAAACAAAATTAATTTATAAAACTTTATATATAATAGAACTTTATTATTTATTTAAAATTACGATAAATTATGAAAATTAATAAGAATTTCACAATTTATTGTTTAATTGACGCTCCCGGGTTCGATTCCCGGTCGTTCAATCTTGAAAAAACACTTTTGTATATTGTCTCGGGTCTGGGTGTTGTCGTACCGTTGTTGTTTCGGATTTCTGTAACACTTAAGTGCTTAAGCTACATAACACAGGATCCTGAGCAATGTATGTGATGTTGTCTAATATTCATTTATATTTATTATCGTGCAAATTAAATATCCTTTTAAATTTGAATTTAAATATCCTTTTTTTCATAAGGATGATGAGTTTTATGATAACCGTGTCGTGCTCAGTCGAACAGTGGAGTTGCGCGCGCGCCGCGTAGCCCGGTAGCTGGAGCCGGCCGCTTCATTGCAGCCAGGTGATTCACTCGCAAAAAACTGGCTGCCGAGTTTTACGCAATTTTAGACAGTTCCGTATAATTTGCCCTACTGTCTAGAAGGAGTGCCATGATTTTATATTATGAGAACGTTTAACAAATTGCAAGTGTTAGATAATTCTCTACATTATTGACGACCTCCGTAGCTGAGAAGCGAGCATACCGGACTTGGTGTCGCTATCTATAATAAATAAATAAATAAATAAATCGTTTATTTGCACAAAACACGGTATAAATGGTAACATTAAACAATAAAAAGAGCTCATGTTTCTGTATAAAAAATAATGTTTCTATATTGGTTCGGGTCTGGGTGTTGTGGTACCGTCGTTGTTTCTGATTTCTATAACACAAGTGCTTTGGCTACTTACCATAGGATCAGAGCAATGTATGTGATGGTGTCCAATATTCATTTATTTATTGTAAACCATACAAGTTACAATTGATGTTTATCGAAAAATGCACAATTTAGGAGGTCTTATCGCTAAAAGCGATTTCTTCCAGACAACCATCAGGTAGAGGAGTGATATTAAGTTACAGGAACGCAGTAATAATTATGCTATTGATTTTAACCAATCATAATTATAATAAATGAATATTTATAGAAGACATAAAGTGTTACAACTATTACACCTTGATAATGGGCTAGTTTCCTAAAAAAATCTAATTAGTCCGTCAGTTGGATTAACAGAAAATATTAGACACGTATTTTTTCTTTTCTCAATCAAACAAAAAAATATAAGGATATAGCCCGTTAAAGTTCCGCGTAACGTCACGCCTTGCGACACTTTTTAGCAAGGCGTGACGTCACTTGCTCACTTAGATGCGCTATTAACTTCGTCATTTTTTGTTTGATTGACAAAAGACAAAATATGGGTCCAATATTTTTTGATAATCTAACTGACGGACTAATTAGAATAATCATTTTTTGACCCAGGAATCTAGCCTATTATAGGTAACTAGCTGTTGCACGCGTCTTCGTTCGCGCGGTTATTAGTTTATTAATAAAGTAAGGTTGTAGCTTGGCTAAAAACCTTGGACTATGACGATACTGAATGCATATTGAAGCGTCTTGTGTGAAGTGTGTTATATTAATTATATTTTAAAAGGATATCTTCTTTATACGTTAATTTAAGTATTAACCTACGTACCCTTTTAGTTACACATACACACGCACACACACACACACACACACACACACACACAACATGCACCATTTTACTTATTTTCCGTAACTTGATTTTTGTTTAAGTACTACTATGTTATGTTATTTCGTTTTTGACTTAGACGTAAGAGTGTGTTGAGGAAAAGTGGCTTCTTCTGGCACAGGTGCTCTTAGCACTTAATAGAAGAAGGCAACCTTTGTTTGTAAAAGACTATTGTGTTTTTGCGAAATAAATTTATTGTTATTTATTATTATAAAGGATTTTCTGCGCCACTTTCCTAATTTTTTATTTAATAAGAACCTCCTTCTGACAATAAATAACACAACAAAAAAAGAATTAGCGAAATTGTTGCATCCGTTCACGCGTGATGCGATGACCAAGGGAAATAGAGATTCATTTTTATATAATTGATAAAGATAAAGATATAGATTTCTAACTTAACTATTAACTGCCATTAACCAGTAATGGGCTAGTTTCCTAAAAAAATCTAATTAGTCCGTCAGTTGGATTAACAGAAAATATTGGACACGTATTTTTTCTTTTCTGAATCAAACAAAAAAATATGGAGATATAGCCCGTTAAAGTTCCGCGTAACGTCACGCCTTGCGACACTTTTTAGCAAGGCGTGACGTCACTTGCTCACTTAGATGCGCTATTAACTTCGTCATTTTTTGTTTGATTGACAAAAGACAAAATATGGGTCCAATATTTATTGATAATCTAACTGACGGACTAAATAGAATAATCATTTTTTGACCCAGGAAACTAGCCCATTCTTGATCTTATTTAGAATTTAAATATGATATAAATTAGACAAAAATTTAATTTATAATGATTTTATTTATTTATTGCAAACTTTACAGGATGGTAAATTTAACTTAAAACACTGAATTAAATGCTTACATAGCCAATTAAAATTTTTGTCACATTAAAATTAATATTACAGGACGGACATGTATTTTAATATTTCCAAACTATGTGCGATACGTGCCAACGCAAAAGCGGTGAAAAATACAGGTTGTCTCTTAACTCAATCATAACTTTGTAACCACATATTAACCGTATTAACTTTTTAAACTGTCCTCTACCTGAAGATTGTCTGGAAGATATCGCTTCTAGCTATAAGACCGCCTAAATTGTACTTGTTTTGTGTGGTGTGAAATAAAGAGTATCTATCTATCTATATTCTATGCATCATGGTGAACAACTTTTGTTCTATGACTTTGCATGAAATATTTCGACTTCACTAAATTTACTGAACAGCCTAACAAATATGAATAAATAATCTTTATTGGACACCACACAAAGTAAATAAAGTGCAGGAAATACATTAAGAGCTGCACCATTTCGACGGTCTTATCGCTGTAAGTGATCTCTTCCAGACAGCCTCCAGATAGAGGACAGTAAAATTAGGATCAAGAGGCGTGATTAAGAGCATGAATTTATGTTACAAAAACGGTTGAGTTTCTAATAAAATAAATAAAATTCCCCAATTCATTTGCCCCAAATAAAATTGAGGGGATTCCCTTTTCGCCCCGTCCGTCTGTGCGTCGTCTGGGGTATCTCAAAAAACAACAAAATCATTAAAAAAAAATTACCAGAATCAATACACTAGAGTGGTTACGATTGGTCATTTCTCCATTGAAATGGGGTGGTTTTGACCAATAGAAATGACGCTTTCACCCTTCACAATGGCATTATGCGAGGGGCCGATGCTACGACGTCTGTCAGAGAGGTCAAAATGTCGTTTTGTTGCATCAAAAATTACGTTAATCTGGGAGAAAGTATATAGGATAAAATTAAACTTAAATTAACACGCTTTTTTATTAAACACCGGCTAAGTGCGAATTGGACTCGTGCAGAGGGTTCCGTACAAAATTGTGGGTACGTAAATAATTCACCTATAGCGGAAATCGAGTCTCGATTACCGCTTTTTCGGTTTTTTTCCTTTCCTTGTGCTATAAGACATTGCTTCTAGCAAAATTTCATGATTCTAAGTCTTCGATCAAGAATACACGAGATAACCGGTTAGCTACTAAAAACAGCCGAATAAATAACGCCTCACTCCGATATGTGGGGTCTTATTTTGAATAAGATTTTTTGTACTTTATTTCTTAGACCTTAAGTGGTATTTATAATAAGTAGTTGCTGCAGATGTGTCAAAATAAAATGAGTCCGGATTTTTACGAACGCATGTCAATATCGACACAAGCAAAACTGCACCTTAACGTTTGTTGTTAAGGCCAGGGACCGGAAACCGGTTATTTTACTTTGGAACCTTAACCGAAATAATAAAGGTTTTCGCTAAATTAACTATCACATACTCCAACTACCGACATAAAAGCTATCGCAAATTTAGTTCTATGGTCAAATCTTTACAACTACTATCAAATATTAGAATTGGATCTTATAAATTCTGAAATAAATATCAAACGGTTTCGATCCTTGGTTAAGGCATACGTTAGAACTAAATTATTGATTGTTTTATAGTCCTTTTTCTACTTAATAATATAGTACTATGGTGCCATATTTGAGTGCCTACTGTTAATAAGCGAGGAGTTATCTAGTGTATTCTAGATCGAAGTTCTACTCAGTCAACGGGAAGTACCCTATACGTTTTGAAGTATCCAAAAACGGCATAAACAATTGTATTCTTTGACAGAATTTTTCACAACTTCAAAGGATAGCAGACTTGAGTATGTGATATTAATTTCAACTTGATACCTCTTCCAGTTTCTTGTAAAAAGTGTTTTTAAAGACAGGCAAAGAACGAATCCTATTAGGGTTTCTTTTTGAGGTGCGTAACCCTAAAAATGAAATAAAATTTGCAAAAACGTAGTTACGGACGGACGGAACGGAGCTTTTTGAAACTTCTATTCAGCTTAAAATGCATCATGGCAAATATAGGCAATTATTTAATTTTATTTTAATGTTCTTAACTTTCCTTTGAGTGAGAGAAAGGTTTTACTAAACACACGCTTATTGAAAAAAATTAATAAAGAAGATAATACAGAAAACAAAATAATTACATATTCGTTGAATTTCTAATTTCATTTATTTACAACAATCAACTCTTCTAGTATTGTGTTTGTAAGTGTCTTAAGATATTATTTACTTTAAGTCATCATCGTCATCATCATTTCAGCCATAGGACGTCCAAAACTGATCATATTGACTTCCAGATTGGCCGGTTGGAAGCGGCCTACATCCAGCGGCTTCCTGCAACCTTTACCAGGTCGTCTGTCCACCTTGTTAGTGGACGTCCTACGCTGCGCTTACTAGTGTTTCCTTGAGAGATCGAAATAGAAATGTAGAGATCCGTAAACGAACAAAATTCGCTGTCATAGCCCGACGGATTAACAAGCTGAAGTGACAGTGGGCGGGGCACATAGCACGTAGAACTGACCTCCGATGAGGCAGAAGGGTTTTATCCAACAGTGTATTAACCATTTCACAAGTCAGTATAAAAACAAATATATTTGGCAGCAGACACTAATAGGCTAGTTTCCTAAAAAAATCTAATTCGTCCGTCAGTTGGATTAACAGAAAATATTGGACACGTATTTTTTCTTTTCTCTATCAAAAAAAAAATGATGAAGATATAGCCCGTTAAAGTAACGTCACGCCTTGCGACACTTTTTAGCATGGCGTGACGTCACTCCTAAACTTTATCTTAGTCATTTTTTTGTTTGATTGACAAAAAACAAAATACGTGTCCAATATTTTTTGATAATCTAACTGATGAACTTTTTTGACCCAGGAAAATAGCCTATTGTCATAATCTCGGTAAGAAGATAATAACATCCTTGTACCTATTTGTTCAAATAAACATATTCTATTCTTTCTATTCTACGAGGTACCTTGACAATCGATTGCGTCTCTCATCACACCAAGACCAGAGACTATTTAAAAAGTTCGTTTTCTGAATTGACTTGAAACCCGGACCCTTTGTGTTTGCCAACTACTATGCCACTACACTAATTAGGTCCTCATAATTATTGCCATCAACTAAGCCAAGCCAGCAGTATACCTAATAACTAAATTAAACTCAACACAAATGTGCAGCATTAGCTTAAGACCTCGATCATCATTTATCTAACACCTGCTCATAGAGACCATTAAGAGCCCAAAGAGAGTGAGATTTAGGAGTTGGTATTCCCACAGATTCCTTGATGCTGCAGCATCAGTTCAAGGTTGTCATCTCTTGGGAATACTACTAAGATAACAGAGCAACATTTCAAATCAATCGGACCTGTGAAAGTTTGCGATAAGCTAAAAAAATATTTTGTCAAGTAGGAAATGAGATGATAACCTTCAAACGGCTGAACAGATCTTCATAAAATATAGCTAAGATCCATCTACGTAATATCAGCTATAAAACAAAATTGGTCCATTCGTTTGGGAGCTATGATGTCACAGACAGATACACAGATACACACGTTAAACTTTCACCCCTCCTTTTTGTAGGGGGTTAAAAACAACCGTAATTACACTGTCTCTATCAGACGCTAATAATAAATAAATGAATAATATAAATATTGGACAACATCACATACATTGCTCTGGCCCTTAAGTAGCCAAACCACTTGTGTTACAGAAATCAGAAACAACGATGGCACCACAACACCCAGACCCGAGGCAATACAGAAAAGTTATTTTTCTACAATGACCGACCGGGAATCGAATCGGGGACCTCAGAGATAGCGACACCAAGTTCAGTATGGTCGCCTCTTGGCTATGGAGGTCGTTATTGTAATGGCTTGGTATAACAATAAAATGTGATTTGTACTGGAATGGTGACCCATTTTATTTTGGTCTAGTGGTAGTGCTCCACACTACAAAGCTAAGCGGTTGCAGGTTCGAATCCGGTAAGGGTCAAATGTTTGTGTGATGAGCACAGTGAAGCTGTACCCTATTTATAAGTCATGGATGTTTATAAATGTATTCAAGTATGTTTTTTAGCACAAGCTTAGCTTATTTTGGGGCTGATTAAAGTGATGCTACTTTTTTGGAAGAGTTTTTTTTTACTCAGATTTGGTTGTACCAGTCTCATTTAAAAGTGACAGTTTACAAGCTGTCAAACATGGCATCCACAGATCTATTTGAAAGTTATTTCGTTAGTTCCCTATTTGATAATCTGTCGCATTACATGTGCTGAGAAAGCAAATTAAATATTTAATTTATCGAGTAGATTAATCGCCGTCGTTAGCTCACAAAAACGGTCACCCATCCCAGCACGACCATACCACAACAGTGTGCTTAACTTTCATTATCTTTCGCAACTGATTGGCGGCACTAGGCTACCGACTCTATTACTGGCAAGGCCGAATTTTGCGTACCAAATCCAGGTTTTCGAGATCCTGATATCGGCTAAATCAGTGCCCGCAAAAACGCGTGACGGCCGGTCGGTGACCCCGCAGACTGTGCGAGCGAGACAGCCGATGGCGGAGCGAGACGCCGCGTCAGCGCTGGCTAGCTTAGGGGACATAATACTTGTATTGTAAGTTATAGGTCGTCTAGACATCTGTAAGTAGAGAATTACAGATTGCGGATTCATGTTTTTTAATTGGCTTTTCTTGAAAATAGTTTGAAACATGTAACTCTCTAAGTCAATGACTTTTTAAATTCATTTTGTGGAAAGTATGTAGGTAGATGTGAGTATATTGTCGTACATTGGTTCTAAGATATAAAAGTAATATTATTCATGTGGTACATATTATCCATCACACACTTTTTTTTGGTATTTGAGCCATCTAAGATCCCAGCTGCATAACTTTATTTCTTAAGGCTTTTTATTTTTTGAGAAAGAATTGCGTTTTGATAGCTCATTAAAACTCAATGAGGAACCACGTCTTGCTTCTATTGATTATTTGATTACTGATCCAGTGGTACTGCCTCTGATTAAACAGTGACTACGTTTGTACGTTCTGCTAAGTTGTCAAACGTATGTCTAAAACATTAAAACATTAAGTAAATGAACACAATTATGTATCTCTGTTCAAAGCGATGCCTCCGTGTACTAGTTATAGTCATTAGCAAATACATTTTATTAGTACAGACATTGGTTGACACTGTTTGACAAGACCAAACAGGCTGGCACCATCTGAAAATATTTTTGCCGGTACTTTCCCCTTTGGATGTTGACATTATTTACGTATTCCAAGACACCTTACCTTTTAAATAACACTTATAATTACATATTTAAGACATTGTTTTATTCGTCATTTGAGTATCTTTGTCGACGTCAATGATGTGCAGAGATTCGGAATTAGAGTCGCTAATTGCATATATTTTTATTTGTAGTACTTAATTATAATAAATAAAACAAAGAAATAAAAAAAAATACCTTACTTACCTTACAACCTATTAAAGTCGCGTGCTAGACAAGGAGATGTACCGTGTCGTCATAATACACGTAGGCCATAATTATATTTTTCATTGTATAAGTTTTTTTAGAAAGAGACAGTTATATCTCAATTTCTAATTACTGTATTACAGTTATTTTTGAAACTAAAATAAATTTTGTTTTCACTATAATCATCAAAATTTCTGATAAATACAGTAAAAATAATATATTGTTTTTGTGCATATTACCTATTCTGAGATGTAAAAGTAAGCCTTAGAAGTTGTGTTAGAAGATGTGATGTCATAATGTGTACGATGGCGGAGTAGTGGTATAATTCGCCTAGCATGACAAGGCCCTGGGTTCCATTCTCTGTTTGAGTAAATTTATAAAATGATATTTTCTAAGTTTATCCACATTTATTTTGGTAATTTATTTAGCAGCAATCTAGCAAAAATTATTTTGGTACCTCGAAACACAAGGATGTTCATTTCTTACTTCGAGATCATGACAGTTGGCGTGTTGTCTGGCGCATGTTTTATTTATTACTAGCTATCGCCTACGACTTCGTTTGCATGGTCTTTAATTCATTCGGAAATTCGGACGTCATTTCATTACAATCTAATCAAGCATACAAACATTAATTTTTATTGTAAAAATCGTTTTAAACACACTTATATTAGCTCCACTTGTAATTAACTACCTACTTCTAACTGGCTTATCGATTTAAAACTTTGTAATTATTTGACATTCGAATGACAATACAATAATTTGGCATCATCATGCTGATCTGATAAAGGCTGCATGAAGCCGCTGGATACGGGCCGCTTCCAACCGGCCAATCTGGAAGTCACTGGGGGAGGCCTATGTTCAGCAGTGGTCGTCCTATGGCTGAAATGATGATGATGATGATGATGCTGATCTGATGATGGGCTCAGGAGGTGGACAGTGGAACTCTTCAACCACTAGTAAACCTTCTTGTTTGGGCTCATTTGATTCGTTTTTACGTTCAAGTTCATGTTCAATTTGTAAAGTTCAAAACGTATACATGTGTTTTTTTTTTTAGTTTTTAAAACAATTTTATTTGATTTTATAAAATAAATTAATCATTCTGAAAACGTAACCCCGACGCCTCATGTCCCCTGCACTAACTATTTCGCAGACAGCCTTTCAGTGTGTGCGTCTAGTTGTAGACAGGTACGCGTGTGTGCGGGCCCAGACTAGTCTGACTTCAGTAGTTCAGTCTACCTTGAGCAGCTTGCAATACAGGGTGTCTACACAAACACACTTAACCCCTTCTTCCTAAAATGTTTGCTGAAAAATGATACTATAGTAACTATTCCTTCGGGGATGGCGAACCAATGGCACGCGTGCCATTAGTGGCACGCGACACAACATTTTGGGCACGTCACTAATATGGCAATGGCAGGCAAAAAACCACTCTAATCCGCTTATAGTCAAAGCCGCCACTTACACGCCCCAGGAGGATGTCGCTGCCCGACTCCGTCGGTCCGGCACGATCTGGACGCCCGTCTTTCATTTCGGCCGACACAGACATGTGCCTGGCCGTTTTTTCCCAGTCCACCTACGGACGACGGCCCAAGCTGAGGTCCGAGCCTACAGAGGAGCCCATGATGCGCGAGTCCGACTCACCCCCAGATCGGGCCCGCTAGAAAGGAGCCCGGCAGCGGTCCGGCCTGTTTCGGCAGTTCCGGTCCCGTCGGCGCCACCACTAGCGGGTTCGCCGCTTGGTAGGATGCCTTTTGCACTCCACATTGGCCCGATCACGCCTGCTAGTATGGGGCTCGACACGTACGAGTCTGAGGCCTCACACTCGGCCGGGTCGCGGCGACCGCTAGCGGGGCGGACCTAGGCTACGCCACAACTGCCCGGGTTAAGCTGAAGCAGGCCTTCTTCAAAGGCACTCAGCGATAGGTCCGTCCATAAAATAAAATAAAATGATGGCACGTCTATAACCTGATTAAACTTTTCTTTATAAAAATGGCACGTCGATACGTAGAGGTTCGCCATCCCTCCCTTTATACAGTATAAACTATAGTATAGTTTATACACACATATAATAAAAAGATACTTATATCAGACCATACATTTATTTTCACGACCTCTGTAGCCGAGAGCCGATCATACCGGAGTCCAGACTTGGTGTCGCTATCTCTGAGGTCCCGGGTTCGATTCCCGGTCGGTCGGTAGAAAAATAACTTTTCTATATTATCTCGGGTCTGGGTGTTGTGGTACCGTCGTTGTTCCTGATTTCTGTAACACGAGTGCTTAAGCTACTTATCATAGGATCAGAGCAATGTGTGTGATGTTGTTCAATATTTAATTATTACTAGCTGTTGCCCGCGACTTCGTTCGCGTTAATTTTTTCTTTTAAAAGAACCTTCTCCTGACAATAATTAATACAACAAAAAAGAATTAGTGAAATTGTTCCATCCGTTCACCAAGGGAAATAGAGATTCATTTATATACATAATCAGGTCATAAGTTCTGTCACATGTGTAATATGAAATAATTTAGACATGTTTATTATTTATGTATTTATACAACGAAGTTTACAGTAAGATGCACAATTTAGATTATGAATAAGTATCTTTATGTGACGTGTGGGGACGGCCGTAAAGAATACACTTCTCCACCGCCAAAATAAGGCGTGTCGTAAGAGGCGACTAATTCCTGTAGCACACATAAAAGTTTGCAAAATAAAAATCATCCCTAAGGGTAGGAAAATAGGGGATGTAATCGGTGTTCAGCAGTTAGATTAGGATTTATCACTAAAAATGGATGAAATAAGTAAATTTTATTTTAAAAAATAAAACCGACTTCAAAACACTAAAATGCTAAAAATAATCGTAACACTTAAGTACCTAATCAGTTACTTTTGGAGTCGGTGCCAGCCGATGAGAGATTCAATGTTTTTGTTTGCACCGACTCCAAAAGTAACTGATTAGGTACTTAAGTGTTAGGATTATTTTTAGCATTTTAGTGTTTTGGAGTCGGTTATATTTTTTTAAATAAAATTTACTTATTTCTATGTTTTTTTCTCTTTTTTTCACACTTTCGATTAATATCATCGACTTCCCTAATATATTATATAGTACCTATGTATTTATTATTGTCTAAATTGGTATGTTTGTGTATGTATTTTACTCGTCTTAAAAAATATGTCGGATACTTTATCCGCCACCGACTACATTATCTGCACTACCTCAAGGTTGACTGGTAGATAATGTTGTATAGCATTAATTCCGCCAATTGTACTTACCTGTGCAATAAAGTTTAAATAATAAATAAAAAATTGGACCTTACTTTCCCCAACTAATGTTTCATAGTTTGAGATATATGTCAATTTTTATACTTTATTGAGATTTTTCCAAAAGTTGACACAAATACGCAAATTCGCTTACGGGATGATTTGACTACTCAAGTACAATAACTTAGAAATAATATATCATCATCATCATCATCACTTCAGCCACAGGACGTCCACTGCTGAACATAGGCCTCCCCCAGTGACTTCCAGATTGGTTGGAAGCGGCCCGCATCCAGTGGCTTCTTGCTACCTTTACCAGGTCGTCTGTCCACCTTATGGGTGGACGTCCTACGCTGCGCTTGCTGGTAATATATTAAACATATATTACAGTAATTGTGGCACTGAAAGGTGTTAATATTAAACAAAAAATCTTTCTATGAAGTAAGTTTGAGAAGTGACTCTAAGGACAAGTTGAAGTTATTTCAATGCAGATTACAACTTAAGGTGTCTATGAAATCTGGTGCTTGGCGAAATCCTGTGCAAAATTATGATGATTTATTTTATCACATGCTCACCCTACAATGCAACTTAACACATTGAGCGCCATGGTGGTCACCCGTGACCCCCAAACAATAAACTTTCTATTGTGTTTAGTTTCGTGGCAGTCACAGGCTTAATTACAAGACAGCTAAACGTTGGCCACCGTATTGTAGATCGCAATGGCAATCCGGCTAAACGCTAATCAGCTGTAATACAAAATTGCTCCTTTTTGGGTTCCATAGCTCAAAAGGTAAGAACTCACTCTGTTGTCCGTCTTTCTGTTTGTCCGTGTGTTTGTCAAGACCCTTTATCTCGGGAAATTTAACTTTAAATTATCGGGAAACTGCATAAAGTGGATAATACGTTCATGGGAAATGTATTCGCTTTTTTAACAAATTACCACAGTCCATTACTGGACTGCCTATGTATTAATTTAAATCGCATGTCAAGATCATTTTAATGAAAAAAGGTTATTACACTGTAAATGACTATTTTAATAATAAAAATGTATGGAATCAAATACTGCCGTGCTCGCACAGGTACATATTATCTTGTAATGTAAACACACTATTTAAAAGAGGCTGACAGTAGTGGTCGAGTCTCTTGCGCTGCTTCTTCTCGGCACTAGCCCTCAATATTGTCCCGAAGCAATGGTAGGGTGAAAAAAAAAATTGGAACGTGTTAAAGATCTTAATTTAGGAGTATTTACAGAAATACCCAATGTATTTTATTGGTTTTTATTATTGAAACGCGTAGAGGTATCAAGTGGATATTAAAACCATATATACAGGTTGTAACGAAAAGGTAAAATAAAACTTTAAGGGGTTATTCTACGGCTAAATTACATCAACTCTATCTATGGGACTAACATCAAAATCTCAAAAAAAAATTGACGTTTCCATACAAACTGATGCCAGCTGGTCGCGTTTTAGTATGAGAAAGTGTTTTTTTTTTTTGCGATTTCGATGTTGGTCCCATAGAAAAACTTGATGTAATTTAGCCGTAGAATAACCCCTTAAAGTTTTATTTCACCTTTTCGTTACACCCTGTATACTCAAGTCTACAGTCCTTTGAAGCTGTGTAAAAATCAAACTCCTAAGTTAACGTATAAAAAGCGGCCAAGTGCGAGTCGGACTCGCCCATGAAGGGTTCCGCAGCAGCAAGTAACATAATATAAAAGTTCTTGTAGTTCGTTGTAACTTTGATCGATGTTTTATTAGTGTAAATTGCGGTTTACGATTTATGACGTATTAAAAAAAAACTACTTACTAGATCTCGTTCAAACCAATCTTCGGTGGAAGTTTGCATGGTAGAGTACATCATATATATTTTTTTAATTTTATCATTCTCTTATTTTAGAAGTTACAGGACACACACACACACACAAACACACACACATTTTACCACTTTGGAAGTGTCTCTCGCGAAAATTAGAAACCTCAATATCATTTTTGAAGACCTATCCATAGATACAGACAGACAGACAGACAGGACGAATCCATAGGGGGTTTCGTTTTTAGCCATTTGGCTACGGAACCCTAAAAAAGATGCGGCCGTTTATGCACCAAAAAACGTATATTTAGACGCTCCCAAGGGAATCAAAATTTATTTATACTATGAAATTTTGCAAGTAATATCGTTATATACTACAAGTTCAGGGAAAAATCTGAAAACTGTACATTAGTAATTAAATGTAATTAATTTATAATTAAACTTTGAGACTCGATTCCTGAACTATTTATAATATGTTCTTCCAAATTTGTACGGAACCCTCGGTGGGCGAGTCCGACTCGCATTTGTCCAATTTTCAAAATGGCTAACTTTTACTTAATACGCCGAATTCTACAATTCGACAGCGACATTTCGCAACCTTAATAATGAATGGGCACAATTAAAAAAATTGGTAGTGATGTGAATACCCATTATTGTCAGTTCTACGAGATGGCTATCACAGAAAGAGAAAACAAACATCAAACAAGAGAGTTCTGCATTTTGTGTACCTATCACACTTTCTTCTTGCCCCGACTCTTAGCGCTAGACCCGCTTTTCAGTTTTTAATTATGCCCATACATTATTTATAAGTGCGGGTTTTGATTACGACAGTGTAAATAAAAGCTTGTAAACAGCTCATTTTAAAATATAATTTCGATATTATAAAGAACAAAGTAAAGTTTTAAGTTCACGAAAATCTTTTCTGTAAGAATCCTTATGAAGGTAGTTTAATTTAGACTTTTGGTTACGTTTCGAAACCCACAACATATTCGCTTTATACTCTGTTGGTACCTATGTGCGGAAAGACTTGTTCTTCAACTCAATTCTAAATATAATCATGTAGAATGGACCCAGAGCGCCAAGTGAATTCCTGAAGATGGCCGCCGGATCGCCGTAGAGGACGTCCAAAGAAGCGATGGCGAGACGATTTGGAGAGCCATGCTAGGGATTGGCAGGCTCTGGCCCTCAACAGCGAAACGTGGGAGGACTTGGGAGAGACCTTTGCCCAGTAGTGGGACAGTTAAAAAAAACAGATTTTTTTGTTTGATTGACAAATTGTTAGTCTAACTGACGGACTAAATATAATTTTTTTTTTGACCCAGGCAACTAACCTATTATCTAGCCCCAAGCTAAGCAAATCTTGTACTATGGCGACTAGATAATGGACTTTCATATATATTTATAAACATCCATGACTCAGATACAAATGCTCGTGCTCATCAAACAAAATTGCTTCTTGCGGGAGTCGAACCCGCAACCGCTGGCTTTGCAGTCCGGAGCGCGAACCATCTATACCTATACGATCGTTAGAACATAGAGTCATCATCATCATCATATTTTCAGCCATAGGACGTCCACTGCTGAACATAGGCCTCCCCCAGTGACTTTCAGATGGGCCGGTTGGAAGCGGCCTGCATCCAGCGGCTGCCTGCAACCTATAATATGATCAAGACTCCAAATAATGCTGCCTCTTAGCGGATTCTTATTGGAAAATAAAGAAGATTTGGTCTTATTAGGAAAAACTCTAACTATGCTATACTAGCTTCTGCCCTCGACCTTGTCTGCGTTGCTTTCAGAATGAATAATCATCTCACGGTATAAAAAATATACCTACAGGATGGCCCAAATACGTTACTGTTTTGATTTTTTATTTGGATCCCTCGTACCTACTCTTATTTCAATCACCCCTACATAGGGATGAACATACATATGTTTAGCGATATTTTGTAGTTTTCGACTTATGTTTTTTTTTTATGTTTTTGGGAATTTTCGTAGAAACAAGTTTTGGGGGTGGTGAGAGGAACAGGGTGTGTAAGGTTCCTCATCCCCCATTGGAAAGGGAGGATCCTCCGACCAGACCGGTTTTGTGTCTGGTGGGCTACTGCCCGACGGTTGTTGTCGGGTTCTTGTATATATGTTTCAATCGCTCCGATAACTGTAATATCGCGATGTAGGATACGTCAGTTTAGTTCGTATGTGGCGAGATAGATGTCGCTACATCACTCCCCTCCGAGACCGGAGGTCGATAGCAGGTTGAGTCATCCATTGTGATGCTTGCCGGGCCAGTGGAATGTTCCAGTGAGTCGGAACTAGATGCCGCATAGTTCACGGTGAGTCGGAACTGTCTGCGGTGATGCCCCAGTGAGTCGGGGTGATGCTGCAAGTGCTCCAGTGAGTCGGAGTGGTGCAGTGTTGCGTAGTGGCTGGCTGCTGCGTCGACCAGGAGAGAAGTGCGTCTCTGCTTGCTGACCGGCCGAAGTGCAGTGTGCTGTGCCAAGGTCGCTGAGAAGGCTGTGGGTGATGACCAGGAATGCGCGTCCGCTGCATGCTGGTGGTCAGGATACCCGTAGTAGCCGTGGAAGCTGGCTGGCTGTAGTACTCGCTGCTCGAAAGCTTGAGGAAGTGATGATGACGTCATGATGACGTAGCTTTGCGAAGGCTGCGCTGACGTTCATGCTCGGGGTCACCAGTTTGGGGGTGGTGAGAGGAACAGGGTGTGTAAAGTTCCTCATCCCCCATTGGAAAGGGAGGATCCTCCGACCAGACCGGTTTTGTGTCTGGTGGGCTACTGCCCGACGGTTGTTGTCGGGTTCTTGTATATATGTTTCAATCGCTCCGATAACTGTAATATCGCGATGTAGGATACGTCAGTTTAGTTCGTATGTGGCGAGATAGATGTCGCTACAAAGTAATTATAACGATTGTATTTTTTCTGTCGGTTTTTTGTTTGTTATTTTGATGGGTACGAAAGTATTTCTTGCATAAAAAATATCATCCTGACTTTGACACAAGTACAATAAATAGTCCAGTTAAAATTTGTCGTTTCAGGCCTAGTCGAAATTTCAAAATAAGCTAAAATATACTTTGAGCTAACTTCAGTTATATATGGAATAACAGGAAAATAACAATACTCATAAGACGATTTTTTCATCTAAGGTCTCATGTGGTGAAGCGCGAATTTTCAATTTATTAACATTTATTTTATAACTAGCTGTTGCCCGCGACTCCGTTCGCGTGGTCTTCTGTTTATTCATAAAAAAAATCTGCGCAACGTTATTAATTTTTTCTTTCAAAAGAACCTTCTTCTGACAATAATTAACACAACAAAAAAGGATTTAGAAGGATTAGATTTAGATTTTGTGTAGTAAATGGCTAAAGTAGACAGCTTAAGACAAACTAAACATGTTTTTGAAAAGTTGTATCGATATCAGGCATTTTTTCCCACCGCACCAGACTTGTTGTCGCTATCTCTGAGGCTCCGGGTTCGATTCCCGGTAGGTCAATGTAGAAAAATAACTTTTCTATCTATCTCTATGGGACCAACATCGAAATCTCAAAAAAAAATTGACGTTTCCATACAAACTTGATGCCAGCCGGTCGCGTTTTAGTATGGGAAAGTGTTTTTTTTTGCGATTTCGATGTTGGTCCTATAGAACAAGTTGATGTAATTTAGCCGTAGAATAACCCCTTAAAGTTTTATTTCACCTTTTCGTTACACACTGTATATAGATGAGCTGGTTCATCGTACTCGCTTGAATTTTAAAGATTCCAAAGCTCGCTCTTATCCCGTGTTTTATTAGTCGATACTAACCATCATGTTTTAATTTCCAGGTACAATTATCGATACGTTGGTCGATACTGGAAGGCCTAACCTGAAAACTGTCAAAAGGTATGTGAAGTTACATAAAATAATGCTTTATAAGTTCTTCTTCTGTAGGGCAGTGCAGTGGAAGTGGCAGTGGGCCGGCCACATCTGTCGCAGAACCGATGAGAGATGGAGCAAACGGGTTCTCGAGTGGAGACCACGTCTTGGCAAACGTAGTGTAGGACACTTCCCAGCTCGATGGACCGACGACCTTAGGAAGATGGCTGGCAGTGGCTGGATGAAAAAAACGGGAGATCGCGCTCTTTGGTGCTCTTTAAGGAGGCTTACGTCCAGCAGTGGGCTAATAGGCTGACACGATGAAGACATAAAGGTTGTCAGGAAGAATTCGCTTTTAGATGTAAGTCCATATTGTGTTTATTTCTGTATGCATCAACTGTAACTTCTATGTTTTTGAAAACAACCCGATTGGATTAGTGGCACTGGGATTCGCTAAACGCAAATCCCGGGTTCAATTCCATTTGGGTCAAATTAGAGAACTAACTTATCTAAATTGGCTTGAATCTGGGTGTGCTGAGAGGCTACCGTGGCGAAATTTATTGCCTGGTACCCTGTAACACAAGAATTTATATTCCTTATTTCGATACCATGACAATGGGTGTGTTGTTTGACGCATATTTTCATTTTGATGTATAATTTGGATTAGAATCATTGTCAAATTGTAATTGTTTAATATTCGATCTTAACATCTACATCATAAAGTGTATTTCTCTAAAAGTATAATTTAACAATAGGGCTCTATTAGTTCGAGACAGGCAGGCATAAGTCAGTCCACTCATTCCTCAGTAGTCCTCGGTCGTCCGAGGGGTGAAGACGTATAGGGGTGTATTTCGTCGCTCCGAAAAAAAATACGTCGCGAATTCAACTTTATTATTAACTTTGAGTGAATGTGAAGTGTTTAGTGATATAATTATAAGTGAAGGTTTTTGTGTGAAATGTCGAAGATTTGTGTGAAAATACGTAAGTAGAGCATTTTGATAAAAATATTTGCAAAGTAGACGCAGAAATTCACGGAATAGCAATTGATTTTTGTTTTCAGTTAAGAATGCATTGACAGTAAGAATTTATAGTGTTGATAAATATTAGAATAATGTTGCAAATAATTGAAATTTTAACAACACACTTTATTAGCTTTTCTTGAACCTTCCTTCCAACCGGCCAAACTAGAAGTCTAGGGGGAGGCCTAAATTCAGCAGTGGACGTCCTATAGCTGAAATGATGATGATGATGTGAATAGAGATGTGCCGTTCCCGGGAATATTCCCGGAAACGACAAGTATTTAATTTTAACAAACTACTCGTAACTATGTAATTATCACATCTTAAAAGTCGTATCTACTATCACATATCGTATTCAATTGAAACTTTAAGTGTTTGAGGCATTCAGATGATAGTGCAATAATTTGATACTATAGTGCTGATCTGATGATGGAGACAGGAGGTGGATAGTAAAACTCTTCAATGACTACTAGTAAAACCTCCGTGTTTGAGCTCATTTGATTTGTTTTTACGAGTCCAAAAAAAGTGTGTTGTATATAGTTTTTTAACTATGTTTGTAATTTTAACTATTCATCATCATCATCATTACAGCCATAAGACGTCCACTGCTGATCATAGGCCTCCCCCAGTGACTTCCAGATTGGCCAGTTGGAAGCGGCCCGCATCCAGCGGCTTCCTACAACCTTTACCAGGTTGTCTGTCCACCTTGTAGGTGGACGTCCTACGCTGCGCTTGCCGGTACGTGGCCTCCATTCCAGAACCTTTCTGCCCCATCGGCCGTCAGTTCTACGTGCTATGTGCCCCGCCCACTGCCACTTCAGCTTGCTTATCCGTTGGGCTATGTCAGCGACTTTTGTTAGTTTATGAATCTCCTCATTCCTGATTCGATCTCGCAAAGAAACACCGAGCCGAACCCTTTCCAAAGCACGCTGTGCAACCTTGAGCTTTCTTATGAGGCCCATAGTGAGAGGCCACGTTTCAGTTCTATATGTCATCACTGGTAACATACACTGGTTGTAGACTTTCGTCTTTAGGCACTGAGGTATTTTGGACGTGAAGACGTTGCGTAGTTTTCCAAACGCTGCCCAGCAGAGTTTGATTTCACGATTGACTGGATCACTTGCCCCAGGTAGACATATTTGTCAACAATATCGAGAGTAGAGCTCCCAACTGATACTGGATAGGGCGCAACATGAGCATTCGACATGACTTGCATTTTAACTACTAATTCTTAATTAATATTTTGACAGGTAGATAGATACCTTTTATTGTACACCATACAAAGAAGCAACAATTGATGTTAACAGAAAGATGCACAGTTTATTTATTTATTTTATTTATTAAACAATAAAACCAAAATTTAATAAATAAATTACTTGTTTCCACAATCACACCAATTATCTATCCCCAAACTAAGCAAAGCTTGTACTATGGCAACTAGTTAACGGATAAACATACTTAAATACATTTATAAACATCCATGACATGTACAAACCTGTTAAAGTATGAAAGTGAATAAATGAATTATGAATTATGACTTAGGTACAAATCGGTAGGAAAAAAATAGTCCTTTGCGGGATTGTTTGTACCCTGGCTTTGTAGTCAATTTTTTTGATATTGCATAGGACCGTTTATCTGATTATCTTTGTCTTTTGAACTATAATGGGGAGGCCTATATTCAGCAGTGGACGTCCTATGGCTGAAATTATGATGAAACAGGGTTTATATACATCAAAGACCCCCTAGGGACTGGTTCTGGTGCTCAAATACAACAACTTTTTCTATGGGACCAACATCGTAATCTAAAAAATATTTTTTACAGCTACATACAAACTAATGTCAGCTGGTCGACGGCTTAGTATGGGGAAGTTTATTTTTTTGCGATTTCGATGTTTTTTCCACAGAAAATGTTCTTGTGTCTGAGCACCAGAATGAGCTCCTATTTGTTGATGTTTTAAAAATAACTGTATAAGAGTGGCACAATGTATCCTAGTTATTAAAGGAAAAACTTTCAAGGCTTGACTAGACTCTTTGTCGCTCACCAAAAAGGTTGTGGTTAGTTAAAACCGGCCAAGTGCGAGTCGGACTTGCACATGAAGGGTTTCTTACGTACAATACAATATTTACCACTTCATATTTTTTTTAAATATTTATTTATCATCATCTTTAATGTCAGCGTGATTCAGTATACTGTTTTACTTAAAGGGACGCTTAAATCAAACAGTGACAATAAAAACTAATTGTAAATAATACAAATTAAATTTATTAATTTCATCAGTATCCTGTTGTTTATAATAGATATTTATTTGTATTAAGATGCAGGAGTCATGGGTGCAGTACGCTTCCAACCGGCCAATCTGGAAATCATTGGAGGAGGCCTATGTTCAGTAGTGAATGTCCTATGGCTAAAATGATTATGATGATGAGTAACTTTTGAGTACGGAACCCTAAAAAACCATGCTACAACACTCTATAGTCAGGAGTCGTGACTAAACTATCAATTTGATATTTAATCCGCAAGTAATTATGTCTGTCTGATATGGTACCTACGTCGTATGCATTGTGCCGGTCAAATAGAGGTCTTTGACTTTTAACTACTTATGTCCTATGGTCCTTAAACAGGTGTTCTTTTAACCTAATGTACTATAAAAAGTACATAGCTTCAGACCGAGGACGGATTTCCATTTTTGAAAAATAATTGTATGCTTGAGTTAGTATAGTTACAATAATTGTTACGAAATATAACAATCCAAAGTGATTAAAAGTAATGAAATGTATCTTTTCATTTCGGTAAAAATCAAAGTTCCCGGGACTAACCAAATTCCCGTTAAAACACAGATTTTAAATCGTATAGTGTACGAATGGTGACATACAACCCTACAATAGACGAACAAATGTCGTTCAAAACTTTTTTAAAACTGGTACCGTATCAAATTATTCGCAAAAAAACCTTTTTTGTAACCCCAACTCCTTTCTTGATTACCCCTATATACATTTTACCCTTACAAATGGGGTAAAATCGCACACGCCATCCGCCACGATCGATAATAATAGGTTTAAAAAAATACAAAATGGAACTTTTTATCTAAAAAAAGATTTTTTATTACATGTTTGAATTGAAATTTTGCAGTTGCTTGTTTTTTTAAAAATAGGTAATAATAATAATTCATTTGGACTATGACATAATTATCACCTTTCATCCTCATAAGCACAGAGGGTAGATTCTTAGGTTGATAGTTTTCTACCATTCACATAGAGAGGGAGACCCTAAACAAGCACAAATCATAAGTTTAAGAAAACTTGCAAACGAATTTAGTTGCCAAAGAACCTCCATATGAAAAAATACCGGCTATGTATAAATCGAATCACTATATTCTTTTTAACTTTTTTTATAGTTTAGTGTTTACTACGTTACAAATAATACAGCCCTGTGGCAGACAGACAGACAGCGAAGCCTCAGTAATGGGGACCCGTTAGCTTGGCACCTTTTAGTTAAAGAACCCTAAAAATCACGTCTTCACGCAATTACTAATCAATTTTAAGTTGATTTTAGTGAGTCTCTTTTGTTTGCCTTGTTTATGTAAACTTAAAAAGTCTTATTTTCTTCTATGTTAATTAACAAGTATGTATTATTAAAATACGAAGTAGTAGTAGTAATGCTTATCCACCAAGAGAAATGGTACGGAGCCATACAGCCGATACAAAGAAACAAAAAAAACTGCGTATCGCAATGACAGTTTACTTTTTAATTTTACGCCATAGGAATCAGCTGCTCGCGAATGGAGGTCGCACAAAGGAGGTTTTAAGACGATTTTTATTCTGTACACGAAAGGGATGGCACAATGACGTGTTTTATCCTTCTTTTTTCGCAAACAGTTCGAGCTCACGTGTTGATGTGTATAGATTAAAGGACATTTTCATTTTATGTTCATTAAATTATATTTAACAAGTAATCATGTTAAATATAGTAGCTTCTTACAGGTAAACACTGCATGCACTAAAATCAAAGACGTTGAAATTAACATGCTAAACTATGTCTTGACATGTCTTATTTTGTGAATATTTGGCCTTTGATATACTCAAAGATGGACAAGAAGCAATGTATTCAACTCAGTCTATGATACCACGTGAATCTTTTATTTGTTTCTTTGTGTAAGTGTTATGCAATATTACACAAGGCGCGCGTACCAATGTAACTTGCCTAATAAACATCAACGCCAAAGCATAATTAATCGTAATAATGTCCTTATTTCCTGTTTGCATTCCTTCTAGAAAGTTAGATACTACTGCTAAAATACAACAAGTTTCTCTATGAGAACAACATCGAAATCTAGAAATCTATATACTGGGTGTCCCATAAAAAGCGTGCCCAACGAAAACTGTAGATAGAACATAAAAAGCTGTATCTCTTGTTCAAAAATAGTCGTAGTATAGTATATAAAACAAAGTCGGGTTTTATAAGTCACCGTCACAGTTTACACCATTTATAAGTCAAGAACGGCTGGACCGATTTTTATGATTTTTTATTTGTTGAATTTCTCCGCCCCGAATAGCAGAATAATTATAAAAAACACCGAAAAATTCATTAAAAAAATATGAAGGGGCGATACGGAGTTCGTCGGGACAGCTAGTAATAATATAAATTTAAATACATACTCCAAGTTAATTGGTCAGCAATTCAGCATGGAACAGGGATTTTTTTGCCAAAAAAAAAATTTTTTTTTCTATAGAAAAGTGGTTGTATTGTATTGAAGTTATAACTTTAGTTATTAATAAGGACCTATTATTAAAGTTAGTTCGATCATCAAAAATATTCCCATTTATGAAAAGATTATGTATATTCTATGTTCGTAATCAAATTTATCATTATAGATGATAGATAGATAGATAGATACTCTTTATTGCACACCACACAAAAAAACAGTACAGAGAAACAATAAATTATAAATTTTTGAAATAGTTCAAGATTCAGGTAAAAAGTAGTTTTGATCTAGATTTGTGCAATAATACGAAAGGTAGACATCTAGCTCGAGATAGGGCCGCGAGACGAAGTTACTAATAACTTATAAAGTGTGGTGCAAGTTAAAAAATATTTTTTAATATTCCCGGGGTTTTTGTCAATAATAGGAAAATTCCTGCTACTGCCATAACTGTCTATGTAGCACAAGCTATGAAATTCTTTTGAAGACACCTTTTTTCTATTATTATTTATTTTATACTTTATTGCACAGAACTAAAAATAAGTGGCACAAATGGCGGACTTAATGCCAAAAGCATTCTCTACCAGTCAACCATGGGGCTAGACAGAGATAGTACTAATCAGGAAATTTCCAGAACACTAATTCCCAGATAAAATATGTAGCCAAAACCTTCAGTTTCTTAGTCTTAATCCTTTAAAAAAACTAAACTAAACTTCACTAAAATAGTACGTTTAAAAAAAAACATAGTCACTGTCCAGTCTCGTGACCCTCTACCCTTCTCATTATAATAATATCCGTACCATGACAAACGATTTCTTTCATCTTTTCTGCTACATGTTGGCTTCAGACAAAATATTAATGGTCTCTAAATAAGAAATTAACATCCTTGTGTTACTTACCAGATCATAAATTTTATCAGACGCGTCTCTCAGAACACCCAGAGCCAGAGCAAACCACCATTCTACTGCTTCAATCAAATCTTTTAATTACACGCAAATTGACCTCCATTAATTGCTAATACTCACCACGCTTGGCAAACAGGTTGGCGAGCGCAGTTTTTTATAAGATTTCGCACGAAGATACTGCTGTCCGTCTAGTGCTACAGAAATTAGTCGCCCCTTGCGACACGCCTCCTGTTGGCGGTGGGGAAGTGTATGTGTGTGGACGTCCCCACACGGTACACGCAAAATATTGTTTTATACATGTAGCTACGTAATGATAAAACAAAAAAACTAAAAACAAGTGAAGTACACGAGTTTTCGTAAATTCTATCTTCTGTTAAACTTCTCGCCGCCTCTCTTAACTTGGGCCACACAACACCGTCAGACGCGAATCCGGTTTGCCGTCGAGTTGAAAAAGCGTCTGCCCCCAGTCTGGAGTCGTCGACCCGGGGACGGGCTTGCCGATCTGTCTGAGACACTCACCTGAGGCCTGATTCCCGGAATCCAAACGTAGTCACAATCCAGTTTCGATACCGCAGTAACATTACTATCAATTATGCTTGACGACCTCCGTAGCTGAGAAATAGGCTAGTTTCCTGGGTCAAAAAAGATTATTCTATTTAATCCGTTAGATAATCAAAAAATATTGGCCCCGTATTTTGTCTTATGTCAATCAAACAAAAAAAGACGAAGATGCAGCGCATCAAAGTGAGCGCGACACGCCTTGCTAAAAAGTGTCGCAAGGCGTGACGTTACGCGGAACTGTAACGGGCTATATCTTCGTCATTTTTTTTTTTATTGAGTAAAGAAAAAATACGTATCCAACATTTTCTGTTTATGCAACTGACGGACTAATTAGATTTTTTTAGGAAACTAGCCCATTGTGTAATGAATACCTTTTACTGCAAACAAAATTTGACTTTGAGAGGCAGCCACGCCGGACTTGACTTCGCCATGTCTGAGGTTTCGGGTTCGATTCCTGGTCAGGTCAATGTAGCAAACGAACTTTTCTGTGTTGTCTCTGGTCTCGATGTTATGTTACCGTAGGTATTTCTAATTTCTACGACACAATTGCTTTGGCTACTTACCTTAATGTCAGAGTAATGTGATGTTGTTCAATACTGATTTATCTATTAATTACGAAAAAACAAAACCGACTTCAAAAAACAAAAAAACAATATTAACTGCTTAATAAAGTACTTTAAATCTACGATCTAATAAAAATAAATATTAAAATCGGTTCATATTTGCCGAAGATATTGCATAACATAATGTAAAAACATTAGTTGTCGTGGTATGGAGTTCATGCAATGTTTGAAGATTTTTTTATTGTTCCTATCATCAAAACTTAACTAAATTGTTGTCTTCTTTCTGGTCGTTCCCTCAATGCTGAGGATCGTGATTGTATGTTAATCTTCTCCACTCGGTCCGGTTCTGCGCCATATGTACCGCTCCCCGTATCCCTGATCCGGCCCAAGGGGAGTAAGGGGGGAACGGAAACCGCATCTGATCCGGCCCAACTGTCAACCTCACCTGCACGTGCCGAATGGCGACGGCGTGGCGTATACCGTGTCGTGGTGCTCCCTGCTAGATAACGGACGAGGCTCTGGCGACCGAACATTGGCGGTATAACCATACACTTGGCTGGGCAACCAGTCGGAAGAGGCTACAGTGACCTTGGGGTCCAAATAACCCCTAAAATATCTGGTGCAGAAGGCAAGGGGAAACCACTGCAATATTTTCCCAAGAAAACTGTATGAATATTATGTCCGTAAATTGTTGTAAGACCATTCATAAAAAGACTCTCTTTCAAACGAAAAAAGAATCATCGAAATGGGCCACCGTGGTCCATGGTAAAGAATGATAGATACATAAAAAATATGGATTCCGACGAATTAAGAATCTCTCTCTTTTTTAGAAGTCGATTAAAAACACTCAACACACACACACACACACACACTTAACATTAAAAACACTCGTAAACTTAAATATGACGTAAAATTGGCAAAGAGTTTGTAATGCGACTGAAAATTGGTAAGAAAAACTAATTTTAGTTTGTTTATTAATTTTCGGTGGCACTTTAGAACTGCAATATACTCGAACAATTAGGAATTAAATTGCCTGGAGCTTTAAAAATCAAACTTAGTTACTTAAAAACAAACAAAATTAGGGTCATAGAGACCTACTGTTAATATCGCCTGACATAATAGGCTAGTTTCCTGGGTCAAAAAATATTATCCTATTTAGTCCGTCAGTTAGATTATCAAAAAATATTGAACTCATATTTTGTCTTTTGTCAAACAATTACCAAGATAAAGCGCATCAAAGTTTGGGAGTGGGTTACTCCCCACTGGCACTTGAGGTTGATAATGTTACTACGAGTATAACTGACGACGAATTAATAGTCAAAGTTTACAATTTGGTTAAGCCAACATCGGCTCTGTTATCTGCTGTCTGACCGGTATCCGGTAGGTGTGTCACTCACTACTATTATTTACTTTTAACTACATAGTAAGTAGTATGTTGTTACTACCATAGTTAACGCATACTTAGTGAATCTGGTAACGGTTGCAGGAAGCCGCTGGATGCGGTCCGCTTCCAACCGGCTAATCTGGAAGTCACTGGGGGAGACCTATGTACAGCAGTGGACGTTCTATGGCTGAAATGATGATGAGATGATGATGGTGATAACTTAGTGATAGACAGTTGATAATTAAACTTCTTATTTATTACTAGTTAACCCGACAAACGTTGTCTTCTCCAAAGACAAGCTGTCTGCGCTCTTAGTAGCAAAAACCGGCCAAGTGTGTGTCAGACCACGCGTAATGTGGGGTTTCGTAGTTTCCCGTCACAATAAACGGTATTTGCTACCTGTTTTAAGTAATTAACAACTTCATGTAAGTAATTTTCTTCTCAAAGTTTATTTTAGAAATTAACTCGGTAAACTTGTAAAGCGTATTACGTAGGAAACAAATGTCAGGCCATGCCGCCACCGCCAGATCCTGGCAACAGTGGTAGACCCAAGAAATGCTGGCTGGACGTCGTGCCTATGATCTCACAACTAGAGACGCTCAAGACCGCGCGAAGTGGAGGAGTAAATCAAGGAAAGCGGACCCTAGGCTCCAATGCAATGTCTTTGGACGCAACCGGGATTGATCGTATTGATGAAGAAGAGTGACACAGTAAACGCGAAATATTTTTTTTTCTAAATCGACTCTGGTCCGGGTGGGTTGAGACTAAAGATAAATCTATATATTTAAAAGAAAGTCGGGTTAGTTACACCATTTATAACTCGAGAACGGCTGAACTGACAGGGTTTACTGTGTCACTACGCCGATCAAATAGTAGTAACACCTTGTTCAGGAACTATGTGGTAGCACCGACAAAATATATCGCGTAGTATCTATTCTTAGATAAGGCCAACATATTTTAGTGGACCTAAACTATTTACATTAGCAATCTAAGTTAAATATAACTATTAATCTATTCGCTACGAACGCACCAATCGAAACATAGTATATTATCGACACTCACTCTCGAATTCTCGATACTTGAAGATAAAATCCGAGTTCTAATATGATTATAGAAGTTAATAATTCATTTTTACTAATTTAATAATAACATAGCGACGCCCCGGCAATAAAATTTGCTGTCGTCTTGATTTCAAAATATTGACATTATTTATTGACGACCTCTGTAGCCGAGAGGCGAGCATACCGGACGTGGTGTCGCTATCTCTGATGTCCCGAGTTCGATGCCCAGTCGGTCAATGAAGGAAAATAAGTGTCTCTTCGCCTAGCGTACTCACCACACCGTAGCGGTATTTCATGAATGCCAATAATTGATTCCTAAATAGTTCTAAATAGTGCCCAAAGGAAATAAATAGTTCCCTTAAACTTACGAAATTATAGCCATAGTTTGGTGAGTACGCTAGGAGGAGTTTCGCCCAACGTACTCACTTCTCGTGTGGGAAAACTATACCAGCAATGATTATAATTCATACATCAAAAAATTGTGTATAAATAATGCGAAATAATGCCCAAAGGACAGAAATAATGCCCTTATAATTACGAAGTTATAGCTATAAGCCCGTGAGTACGCTAGAAGGAGCTTCTTCGCCTAGCGTACTCACCTCCGTGCGCGCAAACCGAATAAGCTGTAGATACAATTAATATCTCAATAAATAGTACTTGAAATAGTTCCTCCAAAAAGTGTAATTTTTGTTTGATTATTAACGTTGAAGGTTGTCAAATTTAACGGTAAATACATTTGTAATGTGTTGATGTTAATTTCAGCGCAATACATAAAAATATGGAAAGGAAAATTTCTGGCTATTCCTGATTCGTTGTATATTTTGAAATATGTTTTGTTTTGAATTTTTTTAACTCCCAAATCAGCCGGTTAGAAGCGGCCCGCATCCAGCTTCTTCCTGCTACTTTAACCAGGTCGTCTGTCCACTTTCTGGGTGGACGTCCTACGCTGCGCCTACTTATTAACTTAAACGACATTTTAATTAGTACGTCTAAATAAAACTTCCGGAAAAAATATCTACACGTAACGGATTCTGAAAACCGTTTCAAAATCCGTTACGTGGTTTAGAAGTAGTATGGTATAAAACACAGCCAAGTGCGAGTCGGATTTGCGCACGGAGGGTTCTGAACCATTATCTATAATATTCTGTGAACATTTCGCATCTACCTATTGCCGTTATTAACATCGAACAAAAAGCGGCAAAAAAATCATGTTCGTTGTATGGGAACCCCACTTAAATATTAATAAATTCTGTTTTTATTATCTGTTGTTATAGCGGCCACAGAATTCCATCATCTGTGTGTGTACATCAACAGAATTTCAAAAGTCTTTCTATCACGGTTCATCAGATACAGCCTGGTGACAAACAGACAGACAGACGGACAGTGGAGTCTTAGTAATAGGGTCCCGTTTTTCCACTTTGGGAACGGAACCCTAAAAATTATACAGACGCGGAGGGAGACTAGAATCTTAATGAAAATAGTGATGATAAATTATTAATTCTTTCAAATAATTGAAAATCTTTTATAATTCCAGGTCTACAATGCAGCAGAAGAAAGAATATCCAAGAAAGATGATCTGAGATGAAGAAGGATCATGATCGTACCTCTGGGGCAGCTGCTCCATTATTCAGAAACATCTTTGGATTGTTTAACAGGTAAATTTCAATTACATACACAAATAAATAAATAAATAAATGCGACGACCTCCGTAGCCGAGAGGCGAGCATACCGGACTTGGTGTCGCTATATCTGAGGTTCCGGGTTCGAATCCCGGTCGGGTCAATGTAGAAAAATAGCTTTTCTATATTTTCTCGGGACTGGGTGTTGTGGTACCGTCGTTGTTTCTGATTTCTGTAACACAAGTGCTTTAGCTACTTACCACAGGATCAGAGCAATGTATGTGATGTTGCCCAATATTTATTATTTATTTATGCTGAGAGAACGTCATGACCGATGTCTATATTTTTTATGGTTCCGTACTTCAAAAGTAAAAAACGGAACCAATATAGGATCATTTTGTTGTCCGTTTATCTGTCTGTCAAGAACTGTCAACTGTCAAGAATCTCGGGAACGCGTAGAGGTTGAAAACAAAACTATGTACTCAAGTCTACTATGTAATACTTTATTTATTGTAATTACTTAATCTGTAAGTAGTGCTTTTTTTGTAAAGTAACGTATTTCGCTGCCCCAAACCGCGTATAGACTTAGGAAACAATACAACATATTTAATATTGATTAAGACTGCATAATATCCTGTATTTCTAAACAAGTGAATTGTATATATTTTTATGAGAAATAAAAATCTGAAACCAAAGTAGCATTTTTTTTCAAAAAGGCTTTGCGCAGCCATTTTAAGGAATAACCGTCTCTTCTTTATTTACAAATTAATCTCGCTGGCATATGATCCGTGTACAATCATATTATGTGCTTAAAAACTCTTTGACAAAATGTCGTATATGATATAAGTAATTTGTTCAGAATTTCAGGGTGAACATGTATTACTTTTATTTACATAATCAAATTGAAATTCTGTACGAGGTATATCATTTACGCCATTTTGTCAAAAATATTTGTTTGTAATTATTATTTATATCAATTAACGTAAGTTTCATAGGTATACACCAAAATAACGTTATTTAAGGTTACTTGCAACTTGAGGTATGCCAGGCTCCATACAAAAAAGTTCGAAGTCTTTTGTTCGGAACCCTCGGTGGGCGAGTCCGACTTGCACTTGTCCTGTTTTTTTTTGTTACGTTCGTAATTGTTAGGACAAAGTTTGTATGGAAAAAAAACTCAAATAAGTACGGGAAAAACTAAATGTTCTTTTTTAAGGGATTCAGTGGTAACGAATGACCGATGATCATAGGTACATTAAGAAAAAAGATTCCGACGAATTGAAAACCGATTTATACGATTTACCTAATTTTTTGAAGTCGGTTATTAGTTTATTTGTATAATAATAAATAAATATAAAATATTGGACAACTTCACATACATTGCTCTGATCCTATGGTAAGTAGCCAAAGCACTTGTGTTACAGAAATCAGAAACAACGACGGTACCACAACATTCAGACCCAAGACAATATAGAAAAGTTATTTTTTCTATAAAGACCGATCGGGAATCGAACCCGGCAACTCAGAAATAGCGACACCAAGTCCGGCATGCTCAACTCTCGGCTATGGAGATCATCAAAAAAAAAAACAAATCATGGTACATAGCAGTGCATGGTACCTATTTTTAAATTCAGCATACTCTGTCTGGGTCATAGATTAAAGTTCTTTCTATTAGAAGTGTCTCCTCATAATTAAATACATTTGGTTACTAACAACAATTAACTTATGTGTAAAGGTAAACAATCATTGTTTTGACAAAAATAATTCAGGTGCGGAGGCGTCTATGCCGTGTCTAGACTAACCCCCACACTTGGGGGTGAAAGGGGGTGTCTAGACGGTAATCGAAACCGGTTGCTAGGTTGCAAATCTGCAGCATGAATAGTGTCTGTTATTTCAATTGAGAGCCGGTTTTAAGCGGATTGGACCGGTTATTACCGGTTATTTGGTAGAGAAAACAGGGTTTTGAGGGTTAAAAATAACGTAGAGTGTAAAAATAGTACACGATTATTTTTAGATGACTAGGAACCTGTTAAGGGCTGATTCTGGTGTTCAAATACTACAACTTGTCTTTGGCACCAACGGGAATTTATATAAAATAAAACAAAGTCGGGCTAGTTACACCATTTATAAGTCAAGAACGGCTGGACAGATTTTTATGAAAATATGAAAATGTAAATTATTTATTTGTCCAAAACATAGTGATTCATAGATGTTAGTACTATTGAAGACCTCATGTTTAACTATATAGTCATATATAAAGCATATTCAAAACATATGATTGATTTGTTGAATTTGTCTCCGCCCCGAATAGCAGAATAACTGTTAAAACAACAGAAAATTTATGGAAAAAAGGACGAAGAGGCGATACGAAGTTCGCCGGGTCATTTTCGTAAATTATCTTATTTTTATTAGTTAATGCAGTCCTATTGATTTTAAGAACAAATAAAAATATATGCATATTCCCTGTTGGTGTGTCGCATAATTATTTTATTTGTAACAAGCAAATCTGTATTTGTTCAAAGTCAAACATCGTTGTCGGTGGGAAGAATGTTTGACTGGCATCTACCATAGATAGTAAAATAAAAACATGAACCAATAACCTCTGAATCATTGTCGATGACAGACAGATAGACACCAAACTCAACAGATGTGATTTATTATTATAATTTGTAACATTATACCTACGTTTACCAATAATTACGATGTTACTATCCAATCAACACGTATTTCATTTCAGTAACATTTCGCTTGCTTTTTATGTTACTGCGATGTTTCGCCTTTTACGCTTTTGGTTTGGTCCCTGGTTTGATTCCCATTCGTGTCAATTTAGAAATCAGTTTTTTTTTTCTTAATAAGTTTGAGCCCGTCAAAAGACGCCACTGGCAGTATATTTTCTGGGTTACACGAGTTTAAAATGGCTTATAGTGACTCAAAATTCCTACATGGGTTGGTCACTTACTGATAACGGGGATTCCCTGATAGTTCTTGTTATCAACAATAGATTCCTTGTCAAAGTTTTGCGTTCCACTACGTAGAAAAGTTATATTAGTTGTCTGTACGCACCGCACATTTCAATTTTGTTAGATTTATTTATCATTATCATTTCAGCCATAAGTCCACTGTAGGCCTCCGCCAATGACTTCCAGATTGGCCAGTTGGAAGCGGCCTGCAGCCAGGGGTTTCCTGCAACCTTTACCAGGTCGTCTGTCCACATTGCTTGTGGCCGTCCTACACTGCTATTGCCGGTACGTGGCCTCCATTCTAAAACCATTCTGCCCCATCGGCTGTCAGTTCTACGTGCTATGTGCCCCGCCCACTGCCACTTCAGCTTGCTAATCCGTTGGGCTATGTCAGCGACTTTTATTCGTTTACGAATCTCCTCATTACTGATTCGATCTCGCAAAGAAACACCAAGCATAGCCCTCTCCATAGCACAGATCTATCTCGCTTCTGAGCCATGTCTACCAGCTAGTCATCATTATCATCATCATTACAGCCACAGAACGTCCACTGCTGAACATAATGACTTTCATTGGGGGAGGCCAATACGCACCACGCTTGGCAGGCGGGTTGGCGAGCGCAGTTTTTTATAAGATTTCGCATTCAGACGCTGCTGCCCGTCTCGTGCTACAGGAATTAGTCGCCTCTTACGACACGCCTCCTGTTGGCGGTGGGGAAGTGTATTCTTTACGGCCGTCCCCACACGGCACTAACAAGCTAATAAAAACGAATTAACCCCATAGACATTTAGATTTGTTATAATAATTTAATATCATAGTTTACAATCTATTAAAATACACTTTTAATTTTGTTATTGGACTCGCCAACGAATCAAATGAGCATAAACACAAAAGTTTTACTAGTAGCCATTGAATAGTTCCACTATCCACGTCCTGGCTCCATCATCGGATCAGCTCGATGGTAAAAAATTATGGTATTGTCATCCTAATGTCACATACTTACAAAGTTTTAAATCGATACGTCAGTTAGAAGTAGGTCAAAAACTTGTTACAAGTGGAACTGTTGTTACAAGTTAGTTACTTGTTACAAGTGAAACTAAAGGGTGTTTAAAGAGAGGCTATCACATTTACCTACCTAGAAAATGTTGAAACCCGTATCCGTTCAGCCGTTCCAAAATTTACTACGAACTTAAGAAATACAATGTATTGCATTTTAGTCGAGTATTACTTTGACTTTAATTAGACAGCTGTCTTTTTCTTGATTTTACCATTATTCGTCCCATAGTCGAAGTTAATTATTACCTATATCTAAGAAAAACAAACTGCAGAAATATGTGCCTAGCACCCTGTATAAATGAGGTATTTTTTCTAAGAGAATAAGGTACCTAAGGTACCCCCTTAAGGTCTGAAACTTTCTTATATCTTAAAAGAGGCCCTACTAAAAAAACCGACTCTTCCTGTTTGCCATTTTATAGGTATCCGGAGGCCAATTGCAAAAACGGAATCCTTTTTATTCAGTCCGTCTGTTTGCCTGTCCATCGGTCCGCATCTCCGTCCACCCGTCCGTCAGTAACGGTACTGTCCATCCGAACCTCCGTATCTTCGGCTCTCTGTCCGCCCGAGCGTACGTCAAGGTCTCTGTCCGTCAGTCTGTTTACAGGATCACCTGTCCACCCGTCCTGTCCTCCCATCTGTCTATCTAGGTGATTTCCGACTGACCGTCACGTCAGTGTGGCGTTCACTTATTCAATTTGATCACTACTGACTTACATTACTCAGATTTTACACTGTATAGTTACTTGCCTTACAGCATTGCACATTTTCACCGCACTGGGCCGGAGAGGTAAAGCTGGCCCAAACCACCACATAGTTGAGGTGAGGCCTGTGCCCTGTGTAGGTCATTTAGTATGCCTGATCTAACTGTAGTTTCAGAGGCTTACATGACTTTCAGGCGTTTCTGCACATCTCCAGCCAATATTCCCTGAAAGCTAATTTTGGGACGTGGAGAATTACCTAAAACATGTCAGCCTATTGCAGTCCACTGCTGGACGTAAAGAGCGACAAAGAGCACGATCTCCCGCTTTATTTATCCATCCACTACCAGCCATTTAAGGTCGTCGGCCCATCGAGCTGGGGGGCGTCCTACACTACGTTTGCCAAGACGTGGTCTTTACTCAAGAACCTCATTACTCCACCTTTCATCGGTTCTGCGACAGATGTGGCCGGCCCACTGCCACTTTAGCTTGCTACATTTTAGGACTATGTCCATTACTTTGGTCTGCTGCTGGATAACCTCGTTTCGGATTTTATCTCTTAACGAAATCCCAAGCATCGACCTTTCTATAGCTCGCGGAGTGACGTGAAGTCGGTGGGCCAGCATTACTGTCATGTTCCACGTTTCGGCTCCGTAGTTCATCACTGGTAGGACGCACTGGTCGAATACCTTACTCTTTAAGCATTGTGACAGTAGCGAGCGACGAGAAGATATGACGCAGCCTCCCAAATGCTGTCCAGCCAAGCTGAACTTGCCTAGCGATTTCCCACTCAAAGCTGTCTTTACCCACCTGCAGCCTACCTATACCTAAATAAATTAGCTATAAAAAAATTATTGAGATTTAGGCTACTGAACCATTCAATTCAATAGTGCACAAATGATTTTGCTTCTTCTTTTTTCTCGATTTTATCATATAAACATGCATAAAAACTTTAAAAATACTGTTCGTTAAAGGTGACATTAACACCCTTCTAACATATGCTCTCACATCCTCACTGAACATTGCAAAGTAACGGTACAATACAAATAATCGCAAATTATCATTTTTTAACACAAAAAATACGCCATACGCATACGCATTGGAGCTTTTTCGATCGACATCTGCTCACTTTCTCACGCGGCCATCTTGTTTTTATGTTTTTTAACAAATTTTCGCGCAAAGGAAGTCGGGCATACCCCACCTGTTCGTTTTTTACTCGACACTAAAGACGAGGGCATTCCTTTGTTTTGATTATTTTAAAAATTAATGCATTGTTTATGAATGGATGAAAATAGAGTTTTAACAGTTAATAACGTTTGTAAAACGACCGTCTGGCTAGCGGTTGCGGGTTCGATTTCGTTAGAAGCAAATGTGTGCTGAGCACGGGCATTTGTACCATGGATATTTTAATATTTGAATAAAATTGACAACATAATAAATAGAATAATAATAAATAAAATTATTTACAATTTAAAATCAACACAATGTCAAATCGGAAGTGAAAGTGCCCACCACACTTGCAGCATTGCCCCGCTGTGTGGCTGCGGCAAGCTTCTGCACCAGAAATGACCCAGACCGAGGATCACCAGTCCTCACCCTCAGTTGTTGACCTACCTCTGCTACAAAACTCTTTAAATGTATTTAAGTATTATATTTTAATCGGTTATCTAGTCGCCATATTACGAGTTTTGCTTAGTTTAAGGATAGTTGGTGTGAATTTAGAAAGAATTTGTTTTTTTAGTTATTTTGTTTTATTTCAAGTACATTCAAACACAACACACTCCACTAACAATATTCGTTTTTTTGCCAAAGAGTGGACTGGGTTACATGTTTAAAAAACTATTCGAAAAAACTTACTAAGTATGACCTGAAAAAACTATCACAAATGTTACAAATTGTCTATTTCTATTATGAAATAAATAAATGAATAATAAATAAATAAATCGTTTACTTGCACAAAACACGGTATAAATGGTAACATTAAACAATAAAAAGAGCTCATGTTTCGCTAATAAAAAATAGCATGCAAATTGTATGTTATTACCTACATGAATTAAAAATTGCAATAATTTAAAATGTCTGGAATCAAAATTTCAACAGTAAATATAATTATGTCAGTAAAATCTAGCTAGTTATCAATAAATTCCTTAACACTATAGAATTTTTGTCATTAAGCCATTCAGTATTAGAAATACAATATTGTAATTTTTATAATAACTTAAATTTTGCATAAACAATTGTAAGAAAAAACATACTTTTTCGTAACTTAACCAAAATGTAGGAACAAAGAAAGAGTTTTTGTAAATATTTATCTGTTCATTATTTTCTTTAAGACAGTTATCTTGTTAAATCAACTTTAAATTTTCATTTGAACTTGTGATAATCCATAGTCATTTTGATCAATTTATTACGGTGTTACTGTCAAAGATTGATAATACCATCGCATACACGTCTTAAAGACGCACCCTCTTTTTTGACAAAAAAATGCAACTTGCATTGTCACAAAAAGATCCGAGTTTTTTCGTAAAAATATACGTATTTAGTATTTTTTAACAAAAAGCATACACGTGAGATTCGGTAACGGTCGCATTGTGTTTTTGTTATTTTTATAACGCGATGTAATGTCATTGAAGCTTTTAATCGATGACGTTACGTGAGAATCTTTTGCGTACTTAAACTTTAAATTTTGTCAGATTTAATTCAATTCAATATATTTATTGCATTATTGTTTATTATTGTTTGAGTTACTTTTCCATTTTATTATTACCATCAGCTATGAAGCATTCGGGCGTATGTTGCACAATGACTTTATACAACTTACACTGGTATGCTTCTGAGGTAAACAATTTTGATGAGTTATCCATCGTGATAATGTAGCCATCCTTTTGGGCACCTTTCCCCAGAACAGCGATCTCAGTCACATATTTCATTCAAATGCTTAAGTCTTATGTATGCTTTTTAGTTTGTTCTCTGAAGCTGTGGCTTATAATAAATAAATAAAAAATTTAAAGGATCTTTCCTTATAATAAATAGATCCGAATCGCATATAAATATATAATAAATATTGGACAACATCACATACATTGCTCTGATCCTATGATAAGTAGGTTAAGCACTTGTGTTACAGAAATCAGAAACAACGACGGTATCACAACACCCAGACCCGAGACAATATAGAAAAGTTATTTTTCTACATTGACTGACCGGGAATCGAACCCGAGACCTCAGAGATAGCGACACCAAGTCCGTTATGCTCGCCTCTCGGTTATGGAGGTCGTCCTATAATAATGTCAGTAAATATACTCGAAAAGGTCACCCATCCACTCAAAACCACGGCGTAGGTTTCTTAACTATGTTAATCACTACCGCTAGCTGCTGCCACTGGGCTACAAGCATTTTTAATACTATTTCAAAATTTATTAATAGATGGTATTTTTAACTTCCAGGTGGATCCTGACGAAGACGGAACCGGCAATAAGGTCCAATTTTGTTGGTCGAAATACTTGTAGAGAGTTGTTCTGCTGCTTTTATTACGGGGCAAAGATATAAAAAAGAAGGCAGTTACAGAGTGCTAACCAAGAGAGGGACGAAGGACAGTGGGCAGACCGTCCCATGGGGCTGCCGGTCCGATGATACTGTATGTTGTGGGACAAACTGAGAAAGGTTGGCTCAGTGCCGTAAGAAGTGGCTTTCCCAGTTTGGCCCAGCCGCTCCCACAATATCTTTGGCTTTGACCAGAAGACGTATTTTTGAAACATTAGAAATGAATCCTGAATTCGAACACGAAAACAATTCATGTATGTAATTATCTTCTATTGCTCACGATTTCACGCATTTTGGAATCACTCGAATTAAGTGTTGATATTTAATCAAATTAATTATTGTATTTTTTCACGCAGAAAATATTACTTATAAAACGAAATGCAAAAACTCACTGATTTTAAAACCGGTATTGAATAGCTTAAAACGAAACTGAAAAGATAAGTATTATGTCAAATCTCTGTTAACCATAACTTTACATTTTAATGTCATACTTCCGTAATTTCTACTAGTAGAAAACGAAAAACGAGTGGGTGGGTATTAAGACCACTCATAGCAGAATTCACATATTGAATTTTTTAAAATAGTAATCTTTGGTATTCGCATGCGAATCTTGCAATTCCGTATTCGGATTTGAATTCGCAGGATTCGAAATTACGTCTCCAGCACTCTTTCCCAGTTTGTCTTAGCCTTGCACAATATCGTCCAGGGGGCTGACGATGTGCCCATTGTCCTTCGTCCCTATTGGCCACCACTCTGTCACTGCTTTTTCTAGCAGGAGTTCTTTGCGGAGTACACACACTACAAATATATTTACATTATAGTTTTAAAAAGACAGATAGATAGGTACGTTTGATTGCACACTATAAAAATAAATTACGTATGATTTTAACAGAAAGACGCACAATTGGTGGTCTTTTTTTAAATTTTATTTATAAACTAGCTGTTGCCCGCGACTTCATCTGCGTGGGCTTTAGGGGTATGAAAAATAGATGTTGGCCGATTCTCAGACCTACTCAATATGCTCACAAAATTTCATGAGAATCGGTCAAGCCGTTTCGGAGGAGTACGGGAACGAACATTGTGACACGAGAATTTTATAAATAAGATTTGGTCTTACTCCAATCATCTTTTAGAACAAAAAGCTTATAGAATTCGTCAAAACGAATACAAAAAAATAACTCGATGATTTTAATAGGAGCCTTTGAAGGGTTCTACTACCCACCTCCTGGCTTCAGATCAGCTCGATGGCATCCCATTATTGTATAGTCATCATAATGGCACATTACAAAGTTTCAAATCGATATGGGAGTTACAAGTAGGTTAAATAATCGTTCACATTAAAAATATCTAGTTTAAGTAGATCTTAAAGGATGTTTATTTTGTCCTCGAACGATGTTTTATTTTATTTAAGTGGCAGAACACTCTTTAAAGGAATCTCTATTAATAAAATAGGACCATGAACGTTGAACAAATGACGACCGCGTCTGCTTGCTGCTGTCCGCAGTTGTCCGCTGATGTCCACAGTTGTCCGCTGATGTCCACAGTTGACTACTGCTGCTCACAGTTGTGCGCGGCTGTCCGCAGTGGTGCGCGGCTGTCCGCAGTCGTACGCTGCTAAACCTGATATGCAAACTCAATGCAAGCAGTTATAATTTGAACAAGTGATGCTGAACGATGGTACTGATATTGCAGATTAGACAGCTAATACTCGCTGACATAGCCCAACGGATTAGCAAGCTGAAGTGTCAGTGGGCGGGGCACATAGCACGCAGAACTGACTGCCGATGGGGCAGAAAGGTTCTAGAGTGGACACGTACCGGCAAGCGCAGCGTAGGATCCCCACCCACAAGGTCGACAGAAGACCTGGTAAGGTTGGAGAAAGACGCTGGATGTAGGCCGCTACCAACCGGCCAATCTGGAAGTCAATGGGGAAGGCCTATGTTCAGCAGTGGATGTCCTGTCGCTGAAATAATGATAGTGATGAGATGATTAGAGAGGTATTCTCGTAATTTCTTTATAGAATAAAATCAGAAATAAGGTAATTTATCCGACAGAGAACTAAAAGTAATCGATATAGCCCAAAGGTTATGCAAGCTGAAGTGGCAGTGGGCTGGTTACAGGTCACTTTTTGGATGTACAAATTTAGATGAAACATGGCATAGATACTTCATGTCCTTCACATACTTCTATTTATCCCAGGAAATCATTTTACGAGAGACACCTAGAATATCTTTAATTTTTCGTGGTATAACATCTATCTAACTTGCATAGCGAATTTTCTATTATTTGACTGATATTTTTTAGTTATTTGTGTTAGGCGTTTTATTTTTTTTAAAGTACCACACCGAAAAATCTTTTTGACAAAAATGAGTAACCCTTTTTTTGTTTGAAAGTAACTACTAATTTTTACTACATTAAAACCGTTTCTCTTCAGATCAGAAAGAAGATTTTTTATCTAAACGTTTAGCCACATTTAGCTAACAACTAAACACACTGAAGGCTTTCTACAAAAATATTTCGTTCGTTCGAATTAGGAAAAATTAAAATTACCATCTACTTGTATCAAGCCTTTGACAATTCATGAACAATTGAAAACGTTCGTGTTTTTACTTGACTAGTTTCAGTTGTTCATATTTTATTGAAGGATTGACACAAGTGAACGGTTATTTTTATTTATTAAGTCTATACGTCGGACTTAATGATTTTTTTGTAATAGGTTATAGGTAATAGGTGTAATAGGTAGGCCTTCACAAATTATTATCAAAGTTGAGCTCCAAAGACCCTATTATGCCCTAAACCTTTGGCAATAAATTGATTAGAGCTACGTAAAAACATGGCTATTTGAAATTTTTCGTAAAAATACAAATTTATTTCTGCAAATTGGGCTAAAATTTGTATGTGTAAGTATTGTCACTTTCTAGCTGATCTTGCTTTTTGCTATTAATGATAACTTATTAAAACATAACATTAGTTCATAAACAATTACAACAATTAGTACAATTCATAAATAAAGAACAACAATATACTTATTGGATGCCGAACAGTCGTATGAGACTGAGTAAAAAATTTGTTAAAACTTACAAATGTGCCATGCCATGCCATGTAGCATTCTCTGCCAGTTGACCAGTAGCCAAAAAACAAAAATGTTTTGTGGGCAGTGCGAATGAGGTTTTTAGAGTAACCTATTTTACTTAATTGGTCTACAGTTTGAGAAATGAGATGTAAACATCTTGTTTGGGTAACTGATGGCTTGCGCTGCTTTTTTTAGCACCAGTGTTTTTTTTAAAGCTGTTTTTGTTTGTTGTTTTGTTTTTAGTGTAAAAAGTTGTAGCAAAAATGCATTAGTCTTATTCAGGACTATTTGCATTAATTTGTTTTTCGTGCACAAAACAACTCTTTATTGTTTTTTCCTAAGACAAATTAAGTGTGTTTTTGTCTAATTCTGTTCTTTTACTTCTTTTTATTATTTCCTCTGTTTTAAATGTGTTTCAATTGGATGTAAACTATTGTGTCAAAATTATTACTTTTTTAGTTATTCCGTCGCTGACCCCTTCAACTGGAACCCGTAGATCCGAACTTGTGCGTTTATACGTGATGGTGGCAAGTTACAGTGACATTTCTGTCACACTGACTGACGGTACTAGAAATCTTATTATTTTTAGGCTTTACAGACTTTTATAACATTGCTTCATTTTGAGACAAGTAAAACGTAAATGCACAAAATTTGGCGTGTCACACGTCAAATTTTAAACGTGGAATGCGTAGTTTCCCGTGTTTTTAGTAAGACTTTGGTGGCGTCGCAGTGTGAGCTATGTCACGTCCTCCACACAAGTTTGGTGATACGCGGGCACAGTTTTTGGTGGGATTTCATCGAATCTTCGTTTTTCTTCTGATTTTTTCTCTTTTTTCATATCTTTTGTTGTCTATTTTGTATATCTTTATGTTTTTTGTCTGCACTGATAAACTGACAGTTTAACTAAACAGATTTTTAAAACAAAAAAAAACATTTAACGTAGAACGATCGATTGATGAATATTTTTATTAATATATTAGTATGTCAGTTTATCATTGTGAACAGGTACTATGATTATTTTCAATTAAGTATATATTTTTTAAATAGAGTTTATTTTGAGTTTTATTATGGTTTTTTAAATATTTTGTTAAACATTTCTACAAAGGTTACGTAAATAGGTATTTCTAATAACTAGAAACTTCTTTTACTGTACAATCAAGTTTTTTATGTTACAGAAACTACAATAGAAAAATAGACACACAAAATTGACAGTTTTTGTCGTTAGTTAAAAAGATATTATACGAGTTAAAGATAGTAACACTAAATGTACTTTCTTCCAGACAACCTTCAAGTAAGGAACGTCTAAAATGGTTTAATTTGTGTTTTGTAAGAAGTATAATAAATGTGATTACCTACCTACTATAATTTATTTGGGATAAATTCTTATTTTCTATTGAAGTACGAATGATCAATAATCTTTGGACTTGTTTTCCATTTAGGTAACCGTAATGTTAAGAAAATGTATCTCACAATTCGTCCCGAAGCAGTGCAAATTGTAAAAAATATTCAAATATTTTTAGTCATGTATTTGCTTTTAAATATGGTTTAATTAGAGATCATAAATATCTCACATATAGTTTCACATATTCAATCACGGACAATAATAGCATGAAAAAATATAGTAATGTATGTAACGAACATAGACTACGCTCATGCAAGCCACATAAGGGAAAAAAACGAACATAGTTAAATTTGTATTAAAATTAAAAAGTCTTTTATGAGTTCAAAATGTCTTAAACCGTAGTCACAATCGAGTAACAAAATATTTAGTTATTACTAAATAAAACCAATTCTCTGAGTTATTAAATGCTTTCGATGTATTTTATATTATTATTTAATTACTTGTTACATTATGATACAAACTAACACAAGTAATATTAATGTGATGATTTAATTTTAACTTCAAATTCAAATTCATTTATTTACATGCAAACATGGTACATAAAGATATTATAAAAATACAAAAATCCAGCATGTTTCGCCATTGAATGGCATGTAAAATATTTATAAATGTCACAAATTAAAAGATAAAATTGTATTAAAATGTCAAGATTGGTAAGTACAATAAATAAATAAAAAAATTTAAAAAATGTCAAAATTATTCAATTAATTAATTCCTTAGCGCTATAATTTTTTTTGTCCAAAATCCATGTATGGAATCTTGTTTGAAATACACGAGGTCTCAGATTTTTTATACATTTTGGTATCATAATTATAATTATAACTTTTAATGTAGGTAAGTATAAGTATTACCTACATATATCCGATCTAATACCACAGAATATATAATAGGATAAAATACTTCTAAACGTGTCAACCGAAGATTACTGTGTCCAGCTAAAAAGTTTAAAAAGTACCGAGTATTTTTACTAAGTAGTAGATGTAAACAATAATTATTTACCAGTAATGGGCTAGTTTCCTGGGTCAAAAAAAGACTATTCTATTTAGTCCGTCAGTTAGATTATCAAAAAATATTGGACCCATATTTTGTCTTTTGTCAATCAAACAAAAAATGACGAAGATAAAGCGCATCAAAGTGAGCACGTCACGCCTTGCTAAAAAGTGTCGCAAGGCGTGACGTTACGCAGAACTATAACGGGCTATATCTTCATCATTTTTTGTTTGATTGAAAAAAGAAAAATACGTGTTTAATATTTTCTGTTAATACAACTGACGGACTCATTATTTTTTTTTAGGAGACTTGCCCATTAACGGTAGTTTGTTATGCGTGTTTAAATGTTATGGGTATTATTATTTATTTGTGTAAAGCTGTATTTACATTATTACGACGATATTATACAAAGAAATTTTAAATGATTACAGTCATAATTATAGCGTTTAGAATATTTTAAATCAACCTGTATTTACGTGCTCTTAAAATGTATCTTTATAAAAGAAACTAAGAATTATGATTATGAATTATTCCAAATAGTTAGATATGAAGAATTTCAATTATTCACCGCACATGAAGAAGAACTACACAAGAATGAAGAATATTTGAAAGCCGTCGGCTCGGTGAGGTAGTAGGTTGTATAGTACTGTATTACAACAATTTGGTGAGACTGTATAGCCTGCTAACTTTCCGAGCTGGCGGCAGAGCGTCGATTGAAGATTGGAGAAGGTGAAGAAGAATTGAAATAATTGTGAACGAAATAATATGTAATAAATAAATAAATAAATAAATAAATAATATTTATTTCATAATAATGGGTACATTATATTATATTAGTGACCGTAGCCCCCTTTTAAGCTATTGAGCCTGTATCAGGGAGCAGCGCTCTTCCATTAATTTAGGTCGTTTTTAGAAGAATGTACAGTTTATTAGTTTAAAGTTAATTACATGATTTGAAAAGTTACATTTTTTGCGTGCATTTTTGTGCGTGCGTGTGTGTGTGTGTGTGTGTGTGTGTGTGTGTGTGTGTGTGTGTGTGTGTGTGTGTGTGTGTTCCCGTTACTATTTAATTTTAATGAGTAATGCCTCAAGATCATCATAAGTTTTATCTTCTAGACATATCTGTAAGCACTTCTTACAGTCGCGATATGTTTTAGTATATAAGTTTAGCTTTTTATTTATCATTTTGTAGAGGTAGGCCGAGCGAGCTTTGTATTGTCTAGAAGCAAAAACAGTGCATGTGCATAGATAGTAAAAGTTTGTAATCACTATTGTGTTTTATACTTAATCTGACTGAAGTAATTAAAACTGGAACTATTTTTTTTTACTAATTATAATTAGTTATTATTCACTAAACCCTGCCAGCCCAACTTAAAACTTAAAATTTGTATTTAAAATAAACTTAACACTCATAATATGCTAATCACTGCACTATTTGTATACCTATTTATCCAGTAAACATAATCAACGTTGTGAAACTCTGTTATTGGCTAAGTGCTTTTTGTAAGATTTTCATTTAAGCATGATTGTTAAAATAAAGCTGTTGAGTTTCCTTATTCTTAAGTACGACATTGTAAAGGTTTAAAATTCAAAGAACAGATGGCGTTGTCATATGTTTGACTCGCGTAATGTAAGTATTTTATGGATTGTATATATAAGGTGCTTCATAAATATCTGCATCGGCTGAAATAGGTAAAAGTATTGCCTATATAGATTACGATAGTGAAGGAATTACGTGCCCCGGATCGGTAATCTATTATTTGCGAAAAGACAGTAAGTAAATGGTTACTTGCTTCAATTTGCATAACACACTTCGTCATCCGCCCTTGACACTGCGCGGGAGCGGTATAATGTGAAACGATAGCATTTTTGGACAGATGTGGACGGTTCGAGACAGAATAAAGCCTAATCTTTATTTAATTTTTTTTTTAAATGAATAATATTAATGATGGTCTGGACATAAAATTTCTTTACTATCGTAATCTATATAAGCAATACTTTTACCCATTTCAGCCGTTGCAGATATTTATGAAGCACCTTATATAGGGAAGACGATAAGGTCGAATATGCACTTGAATAAAATATAGTTTAGTACTATTGTGGTTCTATTGGATAAACCCTTTAGTAGTTCCAGAGCAACATAGATCAGTCAGGTGTCAAACACCTTATAAATAAATAAATAATTTTAAAAAAACTTTTTGGGTAGGTTGACCTACCGTCATACAGTAAGTTGTTCTTGTTCGTTCGGGTCTGACGCAGAATGTGCACTTCGCAAAATGTACACTCGACAAAAAATGCGCATTTCGCATTTGGTGCACTTTTCAAAATGAGCACTTCGCAGAATGAGCACTTCGCAGAATGAGCACTTCGCAGAATGAGCACTTTTTGTGGAAGTTGTTGATTAATAAAAAATATATGGGTACTGGATATTTAAAATAAAATAAACACTTATACAAACGTAAAGTCATAGTCACATTATAAAGTCATAAATACAAATAACAATCACATTTTAGATTTTATGACTTTATAATGTGATTCTTTATTCTTATTTTTTCTAAAAATAGAGTAAATATTAAAATTAACCAAAGCATTTAGAAAATGTGTAATTTTTTTGTTTGTACAGAAAGATAAATTTAATCAAACCTAGTGGATTACTTTTTAAATAAATGATTACGTTTGTATAAGTGTTTATTTTATTTTAAATATCCAGTACCCATATATTTTTTATTAATCAACAACTTCCACAAAAAGTGCTCATTCTGCGAAGTGCTCTTTCTGCGAAGAGCTCATTTTGCGAAATGCTCATTCTGCGAAGTGCTCATTCTGCGAAGTGCTCATTTTGAGAAGTGCACAAATGCGAAATGCGCATTTTTTGTCGAGTGTACATTTTGCGAAGTGCACATTCTGCGTCAGACCCAGTTGTTCTTATATTCGGGCGGCAATTTGCATTGAAAGTAGAGGTCCCGTGTTCACTTCTCGGTCAGGACCAGTTCAAAAAACGAACTTTTCTCAAATGGCTAGGGTTTGGATGTTCGACTGACAAGTTTTCAACTGACAGCTGTCAAATTATAAAAATATAATACTAGTTCTATTTTTACATTTCTATTGAACCATGTTGCAATTTCTATACAGTAACTCAATAACAGCGCGATGTAAAATTGAATTAAGTAACATAAAGTTAAGTATTAATTAATGTTTTTTTAATGACCTTATTATAAGTTTACTTTCAACTTTTTCTTTAAAATAACAGATTTGGGCAATATATTTACCATTTTTTCAATAACGAAAATAAAAAATTATGGCTGAAAAGCTGGCAGGCCACAGAAAAAAAATAGGCGGGATAGCAGCAATCTTCATTTGTTTTTCCGAGATGTAGAACGTAGTGATTGCATACTCTTTGGTACGGTTTTGTTAAAATTTACAATTTTTTTCTTCAGCTAATTCATATTTTTACTTTCCTTGTATTTTTCCTTGTACCACGGGTTAAAGACTTATTTAGTCCCTCGAACTATTGGCGCCAAACCCCGTCTCGGGACTGAATAAGTTACTTTCACCCCTAGGTTAACAATGTACTATTATTTGAGCACCAGAATCAGCCCTTATGAGGTTGTTGATGTTTTACAAATAACCCTGAAGAAGTCAAACAGTAACTAACTAATCAATTAAATCATTTTGAATACTTGTTTTGTGTTTCATTTCTACTGCCAATATTATATTCAGATGAAGATGAAGAAGTTAAGATTCCAAAATCATTTTTAATTTGTTGATGTTTGCGTGGGCTATAACTATTTGCATACAAGCTTTAAAGAAATGGTTAAAGAACACGTGCAAGAAAGTGAAATAATATTTTTTACATGTTTTATCAATAGATCCATTTATATATACGTGTCTTTACGCAACGTTCTTACAGTTGTAACAACAAAACAAAATCATATCACAGAGAACAAGTAATAAGAACTCATTTAACTTTTGACTACTAATAAACTTTTAATTAGCTCTATGTATTTATTAGGGTTTTTTTTAAAGCTTGACATAATTATTGATCGTAGAAAAGTGTTTTTATCAAGTACTTAATTTTTTTTTATATACAGGGTTACATTTCACGGTAGTGCCAATTTTTCAGGGACCACTCAGAATCAGTAACTAAATCGATCTACGTTAAACACAAACTCTTTTTTTTTATATTTAATTATTATTATCCGCTGTTAAAAGATGGTACTCGTGGATAATCGTGTCCCATTCATAAAAGATACGCACGCACGGTGCGCCGTATGTGCAGTGTATAGGGTCGCTGTTGGCTCGGCGTACGCCTGTTATTATGAATGACCGAGCAGGTCACGTTGTCGTTTTTCCCAGATATTTTAAAGTCAATGTTATTAAAATATAGTAAAAACAAAAAAAAATCGATGAAGAAGCACTTTTTTATTATTCCTAGATTTTGATTTTAAAATTTGGCTCTACTTTGCAATGTAACCCTGTATAGTTTTAGAAACACAAAAAACTTTTTAACCACTTTTTAACATCTGTTGATATCGGACCTCTATTCAACAAAAACTAATAAAAAACCCAGCCCAGTAACCACGAGTCGGGCTCACGTACTGAATGTTCCGTACCATACCAATACAGTGTGTAACGAAAAGGTGAAATAAAACTTTAAGGGGTTATTCTACGGCTAAATTACATCAACTTTTTCTATGGGACCAACATCGAAATCGCAAAAAAAAATTGACGTTTCCATACAAACTGATGCCAGCTGGTCGTTTTAGTATGGGAAAGTGTTTTTTTTTTGCGATTTCGATGTTGGTCCCATAGAAAAAGTTGATGTAATTTAGCCGTAGAATAACCCCTTAAAGTTTTATTTCACCTTTTCGTTACACCCTGTATAATAATTTAAAAGTAAAAATTGGACCGTGTGAAAGTGCTTTTTATGTATCAAATTAGTAGAAGTGAATTGGTTTTTAAAACATAGATAAATATTACAGTTCTCACTATTTAAACCTGTTGGTACCTAGACGACTTTTACTTTCGTTTGAATAATATTCTACATAGAGAAGTCACTGGGGGAGGCATATGTTCAGCAGGGGATGTCCTGTGGCTGAAATGATAGTGATGATTATGAAATGTCTACGGGCTAAGAACCCCTGACTTGGGACAGGTGACAAATTAAAGTAAAAAAATAAAGACAAGTAAAAAACTCAATACGGTTTGATTCGGTAGTCGAACGAAAATGGTTGAATATACAAGGTGATTGGTAGAACGATACATTCCTCTCAGGAGGTGATAGATGAGCAAAATTGCAACAACTTTTGCTAACAAACCCACGGCAAAATCCTAAAAAATGTTTTGCTTCTACATACTAACTACAAGATCAGGTGTTAAGATTTGTATGGGAAGGTAAGTTTTTTTTAAACATTTCGACGTTAGTTAATAACAAAAGTTGTTGACATTTAGTTCCTCTTTCACCTCCTAAGAGAAATGTATCGTTTTACTAATCACCCTGTATATATATTTTTTTAATTTATCATTTTAAAAGCATTCGAGTGCAAGTTTGGTGTAGCCTGTGTTCTAATGTCTGATAAAGTGATATAAATATCGAACCATTAAAATATTATCGTATGATCTTGTTACGTAGACAAATTGCTTATACCCGATGGCATCTCAATGAATATTATTAATGAATAATTGTGTAAATAATATGAAATCTTTAATTTAAATAGTGTGACATTTTATTGTAATGTTATTATTAATATTTGCACGCCTGCATGCAGGCTGAATACATGGACAAAGTTAGTAAGTTCTGCATTATAAAATTGCATGTAATGATGTATTCTCGCAAATAAACGATTGAATTTGAATTTCTTGAAACCAGCTCCTACGGGCCGAGTAGCTTTCACGGGAGCCGTGAGAAGCAATAAAGCACGTAAACCCCGAGATTTATTAAACACTAAGAAATTAAATATTTCTATGCCTTCTTCTCCTAGTTATATCATGCAGGAATATTGCCACCTTTCTTCCTACAAAACCATCAAATCCTTCTACTATGTAAGACCTAGGCTGTTGACATTAAGATGTATTTTACCTGGTACCCATGGAGTATTTGGCATCTTTTTATTAACCGACTTCAAAAAAGGAGGAGGTTCTCAATTCGTCGGTATCTTTTTTTAATTTTTATGTATGTTCAGCGATCATTCGTTACCAGGTTAACCGATTTCGATAGTTCTTTTTTTGTTCGAAAGGGAATACTTTCGGAATGGTCCCAAATAAATTTGATCAAGTTCTGATGATAGGGTCTATATGAAAATCATTAAACATTGCATGAACTCCATACCGTGCCAACTGATTTTGTACCTATGTTGCCCAATATCTTCGGCATTTGTAAACCGATTTTGATGATTCTTTCTTTATCGAATAGCTTATACTTTAAAGATGGTATATTGAAAAACCTTTAGAAAAATTTCACCTCTAAGGTGGGAAAAATAAGGGATGAAATCGGTGTTCAGCCGTTAACTTATGTTTGCACTCAAATGATTCGTTTTGTTAAGGATGTATCACTAAAAATAGATGAAATAAGTAAATTTTATTTAAAAAAAGTAAACCGACTTCAAAAAACTGAAAAGCTAAAAATAATATCCACATAAGTACCTAATCAGTTACTTTTGGAGTCGGTGCAAACGAAAACATTCAAACTCTCATCGGATGGCACCGACTCCAAAAGTAACTGATTAGGTACTTCTGTGTTGATATTATTTTTAGCTTTTCAGTTTTTTGAAGTCGGTTTACTTTTTTTAATAAAATTTATAATATATACTTATTTGAAAACTACTTGACACTGGCAGAAATAAACCTCGCCTAGAGGCTTAGTTGCCATATATCTATAAAAGCAATACGGTGTCCGTTGTGCCGTGTACGGAATCCTAAAACTACTTACTTCCCCTTTACATCTCCGACAGTATCGCCAATTTGATGTTTTTTATCAAAAAATCCCTTTTAAACAAAAAACTCTTTTCGCAAAAGGGTGGCAAGGGTGATTTGTAAAGCCATTGTGTTTTTTTTTCTCAATTCATCGCTGGACCTTTTTTTTTAACTTATTGATCGCATTTTTTGTTGCACATCGCTGGTTTGATTATAGATCGATACATCCTCTTTATAGCACACCATACAAGTAAATTACACATGATTTTTACAGAAAGACGTACAATTTAGGCGGTCTTATCGCTAATAGCGATCTCTTCCAGACAACCTTCAGGTAAAGAACAACCATTAGAGAAAGGGGAAGGTGGTGCTGTTCTTAAAATTCTTAAATTTACCTGCTACAAATAGGATAGCAAAAATTTATGGCATTATATGATTATCGAGTTTTTTTTATGGACTGATCATGAGGCAACAGTAACAGTTTTTGAGTACTTGTCTAAAAGACAAAATATTATTTTAAAAATAATTTATTTCACCATTTTTACTTAATAAGTTCGAGTCTAACTTTTAGTCAGTCATTCGGAAATAAGTACGAATGTATTATTCAATCACTTGAAATAAATTAACCTGGTAAAGATCTCAGGAAGCCGCTAGATGCAAGCCGCTTCCAACCGGACAATCTAAAAGTCAATGGGGGAGGTCTATGTTCAGCAATGAACGTGCTATGGCTACAAATTAAATAATGATGATGATTAATAAAATAAATTATTCCAACAATTACACCAATTCTTGTCTAGCCCCAAACTAAGCAAAGCTTGTGCCTGGCGCCTAGATAACTGATAAGCATGAATACATTTATAAAAATCCATGACTTAGGTACAAATTATGTTCGTGCTCATCACAAAAAAATATTGTGGGCTACGAACCCGCAAGCGCTTGGCTTTGTGGTCCGGAGCGCATACCATTACACCAGATGGTCGTCAAATCGGTAAGGACAGTATAAAGAAAGAAAGAAAGAAAACATGTTTATTTGGTACCTCATAAAAATACAAGTTAAAAATAAAATAAAAACATATTAGACCTTAGAATACTAACATATTTTAAAATTTTAAAACATTACTTTAATCAGGGTACCGAGAGAAGAGACACATATTTCCTTTAAATGGAGAACTAGTTCGAGAAAATTATTGTAGTCGGAGGAAAAAAATCGCGTCGTTTTAAAAACTGGCACAGTGATACTGCGCAAGTGCACATAGTAAAGGTTGCAAGAACCGGCCAATCTGGAAGTCACTGGGGGAGGCCAATGTTCAGTTCAGCAGTGGACGTCGCATGGCTGAAATTATGATGCTGATGATCGTACCTTCAGGTGTCAACATGAACATAAAAGCCCTCCCAGCCTTGGGACAGTGCATACCTTTTTTGAAATTTTTGCTCTTAAATTAAATTTCTGTTCAAATATAATTATAATTACATCTGAATTCTGACAAAAATACTATTACTATAAAATTATTATAATTATTACTCAAAATTTTCTACAGATAATAATTCTATTCACATTTACTTTACAATTAATATTTTTAGAGCTGCAACTTGTTCATACGTATCGATACCGTGATCACACGATTTCATGAAATTCGATTCGATAAGGCGAATTGATGAATTTTCGCTGTCGATGACATTCGATGTAGCGACTTCCGGGCTTTCGGGAACCCGTGAACGTAGCGACATCTATTGGAGAGTAGAAGAGTAGCAGCGTACCGACATCTAGCAACGAGTAGAGGGGTGTCGACACATTATTATTTTATTGTACGAAATATATTAATGATTTTTATTATTCTCTAAGTACAGACATGTTCTGTTTTCTGTAATTGAATTTCACTTATTTTAATATTAATTGATTTCATTATTTTTCAACAGCTGACTGATGACATACGTCCGAAATTGTTATGCGTATTATTTTTATCTGTGGTAACATCGCATACAAAAATCCAATCACAGATTTATGGATCCTTAGAGAATTTCGAATATCAACTTTATTTCAAGGCAGGAAGAGTTACATTCTTTACAAAATTCCAGTTAATAAGACATTTTATCGTTTGAGTAGGAAGTGGCATAAAAATAGGATTGCCAACAAAATGCGTGACGTCACTGCAATGGAGCTAAGATTCGGACTTCTAGAGTTACAATCTACACAGTCAAAGAAATAATTTTCCTAACGCAAACGATCAATTTTCTTAAGTTTGAACCTTAAAAGTGTAAATATAGTGTCCGTCGCGAGTGATAAATAATTTAAGTTAAAAAATCCACGACTCGACCCATGTTGTACTATTGTGATATTGTTCCAGTCAAATATCTTAGTTACCAGAGTTTTTAAATATTTGTAAGTATCCGCTGCAGTAAATGATCGATTTAATAAAAATGCGTCGTAGCCCACGTGATAGTAAAAATTAAATTAGTTCACATTATAACTTTATGTTCGATCCTATCATGTAACTAAAAATAAACTGTGAGTGTATTTTCGGCTGTATTTGATGATTTTGCGAGAGCGAGGCCTGGTGAGTGCGAGAAAGTGATTATTGCGCTGTATTGTACCCCAAAACAAAGTGGCCTTGAGGTCTGAAATCAATTTTTCTATAGTATCATGTTACGAAGCTATCTTCAACAATAACTCGCGTTATAACGTACGAGAAACAGCGTCAGTTTTCCAATATTCACATCTTTTCTGGATAGAACCTACAAAGAATTCAATTAGATTCTTCTGCATTACGTGTGACCTTGACTTCACTAAGCCTGGCTGACTGACTGACATCACAATATTCACAATACGTGAAATACGGTTCTATTTCTTGTGACAAGAATTCCAAGTAAGTTTTAGATTTTTTACAGATTCCATACAAATGTATGATCAGTGAATGTGATTTCAGTCATCATAGAAACCTCTGATTAAAACTCGTAAATGAGTTTCAAAGTGAAAAAAAAAAAACAAAACAACATAACCTAAAAAAAACTTTTTTTTGTCTTTAGGTCAAGGTCCTTCGAAACATGCAGCCTAATTAGTGCAAATTAGATTGTTTTGTATGAGTGTGTAGAAAACTAGGTCAGTAATAAACTCACAAAGAATTTAATTAACTATAATTAGTTGGGTATGTGTCTCAAGATATTTAATCTACTGATTTATGTTATTAATCTTGGGTGAACAATAAGATTATAAATTGACAAATAGCTTTATTGTACATACCACAACCATATTATTTTAACCTATTAACATCCAAGCGGTCTCATGAGACTGCAAAACAATAGAATTTCTGTTGTGTCTCATTTACATATGCTTCATCATCATTTCAGCCATAGGACGTCCACTGCTGAACATAGGCCTCCCCCAGTGACTTCCAGATTGGCTATATGCTTGATTAATTAAATTATATCGCGAATTTAAAAAAATATGATTTCTTTTGTCTTTTAGAAGAATTTTACTATAGAATGTATCTTATGTGAAAAAACATGATTTCTTCTCCCTTATAAAAGATATTTTTCATAGAATTAACTGATCAACAGTGATCGGAATAGATAGATTGATTTGATGTACTTTGGTATTGCTAGCATAATATGGATATGCCTTTTTTAAAAAAACTAATACCAATAAATGCCGGAATCCCGGAGGTATGTCCATAATAACATCAATGTTTGAGATCATTGACCCCAAATCAATCTACCTATTCCGATCACTGCTGATCAAGTATACCTAAATGAGACAAAATAGATATTCCTTTGTTATGCGGTCTCATGAGTCCGCTTGGAAGTTAACAATATCTATCTACTCTATGGTTTCTACTTAAAACCAGCGCAATAGCTAGGCCCTTTACCTATGCCGTTGCACATTCTAAGCGGATACCACTTGATTCCATATAACTAACTTTTCAAACTATGTATATTAAGGGCCGATTCGACCAAACACAAAGCTATACCAGAATAACTATTACGGGTATAATTTTACACCTTGAATTTACCCTTGGATACTTTCGATTACGTTCTTGGAACAATACACTATACTCGGTTTTGTTATTCTGTAGTTCAAGAGTGAACGATCAACGAATTAATAAACCTACTAAAATCCATGTAATCCATTTCTTCTAGGTTGACTTGAAATGCCACAACATTTTAATTTTGTAGGATAATAGAGTGTCAATGCTAAATGTTGACAACATATCAGTTTCGAGGTGACAGGAGTGGATTTGACAAGTGACAACTTTGACATTTACTTATTCTCAGTTTAATTTATACACTGTCTAAAACGCCCGATTTAATATTTTTCATAAATTAGTGGTTGGTAGAATGAAAAATCAGCTTACTCTAGATAAAGCAGTGGTATACTCTCAAGTTAAAACTTACACCAGTCTTAACAGTCACTTGGTCGAATCCGGCCTAAGTCATGTATTTTTTCCTTGTTGTTTTCTATAGTTTATAGTTTATTTGTAGTACAATTATTAGGTATGTGTTTATGGAACCAATAGACATTTTTCTATTTCTGTCTTAAAATTTATCACAGAACATTAGCCTTTCCTGCCACTTAATTTTTTTTCCCATAAGAAGTAGCCTATATACCATGCAAATTAATCTATTTGTCATAGTTTTATCAAAATCGGTTCAGCCATTTTAGATGTTACTGGACAGATACTAATAAAAATTTACAGGCGTTTAGTAATGCGCATCTAACCATTAGAGCTTTTATTCTCTTGTACCGAAATTGCAGACAGACAATTTTTTTTAAATTCCTAGATTGTATTTGTACAGACAACAGCTCGTCAACCTACCACAAAATCTCCAATTTTCTCAATTGATATTGATCTCTACGTGTCGGACTTAAAGTTGAAAATCGTTTCAATGACCTTTAACTTTTTGGGCAGGTTGACCTGCCGTTGACTGTACCTAGTCACCGAGTTTCGTAAAGGTAGCACTTAGTAAACCATCATCATCATCATCATCATTTCAGCCATAGGACGTCCACTGCTGAACATAGGTCTCCCCCAGTGACTTCCAGATTGGCCGGTTGGAAGCGGCCTGCATCCAGCGGCTTCCTGCAACCTTTACCACGTCGTCTGTCCACCTTGTGGGTGGACGTCCTAGGCTGCTAGTAAAACATACTATACTAATATTATAAATGCGAAAGTAACTGTCTGTATGTCACATTTTCACGCCTGATGAATTTTGGAAAAAGATAGATTGGAACTTAAAGAAGGACATAGGTTACCTTTTGTCGCAAAAACTAAACTGATTTTAATGAAATTTAGTAGGTAGAATAAAAGGTTGAACTGTAGGGAAAGACATAGGCTACTATTTTCCAATCTACCTACTCAGAGAGTAAAATAAATATAAATAAGTCACATTTTGTACTTCACACGGGCATACACATAGGTACTGTTGTAAAACCTTGTGAAACAGTATATAGTGAAAGGTCCATGCAGGTATATAAGCTATACCGGAAATAAAGTGTGTATTTCCGCAACAACATGATAATTCTAATATTTCCACTTAAGGTAAAGGCATACCTACCGCGCCGCACGCACTAAAGGAATTTTTCTTACCAGTTTTTGATTCGGTGCAAATGGTGAGCGAGGTTTCATATGATTTTATACAATAAATAAAAAATATTCGGCGCGGTTCGGAGACTTTATACCGGTATATTTATAGGTAGGGGAGGACGGGGCTGAAAGTTCCGATTTTTAAATAATTTGGAATTTCATGTTGAAAATGAAAGGTTACTTTTTTGATATTTGTAACTATTAAAAGATCATTATCGGCCTTTGTAGTAGTATAGTCATTTCTGCTAGTATCTCAGTAGTTTTTTTTTTACAGGCAATTCATCGCAAAATTTCGGAGGGGAACATTCAGCCCCACTTTGGGGCAAGTTGTTCCTTGTGTGGGGCAAATTGTTCCGCATGGAGAATAGAAATAAAATATAAGAATAAAATAGGTTTTTTTAAATTAAAACAATATTTTTTATAGATTCATGTATTGTGTGTTCATGCAATGCTATAAACTAAAAAAATCAACTGCAAAACAATATTGGTTACCTGCAGATAAACTTTTTGTGTATTCTCAAATTAAAATTGAGATCTATTAGCTTATGAATCTTACTAGAAGCTTAATTAAACTTTAGAATACAAAAAATGTAACTGAAAACCTTGACATAAACACTTTTTTATTTATTATTTTATAATTAGTATACATATTAAATAAATACTAAGAAATATCGTCATATCCATAACAGAACTTAAAAAAAAACAACAAAACATAACTGGTAACCTTCTGATAACCGTTTTTTTTACCAATTAAACCATAATAGAGATTCATCAAGTTAAAAATCTTTCGAATGCATAATTTCACTTATAAAAACTAGTCACATAACATATTGGTAACCTCCAGACAAACGTTTCATTAATATGTATAAATGACAATTGAGATCACAACCCACAAATCTAATCAAATAACAAAACAAATCTGCTAACCTCCATATTATTTTTAATTTAGTAAAGTTACAATGGGAATAAATCATCAGTCTTGTTTTAATCAGTCAAAATTAACTTTGGATACTTTCATTCTTAAGCATCACTCATTAAATTTCTTCATCTGACTCACATAAATAACAGTATCGCCTTTATTTATACATTTAACATGTGTCCAATTTTTAAACATGCTACATTCTATCCACTGTTCTCTTGGAAGAGAATTTGAATACAAATCACAACAAATTATGCAATACCATTCCAGATCCATGTCACTATCACTCTCGTTTTCTTGTAATACTCTTCGTTTAGCTTGTTCTTGATCTTTTTCCTTTTCTTTCCCCTTGCCTTTACTTTTTCCTTTATTTTTGTTGTTTTTTCCCTTTCCCTTCTTTGCAATATCTTCATTCTTCTTTGACTGTTCTTCAGCTAATGCCGTTTTTTCTGGCGTGTCAGTTAGAACAGCCGTCATTCTTATGCGTCGTTTTGTAGCCATCTGCAACCTTGGTGGTGCTTTTGATAAAGGTTTTACAATTCAGGACTAAACCTAACTGAACCCAGCTGATCTTTACTAGCTTTCATTCATTTTCAATATTTTTTTCTTTCATATTTCAAATTTAGGTAAAATTGAAGGTCAACTGGGGTAAGTTGTTCCGGGGAACAACCAGCCCCTTTGGGCGGGAACTTTTAGCCCCAAATTACGGTTTTATATGAAAACTGTCCTGTTACCAAATCAATGAAATCAATTTAAAAAACACTCATACAATAAGGTACCTAACTAATACCACTACAAATTAGGAAAGTTACTCATTAATCGGTCAATAATAAATAAAAATAGACCAAAAAGTTTGAACACAAAAAAATTTACTCAAGTGGTGCTTTAATAGCACGGTGCGCACAGCCACTCATCCACCGATGTCGGAGCAACAAAAATTGCCGACAGCGCGGCGCATCACCTGATGCTTAAACGACGCACTGCGCGTATATTGCTATCTCTTTTCTTTACAAAGTTATTACTGTCGGAACAACTTACCCCCGGAACTTCCAGCCCCGGCCTCCCCTACATATTTTTTCTGTATGACGTCATACAATAATATTTTAGTAACGTAAAATTTTAGTACAGATGTTATTGATATCCTTATTTATCAAAGTACAGATACGAAATTTGGTCTGTAATGGATACATTTATCCGCACCCTCCCGCTAGTTGCCCTCATCCGCTGGCGCCCCTCCCGCACCCCGCGTAGGTCCCGCACTCCAGTTCAAATAATATCAGTATAGAAAAAATATATAAGAAATAGGAGTTAAATAACTGTAGAAAGGGAAAATAATATAAATATAATATAAATATAATATAAATATTGGACAACATCACATACATTGCTCTGGTCCTATGATAATGAAAATATCGGTACAGGAATTCGTCTGGTATAAAATTTCAGTATTGATATTTTTACTGGTATTATTGAGATTGTTTTATTTTAAGTTTGTACCTGGGACTAGGACTTACCTGTAATTACAGTGAAATGTTGATGTTAATAAATAAATATAAATAAAATAAGAAATTTAAACAGATAAACAGTCTCTAGCGCGGATAGGTTCACCTTTAATTTTTATCTACTATTTTGGCAGTTGGTGTCGACAAATCGCTATATCATATCGTGTATGACCACCAAAACACGATATGATGGCTTATAAACAAAACAATTACAAAAACTTTTTGCTTTTTTTCCCATACAAAATGACTTGCTCCAATTTCTAAGCCACAAAACATATTAAAACCAAATGCTAGAATGAAAATGAAAATGAAAATCTTTATTATGTAACAATAGAGGTTGACCATCTTCTTTTTTAAGAATAAAGTAAATTATTTAAGAGTTCCTTTTTTTAACAGCGGCTTAAATAACACAAATTATAAAAAACTTCACATAGATCGATTAAGTTACTGATTATGAAAATTTGGAACTATCTTGCAAAGTAATCCTGTATTTAAACAAATGTACTGTAATGTGAACATGAGGTACAGATCATGCAATTACAAACACCCGAAATCAACACCCGTGAATCTATTTAAAAATGTCCACAAGATAATCCCAGATGCCATACAAATAATCACCTATTATGACGATGTTCTGACGTGGGGACCATAATGTATAAATATTCAGTAGGTATGCCTAATCTGGCTACTGGCTACGCTCGCCAACCCGCCTGCCAAGCGTGGCGAGTATTGGCTATCCCCCTCGATGGTATGTCATTGTAGGAGGCCTTTTTTCAGGGGTGGACGTCCTATGGCTGACATAATGATGATGATGATGATGCTGGATCTTATGCCAACGCTTTGCACAGTTCCCAGTCGGGTCACGCTTGACTGCCCCTGGATGCTGCAAGTCTGGTTATGACATTTGGGGCAATTGCCGTCAGACCTCCGTGACCCTCAGACAGAACCAGACCATTCTGGGACATGGCTACAGATCAAGTTTTATCTGAATGTATAGTTCCATATTACCTTCATTATCATCATCATACCAACCTGTTGCAGTTTACTGCTGGACGTAAGCCTTCCCCAAAGAGCACGACCTCTCGCTTTTTTTATCTATGCACTGCCAGCCATCTACCTAAAGTCGTCGGTCCATCGAGCTGTGAGGCGTCCTAAACTACGTTTGCCAAGACGTGGTCGCCACTCGAGAACCAGTTTACTCCACCAATATCAAACTTTGACTTGACTCAACAGAGTTTAGAGACGTAATTAGGTGACAGAGACATGTTTTTATTTTAATTTTAGATAAAATACTGTTTCGTTAAATCTGCACAACAATAATATGACGACCTCCGTAGCCGAGAGGCGAGCATACCGGACTTAGTGTCGCTATCTCTGAGGTACCGGGTCCGATTCCCGGTCGGTCAATGCGGGAAAAATTGCTTTTCAATATTGTCTCGGGTCTGGGTGTTGTGGTACCGTCGTTGTTTCTGATTTCTGTAACACCAGTGCTTTGACTACTTACCATAGGGTCAGAATAATGTATGTGATGATGTAGTCCAGTATATTTGAATATGGCTGCCTGCTGAATCTTTATATTACGTTTATTTATTTATTTAAACTTTATTGCACAGATTACGATCGTACAAAAAGTGGACTTAATTCCATGTGGCATTCTCTGCCAGTCTGCTCACGTTGTAGAATGAAGATCCATAATCTCATGTCTGATGAATGAACTGATGACTGAGTGAGACTACTAACCTCTTCCTCCATTGCGCAGCGACCTTGTCCCAGCATACGTAATTATATAAAGTATGTTAATTTTTGTGTGCACAGCTTATGTTAACATTCACTGGAGTGTAGTCCACTATGTTGTGTGGCATCCATACTTAATCGCAAAAGTTCTAGGTAAACTCCTCAATGGAGTTTTATAAGATTTGGTTTGGATACAACCTTTTCACTCTGGTAACAGCCTACTTTTTAAAGCCCGGAAAAATTCACCAATCAACTAATCAGGCTATTATAGGGTATTGACGTTTGTTTTACAATAAGCTGTTGCTAGCACCGGAATCAGCTTTTTATTATCATAATCAGTTCATGACGGTCCACCGCTGGACGCCACAGACCGATCATCTGCTATTTTTTTTTTTCATCTGATGCCAGTATCTTTGTGTATCTTTTTTTTTATTTATTTAACAAAATCCACAGCTCTTAATTAACATAGTTTGGATATTACATGTTGACCTTACAGCCAATAACTGATTTACATTATATAAGTTAATCATCAATAAACGGTCTATAGGAACATCACGATATAACTTGTGATATATTATAACTTATCTTCTTCAGTAAGTAATCAGGTAAAGAAATTAAATCTAGTATGTGTATGTTGTGTGTGTGTGTGTGTGTGTGTGTGTGTGTGTGTGTGTGTGTGTGTGTGTGTGTGTGTGTGTATCGTCGCTCCTTTCCTAATAACGAGCTCTATTTATCATTATTCAGCATCATTTCAGCCGTAGGATATCCACTGCTAAACACAGGCCTCTCCTGTGACTTCCAGATTGACAGGTTGGAAGTGGCCTGCACCCAGTAGCTTTCTGCAACCTTTAGCAGGTCGTCTCACCACCCTGTGGGCGGAAACCTTTCTGCCTCATCGGCCGTCAGTTCTACGTGCTGTGTGCCCCGCCACTGCCACTTCAGCTTGCTAATCCGTTGAGCTAGCAACTTTTGTTCGTTTACGTATCTCCTCATTTCTGATTCGATCTCGCAAAGAAACTATTTTATTTATTTAATAGAATTCAATAACTATAGATTAAGACTTTTTTAATCTGTTTTTGTCAATAAAATTGAATAGTTAACCACCCTGTATAACAGGAGGAAATTCCACGAATTAAATATCTATATCTTTTGTTCCAGAACAGATTCTACAGAAGAGAAAATGCATAGAAACCAACCGCCGTCCAAATCACCAAACTATTGTAGCTAGGAACTAAGGCAAACTATGTGATATACACATAGGTTTAAGATATAAGTCTAGAAGTAGCCGAAATGCCTGTGGTATCTCCATCCCGGTTCACCTCCACATCCTCGACCCTGTCAGGGTCCCATCGTTTAACCTTCACCTCCTCATCAAGCCTAGAGAAACCATACTTCAGAACTAGCAGCGGTACTTACGTATCTTCAACCTTGAGAAGCAGTTATGGAGACAGAACCTCAGAAATCCGATCCCGATTCTCCGACGTCGATGGTAAACGGGAACGGAAGACATCACTGGTAGAATATTCTAGAAACTCCCGCGCACCGAGCGTCACGGATTCAGATAGTGGGATTTCAACGAGATACAGAACAGAGCGCTCAGAGTCCAGATCCAGAGATATATCAACGACTAGGAGTGAGAGCGGGAAGACTTCAAGTGACCCTCTACCGAGGAACAAGCGAAATGTCGTCAGCTCAGCATCTCTTGCCATGTCCCAAGCGGATTTCTATAATAAATACTCTCCAGCAAATTACGTGCCGCTCACGCAGAGGATAAAGGAACAGCAGCAGAATCAAAACAGTTATGGAGAGATATCCAGATCTAAGTCCATCTCGAACGATATCGGGAGACCGCCGGCCGCTGATCCGAAGATCACCAGACGAGCTAGGAACTCCACAGCTTCTACGATCACAGAGGTAATTATGAATCTTGTAAGGGTGGATTGGACGTGAAGATCTTTTTGTATATTCCACGCGAATCGTCTTTCATATCGATCAGTTTCAAAAACTCAGTGTAACGAAATATGTTATGACAAGATTTCTTATTACTTTAGAAGTATACCACCTATCGGTATAATTTTATCACCAATATTTAGAGAATAGAAGCCATTACTTGGTAGAGCATATATAAGGTGCTTCATAAATATCTGCAACGGCTGAAATGGGTAAAAGTATTGCCTATATAGATTACGATAGTGAAGAAATTACGTGCCCCGGATCGATAATTAATTATTTGCGAAAAGAAAGTAAATAAATGGTTACTTGCTTCAATTTGCATAACACACTTCGTCATCCGCCCTTGACACTGCGCGGGAGCGGTATATTGTGAAACGTTAGCATTTTTGGACAGATGTGGACGGTTTGAGACAGAATAAAGCCTAATGTTTATTTAATATAATTTATTTAATGAAAAAAATTATGATGTTCTGGACATACAATTTCTTTACTATCGTAATCTATATATACTTTTACCCATTTCAGCCGTTGCAGATATTTATGAAGCACCTTATATATCGCTGGAGTATGGCGTAATCGCGCTCGGTCGTCGCATTCGGAACTAAATCAACCATAGCGCGCTTTTTTCATTGCTGGCGAGTAGTGCCTCTAAATTAGCGACTCGACGAGTTTTAGAATATCGCACGAAGACTCATTAAAATACGGTTCATAACAGCACGCAATGAAACATGGCTGTAACGACAGTCACTGCGTCTTTATGTAGTGAAAATTGAGAAAAATAATACTTTTCGCATGGACGCAATTGTTCGAATAAAAAATCCTATGCTCAGTTTGTAGCTATTATGTTGGCCTATCAATCGACGTATAAACAAATTAAATCGGCCAAGCGGTTAAAAAGAAGAAAGAGAATTAGTTTATTTACTTATTTATTTAGGTTCACTTTATTTTATTTATTGGCATGTTTTTTTGTTGTTTTTTTTTTCAATGATTGCAATATTTTTTCTCTCCTGAAGCACTTAGTACTTATAACTAGAAACAAACGCTATGCTCAGAATGTTGTGTAGGTTTTGACAATAGGCTAGTTTCCTGGGTCTAAAAAAGATTATTCTATTTAGTCCGTCAGTTAGATTATCAAAAAATATTGGACTCATATTTGGTCTTTTGTCAATCAAACAAAAAATTACGAAGATAAAGCGCATCAAAGTGAGCACGTGACGGAACTTTAACGGGCTATATTTTTATATTTTTTTGTTTGATTATGAAAATAAAAATATATGTTCAATATTTTCTGTTAATCCAACTGACGGACTGATTCGATTTTTTTAGGAAACTAGCCCATTCTAAGCATATTTTTATATACAAGGTCGCCTTCTATAAACGGGTGAAACTTTATCAGAACTTCTAATTATATTAGAGAATCCGTGCCCTATTATTTTCGTTCTTAAAAACGGGCTAGTTTTCCTTTTTATTATTCCTAACAAAAAAAAAATATGAGCATCCTGTCTAGGCTGAAACGTCCCTACGTCATCTCTGTCTCTCTCATTTCAATCGTGCCCCACTCTTCCCTCGGGGTGCACGCACGGGGCACGGGGTGTATTATTTTACGTTGAAATCAAAATAGTTTTTGGCGTTTACCTCGAAAACTGGCGTATAAAAAAATTCTTTTACCAAAAATAATTCATTTAAATTTTAATATAAAATTAAATTTCACCCGTTTATAAAAGGCGACCTTATATATTTCTGACAAACTAAGATTGAGTAGTAGGCTTTTAAAACCACATACCACATACTAGCTTACATTTGAAAACTATAAAAAGTCTCAGCTCCATTGCGGCCGCATCCCCGATTTACTTATTTAGGCTTCAGCCTACCTGATATTAAAACAACCGGCTATTAAGCCTCTTGATGTTAAATCGTCTCCGATTATTGAGTAATGATAAGTTATTGACAGTTCCGCTATAAATTAACAGTGACAAAGGCACGTAAGAACATATACGGAAACGGATGCGTTTTAGCGGCCTTGCCAGCCTCCTGGTATAGTGCGGCCAGTTGTTAGCACGTTTCTTTTCGTTTGCAACATCAGCAGACTTGGCCTTAGAGCATTGGTATTGTTGATAACATAAAACTAAAACAGACTTTAAATTGCAAAAAAAAAATGTTTTTCTATGTTTAGTGCCTTTTGAAATCGCCTATGTTATAATCAGTGATTGGAGTAGGTAGATTAATTTGATGTACTTTGGTAGTGCTAGCATAATATGGATATGCCTTTTTTTCAAAAACTGATACCAAGAAATTCTGGAATCCCGAAGGCATGTCCATATTAACATCAACCTTTGAGTTCATTGACCCCAAATCAATCTACCTATTCCGATCACTGGTTATAATAGAAGTCTTACTTAAAGGAAAATAGTCCACTTTTCATTAAGGATAGTCTTTGACATGCCATAGTTGACATTATTAATGAATTCACAGCTGATTTGAAGTTTATAACCTGTCAGTTGACTTGTCAGAAAACGCTAAGGTCATTGAACTTACGCGAATAGGTTTTTTTACTTTTTTAAAAAAAATAAACGTTAAGGTCATTAAACTTATCGTAATCAGCTAATTTTTTCTTCTTTTTTTTATTAACTGGCCTATTTAAAATGAATAATATGAAATTCGTATTATTGGTTAAGATCTTCACGTCCAAAACCATCCTGCATAATTTTAAATTGATAATTTGGATGTCTGCGAAATCGAAAAAGGTAGTAACTAACTTTGTTTTTGAGTTTGATGTGTCTTATAAGTCATTTTGATTCTGTTCTGCTACAAATTTTGACAGTTCAAGTATCAAGCCGTCCCTTTTTAGTATAGTACTTTTTAGAAAGAGATGGCATGATTTTAGAATGTCAAAGTTTGATAGCAGTTTTAGATAATGTTTATTATTTGTTTAGTTCATCATTTTTCATATTTAAATTATAGAATGAAATCTATAATCCATTTGAATGATGTTTACATGTTTTGATCATGTAGTGATTTTGTAAATTATTTTACACTCAAATAATCGTTATACTGAACTCGCTCCAACATTTCGTATCGTAATTTTTTTCTTCAAAATAGTACTTACAGATTTTATAAAAATTCATTAATTTTTATTAATTAATTATAATTAAGTACTATATTATTTTAGTGGTGGTAGCGCTTTGGTAGTGATTACCAAAGTTAAGCAACCCATGCCGCGGTTGTGAGTTGATGGGTGACCGATCATACTTAGTGACATTTATGACAAGCGTTTCCGTGCTTTAAAAACCATGTACTCGGGTCTATTGTCCCTTGAAGCTGTGAAAAAAATCCAACTTCTGAGTTAAGGTAAAAAAAAAATACGCAAATAAACGTATATTTCGACACTTTCAAGGGAATCAAAATTTATAGGGTAATTTCCGTTGACCTAAAACTGAAATTGGACAAGTAATTTCTTCTACAAGTATAGGCAAAAATATAACTACTTTTGTAATTAAATTGTGTAATTAGTTTGTAAATAAACTGCGAGGCTCGATGTCTGAACTATGAATATGTACTTACAAAAGGCATCGAACCTACGTAAAGTTGCAAGTACCTAAAATTACGTTATTTTGATGTACACCTATGAAACATACGTTAATCGAAAGAGAAAATATTTACAAACAACAAATACTCTTTGACAAAATATCGTCAATGATATACTTTGTTCAGAATTTCAATTTGAACATGTGAATAAAAGTAAATATTACATATTCAATCTAAAATTCTGAACAAAGTATATCATTTACGACATTTTGTCAAAGAGTATTTGTTGTTTGTAATTATTTTCTCTGTCGTTTGACTTATGCTTCATAGGTGTACACTAAAATAACGTTTTTTTAGGTATTTACAACTTTAGGTATGCCAGGTTCCATATAAAAAAGTTCTAAGTCTTTTGTACGAAACCCTCGGTGGGCGAGTCCGACTCGCACTTGACCGGTTTTTTTATACAAACATTCTACAAACAATTAAGAATACAACGTAAAACAAATTGTCCAAATCAATCAAGCTACTATCGAGTTTTAGCGAAAATATTTTTTAATTCATTTGCGGCTATTCTTTAATCCCCACCAATATTATAAATGCGAATGTAACTCTGTCTGTTCGTCTTTCACGCCTAAACTACTGAACAGATTTTGATGAAATTTTACACGGAGATAGTCTAGAACTTGGGAAAGGACATAGGCTAGTTTTTGTTGTGAAAGCTGGACGGATTTTAATGAAATGGAAGGACATGCTACTATTTTTATTCTATCTCCTAAGCGAGTAAAATATGGTGTGACGAAACGTATTCCACGCGAGCGAAGCCGCGGGCACAGCTAGTAATATACAGGGTTATTTTTAAAACATCAACAACCTCCTAGGGACAAAAAAATAACACTTCCCCATACTAAACCGCCACCAGTTGACATCAGTTTGTATGGAGAAGTATTTTTTTTATGATTTCAATGTTGGTCCCATAGAAAAAGTTGTTGTATTGAAGCACCTGAATCAGCCCCTAGGAGGTTGTTGATGTTTTACAAATAACCCTGTATAATCGAAAACTTGCAATGACTTCCTGATCCTCCTAAACGTAACGCAAATATTTATCAAAAGATCACATCTATTAGAGACGCGCTGACTCACAAAAATTGGTTTATTTTAGTCGATCATACATCAGATCATCAATCGGGGCTACTGGGCCGTGACATTCATCAGACATACATCTCATTATGATCATTGTTGACGAAAAAACCCGGCCAAGTGTGAGTCGGACGCACTGAGGCTTCCGTATGAACGAAGTATTGAAATAGTTTGAGTCGTGTCTCGGAGGTTTTTACCGCTTTTTTTCGAGTTTACCTAAAAATGATTTTTTATTTTTTGACGTAACTACAAAATCGACTTCCCATGCAAAATTACTAAGGGCCAGTTTCAACACTTGCTGATAAGTTCCTGATAACCTATCTGGCACTTATTTTGACAGATAACCGATAAAATTAGCTGTCAAAAAAGTGTTAGGTTATCTGGAACTTATCAGCAAGTGGTGAAACTGGCTCTAAATAGCCAATTGAATTTGTGTAAAAAAACAAAAAAATATAATATCTATATTTTCAAGTAATTAATAGAACAAAAGTTATTCTCAATAATGTATAGAATACGTAGTTACAAGGTTATCCTTGATAAACGAAACACCCGGTATAGCTCGAACCGAGGCTTTAAGAATAGGACAAATATTTCCGTGACAAAATGCCATTAAATTGATCTTTATTTAGAAGCCAACAACTATTTTAATAGATGCATTTCCAAGGAAGTCTTCATAATTTACTTAATTTATTCTAGTTTAGTTATATTTGAGTTTGATCGTTGGAAGCTCAGTAATATCAGTGAGTTCGAATATCCTAACGTCATCATCATCATATCAGCCTATTGCGGTTCACTGCTGGACCTGGACATAAGCTTCCCCTAAAGAGCGCCACAGAACTAAATCGAGAACTACACGAACGTTACAATTTCTTATTTAATATTGAAATTATTAATCGACTGAAATGATAGAACAGAAAAATTCACGTAACAACTACAATAAATGACGAAAAAATTCAGACACAACTTCTCGACTTTGAGCTACATATGAGTATAAGTAAATATTATAATGTAATTAATATAACTCATGTAGTTTGAGTGGAAAGACGCCACAATGACATTTATCAATCAGTAAATCGTCAAATATTGCTAATTGTCGACGATGAAAAATAAGTAAATTAGGTCTAAAGTGTATCGACGAGTGTAATGTGTACTACGAGATAGATACATATGTAGGAAACGAAAAAGCGAGTTCAGTATAATGTTGTGTATATCGAAACAAATGACAATCAAACACATCACATAATTTTTTGTCAATAAATTATCACAACTCATAATAATCTACATAAGAACCAGACTTGTAAGTCTTTGAATTTCGCAGGCACACAAAATGTGTGCGTGTGTGTGTGTATGTTCAATAACAATGGCACTACTCGGACAAGCTTCGTACCTCTTGACAGGCAGACCCTCGGCACTATCATGAGACTGCTTTTCACGAGGTTTTTTGCATAGTAGACATAGAAAATCTGTTTGAAACTCTACACTGTGTCTTAATCTTGGTAATCCCTAATTTAAAATCTGTAGAAACTGATGAAAACTTTGATAAAAAAAAAGCTACATAAAAAAGTAATAAAACGGATTGTAAATATGAAGTTTATAAAGATTCAGACACAGTTGGAGCACGTTGAGAAGTTGAACTAACACACAACCACAAGCCACAGTATGTTCATTTTAAATATCATTGAACCGAAAGAAATAAGCGTTTCATTCAACACCAGAGACCCGAAGGAAGAAGATCCTATAAGGAAAGCTCTCCTAGCTACAGCAAAAGGAGTTCCATGTCCAATGGCGCTAAAGATAACAATGGAAACGAAGTGCCATCTGTATCAGAGACAAGAAAGAGATTCGATAAGATGACTGTCACAAAACTCCCAGCGAACGAAACGAGACTCTCGCCAAAGACCTCAGTCGAGCAATACTTGAGTCAACTGAAGGACTGTGAAAATGGAACAGTTGGGTACACAAAAATACCTAAAGACGACAAAATAGTCCCAGTACATTTGCCGTATGTTGAAAAGAACGGGTTGAGTCATAGATGGGAAGTAGGATCCTCATCATCTAGATCCAATTCTAACTCAGATCTGTCCATTAGCAAAACCATTTCAGAACCAGTATCATTAGCGAAGCCTGTGTTTGATAAAAATTCAATGTCATCTTCACTAACCTCAAAATTGCCTTCTGATCGCCTTGCCAGTATTAAAAGTCAATTAGATCCAAACAATCCTATAGGGAAAATTTTAGAAAAGTCCACAGTAATACAAGTGGAGAACGGAGATGATTACAAAAAGAGAAGTAGTCCCGATGTTCTTAGTAAGAAGGAGTCTTTGAAAAACGATATTGAAAAACAAGTGAAAGCGCCAAAACATACGTCTAATTTCGCTTCGTTCATACAGATCTCTCAGCCAATAGCATCTGGTACATCGCCGAAGAAAAGTGAGAGCGAGGAGAAGGAAGTCCAAAATGACACAGGGAGATCCCGAGTCAAACTCAAGTATATAGATTCTGAAGACGATAGACTTGTACTCGAAAATGATATAGAATCTCCGAGCGGCACTGGATTTGAGAACAAAACATTTGAACATGAGAACTTTTTAAAAAAACGTACAGAAAAATCAGAAGACAAAGAGCATTTAGAAGACGGTGTCAAGTCTATGGAGACTAGTACAGAGAGTACTTTTAGTGAGCTCACAGAAGATTCAAGTCCGGAAACGCCGTCTGCTAGAAAGAAGATTCTTGACTCAAAAGACTACGAAGATATCAAAGCGGTAAGTACTCATGTTTTGTTAGTTAAACTTTTCAAGAGTTTCAATACGATAAAACTTTTTGAAATCTGCATGAAGTCTTTTCAAAAAGTTATGTATCAGCGCTTTGTCGTGCGTATCAAATTTATCTAAAAAGTTTTTATGTAATATCTTAAGTTTCAAATGCAAGCTCTTGAAAAGTTTTAAGCACTCCATATTTAATATAGTGGCCATTTGTTCGCACCTCTACTCAAAAACCCATTTTGGGACGTGTTTCTGAGATGATTCTCCGAACATAATATTTGTCAATTATATCAACCTCGTCAGATGCATGCAATGTGTTATGAATGACACTTTACAAATTATGGAAGAGAATCTTCTCGGTATAAGTACTTTTAGTCTAGTCTGCAATTTCCTATTGATTTTTTGTGTCTTGTTAAAAACCATCTAATATCTCTGATTGAGTAGATGAGGAATTTTGTATTCTTCCACAAATTCTATTTGTGATATATATTTTGACGCTATTATCTCGCACATTAAGAAATTTTTACATTTGACAAACTCCATCGCCGCTAATACAATTTGCTGGGAATATATTAGATAGTTTTTATTTTACCAGGTTCGTATTTATTCCGTCTAGTATATTTAGTCCTAGATAAACATATTCCTTTGTGTTTTTGTCCAATTTACTGTTTTCAAATACAGGTATACAAAGAGGGTTTGGTTTTGAATCTATGAATTATCTGAAAGGATAGGAGAGGCTGTTTGTGCAAGATATTGGTGTGGTGTATCAGTCAGTTTGGTTGGGACGATGTAAAAGAACGCGGAAGAGGGTCTATATACTGAATAGATGAGTATGGTTATAACTACAAATAGTGCGAAAGTTATGGATTGGATAAATCAGGTTTTAATTCTAGCAATGAGAAATAATATGTACACATGGCTACGAATCAAACTGTACATTTTCAATATAAACGAATAAAAAGACCCCTTTTAAAATAAAAGTTTACCTGAAACGAGTAAAGGAAATGTGTAGCTTATCGTGTAGCCATGTGTTGTAAAGACAACGGCGGATCAACCTACCCAAACAGATAAAGGTCATTGAATTGATTTTCAACTTTAAGTCCGACACGTAGAGATCAATATCAACTGACAAAATTTTACGTTTTGTGGTAGTTTGACGTGCTGTTGTCTGTACTTTAAACACTGTGGTCTCCTTTTCAACCTCCAAATGGGTCAATTTTTCGTAAATAGTATTTACCCTCTGCCATTGCCATCGGAGATTTATTATAGATGAATCATCATCATCATAGCTGGGAGTAGCTTACGTACCTGAAACCTAAAGTAATTTAGACACGGCTATGTCAGTGTACGTTTTCAGGATTCTTTTTGCTAGCATTAGTCATGTTAAGAGTGTCAGGCGTACAAGACAAAATATCTCCGAACAGAAATAGACGACCTCTTTTCAAAATGCCAACGAACTCTTTTATTTTGACTTGTGAGATTTTAAACTCATACGTAACTAGAAATTATTTGTCTTTTGGCCTTATGATATCTAGTAATGCCATATATGACAAACGCGAGTTGAATCTTATGTTCCGTGCCCATTTCTTCCATCCAAATGGATGTGATTCGCCTACAACGGTTTTTGCATTTCACAAGTGCGCGTGCGCTTAATGGTGGTTACACGTATATATGCATTTTGTGCTAGTGTGCGCTGCTGCTGGCTCGTGCACACACATTAACATAACCAGTGCCGAATTAGCTCAAAGGCTGATTAAGCATTTGCTTAGTGTATCACGTCTTGGGGTCACCAGAAACCGCACCAAAAAAAAATAGTTTACTTATGGATAGTGGGCCCCACAGGCGTAGATTGCTTAGGGCATCAAGCAGTCCTAATTCGGCACTGAACGTAACTTGCAAATACGTTACACCACAAGTAAATCTTACGCTTAATCGTACACTGCAGGAACTGTAGCAAAAGGTATAGCAATTTCTTGGAAGTGACTATGTGTTTGCGCCATTTGGTGTAGAGACGTTTGGACCGTGGGGACCGAATGCTAAATTACTTTTTGGCAAAATAGCACCAAAATTTATTTTTATTTCGGATAATGAAAAAGCTGGTTAGTTCCCCGCACAAAGGCAATTCGTTTCGTTTAGCAATTCAGTGATGAAACGGTTCCAGTATCCTCGCCACCATGCCTCAAGGTCACGCTTTTATTTTTAAATGGATAGTTTTCAGTTTTAGGTTAAGTTAGTTTATTCAAAGTTTTTTTTTATTAATTCTATCATATAATATGTATAGTTCGTATAAATATATAGATTAATTTGGAATTAAAAATAAATGACTAGTCTTATTCCACTTACACAGATAGAGACTCTGTTTTCTAAAAGGTATTTAGTCCCTGCCAAATTAATTATATTTTATCCCAGTTTTAGTAGAATTCTAAAAGTAAAAGAATGTTAGAACATTAACTTAGTTCAATGCACTGTATCCCGGAAAAAGAAGTCGTGTGTTGTTTTAGGCTAACAGCCAATATGTCTGAATTGTTCTTGACGATGCCAAAGTGTTTAATGTCAATTTCAGAATCGGTAAAAGTACAATTTTATATTTATTCTCTTATATAAGTACTAGTAGATTGTCGCTTCTGCTTACAGATTCTTTATTTTATTCATAATCTATGTCAGACCATTTTATTCTTTGACGCATGAGACATAGAGCCTAAAGCTTCCACTGAATATTATTCAGTTTTGTCTAAAAATATTATCAAATCTCAAAGTCCAAAGTGCTCATATTGCTCATGTCATGTCAACTTTTGGACATAGGTCTCTCTCAGGGCACCACACTGAGCCCTCTCCTTTTCCTTTGCCTCTTGACCTTTTTTTATTTTCTACGATTTGAAGCGTCTTCTCTTTCAAAATGTTGTAGATTTATAATAAAATTTTATAGCCCAGTCACCTGTTATCTATAATTTTTAATTGTTAGTTGAAAAAGACATTTCGCTTTAGACAATGCAAGAGACGCGTCGCGCCCTCCTTTCGATAGAGTAATCTAAAAATACCTCCACATGAAATGTAACGTATCTAAAATAACACGGTAATACTCATAGCCGTCGGACGGCGGTGTTTTTTTGGAACCACGTGCTGAAAATTCGGAAAACCGGCCGCCATTTTGTTCGGAAAGCGCGGGAGTTTTGACAAACCGCGAGTGGCACGTCAGATTTGGCGCGAAGATTGTCTATGGTCATATTTTTTAAAAGGTACAAGGTTTTAAGAATTTTTACTGTCTGCATTACCGGCCAGTGTTGTCGTCTGCATAGATGAAATCGAAAGTAGATTTTAGCTAGCTTAAAATAGCCGGACTGTGCATTTGCTTACTGGCTGACCTTTCGAGATTTTTATAGCGCGTCAACTGTCCATTTCGTTAAGATAATTTGATATATTTCTACTTTAAAATACCAGATATTTATGTGGTCTTAAAAATGTAAAGATTAACCTTAGCCAATATTCTAGCATCAAGAAAAACTTATGAATAAATCAGTGTTCTGTTCTATGTCTACTTAAAAAGCATCGTGACTGTAGGATAAAGGAAATCGTTTCTTAGAACAAAAAATGCCAGATGAAATCTTAAAACGATTTATTCAATATGAAAATAGCATTTCTCTGATAGGTTTTCTCGCAATTTACGCTCCCATCCCAAAATTCCAATAATAAAACAAATTATCCTCCAAAAAGTTTTTAACATTCCTTATCTATGGTACGAACTTCGCTGGCCGTTAGTCATTGACATTCAAATTTGAAAATCGGAACGTCAGAACTGACAGTTGGCCATTTGGAAATATTTTTTGCAAACTTTTTTTGTCGTGATTTATTTAAATGTACGTGTGATACTGTGATTCGTTGGAAGAGTTGGTTGTGTTCAAAATAATTGTGTTTATTGGTTCGTATTTATTTTTATATATATATTCACAAGACCGATTCAGTTGGGATATAATTGAGCTGAATTTCTGATTATGTCAAGATTACATCAGCTTCTGTTTGGATGAATAAATAAGCCCAACGGTTTAGCAAGGTAAAGTGGCAGTGAGCGGGGCACAGCACGTAGAACTGACGGCTGATGGGGTAATAAGGTTTAGGAATAAAGGCCACGCACGTACCGACAAGCGTAGCGTAGGACGTGTACCCACAAGTAGGACAGGCGACCTGGTAAAGGTTGCAGGAAGCCGCTAGGTGCAGGTCGCTTTCAACCGGGCAATCTGGAAGTCACTGGCGGAGGTCTATGTTCAGGAGTAAACGTCCTATGGCTAAATGATGAATTAAGTACATGTATCTAATTTAAAAATATATGTTGTCCAAGTGAGGAGTCACTGTCACTCAGTCAAGATCGCTAGGAGTACCCATTTGTCATTTTTTGAATGGACTCGAAGGTTTTCAGCCTCTTCGACAAGTGGCTCTCGGTAGGGCTTTTCTTTGAGAACCTGCGAGTTCATTTTGAACGATGTCAAGCAATGGACTGATGGGCGTCATCATCACTTAAAAACCGGTCAAGTGCGAGTCGAACTCGTGCACCGCGGGTTCCGTACAAACTTGTAAGTAAATGAAATGAAATGAAATTTATTTGCATATGAAAAAGGGTACATTGTGGATGGAATTGCGGTATAACGTTCAGCTTTTTCAGCCATTTACAAATAGCATGCAAATATTAAATAAAATAAATTGAAGTCTAATTGTCGAAAATGTAAAATGTCAATGTCAAAACGAATAAAATAAATAAATAGTTCGCCCATCGATTCGCGAAGATTATTACCGCTTTTTCCGAGTATGTTTAATGATGTTTTTTTTCGGGCGTTCTTAAGGTTCCGTAAGCCAGATAATATGTGGCTTATGGAAAAAAAAGGGAACTTATAGCACTACTCATGTATCTGTCTGTTTTCTCCACCTAAACTGGACCATAAATTCTTAAATTAATTATTTAAAATAAATTGTTTAAAAAACCGACCAAGTGCGAGTCGACAATGCATCATAAACGGCGGTATCTTTTGATTAGTTATTAGAAATTTGCTTTTTTATGCTCTTATGTTGTTGTTTTTTACCTTAGACTTTTTATAGTTTCATCTTTTTTTAGGGGAACCCTGAATAATGAAAGTAATTAATAGCACCCCTCCTCCCATCTCCATACGTTTTCCATCTACAATTTTAAGTTGTTTCTTAAAATAATTTTAAAAGAACATGGTAGATTTATAGTACGAAACGGATTACGGAACCCTCCTCACTCGAGTTCAACTCACATGTGAGGGTTTTTTTTAAATATTCTATCTGAAAAATGTCTAACCTTGCGTCATTTTGCGATAACTTATCTATCGTACAGGTGACTCCAAGAATAAGCATTCACTTTCAACTACCTTATTCCGTTGTGATAACAGTCAAGACCTGTCAGAAGTAGGTAATTTTTTTAGTCATGTATACAGATTAAATATATCGGTACAAGATTATGTGTAGATATAGTATGTGATTTAATATCAGTAGCGTTGATTTTGGATTTAAAAACTGTATTCTTAAAGATAACTTTAGTTTAAAAAAGTTATTTGGTAATAACTGATATATTCCTGAAGCAATCATACAAATTAACCATTGTGTAGCTAGAATCTAGATCTCATGAAGTGATATTACGGAAGAAAAATGTGTTAAAAATAATAATTTGACATTGAAAAATATTGGAGCTTCCGCGTCAAAATAGTGGTCTTGAAACATATTAGTTAGACAAATAATCTTGTACTTATAATGTGCGAATAGCGTTATTAAATGTGTTAAAGTTAGCAAAATACGTGGGTTAGATAAAATCTCAAAATACAATATTTCAGTTTAAAAAATGGACAGGAAAAAACATAGTCAAACTGTGAAGATGTTGTAAAAAATACACTAAAATCGCGATACGGTTAATATTAAAGTGATGTTTGATTTGAAGTGAAGAAACACATGTATTTTTATGTCGTAATTAAAAAATAATAGGTTATTGACAAAATTTTAACACTGTGCTAATAGTGATTCAAGACGTGTGACGCAAGTGAAGTGTCGAAACATGAAAAAAAGTGACATTATAACTTATATTTTTACGAAATCATATCCGACGAAGAAACTTGACTATTGAAATAACATGCTTGTGTAAATGAAGACCTTAATGCCGAAAGTCAAAGGTGCAAAACTGCACATTTTTAACGAAGTTATGCACAACGTACAAGTTAGAAAAAGAAACATATCTTCCGTGTTCTGCGTTAGCATACATTATGGGGCCTTCGGAGCTTACAGCAATGTCAGATTACTTGTAAGTTTAAAATTTTCGTCTATCATTGTCATCATTTCAGTCACAGGACGTCCACTGCTGAACATAAGCTTCCTCCAGTGATTTCCAGATTGGTCGGTTGAAAGCGATCTGCATTCATCGGCTTCCAGCAACCTTTACCAGGTCGTCTGTCCACCTGCCCACCTTGAGCGTGGACGTCCTACGCTGTGCCTGCTGGTGCGTGGCCTCCATTCTAAAACCTTTCTGCCCCATCGGCCTTCAGTTCATTTTCTTCTATAGTCTTAAAATTCTGCTATCGCGATCCAACTGCCATGTCCTTACAATGCTCATGTGATTAGTGATTTTGTGTCTCACTTATTCTATTATTAGTGCACTGCTGGACGGCGGTCTCTCCCATTGCATGCCACTGACCCTAATCCTCGGCTCTATCCCATTTGCTGCCATATTTTTTTTGTATATCGCTCCAACATACCGGATGGCCCCCTACGCTGCAGTTGTCATGTCGCGGTCTCTATTCCATTATAAACCCACTATTTCTTTAAAATCGACTGATTTTCAATTCTTTCGATTGCGATACGTGACGAAACTTTACCATCTTCTTTATCAATGAACCATATTGTATTCGTTAGTAGCTTTAATTATAAAGCCATTATTCTTTCAGGCCTACAAAAACCATTTATGACACTTTTGGAGTACGGAAGTAAAGTTCTCTTTTGTGATCTTTAGTAAATTGTAAATTTTCTAACATTACATCTAATTATTAAATCTTTAGACTGCGATTTGATGGTATAACGGCTAAGGACGACGTGAACGGAGAAGTGGAGTGATATGAAATTCATAGTACGGACATTCCATCACAGACATTTCATTGGCAATTTAGTGCACACGTCATCAAACCGCTATGCTATTGTCTGAACCAGTTATTTTTATGGCACCATAGCCACGGTTCAAGGGCGCCAGCGGAATAATGCCACAGTATACGATGATACAGAAGACTAATTCACTAGAGAGTGGGTTTGATTGAGTAGCTATTACAATATTAACATGGATATGCCCAGTACAAGTTTTGTTACAATAATTACAAATTTTACTGGGCATATCCTAATATTGCTACCATATCCGCTCTCTAATAATCGCAGTATGCTGGCACTCAAGATGATAGTGCAAACTAAAAATATTCTGTACTGACTGATAAATTAAATTCCCACGACCCCGGCTCGTTAGCCGCCCACATCACTCGCAGAACTCACAAATGTTGAGAAAGAAAAGTTCTCGAGTGGCGACCACGAAGTGAAAGACCATGAGGTTGGTTCATGGCAGTTTCGAGAAACCGCTGGATGCAGACGGCCGTTGACCCCGATTCAGAAACATTCGATAGGAAATTATCGACCGGAAAACCACGTGACACTACATGATTTAACATTAGTATCACGTGATTTACTGGCTGTCAATTTGTCAACTGGTTTTGAATCGCGGATTAGAGCCTCTAACTCACGTTCTGTGGATATGTCCAGAAGTAGCCTTCCAATGGCTGATTATGATGAAACAATTCTTTATTTGCATTGCATACTATCTAACTACCTGCTTTATCCGCAATTCCGCAGCTTACTGTTGTTTAACAGTGATAATTCTCAATCGATGTTGCAATCATCACAACGTAACTAGACTGAGTAGCCTCAGGTAACTTATTGCGGTTCTTAATAGTTAAAATGAAGTGTGCTAGGAAATGTGATACTACTATACTTTTTAAAAATAAAAAGCATATAATTGTTTCTTATGTTTGCTGTGCCCTTGCGGGGTGTCACTTGTACCTTAACTACCCTGTAACATTTTATGAATCACGTGACTCATAAAAATAATAAAAATATCAGATATAACAACATTTTGAAAGTGACAGAGATTGTTGACATTTTTCAATAGTTTTTTTTTTATAATAGTTAAATCAAATTAAGTTTGAAAAAATCCAATAAATGTCTACTTCGTATTTAGATTTTGTTTAATAGGTAAGATTATTAACTAGAAACGTTAAAAGGCCTACGTTGCAACGCACAGTACTCTGTTATAAATAAACCTACTGTTAATAATATTATTGTGGTATTATGTACCCCGATTGTGAAATTTGGCAATGTTACCTGGCGTTACATCGGCACTGTACAACTTATAATCAGTATCGGTGATATCCCAACAAAATTGGTCTCGCGAAATGTCATTTCCCGCGGACATAACCTAGATTTCCCGCGTATTTAACTGTCAACTTGACATTACCAACTTTTTCACAATGGCCGCGGTTGCAGAAGAAAAATAAAGTGAAAATCTCAGTGACCTTGCCAGTATTATATCCGGGCTTTGCCCTGTGGACATCGAGAGTGAACTATTTATATTTATTTATACTGAACAAGGCGTTTGGAGTATGCCTCGGGCAGGGTGGTTCGATTAACATCAAAAGTGAATTATTGAGCAATGTGAAGTGTCAGTAAAACTTTTTGTGTGAAAATTGTGACGTTCGAATACCAGTGACTGTGTTTTAAAAAATATTTTTAGGGATTTGTTCTCATAGTTTTCAATATTTGATTTACTCTTATTTGTGAATTATATTTCATGTCTCTTTTGTCTCGAATTACTTTTCGAATCCCAGTGCAAAAATCCTTAATTTAATTGTTACATATTTTTAGATAAACCAATTTAAAAAAAAAAACATTCAAATATATTAATATTTAAATAAATATAACAAAAACTAAAGTTAAAAAAATACTTGAACGCTAAGTGTTGCGAGGGGTTGTAAGAGAAAATTTACGAAAAATATCAAGGAACTGTGTTCAACAAACAAACTTTGTGATAATATATTTACAAATTTCAAAAGAAACTACCTAATACCAAACACGATTGTGACCAAGTTACAGACAATAACCTAGATTTTCTTCAAACTCAATTTCATTAATGTTTAACTAGGATTATTATCAATATCTTGAACTGCTTTAAAAGTCATATGTCTAAAGTTTCTTGGAATATACAGAGCTGTTTCAACAATTCAACCTGACAAATTAGCAATCTCCATCCAAATTTTATCTGCAATCTGAAGGTCTGAATCAGCAATTTGACAGTCTCTTGAAGAGAACACTGAGAATTAGTACAAAAGATTATTCCAACAATCACCCAGAACTTCAAATTAAGAAAAGTCACGGAACGTCGTTGACTCGCCTCGCGCGTTCCACCAAGTACCGCTCACCACCGCATGCTAACGTACTACGAAGCGCTGATCATCTTAGCATGCGTGACGACGAGCATCCTCGCCCTTCGGCATGAGGTGTGGGTGCCGGCGGTGCTTCGAGCCGCGCCCGCGGAGCGTCGCGCCGGGGCATGCGCGCCCGTCGCAGCCGCGGCTGCCGCTGGTCGGACAGAGGACGTATGGCGTCAACACGTATCAGGTTAAAGATTAAGACCATAAATATTATTTAGGTACACAATACTTACATTTCATGAAACCAATTACCGTCACAGCCTCGGCTGCGACGCGTATGGCGTCAACACTTATCAGGTTAACGATTTTTGGGACAAATATTATTTAGGTACACCATATTTTTTACGAAGCAAAGTACGTGTCTTTCCTTGGGTCGCGGCCACTATAGCCTATTAGCTAAATTTCAAGTCAGTAGATGCCATAGTAAGTCTTTTACCTGGTACTTTGTAGAAAAAAAACAGTACTTCCTTAGTTCAAGAGTTATTTATGTATTTTGTGACCGCGTCACAAAGTATCGCGCGGCCACCTTTAGATCAAAGGAAATGCTAGATATTATTCAAATTCATAAATTGGAAATAAATCTACACTGGAAATATTCGTGCTTCACAAAATATCAGTTTTTTTTACATAAATTATCGAGGAACCCTATAATTCAATTGATAATGACCTATCATAGAATTACAAAACGCCTTAGAAATGATTATATCAAATTTTACTTCTTAAGAATCCGTACTAAACAACAATATTGTATCAAGCGTTACTACACTTATGACTTTGATTTACAAGTTTTTGAAGTATACAATTTATACAGGGTGGCCAAACAGTGAAGATCAAAAAACTTTACCGCTTTTCAATTCGGATAGGTCTCGGAACGAGAGATCTATAAAATTTTATTTAATGAAATTACTTAAATTAATATACCTAAAAAGTTCCTCGATAAATCATGAAAAAAAATTTTTTTTTGAAGTGCTTACAGTGTAGATTTATTTCCAATTTATGAATTTGAATAGTATCTAGCATTTCCATTGATCTGAAGGTGACCTCGTGGGAGAGCATACTTTGTGACGCGTCCACAAAAGTAAGGAAGTACTGTTTTTTTCCCCAAAGTACCAGATAATAAGACTCACTGAAGCATCTACTAGCTTAAAATTAAGCTGATAGGCAATAGTGGCTGGACCCTAGGAAAGACACGCCAAGTACGCGCCCAGTGCAGCAGTAGTTAGCTTTTAAACATTAAATTAGTACTGGTAACGTATGTAGATGATGTTGTTATATTTAGTTGAGATGTATAAAATCATTAATTAAGTTGATTCAGTTAGATTAAATTTGGTTGAACTCTAGTTAAAAAAACTAATGGTTATTGAAATCTAAAGCTTAACAATGCATTTTTAGTGAGTAAAAGTTATAGTTACATTGAAATAAGTATGTTATACAACTGTATTTTGATGTTAAACAGTAATATATTTCAAAACATAGGTTTTTTTATTTTTTTATAATTATAAAGAAAATTATTGTTGTGCAAATAATTAGTAATACATTTTGTAGACTAATATAATTATTACAAGGAAAAAAATATTTTCTTACCACGGCTACGAATTAAAACCCAATCCATAATGTTCGTGCGTATAGAGCGCGCGCCGCGCCGCATCGCAGCTAGCCGCCGGTCGTCGCGCGTCGCCGTCGCCGGCCGCGAGCACAGCCGGTGGGCGGTCGACCTGGCCGCGGCGACGCTAACGCGAATGGTAGCGAACGATTGCGAATGAAAATGTGTGAGATGGTTTTTAGAGGTTTTTTTACTAATCTTCGTCTTACATTCCCAGTATCAATCCCTACATAAATAGGAATCTTTTTTGTTGATATCCAGTTAGGGGTTCTAACTTACGTAATTAGAAAGTACCACCGATAGCATTTTTATTTAGAAAAGGTGTATAATGTGTAAAAACAAAGGTTGTAACAGCTTACTAACATTAGAGAGCGTATTTGATGAAGAAATAATTCCATTAATGTGGTTATGACCGGTGCAAATTATAATACTCGAAATAAAAATAAACTTGCTGGTCCTGTGTTACCGGCTTCAGACTACACAAAGTTGGTGATTCAGGTTAAGGGAAATAAATGCATTAATTTCTAAAAAAACTCTTCATACTCTTGTTTCAAATTTTCAATAAACTTTCCATACTTTTGTTGAACTGCCTTTTCATGATTTCAAAATTTACATAAAGAAAATCTTATGAAAAAAGATATTATTAAGTAGACAATGATTTAGTGACGTTTATAACCTGCCTAGCTCGCACTTACTACTTGTAAAATTTCCTGTAAAAAATGCTGACAAAGGTGACTGAGTTTTTTGCGCCGTTTCTCATCACCAACCGATATGTAGTCCCGAAGCGGAGTGGTAGGGCAAAGCTATATTTTTGTGACGTGTTTAAGTGCCCGGAATTAGGCATATACACTGAATAAATGACTATTATGACCAGTGATTGGAATAGGTAGATTGATTTGAAGTACTTTGGTAGTGCTGGCATAGTGTGGATATGCCTATATGTGTGGAATCCCGGAGGCATGTCCATATTAACATCAATGTTTGAGATCATTACCCCCAAACCAATTTACCTACTACGGTCACTGATTATGACTTGTTGTTAAACTTGTAACAAAAATTTTACCGTCATGTCCATATAAATACAACGGTATTACTTCAAAGCCGCTCTCTTGTAATGACCCAGTCGACAGTTCACCAACTTACAACGTCAAACTTACTTAATCGATATTGAACTCTGTTTGTCCGACATTAAGTTAGAAATCGGCTGCAGTAACTTGACATGAGTAGGTGGACCTGCCTCTGACTACTATATGTATACTATGGTTGAATGTAACTTGATTAAGTCAAGTCAAAATTGTTTTTTTTTTTTTGCGATAAAAAGGGTAACATATTCCAATTTAGTGGATGTTATTACAACTAAATGGTTACCCTTACCTCTTGCCTTCTGGTTTAAAGCAATAAATAATTAGTTTTAAATAGTGTGTGAGTGTGATTCTATTGATTTTTGTATGAGTATAGAAAGATTGATATGGTTTGCTAGATCAGCAGTTTATGTCTATGTTAATGTATGACCGGAAAATGAGGAAATGGTGTGGGAAGTATTTATAAACGAGCTTATTACCTTTAGTCGAAAACCGCAAAGCTAAAGTGGGAGTGGGTAGGACACGTGTGCAGAATGCATCCGGATAGGTGGGCCCAAATCCGCACTCGATGGGTACCTACAGACGGCTGTCGCCGAAGATGTAGACTCAAGAAAAGATGGTGTGACGATTTGGTTAACCTGACGAGGGATTGGGAGTCATTAGTCTGAGGGAGACCTTTGCCCAGATGTGGGATTGAACAGGTTGGAAAAAAATACCTTTAGGTTTAGTCACAGCGAAGGCCTAGTGTAAGTTTTTATTCTATAGCTTTTGATGAAAACGTAAACGCCGATTTGTAAGGAAAAATATAGTTCCGATGGTGTGTCGCTAGGTGGCGCTACCAGTCCATACAAAATCAGAAACACGTTTACTTTTCGATCGGTTTATAAGATAAAAATTCACACTAATCCCTTGGGTTTCGTTTTTAATTCACGTAGTTTTAAAACTGTTCTCTCTTTTGTATTTCTTTATTGTTTAAAGCATGTGTTTTATTAAATTAGTAGTCTTTATTCAATTTCGGTGTTAATGTTCCCTTATCCATAGGCTGGTTAAAAATTTTACTTCTCTTTTGCTGTTTATATAAGGTGAGTAGTAGGTTTGGGATATGCATTTTCTGTTATACTGAGAGCCTAGAGTGAGTTAAAAAAAACACTTCGCATAAACCTATCGAAAATAATACAAAACAACGTTTACTATTCGATCGATTTTTGCGAAGCAAAAATTTACAAAACTCACGCTCACTAGGCCCTCTGAATTAAGATTTCACGGTCATAAACAGTGGAAAAAACTAAATCGGAATCAATACAGTGAACCAAACCATGAACATATTTATGGCGCTTGCAACATTACCCAAATATCGGAAATTCATAAATAAGGTACATGGAAATTATCCCGATTTAGATCCAATTTTCAGTTATAACCTGTTTTGACTCCTTGTAAATATTTAGTAAAACCTTTTTGCAGTTGTTTTTATAGTGTAGATGTTGCATGAGATTTTGTTTTGTATTTTGTTTAATCCTAATTTCACCATTGATCATGTCATAGGCCAATTTTTGATACCGTTACTAAATAAAGCACATTTTATTACTGATCAGAAATTGGCTTTTAAAAATGCAATGTGGTCATGCTAGCGGCACGCACACATCTTTTTTATTCAATACAGGTACAATTTTCGATCTTGTATTAATTAACATAACTCATTAATCACAGCTGCAAGTACCTGAAAGTGAAAATCTGTTCACGTGCGTTGACACTATCACGACTCGACTTGAGTTGTCGATCAAAGAGCTAAGCTAAGTTACATTAATTCAGAAGTGGCGCCCTCTAGAGTTTTGTGTAGAAATGTCATAGAAATAATACTGAAGCTCAGCTCTTAACCGGCAACCCTCGAACTCTTTGCAAACTAACATTGAACACCTGCGCAGGAGTTGGCAGGCGGCAAGAGTGGCCCGAGTGGGTTGCGTAGGAGCAGCGAGCGATCCGAAACCGCGGCAGACGCGCGGACCGAGAAGACGTCCAGTCACACTAGTGGTGAGTTGATAACAATTATTATTTCTTCTGTCTGGTCAATTGTGTTTTTTTTTAATGGCAACCAAACTGCGCGAGGTTTATTTCTGCCAATGTTGAGTGGGATACTTGGAGTAGTCACAATAAATACCGAGTTTTTAGTTTTTATTGCTTTACATGGATTCCGTGAAGGAAAAAAAAGGCTACTCCTCCCGTACAGATTTCAAGAAGCCCCATCGGGTTTATAGCAAGTTGTCTACGAGACAAGTCACTTGACACTCGATGCGCGTTGAATACAATGATATTTCAATAGTTCCAGATCTTTATCACTTCACAAAACATTAGAACACAAACTACACAAAACAAAGCTCTTTAAATGATAAATAAAAACTATTAAAATATTACCTAGATGGACTTTTTGGACTCATTGCACCAAAAATTGACCATTTGGCATTTTGTATCGCTCTGTTTAGGTCATCCCTCGTGCAGGTCTAGGGACACAAATGACAGGATAGTAGATAAGCCATTGTTGGGTCCGCGCCACAGTCACACCAAAAAGAGAAGAACTTGTAGAGTAAATCATGAAACAAAAAAAAACATATAAAAAAATTAAAAAAGTTAACCATGTTATGTAAGTAAATCAAACTGTAAATAGACTGTTGACCTGTTGTTATCCCTAATAAACAAAATAAATAAAATTAAAACCGAAATATTAGAATTTTATTTACAAGAAAGATAAAATGACTTTATTTCTGAAACAGCTTACTTATCAATTTTAATTTTCGGGATTTTTATCGATAATTTTTTGTTAGTTTGATCAAGTGTAAAAACTACACATTGTAGATACGTTTGTTTCACTGTATAAAAATACTTTTTCGTCTATTCCAGGCTTGAACGGCCTCCGCAACATCGGCAACACGTGCTTCATGAACAGCGTCCTCCAGTGCCTGTCCAACACGAGGCCGCTGCTCGAGTACATGTTGGAAGACAAGTACGCCGACGACATCAACACGACGCTGTCGTGCATGAAGGGCGCGCTCATGAGAGGTTGGTTATATGTTCATTAGGATAACGATTAAGGGACATTTAGAACTTATCATCAATATCATTTCAGCCATAGGAAGTCCACTGCTGAATAGACCTACCCCAGTAATTTCCTGAATCCAGCGGCTTCCTGCAACCATTTGCCATATCATAGGTTTGTATAGATTGATTATATTTGGGGAAGATACTCTCGGTCGGGTCCAGTAGCTTGTGTATATAAGGTGCTTCATAAATATCTGCAACGGCTGAAATGGGTAAAAGCATTGCTTATATAGATTACGATAGTAAAGAAATTTTATGTCCAGAACATCATTAATTTTTTCATAAAAAAAAATATATTAAATAAAGATTAGGCTTTATTCTGTCTCAAACCGTCCACATCTGTCCAAAAATGCTAACGTTTCACATTATATGTATATAATAATTATATATATATATTATAACATGTTGTATGCCCGCTCCCGCGCAGTGTCTAGGGCGGATGACGAAGTGTGTTATGCAAATTGAAGCAAGTAACCATTTATTTACTGTCTTTTCGCAAATAATTAATTACCGATCCGGGGCACGTAATTCCTTCACTATCGTAATCTATATAAGCAATACTTTTACCAATTTCAGCTGTTGCAGATATTTATGAAGCACCTTATATTTAAAATGAGATTTTTCAAAGCTCTAAGGGAGACAAGCCCAAAATGGATAACCGGCCTAAAACGGGTAAGCATTTAAAATTTTGTACCTTTCTCATTAGTTTCCACGTTTGCTTCAACGTGTTTAAGTGCGTGTTACAACGCTCACGCCGTTCCTGTACACGCTTACATTGAAACAATGCAAAAGGCACAAAATTTAAAACGCATACTCGTTTCAGGCAAGCTACCTGTGTTGGGCTGGTCTCCCCTACGTACTTTAGCTCGCTAATCCGTCGTACTATGTCAGGGACTTTTGCTCGTTTACGGAATCTCTGATTTGATCTTACATATAGCACGTAGGTCGATGAATGGAGGCCACGTACCGGCAAGCACCAACAAGGTGGACAAACGACCTGGTAAAGATTGCAGGCAGCTGCTGGATGCAGGCATCCGCTCCAACCGGCCAATCTGGAAGTCTTTGTACACTGTACTATACTATAAAGTGAAAGAACATTCACTTTTTGTAGGATTTCTAATATACAGATATAAAGCCATTAGTTAATAATAGAGTTATCCAACAAAATTGAAATGGAAACAAGCATGTAAGGAACATTATAAATATAAGGCTTTTCATCGAGAGTAGCTCAGTTAATTTTTAAAGATTTTTTCTCGTATTCTAACAAGCTATAATAATAATAAATAAATAAATAAATAAAATCATTTATTTGCCAGAAGATGGTTACACAGTGTTCTTAAAATAATATTCACCAACATATTCTATCGCCAGGGACGTGCAAATTCTGATAAGGAGATCTCTACATTATTTTTAATAACCATTAATTTACGTTAATTTTAAAGAAGAAAGATGTCATGGTCCTTGGTTACAGAGTTTAAAATACAAAAAAATATATATATAGCTACTTCTATTATTGATATTATTGCAACTGTTTTCTCTTAGTAGATAATAAAATATATCATTTCTCATTCATTAATATCTCTGTGTGTATTGTTGAAAGTTGTATGTCATAAGTCACTGTTAGTTTTAGAATAGTAGATATTATGAGGCCTATGTTCAGCTACGTCACATGAATATCGTTATTTGCAGCGTTCGGAAGTGTGATCAAGGAGTTGTGGCGCACCGGCGAGTGCGACTCCGTGGTCAACACCACGACGCTCAAGTCGCAGGTGCAGAGGTTCGCGCCGCGCTTCATGGGGTACAGCCAGCAGGACGCACAGGTAACTGTTGCACGTAGTTGGACGACCAATGACCTGTCCGAACTTCCTTGTAATGTATAACTTGTGAATGTGTAGACTTGTTAGTTTTGATAAACAGGGGACAAGTCTGAGAACACGGTTTGACAACCAAGTCTAAGAACACGGTTGGACGAACAAGTCTAAGAACACGGTTAGACGAACAAGTCTAAGAACACGGTTCTATGAACAAGTGGTTGGATAAATGAGTTTAAGAACACGGTTGGATAGCCAAGTCTAACCATCACGGTTGAACGATCAAATATAAGAGCCATTATGACTTACTGCCGCACCCAGAGACGTCGCTTAACTTTAATAGTTACTTTAGAAAAACCTCTATTACTAAAGCCGCTATGAATAAAGAATGAATTGAATGAAAAAAAAATGTTATTTAACACTTATTGTTAATTGGCGTTTCTGAGTGCGGTAGTAAGTCCAGAAACGTCTACCGACACTATTAGACGACCAAGTCTAACAATACAGTTGATTATGAGCCCAAATACTTTCTCCAAACTAATTATAAGGTACTAACATAAATTGTAAGTTTTTGTGTATTACTAACCCAGTTAGATATTGTTGTCTGAATACTTTTTCTGAATATTTGTTGTATTAACACTGACAGACAACCAAGTCCACAAACACGACTATACGACCAATTTCGATAAGAACACTTGAGTCCAACAATTCAGTTAGGCGACTAGTTCCGCCAACACGATTGTACATAGTCCATCGAGTCCAATAACATTGTTGGACGACAAAGTTCAATAACATCGTTGGACCACCAAGTTTAAAAACACCGTTGGACGACCAAGTCCAATAACATCATTGTTCGACCAAGTCCAGTAACATGGTTGGACGACCAAGTCCAATAGCATCATTGGAAAACCAAGTCCATTAACATCGTTGGACGACCAAGTCTAATAACATTGTTAAACGACCAAGTACAATAACATCGTTAGACAAACTTTAAAAAAAAATAAAGTTCCACTAATTCGTCATATTTCCGTGGTCCTAATGCGTCACCAAATGAATAACCATCAATATGTCATCTTTGCAGGAGTTTCTGCGTTACTTGTTGGAAGGTCTGCATGAAGACGTGAACAGAGTCACCGTCAAGCCGAAGCCGATCCTCACGGAGATCGATGATAATCTCAGGTGAGTACCACCCACAAAATAGCCCAACTGGTATAGTAGTGCGGTAGCTCGCATTAAGATAAAAGATAAAATTTATTTCTGTATAAAACTTAGCCTAGATACATAAAAACTTAAGTTATGAAATATCGGTTAGTACAAAATATTACAATGTTTATACCTAAACTAAGCAAAACAGTTTGCTTGTATCTTAGGTATTTATATCATAAAGTAGGTTAGTGCTTATTCAACTATAATGTAAGTGTTATACACAAAATCAATTACTCACTATTATATAATAAATAAGTAGATCAAGATCTACTTATCTATTAGTTCTTGCCTTAGTTTTAATTATGTTATAAATTATAACTAAAAAAGAGTCTACGGCTCTTTAGGCGCCCTCGTAATCAATTGAACTAACATATCTAGCCTCTGCGATTTTTCTGGCGGGGCATTGCTCATCTCCTGTTTTGTGATGGCTAGGTTTATTGAATCGCCTGCACGTAGCACAGTTTGCTTGTTCAAGTTGCTTTGAGCATTCTTTAATTGAATGGCCAACGCAGCCGCAGTGCCCACAGGTAGAGTCAGCCTCCCGACAATATTTTGCTGAGTGGCCATATTGTTGACACTTGTAACATCTAGTTACAAGGGTGTAGTCTCTTACTCGGCATGAAGTCCAATTGATGAATACCCTTTCCTGCTCAATTAGAAGTTTTCTAAGGTCTGATGGTAGTTCCAGGATAAAGTTGCAGTAAGAAGCGTCTTTTTTACCGGATTTTTGGCTTAGTTTGATTGCGTCTATGAACTTTTTACGTTTAATATGCTGATGTTTGCCCGAAATATTTTGTTCGTATAAGCATTCGAATATCTCCTTCTCTGTAGTATTATTCGGTACTCCTAACAGTATAACTTTAGGCTTACGTTTCGTAGTCCCTTCACCTTTTAGCCCAGATGTTATAAACTGTTCTGACTGCTTCAGCTTTTCAAGGTCGTCTTTTCCTTCGGTGCTTATTATCACGCCTCCAGTTTTAGTTTTTCTTAATCCACGGATATGCAGCTTGAGTTCATTAGGCTTGATGATGGTCTGAATAAGTTTTTTAGTCTCTTCACTCGACTTATCTTTGCTTACTGGGTAAATAGCAATACTACTGGTGTTTGATGGTCGTATTGTAGAGCCTTTGCTTGTTCTTACCACGTCTGCAAAAGATGTGTTCGATGGTTGGACTTGTGACGTTTTTAGGTAGTCAATAAAATAATTTAGAGGTTTATACAATATTTAATTTAAAGTTTAAAGTTTGAGAGTAATTATTGTCAGCAGAGCGGGGGTGGGTAATTAAAAATGTTCAATGGTCCGATTACGCAAGAAATGCTCCATCTAATCACTATCCTGGGCTGGGATGCTGGAAGTAGATAGCGGGTCCACCGTAGCACGCGGCAGACGTCTAATTCTTTTTCAGAGTAGCTTCCCGGTACCGGTGCAGAGGTCGCTGGAATATCATGAAAACCAGACGTTTTAGGCATATCCTGATTGCAACGTTTGACCGCAGCGTTTCGTGTTCAGCAGCGTAGCGGTGCAAAGCAAAACAATGATTATGATTAGCATGAAATAGTGATCAAAGATGAGGCTTGCAAAATCAAATCAATAAGAAAAAACTGTCAATTCTAGAATAAATTTGAATAATTCTATCTAGGTAGGGTAATTTACAAAAGTTACCAAGATTGGTTATAAATGCTTAAATTACATTTTTAAGACGTACCACTATTCATAATTTATAGAAAGCACTAAACACAAAACATTTACAATTACGAATCTGTGAATGATTGTTGTGATTCCAAATTTCCAATGGTATATTCGGTCAGGTGAAGGTCATGCAATGTCATGGATTTTATCAAAGGGTATGAGTAGCACAGCGATAATAGCAGAAAATTCACGTGAACAGGAAACAAAATAAAATCGTATTAAAGTATTTTAGGTTCATATACATGACACTGCATAAAGTATCATCTAGCCGTTTTTTTTAGAATCTAGCTAGATCCTACAACTAAAGCTCAAACAAAATTACTTTGCAACACTTACCCAGTTTGGGGAAAAATACAGGCACTCAAATATTCACTTATTTGTAAGCAACTAGAATAGACTTGTAGTCGTGGAATAGTTATCTTCACAAAAATAATTATAAGATGTAGGCACACGTCTTTACCGTGAGATCCGCGATCAGGAGTGACCGGTGCTAACGCCACTCATTCTACCTCCGAACCTGTGCATGCGATCGAGGCGTGATATAATGTTGCAGTCACTCCTACAATTTAGACGTTGTACGTATTTCCTAACTACTCGGTTCGTGTGTGCTTTCATATTAGTTTTATTACAAGTACTTAACTTTATTTTTAAATTTATAACAGTTTATTTTTAGAGGTTTCTATATGTTTGTTAGATTTATTTTAGTTTTAGACTATAAAAGCATATTTTAAGGGATAAAAAAAGGTTCTTTGTTAATACGAAGGAAACGTTACAGACTTTTGCAGCAGAAAGAACGCATTCCCTTAACTCTTCGAGCTTATCTCCGATTTGATTGGAAGACTCCTGCTGGTCAGTTATGGTCTTGATAAGGGTTTGGGCTGAAATATATTTTTGTTTTAAAGATTGATATTGTACAGCTAGCTGAGATACACCTCCCAACACATTTCTGCTAATGTTGCTAATTTTTAGCTTCTGCTCCGTGTTGAGTTTTCCCTCGCTGGATGTATTGCATATCTCGTTCAGACATGTTTCAATTGATGAGAGCCATTGCTGTATTTCTGGGGTCGAAACGGCTTCAATTATAGATGTCGTAGGGGTTGGTGCTCCTTCTGTTGGTCTTCTCTGTGGTGGTGGTGGGCTTCGGCTTGTCATTTTACTTCGGTTAAAGGGACTATCCATTGTTAAGTTATTATTTAATTTAAAATTCACTTAGCTCGAATAAGTGTGTCGATGACTGCATGACTAACATGCGCTGACACAGTTTCACGCGGGCACAATTTTGACACAGATATTATTGAAATTGTGTAAGTTTTTTAATAATAGTTGCAGATGGCACGTCCATCCGCAAGCGGTGCACAGACACGTCGTTCGAGAATCCGATTTAAAAGGCAAGAGGTTCGGGACAGTTCAGAACTTTTCCTAAATTGTCTCGGGTCGTGCTATGCGGGGTGGCACACATCACACAAAATTTTTTATGCCTTACTTCTTCGATACCATGACAATACCATGATTTTGTGATAGTCAAAAATCAGCTGGTTCATACATTTTGGTCCAGTTTTTGAACCACGGTAGATTTTAGTGAGAATCGATATTCACTAGAACAGTGACCTCTAGATTGAGCGACCCTAGTGAAGTTAGGAGTTTGTTCTTTTGAATGTAGAGTTAATTGTTTATTTGCAGCGATTCAGCAAAAGCGGCAGAGGCCTGGAGTCGTTACCTTCGCATGGAGGACTCGCGCGTCAGCGACATCTTCGTGGGACAACTCAAAAGTACCCTGCGCTGCACGCACTGCGGACACGACAGCGTCACCTTCGACCCTTTCTGGGACCTGAGGTGAGTGGGACAGCTCCACCTGGACCTGAGGCGAGTGAGACAGGGGCACCTGGACCTGAGGCGAGTGGGACAGGGGCACCTGGACCTGAGGCGAGTGGGATAGGGGCACCTGGACCTGAGGCGAGTGGGACAGCTCCACCTGGACCTGAGGCGAGTGGGACAGGGGCACCTGGACCTGAGGCGAGTGGGATAGGGGCACCTGGACCAGAGGCGAGTGGGACAGCTCCACCTGGACCTGAGGCGAGTGGGACAGGGGCACCTGGACCTGAGGCGAGTGGGACAGGGGCACCTGGACCTGAGGCGAGTGGGATAGGGGCACCTGGACCTGAGGCGAGTGGGACAGCTCCACCTGGACCTGAGGCGAGTGGGACAGGGGCACCTGGACCTGAGGCGAGTGGGATAGGGGCACCTGGACCAGAGGCGAGTGGGACAGCTCCACCTGGACCTGAGGCGAGTGGGACAGGGGCACCTGGACCTGAGGCGAGTGGGACAGGGGCACCTGGACCTGAGGCGAGTGGGACAGCGGCACCTGGACCTGAGGCGAGTAGGACAGCGGCACCTGGTCCAAAGGCGAGTGGGACAGCGGCACCTGGATTTGCAAGAACTAATAAATAGTATTTAGATACTACGAACAAAATTTTAAAATATAAGTTACATGACATATTGATTTCCACATTTCATATCCAGTATTTTCGCCAGAAAACTTTCGTATAAACACTTCTTTTACGTGCATTCTCCTTACCCGTCGCCTTAAATAGCGTTTCATCATCATCATTTCAGCCATAGGACGTCCACCGCTGAACATAGGCCTCCCCCAGTGACTTCCAGATCGGCCGGTTAAAAGCGGCCCGCATCCAGAGGCTTCCTGCAACCTTTACCAGGTCGGCTGTCCACCTTGGGGGTGGACGTCCTACGCTGCGCTCGCCGGTACGCGGCCACCATTCCCGAACCTCTCTGCCCCATCGGCCGTCGGTTCGACGTGCTATGTGCCCCGCCCGCAGCCACTTCGGCTCGCTTATCCGTTAAGGATAATTTCATTCAGCATTATCGCTGGACAGACGACCTGGGGAAGGTAGCAGGAAGCGGCTGAACGCGGGCCGCTTCCGACCGGCCGATCTGGAAGTCACGGAGGCCTACGTTCAGCGGTGGACGTCCAATGGCTGAAGTGATGATGATGATGATGATGATGATGACCCTGTGATGTGTCTCGCGGCAGCCTGCCGGTGCCGGCGCGCACGGGCGCGCTGCGGCTGCAGCAGTGCCTGCAGCACTTCGCGCGCGAGGAGGAGATGGACGGCGACGAGAAGCCGGTACGTGCGCCACACTATACATCACTATAGTTTACACCTACACACCGAATAAAATAAACCGGTACATTGCGCGCCACCGTCCCACTGACGACAGCGGGACACTATAGATTACACCTACACACCGATTATAAGAAACCGGTACGTTGCGCGCCACCGTCCCGCTGACGACAGCGGGACACTAGATTACTATAGATTGCACCTACACACCGAGTGTATTAAACATACATACATAAGAAACAACATTTCGAATATATTGCTGCTTCTCTGTACAATAAGGTTAACGAGGTGCCATACATTTACCCTCTCACTAAATTCAAATGCAAATTTCTCTTGAGTGAGTGGCTTCTTAACCTTGATTATGATGCGGTAGAATCTTTAGTTAGGTAAACTTATAAAGCTATATCTTTTGTGATCGATCTTTTTTTTTTTCGTTATTTTCTTAGAAGTTCAAATTAAAAACACAAACTAACACATACCTTCACTCACTCACACGCACCTTCACTCACTCAATCTCTCACACACACACACACACACACACACACACACACACACACACACACACACACACACACACACACACATACACACATTCTCTTCACACGCATACACACGCTCTTCACACTCATACATAAACCTAAAGGTACTTTATATCTACTTAAGTTTTATATTATTATTATTATTTTTGTAACACCATAATGTCTGCTAAGCCCGTCTGTTCTGAGGTGGGTGCTAATAACTGCGACACAGTCTCTGACTATTGCAGTTGTTAACGCTACAATGCTTTGTATTATGTGTTATGGTTTCAAATAAAAATAATTCAAAAAAAGAAAGTACCGATGTTGCGCGCCACTGTCCCGCCTACACAGCGGGACACTATAGATCACTATACAGTGGGTGGCCTAGAACCGGGGATAATATTGAATACCGAGACCCCATAGAGTATTAGTATTTAATTTGAAAAGATTCCAGTCGACCGAAACCCATACGCATTAAGAATTTAAAGTTACGATTCATAATCAGTGTTATTTCAAAACGATATTATCGCTAACGTCGTCGATGTCGTGTCATACGTTTCGAGTAGCTCTGAATAAGTACGATGGAGTATGAACTCGATCGATCGAGTTGAGCGGAACTGTTGCATTGTTTGCATTACATTAAATATACGATTATTTGTTAGAAAAAATCAAAAAGTAGTTTTGATTTTAATTAATTAGGACCGTAATAGTTCAATTACCAGTGACCTATAGTCTCTGTTTTCAATATTATATCCGGTTCTAGGCCACACACTTTATATTTTATTTATTTATTGTATAATAGTTACACAAGCATTATGCCCAATTACATAACTAATCAGTAGGTACAATAAGTGCCAAATAAATATATGAATCAGACTCATGCTCTATAAACACATGCACAAAAGGACAAAATCTTACATAGAATCGCCCCCCATTGTACTGCGAATAGATCGCAATCGGGATGTAAATCCAAGAGTGCACTGAGACCTACCCACCAAGTATAAGAAACCGATACGTTGCGTGCCACTGTACAGCGGGACACTATAGATTACTATAAATTGCACCTACCCATCAAGTATAGGAAACCGGTACGTTGCGCGCCACCGTCCCGCCGACGACAGCGGGACACTATAGATTACACCTACACACCAATTATAAGAAACCAGTACGTTGCGCGCCACCGTCCCACTGACGACAGCGGGACACTAGATTACACCTACACACCACTTATAAGAAACCGGTACGTTGCGTGCCACTGTCCCGCTGTCGTGCCAGCGGGACAGTCCCGCTGTCGTGCCAGCGGGACAGTGGCACGCAACGTACCGGTTCCTACTATTACTATAGATTAGACCTACACACCAAGTCTAAGAAACCAGTTCCTTGCACGCCACCATCCCGCTCACACACAGCGGGACGGACACTATATTACTATAGATTACACCTACACAGACGATCGTCAAAACAAATTCAACCGACTGTTTGGTAATTTTGTATGGGAAAGTCGATATTAGAGATAATAGTGGCGCGCATTTGTGACCCATCTTAGCGCCACCAATGTGAATACGACCGTATTTATGAACTAGCTTCCGCCCGCGGCTCCGCCAACGGGGATTTCGGTCTGTCACTGTCTCTCAAAGTCTTAATCAACGACCAAAAATAAACTTAAAATAAACAAATTGATCTAATTATGCATGGCGGCATCCTCTCTGCCCACAATGCCTATCTTATTGTTGTGCCCTACAGGGTCTATAATGATCTATTTTATGTATCTAATTATAACACCTGTGTAACATTATAGAATGCAATAAATATATTGAATTGAAAAAAAATGCATTATTTAGAACAAAGGAGTTGTCCCAAAATGGTTATTATTCGTCAATATTTTCAACCACGATTTGTTATACATATCTAGATAGAGCAACCAAAAAGAAACATTTGTTTCTAAATCAAACAATTTTAAACACCTCCGATTTCGAGAAAAATAATATTTTTACTTCAACTTTTTTTATCATTAAAACATGCCAAAAACAGCAATTCCAGGCAAACTATTAATCGAAAACACATGTTACGAGTTAGTTGTCAGTTATCATTGCACCATTGTAGAAGAAATCGCTTTCTTGCCTTTTAATACTTGACATAAATAGAGAAATAAAAATACTTTAAATCTGGCTGTATGGCTCTGTGCTATTGCCTTTCCGATTAAGGACAAACATTGCCACCACTACTGTCAGATGGCAACGTCACTGTCACATATGTCACGTGATTGTCAAAATTGACATTTAAACAGGATTTAGCAGTCTGACAGATGTCAGTAATGTCATTAACGTCAGACAGTTGACATCACAGACAAAAACATATAAAATAAATATGATTTTTTGTTGCCATACATACATACATCAAATATTTCTACTAACATTTGAATACATTTTTTTTTCTCTGAAACGGAGGTGTTTAAAATTAATGTCTCTGTAGTTTCATGTATCATATTTTTGTAGCTTTTAAACGTGTATAATTTCATCTTGGTTAAAATTTACTCGGAATAAAAAAACAACCTCCATAGAAAAAGCGGACATGTCCTTTGATCTAAAAGGTTAAAGTGACTCAACTTTAAAAGACAGACATATGCTGTCACGGACTTTTTTTAGAACTTTTTAAAGGGAACAATTGTGTCATGCATGATTTTTGCGTAACTTTATCCATTTACGCAACGCACGCAACGGAAGCTCTCAAACCGATTTTTTTCCCCCGTTTTTGCAACATTTATCATTGATACTCCGCTCCTATTGGTCGTAGCGTGATGTTATAAAGCCTAAAACCTTTCTCGATAAATGAACTATCAAACACAAAGATAATTTTTCAATTCGAACCAGAGGTTACTGAGATTAGCGCGTTCAAACAAACAAGCTCTTTAGCTTTTTAATATTAGTATAGATACATAATGAGAAGTATTGTATCCCAATTGAATTGTATGTGATTTTGTATTTTTTAAAAATATATGAATTGTATACTGTTGTGATGTGACATTTAAATTGCCATGAATGCTTATTTTAATTTATTTGTTCAAGTTTTTTTTTTATCTTTTATATAATAATAATAATAAAAAATGATTATATGTTAACAATATTTGTATGCCAGATTCTGGTGGACTGTGCGCACATTTTTTATTGTATATAACAAATTGTAGACCACTATTCATGCAAATAAACTGATTTGAATTGATTTGAAATTGACCCGCCACCCTGTATTGCAGACGTGTTCGAAGTGCGGCGTGCGGCGCAAGTGCCTGAAGTGGTTCACCGTTCACAAGTTCCCGCAAGTGCTCGTGCTGCACCTGAAACGGTGAGACTCTGCACATAGCGTTGTTACGTTAAATAAATGTATTTTTAAACTTGGGGCTATCCATTAATTACGTCACTCTTCAGGGGGGGGGGGGTTCTTAAAATTCGTGACGTCACATCAAAATCTAATATAAGGTCTAACCGAAATAGTGCTCAATATTTCTAGAGGTTAACTAGTAAACGATAAGGATCATGTTTATGAAAATAAAAACAAAACCATAACTACTTATTTTTTCTTAATTACTACTTAAGTATAATATAAATTGTTAATTCCTTTGATTAGGAAATGACCACAAATGATAGGCGAAGATTTTCATTTAAAGACGAATGTTGTTATACGTAAAAAACCATTACAATAATTAAATAAGTATTATGTAATTAATAAAAAATGTCTTTAGGTTATTTGTTTTTTTTTTTCATAACGACTATCCTTATCGTGTACTTCTTGACCTCTTAGAAATACTGAGCACTATGTCGGTTAGACCTTATATAGGCATACTTTACTTTTAAATGAATGTTATTTCCCTAGGTTCTCCCCGACGGAGCGCTTCCGCGGCAAGCTGAGCGTGCTCGTGGAGTTCCCGTTCAGCGGCCTCGACATGTCGCCCTACGCGGCCACGCGCGGCGCCCAGGCCCTCTACAACCTCTACGCCGTCAGCAACCACTCGGGTAAACAGCCCTCACCCCCACATACACAAGCAAAATAAAGATATTTCTATTTCTGTCACCTCACCCACACACTCCCTGTCACCTCACCCATACAACCACTGCCACCCCCCACATACACACATACCTGTCACCTTACCCACCCTGTCACCTCATTCACACACCCCTGTCACCTCATTCACGCACCCCTGTCACTTCGACCACACATCCCCTGTCACCTCACCCACACACCCCCCCCTGTCACCTCACCCATACAACCACTGTCACCCCCCACATACACACATACCTGTCACCTTACCCACCCTGTCACCTCATTCACACACCCCTGTCACCTCATTCACGCACCCCTGTCACTTCGACCACACATCCCCTGTCACCTCATTCACGCACCCCTGTCACTTCGATCACACATCCCCTGTCACCTCTTCCACACACCCCTGTCACCTCACCCCCCCCCCCCCCCCCCCTGTCACCTCATCCACAGCAACATGTCATCCGCAACAAAATCTCATCAACCAACCACTGAGCTACACCGATTAATTTCTTCAAATAGGCATTTTTTAAACTTTGCTCTTTATCACGTCCCAATTTATTTAGACCCAATGCTTCGGGACAATATTTGAAGCAGAAGTAGGAAGCAGCGCAAGAAGTCAGTCACCATTGTCAGCCTATTTTTAAATAGGTTCACATTACAATATAAATATTGTTATGAAGACCTCCATAGCCGAGAGGCGAACATACCAGACTGGGTGTCGCTATCTCTGAGGTCCCGAGTTCGATTCCCGGTCGGTCAATATAGAAATGACAAAATATTTGTAGGTGTAATTTGTGATTTGTATTCTGTTGCTGTACCATTTTTTTTTCAACCTGTGCAGGCAAAGGTCTCCCCCAGACTATTCCATCTTTCCCCATCCATCGCCAATGACTCCCGATCCCTCGTCAGGTTAACCAAATCGTCACACCATCTTCTCTTGGGTCTACCTCTTCGGCGACAGCCGTCTGTAGGTGACCCAGTGACGATTTGCTGTTCCATAAATTTTTATTTTTTATAGGTTACATTGCAAAGGGTTGCCAAATTTTAAAAATAAGATCTAGGGAATAATATAAAAGAAGTGTCTTAATTGTTATTATTTTTAATAATCGTATGACATTTTTACTATTATTTAATATTTATTTGACCGTAGGATTTTTATTTATTGTTTTTTTTTATTGTTTTGAAATAAATTATTACTTGTTATTGCTCAGTTAACTATCGATTATTATTGTAATTTTAAATTTAATTAAAATGTGTTAAAATTTTGCATGCCGAATCGCGGTAAAATATGCGGACGTTATTATTGTGACCACCTGTACTACCATATTTTATGCAATAAATACTATTTCTATTTCTATGTTACGAAAAAAAATTACTTTAAAATATCCGAAAATTAAGTCATAGAATACGAAATCCGCGCGGTCATTCATCAGAGGCGTAGGTACGGCGCCAACAAGGACCTTACACAGTGCACATACGGTGCAATTTTTTCATGAATGTCTAAATTATTCACGCATACGATTTTTAACAGCGGATAGGAAAATTCAAAAGTGAAAAAAAAATTTTTTGTTCTTTGCGTAGTTCCTTTGAGTTAGTAATTCTGAGCCACTCCTAAAGATTTGGCACCCCTTTGCAATGTAACCCTGTATAAATAAGTATGTATGTCGCGGCAGGCACGACGTACTCCGGCCACTACACGGCGTACTGCAAGCACCCCTACACGGGCGACTGGCACGAGTACAACGACTCCAGGTGGGTAACCTGCGTTATGTATACATAACGGAAGCATTATTCGTGTAATTGTAATTGATTATTATTGTAATTATAATTGTAAATGAAAATTCTAGTAATTTAAATATATTAATGTTCTTGTATAATTGACTGAATTAATTTATTGGTATGATATGTTTTGTAATTAATATTGTTATTATGATTATTTTTTCTTTATGGCAATTTATTGATTTTAATTTATTTTTAATTTGTAATGTTTTCACCGAAGTTGTCTGGATTATATAGCCCAGGGCCCCCGCAGAATACCAGTGTCGCGGCAGCTATTTCTAGCTGCCGCGACTAATACTGAGCGGGGGACCCTTTTTGGCACATTTCTCTCTTTATTTAAGTACATAATGTCATTATGATATGTTTTTTTGTGCCAAATAAATAAAATTTATTCTTTATTCTTTAATTTGAAAATAGTAAAAATACAGTTTCGATACCGCCCGGTGTAACATTAATCTTGAAGATCGCGATTTTTTCGGCCGAATATTCGTATTTAGTGTATTTGAATTTGGCCGAATGTTATTTTAGTTTGCCCAATAATAACTTTTTATTATTGGGCAGACTTAGGAAATCATTTAAAAAAGGTATTTTTTATCTACAAAATTAAACGTTAACATACTTCAGATTTTATTTTAAATCAACATTACCTTTTGAAACTACGAAAATGCTTTCATTGCATTCGTTTTAAAAATGATAAAAATAATTTCCTTTTTTTTGTAAGTAAGTATGTAATTTAACCCGTTGAGGATTATAAGCAGTGATCGGAATAGGTAGATTGATTTGATGTACTTTGGTATTGCTAGCATAATATGGATATGCCTTTTTTTTCAAAAACTGATACCAAGAAATGCCGGAATCCCTGAGGCATGTCCATATTAACATCAATGTTTAAGATCATTGACCCCAAATTAATTTACCTATTCCGATCACTGATTATAAGACCGCCGGCGGTCGCATAACAATGTAATTTCTATTGTGTCTCGTTTACACATGCTTGAGTGATTAAAGAAACAAAAGAGCGACGTATTTACTGCGCAAGCAGGGCTAACTATATCAACAGCTGCTGTACAAGCACAGTATAAATAATAGCTACAGGTATCAGAAGTTAAGCTCCATACAGACATCGCTGACGGACTAGAAATCTCATAACGCACTGGCTCGAACTACTGTCAAAGTGTTCTAATAACTATTATTCATTCTGTGGTAACCGTATTCATAAATGTTAATTAACTTCAAGCTTAACAAAATTTTGTGTGTAACAACATTTTTAATTATTGCTCAAGGCTTGTTGTTAATAAGCTAAATAATGTTTAACAAATAATTTTGCATTTTTTATAAATAACGCTGTAAGTGTCTAACAATTTTGACGACATACGTAACCGAGAGGTGGGAACGCCGGACTCAGCGTAGCCATCTCTGAGGGTTTGATGCTCGGTACATACAAAGTAGAAAATCAACTATATTATATCGGGTGTAGGTGTTGTGGTATTGTCGTTGATTCTGATTTTTATAACAAGTTCTTTAGCTACTTAGGATCAGAGCAATGTATGTGATGTTGTCCAATATTTATTATTATAATGTCTATTAAGAGAATAGAGAACAATTGTATTTATTTGGCATAAAACAGGTTACAGGTGACTTTGGCAGGTAAAATTAAAATGTGCTAAAAAGAGTCTCCGACTTAGCATTAGTCAGGGCAGCTAAAAATAGCTGCCCTGACTCTGGTATTCTGGGGGCCTGGGCGCTAAAAGAAATTTAAATTAAAAATGAGTTTTTTACATCCATAAACTTATTATGCATCATCATCATCATCATTTCAGCCATAGGATGCCCACTGCTGTACAAAGGCCTCCCCTAATGACTTATCATCAGGGGGGATTGCCAATACTCGCCACGCTTGGCGGGCGGGTTGGCGAACGCAGTTTTTTATAAGATTTCACACGAAGACGCTGCACTACAGGAGTTAGTCACCTCTTACGACACGCCTCCTGTTGGCGGTACGGAAATGTATTCATTACGGCCGTCCCCACACGACACAATTATGCATATAAATATATAAAAATACTACATTGACCTTTTAAGAAAGCAATTGGAGGTGACTCGGCTTGTGCTGATATGTAAAGTAAATTAAATCACTAATTGCCAATTATTATTTCCAGAGTAACACCGATAAACCAACGCAACGTCGTCTCGTCGGAAGCGTACGTGCTGTTCTACGAGCTGGCGCGGAACAACTCGTAACCCGCCGCCGTCGCGCCGCGGGCCCGCCGCGGGGCCGCCTCGGGGCCGCCGCGGGACCGCCTCGGGTCAGCGCTCCATGTAATAGTGCGGCCGGACTCGCTCGGAGATACTCGCCCGGATTCGGGAGAACTAGGGCGGCATAAAAAAAAGTTGGCCGAATAATATGTCGATTCTTGTGCAATTTGACGTGCTGGGGAACTTCGCCGTTCGGACAAACTTCCGGCGATGTAATCAGTACCAATAGAAAGTCTACCATGAGCAAACAAATTTTAAGTGCGGTTCGGACAGAATCATAAATTATTTCATTTACTTCCCGCAATAGTTGTCCGAATATAATTTTAAATAAAATTGTGTGGTTTGATGCTAGGAGAGAACACCGGATAGATTCGGGCGTCTAAGGGCGAGTCTGCATTAAAAATTTAAAATACCCACGACTGTTGCTTGATTTGGATTAAAAAGGTTTTCTTATTTCGTCTTTCCAGACAGTTTGTGTACCTTCCGGACCTGGGCCCCCGATTCAGAAAGCTTCGATAACGAATTGCCAACCGGTAAATCACGTGACACTAATGTTAAATCCTATACTGTCACATGGTTTTCCGGTCGATAACTTGCTTTCGAATGGAATGGGGGGTCTGTCTGGATAACGTTAAAAATAAAAACCTTATCTATTGTCTGACCAAAATTAAAATAAAATATTGAGCAGTTTGACTTGCTAAGACACTTGATGATGACCTAACTTAACTTTTGGGTAATATTAAAAACTCATTTAAAAAAAACCTATAATTATAATCAGAAATACGCCAAGTCCATGCTGTTTAGGTTATTATTATTTTTTTGGAAATAATTGGACAAGATTCAGGCTTAGTCGGAAAACATTTAGAAAAAGCCAGTCACTAAATCATAAATTAAATCAATCTTTATACAGTCGTTTAATGTAATGGCCGTAATTCGGAATATATTAAAATGGCCTCGGGACATATATCTCTAAAAGAACAATGTGTGTTAAAAGTTGAACTATAAATACGTCTGTACCATCCACGACTTCTATATCTCCTGTCCACCTTTCGGACGTCAGCCCAAGTTTAGGTCTGAACTAGAGTTGTAAAGTGTCCGTCACGTTATAAATGTCTGACCAATATGACCGAGCAAATTGGACATTTTCTCAATGTGACCGGACATTTTAGACATTTATTGTCACTAACGTCACAATCAATTCTATTGACAAACTATGAAAAAAAAAATTGGGCACAAATAAGTGCATTATTATAAGAAAGAGCCTTTAGTAGTAATGATCTATAACGAAATGAAATTCCTAAAATTAATTTATCTTTCTGCACGAACAAGATAAAAAGCGTCACGCGCAAGTTTTTGTTTTTGTTCAATCCAGATCAAATTAAATGTTTTATTGTATGTTTTTATTGTCAAATACATAACATTTAAGACTCACTTTAGAGGAATTCTTCTTTTTTTTTAGTTTATACTAAAAAAAATATGTGACCATCGTGACAATAAATGTCCAATGTGACCGAGCATTTATCATTAATGACGGACGCTAATAGCATATGACCGTCAATTTACAACTCTAGTCTGAACCTACAGAGGCACCTTCGAGGCCCGAGTCCGACTCCCCCCCAGACCGGGCCCGCTAGTGCGGAGCCCGACAGCCCCGGCCTGTCCCGGCAGTCCCGGGCCCGTCGTGGCCACCACTAGTGGGCTCGCCGCTTGGTACGGTGCCTTACGCAACCGACACTGGCCCGATCACTCCCTCTAGTAATTATTTTATTACTCTATAGGGAAGTTTATTTTATTAGCACTTTTCGTACAGTATTTTCAACCCTTTCATTTATTTCACCTTTTTAAGGCAACGTGTTATAATAGGTTATCAAAAACCATTTAATAGTACATTGTTAACCTAGGGGTGAAAGTAACTTATTTAGTCCCGAGACGGCGCCAATAGTTCGAGGGACTAATTAAGTCTTTAATCCGGGGTAAATACTGTGTTTTTCATTACGAATACAAGGAAAGTAAACATGAAAACATGAATTTGCTGACAAATAAATTTGTGAATTTTAACAAAACCGTACCAAAGAGTATGCAATCACTACGCTCTACAACTCGAAAAAACAAATTAAGATCGGATTGCTGCTTTCCCGCCTATTTTGTTTCTGTGGCCGGCCAGCTATTCAGCCATTATTTTTTATTTTCGTCAGTGAAAAAATGGTAAATATATTGCCCAAATCTTTTTAAGAAATAGTTGAAAGTAAACTTATAATAAGGTCATTAAAAAAAACTTTAATTAATACATTTCTTTATGTTACATCGCGCTGTTATTGAGTGGCTGTATAGAATGTTGCAACATGGTTCAATAGATAGTAAAAAAAGCTTTTTTTCTTTTTATAATTTGACAGCTGTCAGTTGAAAACGATTCTCCCTAGAGCTGAAAAGTATTACTCGCTGCTCAGGCAACTTCAGACCTACTTTCCGAGTATAAGTAATGAAAAAGTTTTTTCACGATGCGCACACCCCGCCCCGCGACTCCCGCGCAGCCACTGAAGCGGTAAAGCGCCTGTGGTCATACTATGACTATAGTGTCCCATCCATTGTGCCACTGAGGTTTTGGGACAAGACGCTAACCTTTTCTTTCTATTATTAGAATATTATTCATTACTCGTGCTGTGTTGTTTGTTACCCTTTTGATTTAGAATGTCCAATATCAAAGTTGAGATTGAGACTTTTTTATATTTAAAAATCATGTCACCGTATATTGTGAAGTAATCTAAATTGTATTTAAACAAAAAAAAAATGAAAATGTTTAATTGACTTAAACATATATTCGAGACAGGTTGTTTTACTAAAATGCGGAATATTTGTATAGTTAAAAGAAATACATGAGAATTTAACTTGTGTACATATACATCTGGTTTAATTTTTTTTTAAGTTTGGATACTTTCTCACAAAAATCAATGTGTGAGCGTGATCAATATCATCACAAAAACAATAAAGTTATAATATATCATCAATAAATAAATCATAATTTAAAACTAAATGAAACTTGTCAAAGCCTTTGTATAAACAAAAAAAACAACACTTCAACAAACTAGTCATTTAATTTTTTTGTCACATTTTTTTTAAAATATGAAATCTAAGATGGTTGGTTACTGAAAAAAATGTACAAATTACGAAAGTAAAGTAGGAATTCACAGTAAATGTGTTCACGATGTTAAGGATAAATTTATTAGTAAATTAAAACAAATTTTTGGGGGCACATTGTTCCTAATTGTTTATTTTATTCAATATTCTATCCAAGGCTCAAAAACACATTTCAATAGCAAATGCTCAATTTAACTAATTAACCACATTAAGCTTCATTTCTCAGCAACATAGCGAACCCCGCCATAACCATTTTGACTAACCAATAGCAATATACTTTTTATCAACAATAAATACGTTTTTAAACAATAATGTTACAGGTGCAACTGAATATATTATAAAACCATTAAGTTTGACCAATAAACAAAATCGTTGTTGGACAATATTGTGGGCAGGACTAAATATGGTCATTTTGTGCAAACGAAAAATATTTGAAGTAATTATGCGTCTACTTTGTTTATTGTACAGCTAACTAACTGCTCATCAATCTATTACAAATTTCAAACGACCGATTTTAAACTTACTCGTAAAAAATATCACACCAAAAAATATTATTTTCATCCTAATCATACTGATATTTTCATCGTAAATGAACTGCCATAAAACTAAATACAACTTACAAAAATAAACTTAATCAAATGAACAGTAACTTTGCATTCGGTCCCTATGATGCAAAAGTTTCAACGCCTAGTGTCGTAAATGCAACAAACTCGTATTTGCGGCACTCTGCTACTGTACCAGTTTTATCGGTTGATTCCCCGTGGTCAGAAGAGACAAAAGAAACGACACAAGTTGCGCAATATTAAATCTCGTCCCTGCTTCCAGAAAAGGATCGTAACATCGTACCATCAAGCCCTTGATTCAGAACCCTTTGGCCAGAGAATTGACAACCGATAAATCACGTGACACAAATGCTTAATGATAAAATTACGTGATTTATTGATTGACAAGTGGATTAAACAGTTGATTCTGAATCGCGGCCATTGATGCAGGTTCAATATTAACTAAAACACATCGACGTTTTGTACTAGGTTGATGATTCCTTTAACATGTGTCAACGCAACATGGTATGTCATAAATTTCAAATTGTTTGGCTATTCTTTAGTCCTGTCCTGATAAACCTAGTTATTTTCAATAAGGTGGATATAATCAAACGGTGGTTCTATACTTTATAATCATTAAAATGTTATTTTCTAAATATGAAAGTGTGGTCGGTTGTACACATAATTATGTGCCCTCAGAAGTATAATATAATCATCTTATTAATAAGATGGAGTATTGTTATAAAAGTTTAAATAATATAGATCACACACGGTCCAACTCTTAGACACATTCTCTAAAATCTAAACAGTGGCCTACTGTATGGTTAGGTTAAGGTTGGTATGTATGTATATGAAATTTCAAAACATGATATGGATACGGATATTTGAATATGATTATGTCGTTTTCAGTTACGGGTATTATGAATTATTTACCACAAAAAGAACGGGCCATAAAAGTTTATATCCATGTCTCATACGTACAGACAGGCTAAAAGGGATGCCATTACAGTCTGTAAAGATTTAGATAATGTGTCCTAAGAATTTGCATCGACGTCTTGTTATTTTATAAAATTAGAATTTAATATGCAACTATGTAAGAGTAGTGGCTTGAGTGTAAGCTTATTATAGCTGGCAGTCAAGCCACGGCTTTAGATAAAAACGTAGAGCATTTTATTTTTGCAAAAAATAAATTATCTTCTCTGAAAGGCCTATTCACATTTACAATCGTGGACTCAATCGACTACATATTTGCATAATGACAGTATCAAAATTTTAACGTCATTAAGACGGATGGAACATTGAAAAAAACGAGAGTCAAAACAAAATAAAATCGAAATAAACTGAACATAAACAAAAAAAAATTGAAATATAAATATGTACATGTTAAAATAAGAGAAACGATCTTTCAAGTCTACTCTATGCCCCTTATTAATAAAAATATTACATTTCAACCATGACTCAAACCGTATTTACTTTGTTACCAATTTATAATGTATGTCACCATTATCGAGACGTGTCTAATTTTTCAACGCATTAAATTAACTAGCTATATTTTAGTCATGGCTTAAGTAGTGGTAAATATTTTTTATTAGAATTTTTTTGTTTGGCGCAAATCAAATCGTCAATTATTGTTATTTAAATTTCGTTGTAAAAATTTTAATTTTTCCTGTTTTTTACTTTTGTTTTTTAAATTATCTAATGTTTTGTTTTTGTCTTCTTGCAGTGGTTGTACCTCCCTCCTGCTTCGGATGGCCAAGTCATAAGTTCACCGTTAACTGTAAATATAAATAATAGCCTACTTGACATTAATTTCAAATTACTGTCAAATCAATTATTATTTGTTTGAGGCGATAGATATTGGGCATTTTAAGCCAAAATTGACCTGGAATGCCCAACATCTTAATCTGTTTGAAATTTATTAACACATTTGTTTTTATTATTGACAATAACAAAAAAAAAGTTCAAATAAAAAATGTAGGTATCTAAAGACAGTATCGATAAAGAAAATTTAAAAATGTTTATCTTGTCAAGTAGTCTAAAAAGCCAGTGGTACGATGTGAATAGACCTTAAACTTCTAAAAAAACTACTGTTAAAAGTGTGTTTTGGCATTTAAGCAATGCTTTGTATTTCTCATTTTATTTGCATGAGTTAAGTTCTTCGATTTAACAAATAGATGTTCGAACATTTCAAAAGCCCCATCCCATATATTTTTTAATAACAAATTCAACAGCGGTTCGAAATTGGTACTGCTATCATGGAAAACGGAATTTTATTCATCTTATTTTGTAAAATTAATAATATTTTCTTGTTTCTAGCTTTAGTTTAAATATGTAGTTTCAAAATTATAGTTTAAAAACGATAAAACACGCTCGTATTGTCACTTAAAAACAAATCAAATGAGACCAAACTCAAGTGTTTTACTAGTTAAAGAGTTTCACTATCCACATCAAATCGGCTCGATGGTATCATATTATTGTAATCTCATCAATATCACTAACTTAAATTTCTAAATCGATACGACAGAAGTATTGTAAAATCGAATTCTAACATTTTATTACATAGTTAACCGATAGCTAAGGTGAAGCTAATAAAAACGTAAAAAAACTAGTTATTGGTGCAATTTCGAAATGAAAAATGTTGAGAATAAGAGTGGAATCCCTTTTCCGTACTTAAGACTCGAATTCGGTCCTTAGTGCGTGAAGAATGTGTTGGTCAGGGGTGTAACCAGCCTTGCTCGGCCCAGGAGCCTAGAATTCCAAATGTTTATGTACAACCAAAAAATCAAAAATAATAAATTAAAAAAATAAGCAACATTACATTTCGTAATTAGCAGCTGCTTATATACCTACAACAACTTTTTTACAACGAGCAACACCAAAATGTTACTTTACAATATAGATTAGTTAATTAATTTATTTGCAAGTTTCAACACATTTTGGCGCATAAATTACAAAAGGGTGATAAAATTGATGGCATGGACCATCTCTTAAAAAACACAAGTTATGTTTAATAAGTGATTTAGATATTGGGAAAGTATGTCTATTATTGGTATTTCTAAAACATCACTCAATGACAAATATGGTCATGCTATAAATTATGGGATCTAGCGTCTATTTGTTAAATCGTAGTAAAAATGGTGAAAGTGGAATTTTTCACAGTTGCTTGCGGAGCTAACAAATTGATAGGTATATTAAGTACGGCCCGTTTAAAGGGGGGCCAACCCCCCTCGTTTTAGAGCCCCACTCTGTATGATCGGTGGGGCTGGTAAAATGATTGCATATGACTACTTGTGACGTCATTATTGAACAGTATTAATAAAAAAACTATCATCTAATTTATTTACAAATCATTCATCCTTCAGCTCATTTGTCAAATAAATAACAAATCATTTGTATGCGACTAAGTGGTTATATAAATTGTAAATCTTTCTGTCGACATCTTTTTTGTATTGTGTGCAATAAGGAGTATCTATCTATGTAATAAGTATATAAATGGGCATATCCATTTACAAACAGCACACAAATAATTGGCATGCTCTCTAAGGCCACGGCAGCACTCTCAGATGCTTTTCCTTACGTCTGTCGACTGATATGAAACACCGAAAAAAACGTACCTAGAAACGTTTTACACCGGTCCATGTCAAAAATATATATCAACTTTATTCACATTTGACAAAATCATGTTTTATATATTTTGAGTTATTATTCTAGCTTGCGACTGAGTTATTAACCCGAACTGGGATTTGAACCCTTGTTTAACGTGTATCACTGGTATACCACTACGCCAATTGAACGATAGCTCATAGCTTTATGTGTATAACCTCGGAAGTTCTGTGTTTTTAATTAAATAGTATTTTTAACAATCTAATGTACTACAAAAAGTACGTCCTAAATAGTGCTTTAAACATACCGAAAGTTTCTCCTGTTTCTGTGGTTTTAGGGGTGATGCCTAGTTGTCCATATATTTGTTATGTTTCTTTGATATAGTTACAACCTTACAACTATATTAAATAGAAGACTCAAAAATATTGTCGACAGTTCATCGTTTTTTATAAACTTGAATTTAAACAACCAAATACGTTCTATGTATGGGTTTAACCATTTGTACTTGACATAGAACATTAGTTACTCTTGCTATAAAATTTAACTGCTACTATTAAAGTTTTACTATTTGTTCTAATTTGTACTATATAAAGTACAAGAGGCCTTACGGGGATAGTTATTATTTTTCGAAGCAATACCAGCATACCTCATTCTTATAGACCTGGCCTCGATTCGGAACCCTTTGATAGCGAATTGACAACCGGTGAATCGCGTGACACAGTTTAATCCTATAGTGTCACGTGGTTTTTCGGTCGAGAATTTGTTACCGAACGGTTCTGAATCGGGGGCCGGATGACGTCACAAGAGTAAGAAATCCTATTTATTGTTAGTGTGGCCCCCTTGTAAACGTGTCTTATAATAAGGTTGCCATCTTACATCCGTTCTGTATTATGTAAAATTATTAAAAGTCATGAAAATTAAGCAATAATATTGTTAATATAAGTTGTTACATTTGTCTAATATTTTTCACACATTCTTGGCAAAAATATTATTGCCTTAGAATAAATTATTTGAAACAGGTAAATAATAACAGTTATATATTTTAATAACTGTTTTTTTATTTACCAGAAACTATATAAATAATATGTTTTTGTAAAAGAAGGCAACCAAACAAAATGGCGGATAAAAGCCATAGTTTGAAAGATAATTGTATGATTGTTTTGTTTTTGTACATTATTTTATAATTTTATTAATTGTTGATATTATTATTACTGTAAATTAATTCTCATTTTCATTTTTATCACCAAGGAATCTTACCTAACCAAAGAAGTCGCTAAATTGTTGGAAATCACCGTAATTATTATTAAATTATTAATAAATAATATTAAATTAATTTATTATTATTGTAATTGTATTTTATATAATAATGAACGGGGACAGGCGTCCTCTCAATATTTATGTATAGATACGTAACAGATTTCTATTAAAGAAATATATATTTAAATGAGTAAATTATTTAAAAACGTGTTTTATTTTTGTCATTTTGCCTTTTCCCCTTAGTGTGTGCGCGCACGAAAGACTTTTGTCACAGAGTGACTTAATTGTTTTGTAGGTAAATAAAAAATAAATACATTAATATATAAATGGACATACTCTATGCACACTAATGCTCCTCTCTGTATGTATACAATAAACTTGTATAAAAGACGCGCCTATTTTCTACAGCTTTAAATATCAAGTTCTAAACAGAACAGTTAAATTTGACTGACTTTTGTGATGTGAGGGATGATATGAAATCTTTGGATATCTCGGGAGATATCTCCAAGACATATCTAAGGATTTCTTATGAGTGCGCGCAGGCCTTGGGCTCGGACTTCATGCATCCGGAATTTTTCAGAACTCCATACAAATCAGATTGAATCCGGGCTTGTCCGAAGCCGTTTTGTATGGAGTTCTGAAAAATTCCGGGTGCTTATGTAGTCCGAGCCTTAATCTTAACCACAAGAAAAGTTAGGATGCGTTCGTTACTAATCAATCAATCAATGTCAGCCAGTCCAGTGGTAAAGGCTTAGATCATATATCCATCTATCTATCTTCTATCTATATATATAAAAATGAATTGCTGTTCGTTTGTCTCGCTAAAACTCGAGAATGGCTGGACCGATTTGGCTAATTTTGATCTTGAAATATTTGTGCTAGTTCAGGGAAGGTTTAAAAGGTAAGAAATTTTACTTTATTTTTTTGAAATTTTATTTTCCTATACAAACTGTTCGTACCTGTCAAACAAATTGGCGGAACGAAGTTCGCTGGGTCAGCTAGTAAAGGATAAATACTCAAAGGGTAAAGGTATAATTAGGTATAGGGTTACATTTCACGGTAGTGCCAATTTTTCAGGGACCACTCAGAATCGGTAACTAAATCAATTTCGTAAAAAACACTCATTATTTTTTCACTTTTACTTCTTCTTTTCTGCATTTGAAAATTAGAAAATTTACGATTACTCGATAAATAAGAATAAGTCAAAATATACAAAGGTACTAACATTTTAAATAAAGGTACCAAGAAGAACTGTTATAGGAATTAATCCTAAATTATCTAAAAAAAAAACCACTTCTCCATACAAACTAATGTCAGCTGGTCGGCGGCATAATATGGGCACTGATTTGGTACGTATGGGAAGTGATAAGTCCTGTCAACACTCGCCCATACAAAAAAGTACAGATATGGATAAAAAAAATGAGTAAAATTTCGTCGAACAAATCATAGACATTTCTACTCTTTAAGGTATGTGCATGACTCCTAGTCTAGTCCCCAGTCCAGCCAGCGTGCTACTAATTGATACCGTTATGGGAGCTCATTAGTCATTATCATCGCAGTGATAACAACGGAGTGCGAGCGCGCGAGCTGAGCGCCGGTTATATTTACGTCCTCCGCGCGAGACGCACAGATACGCCGTCTCGCTCTACAAATCCGCGACCCACGTGAGAGGGCCAAGACCTCTCGCTCGCTGTGTCAGCATTCTACAAAACTTTCTTGCTAGTTTCCTACTGGTCATAATTTGTACAGTCTGATTTGTTAGTTATATTTTTTGCCAGTAAGATTTTACCTGATTTTTGTATATATAGTTATGTAAGTTTACCTAGTAAATCAATATAAACCTGGACTCCGAGTATTACTCATCTCCTGAAGAACACCACCACAACACCGTATAAGCTACCTATGTGTTATGTCTTCTTCATTTATACCAATCATATCGGGGTCAATCCCGGTTGCGTCCAAAGCCATTGCTTTGGAGCCCAGAGTCTGCTTTCCTTGATTTACTCCTCCACTTCGCGCGGTCTTGAGCGTCTCTAGTTGTGAGATCATTGGCGCGTATGAGCTATGTGTCCATAATAAAAAAACGCGCACGGGTGACTTTTGTCACCGTGACTTTTTCGTCACTCATATGAAATCCTTAGATATCTCGCACCTATCTCGAGATATCACACTATTTCATATGAGTGACGAAAAAGTCATGGTGACAAAAGTCACCCGTGCGCGCTTGCTCTATGACTTAAACCGGTGACACATGGCACGCGGACGCCAGTTTCGGAAAAGGTAGCGGTGGGGTCTTGCCGACGGGGTGGCGAAGTTGACGAAAGGATCGGCCAATGACAGCGATTGACCTCACAATATCAAGACGCGTCCGGACGCGTCGGTCGCCATCTGTCACTGGCTTTTTTTGATGTCAACCTTCTCTTGACATTACTTGACCTTGCCCCCATGGTATCGTATTCGTCGACCGGAAGGAAGGTTCTCGTGTGGGCGAATATAAACTCGGATCAAGTTTGAAAACATTGATATCGATTATGGCCCATTTCGGATTGATTTCCATACAAGAAGGGGGTGGGGTCTGGCTGGTGGGCTGACAGAAGTGGATGGAAGGATCTTCCAATAGCAGCGGGCGCTTGACGTCAAGAAAAGCTGAGTGGGGTCAAAGTCGAACAATATCAAGAGGAGTCCGTCCTTCGCTTAGAGAGCCATACAAATCGGATTGAATCCGGGCTTGTCTGGACGCGTTTTGTATGGCGTCCGGAAAAATTCCGGGTGTATGTAGTCCAAGCCTTAAGCCTTTTGAATTTTTAGGTATACTTATGTCAGTCAGTCAATTTACCCCTTGTTTCAAATTGAGCCAAATTCGATTTTAGTGCGTGTATTTGAATTTTCCGCAGTTTTCGGTTCGAATCACCTAGTGTCCAAATAATGAACTAACTGCAAAAGTGATATCTAGTAGACAGTAAAAGAACTAAGTAGTAGTATTTTATACCATGCTATCAACTGTCAAATGTAGTATGTATTTAGTAATTCTACTCTCCAATAGGTGGCATTACGAGTCTAAATTTAAGCAAAAAATTAAACAATATAAAGAATAAGATTAATAAAAACAAAAGAATCTGCATCAATATAAAATCGTTGTTAACAACAACGGGTCACTTACTTGAAGTCTTTTCAAATTACATAATTAGAAAATCTTGATTATCATGTTACTGATGACATCAATCAATCATTCTTATATCTTCAGAACTTTTTGGTTTTTATCAAGCATTATATCAAGGTCTAGTTAGTAGGTAAAATAACTATTTAGAAACCTTCATGAATGAACGTCACTCAAAAATGGGAAGCATCCTTTCATCTTAACTGTCAGCCCACTTAATAATATTTATGAACGAAATCTAATGGAGAAGGTCCTACGTGCGTCGTACATTACCTCCCGCTAGAAGAGAAAGCTTACAAGAAAGCTAGACCACTTGAGAACCTACGCAACCTTTGACGTAATAGAATGCAGTGGATACGTATACAGCTAGGCACATGTACCTCATTTTGTGAATGCAACGCAAGTGTCTGAAATCAATAGTTTCTTGCCTGACGTACTGTACATCGCTTGATCATTCGAATTTACCGCGCGTGACGTCAGTAGCCCTCTCTGACGTCACTCAACTAGTCGCATGACAGATACTAGTCTACCTATCCCCCTCTATCACACTAATAATGAATGAGCGTGAACGAGACACAAACACTCGTGTAAAGGTTGTGAATTGACAACTTTTTTCACGACCGAGCGATGTTCAATTGAATCCCCTTACGCATTGATAAGAGAAAGACTGATAAGAGCAGCGATGTACGGCGCGGACGATTAGATAGTTATTAGAAAAGTGTTTACATTTCACATTAGCAGTTTCGTGAGCAAATATGTTTGTTTAGTGAGATTTCGATAGTTAAAATTACGAGTTTGTTAATGAAACGTCGGAGCGCCCACTTGAACGTCCCCATCGCAATGACGTGAACGACCGTAGCGCCGCGCGGCGGACGACGCGAACTAACAACAGTAGACAAAAAAATTCGGACAGGTTGTGTCTCGGGTGCATTTTCACTCGATTTTCACAAAAATGGATAACGAAATCAAGCCGATGCACAAAAGCAAACATTTCCCGATAGACCAGCTCGTGTGCGTCGGTAACTATGAGCTGGAGAAAACAATTGGAACAGGAAATTTTGCAGTTGTAAAACTTGCTACACATGTCATAACTAAAACTAAGGTGCGTACTTAAAGTCTTTGCGGTGTTATTTCAGTGAATTCAGTGTTGTATTTGTGTGTTTTTCTGTTTATAAAGTGTGCACGAACGCCAGTGTAAGGTACAGTGTTATTCTATGTGTATTATTGTGGTGGTGATCGTAGGTTTTTTCCACTCTTCGTTCGCGTACATCAGTAAGGTTGGCCTAAACATTGCAACGAAACTCGTTTCAGTGATGGATTTTAAGGGGGCGAAACGTGTTGGTTTGTAAAAAAATAACATTAATACAACCAGTTTCGAATGTACTTTGTTTACTTGGCTGCGCGTCGTAATCTTAGTCACTTACAACCGTACGGGTTATACTGATTATTCGTGTAGAAAAAGTATTTAAATTCGTAGGTTTTATTTATTTTCTTCTCTCCGCCTGCCGCCACGGCCATAGTTTCTATGTGACCTCCAAAATGTTTTTGCTACAATTGTTCTCAATTGACAAGCCCATTCAATGTCCCTAACCAATTATGATACACACATCTATTGGATAGCCTCTCTTAACAGTGTATTTAACTTCCTATCTAATTGCATTTGCCAGTGAAAATTCAACTTTATTGCTTACAAAATAATGACTGCAAAACATCATTCCCAATTCCCACACTAAACAATTGAATGAGAGCCTGTTTTCTTTTCAACTAAGAATCTTGTTAGAAAAACACTGGCCACTTTAAATCTGTTTTTGTGCTTAAACCGTGTTCTTTTTATAACAAAATAATTTGTTTTTATTATAACATGTAAATAAGTACTTGGGGTAGTAATTAAATTGGATGGCATGAAGATCTTTACTGAAAGTAATTAACTAACTTTTTAATTTGGAAAAGTGATTGCTATCTTATAAATGTTAATGAGAGCTGTCTGCAGTCATTATTCAATTACAGTATGCTAAGTATTTAGAAATTGAAAAAAATACCTTATTAATTTTACAAACAAAAAAAAATTAATTAAATGATAAAGTAAACATCCCACTGCAGGGCACAGGTCACACCTCAACTGCAAGGTGTTTTGGGCCATACTCCACCACACAGGCCCAGTGTGAATTGGTGGAGGGGTGTTGTAAGACCAGTGGCTTAACCATACTGTCAGAAGTTATTAAGCCACCCTAAGGTCGCTGACTAGGCTTCACGACTAGTATCAAGTGATATAAAAATTAATTTATTTTATTTTATTTTATTACAAGATCCACAGCTCTAATTACAATTTAGATGAACTTATGAACTAAACTTACAGCCAATAACGGATCTACTTTTTAAATTTTGAAACTTGTATAATTGAATGGTAAATAACATAAAATTGACAATTTCTTTATTAAAAATTGTTGACATAGTTTCAAAATACTTACATTGGGTTATGCATTGAGTTTGGTCGCATCCCTGCTTGGATGAAAGCATTCATTTAACTCCATGTTTATCGCTCTTGCTCTTGGTTAAACCGGTTTTTTCTTGATCACATATTAATATTCAATGTTTATCTCGAAATAGCTTGTAAACAAACAACACAATGAAATATTTTGATCGACAACGTCTGGTCTGTCACTGTCATATAGTACCTAGATCACCATTTGTGTGTGATGTGACCTTATTATGGTTTTAAAGTCATGATTATGAGCAACTCTTCTCTATTAACTCTTTGAATGCCAAACTTTTTCAATGAAAACCGACACCTGACGCTAGGCTTTTTTTAAGGGCTTTACATATAGTGCCGTCCATTATACTATCGTCTAATATTAAAAGAAATCTCTACAAATATAAATAAAATAGGTTTTTATTATTAAAATTAAAATACTTAGTTTTTATGTACAGACCTGCTTTTAATACCATTTTTTTTGTACAATATTGATGAAACTATATTTTATGAGTTTTAATATACTAACATACATATTATTTTAAATAATTAAACCACCACCGCAATTGTATGGTGATTATTACACACATAGTCAAAGCTTGCTTCTTTTGAATTCATGGCAAAACGGTGGCCTCCTTTTTTTAAGTTTATGTATATTCAAAGTGTCCGTAACATTTGATCTAAAACATAATATAAAAATTCGTGATTTCTGATTGGATGCTCCACTATGTTTGAAGCTGACTGTTGCATCCATTTTTATTTCTAAGTGACTTTATGTCAGTTGTACTCATTTGTAACAAAAACGCCAAATTCAATAAACTGAATGAAATTGATAAAAGTAAATTTTTATGTTTTGACATATTATTTGTTAATATTATCAATTTGATCAGCTGATTGCAGTGTTAGCTTTGATCTGACATCAAGATAAACCAATTTTTATGTAGATTTTAACAATGGCGGTCAAAAAACTATTCATTCATCCCAATAACACTTACAAGAGGCTATAATAATTAAATAACTCAGGTTTTCTAAGTAATATTTTTTAAGACTTCGGATTAGGAACTTGGCTCGTCACTACAGTTTTCCCAAAGTATGACAAAAACCTATCTCGCGTCTGGTACCTTCGTCTAGGGGCCCTAGTTGTCCAAACTTTCATAATCAGAATCTTTGTATGCGTATAACGTGATATTCAAGGATATTACAATTTATTGAGAACACTTTGGGTGCAAGTGGCAACTTTGGCTAAATTTGGGTGCAAGTGGTCGTATGAGGCTGCATAACCACAAAATTTGTATCGTGGTTCGTTTTGCTGTGCCGGGGGTTAAAGGAGAATACCCCCACCGCACACAGGACAACCACAAGTAGCACTGCAATAAACGCCACCACTGTGGCTAGAAACCGTTTCCGGCTTTAAGTGGCGGCCACAAACGCCGCCACTTGTGGTGGCGTTTGTGGCTGTCGCATGTGGCCCGTGTGTTGTGAGGCTCACCGAATGCCGCTCTACGGGGCCAATCGGTTGATTAAGGAGGATTCAAATCCTGAACTGTCATATACCATGGAAAAGGGTAGATCCGCGTTTTGCCGCATTACTTAGGCTGACGACAGATAGACGAATAATTCTTCTTCTTGATGCTTTTTTTTTTTATTTATGGACGGACCTATCGCTGAGTGCCTTTAAGGAAGACATTCTTCAGCTTAACCCGGGCAGTTGTGGCGTGCCCTGAAGGCGCACAGCCTAGGTCCGCCCCGCTAGCGGTCGCCGCGACCCGGCCGAGTACGTGTCGAGCCCCATACTAGCAGGCGTGATCGGGCCAATGTTCTTCTCGATGCATTGTTAAAAGGTTGATTTTCGTTCAATTTAATTCTTCTAAATAAGTGAAAGCCGAGTCTTTTTGCAAAGGATTAGGCTATAAAATCATTTGCCCAATCACCCTGAACAGTGTTTGTGTGTCGGGTGACTTAATCATATTCTATGCCAGAGTTACTGAGACATTTGTTGGAATAATCGAACATAAAATAGTTCTGTTCAATGAAATATCATAAAAATCTGACTAATAAACTCTTAAGAAAAACATAATCGAGTCATCTAATTAGTCAAAACTTGGCTCTGCACCCCCGTGCTTTGCCAATACTTCTGGGTTCACCTCACTGATGGAAATCTCCATGAAATCTTTAAACTTTGAAATCATGGCGTCAATAATATTTTCAATCAAAACAAAATTTCAACCAAAATTTACTTTGGCATCGCTTCTGTCGCAATATCTATTGACCATTGGAATTGTATTTATTATTTGCTATAGTTATTTGCATCTACCGACCCCGTTCATGGTTTGTCCTGAATCATTTAATATTATATTTGGAATTATATTTAATAACTAGTTGTCCCGGCGAACTTCGTACCGCCTCTTCATTTCATTTTTGTGAAATTTTTCGATGTTTTATCAGTTATTCTGCTATTCGGGGCGGAGACAAATCTAACAAATCAAATATCATAAAAATCGGCCCAGCCGTTCTTGACTTATTAATGGTGTAACTTACCCGACCCTGTTTCATATATATAAAGATTTGGAATACCTGAACATATGACGTCATTTATAAATATTATAGCACTAATTAGCTGTTGCCCGCGACTTTATTCGCTTGATCTTTAGTTTATCCATAAATGATATAATATAACAGCGTCGGTTCGCAATTTTGTCCACGCAGAGTAGATGTTACTGACGTTTAACAAAAAAAAAGTTACCTAACTGCTATTCCAGACAGAGGCGGCGCTAAGCGTAGGCGACGTGGGCCACCGCCTACGGCCTTGCGGTCCGAGGGGCCTCGCGCCTCAAATACCGTACCGCACAACTCGGACGCTATAAAACGTACATTCGTGTATATTTGAATTTATATACAGGGTGTAACGAAAAGGTGAAATAAAACTTTAAGGGGTTATTCTACGGCTAAATTACATCAACTTTTTCTATGGGACCGACATCGAAATCTCAAAAAAAATATTAACGTTTCCATACAAACTGATGCCAGCTGGTCGCGTTTTAGTATGGGAAAGTGTTTTTTTTTTTTTGCGAATTCGATGTTGGTCCCATAGAAAAAGTTGATGTAATTTAGCCGTAGAATAACCCCTTAAAGTTTTATTTCACCTTTTCGTTACACTCTGTATAGTTATAAAACGACGATAATAAATAGTATTAAATGAAATACCAAAGTTTTCTTCAGGCTAGCAAAATTTGTTGGCGTTGCGTTGTCACGGAAAACGAACGGGGTAGCCCCCTCGCGTTTGTCTATGTAAGGTACTATACAACTCCAGCCGCTCTTTACCTATGTGATATTCGTGTTTTTCTGCTAATATTTCATCTAAGAATAAGTGTAGTGTAGTTCTTTTTTTATAACCATTGTTACAAGAATTAAATACGTAGGTATAATAAAGTAATAAATGCTGTTTTTTAATTTATAACATTGCTTCTTGGGCCACCAGAGGACCTCGCTAAGTTTACCTTGCCCACATAAAATTTTTGTTTTGCCCTGCCACTGATCCAGACTATGAGGACTGAGGTCCCGGTTTCGATTGTCGGTCGGGTCAGTGTAGAAAACGAACTTTTCTATGTTGTTTCGGGTCTGGGTGTTGTGGTACCGTCGTTGTTTCTGATTTCTGTAACACAAGTGCTTTAGCTACTTACCATAGGATCAGAGCAATGTGTGTGATGTAATCAATATATTTTGTTTTATCATATGACGTCTATGTTCAGCTGTGGACTTCCAAAAGCCGATGTTGATGGTGTTTGTGCACCCAGTTCCATTGTCGGTTTGTGTAATGTATCACTGTTTGATTGCACTCCATAAGCTGTCTACGACTCAGCATCCCACGACATCGTCAGTAGAAAGCACTGTTTGAAATCTTTCCCCCTTTCCCCTGGTCAATTTAGCTTTTGACAGTACGAAACATATCATCATCATCATCATCATTTCAGCCATAGGACGTCTACTGCTGAACATAGACCTCCCCCAGTGACTTCCAGATTGGCCGGTTGGAAGCGGCCCGCATCCAGCGGCTTCCTGCAACCTTTACCAGGTCGTCTGTCCACCTTGTAGGTTGACGTCCTACGCTGCGCTTGCCGGTACATGGTCTCCATTCCAGAACCTTTCTGCCCTATCGGCCGTCAGTTCTACGTGCTATGTGCCCTGCCCACTGCCACTTCAGCTTGCTAATCCGTTGGGCTATGTCAGCAACTTTTGTTCGTTTACGAATCTCCTCATTCCTGATTCGATCTCGCAAAGAAACACCGAGCTTAGCCCTTTCCATAGCACGCTGTGCAACCTTGAGCTTTCTTATGAGGCCCATAGAACGAAACATAAACCTTTTTATAATAATTAAGACTTTCTTTGCTCCTAAATGGGTTGCCAGAAAACGGTCTGAAGTCATACAAATACCCCCACTTGTCAAAGCTTCGAAACTTTGGATGTAGACAAAATGAGGTGAAGTTGGTTAGGAAACCGGGGAAAGTTACGTAAAGTTAATTTTTCCTTTAACAAAGGATTTTGTAGGCCACGAGCCAGACTGTACCTAAAAAATAGGCATTTATGACGGTTTGGTTTATTTACAACAATCGTCTTAAACAATGTGAAAATTCTTCAAGCAATTACAACAATATCTAGCCTTAAACTAAGCAAAGCTTGTACAATCCCCGGCATGGATGTTGAGCGCTGGAGGAAAGAGTGGGGACTGCTTTGTGCATCTTACGAGACGATCGTCGTATCAGAGCTGTGTGCGCAGAGCCAGCAAGCAATCCCGGCCGGCGGTGCGGGCGCAGCGCGCAACTCGCCATCACGTAATCGTAATGTTCTTCTGCCCAGCTCTCAAGATCCGTGCCACTAGTTATTATTACTACGGCGACTAGATAACGGACATACGTAATCACTCTTAAAACATCTATTAATTAGGTACGCTCGTGCTCATTACACAGAATTTGCCCCTTGCGGAATTCGAATCCGCAACCGCCTTCCTTTTAGTCTGAAGCGCGAACTACTAGACCAGACAAACGTTTGTTGTGACCTAGATGTTCTGATTTTGAGCCTTATTGAAGCGCTAGCCTCGTGGTGGTAGATCAGTCATTAGTTGTTTAGGCAGTGGTAATTCAGTCGGTGCTCGGTCGAGCGGTGGTACTCGTAGCTCAATCAGTGGTTGGTAGAGCAGTGTTAGCTCACACAGTGGTCGGTCGAGCGGTCGTAACTCAGTCAGTGGTCCGATCAGGTGGTGTCAGCTCAGTCAGTGGACGGGTCGAACGGTGCAGCGGTGGTAGCTCGACCCTGCGACCGGAAAATGGCGGAATAAATTGTCGAACAAATCATATGACATTTCTACTCTAGGGTGTGCTCCGTACCTCTCCCAATGTACGCCACGGAGCCCGATCCGATACATATTCATTTATTGCGTCATAAGTCCTTTGCTATTCTCGTCCATCCACTGCCAGCAGCCTTGCGTATATCGTCGCTCCACCTTGTCGGAGGGCGCCCCACGCTGCGCTTGCCTAGTCGCGGTCTCCACTCAAGAACACGCCTACCCCATCGGTTATCGGTTCTACGGCAAATGTGACCAGAACCTTGACACTTCAGTTTGGTTATTCTTTGAGCTATATCGATCACTTTAGTTTTTGTCGGATTACATCATTTCTGATTCTATCCTTTCCATAGTACGCTGAGCAACCTTAAATTGGTGTACTAGTCGCACTGTGAGTGTCTAAACAACGCCCTGTCTAAAAACTTTATATTAGGATATATAAGGTACTTCATAAATATCTGCAACGGCTGAAATGGGTAAAAGTATTGCATATAGATTACGATAGTAAAGAGATTTGATGTCCAAAACATCATTAATTTTTTCATTGAAAAAAAAAAATTAAATAAAGATTAGGATTTATTCTGTCTCAAACCGTCCACATCTGTCCAAAAATGCTAACGTTTCACATATACCGCTTCCGCGCAGTGTCAAGGGCGGATGAAGAAGTGTGTTATGCAAATTGAAGCAAGTAACCATTTATTTACCGTCTTTTCGCAAATAATTAATTACCGATCCGGGGCACGTAATTCCTTCACTATCGTAATCTATATAAGCAATACTTTTACCCATTTCAGCCGTTGCAGATATTTATAAAGCACCTTATATTTAGATTTTGATAGTTTTGGTGCATATTAGGATATTTAATTAATATTTATTATCCGCCATTATTGTTTACTAAATAAGACATGTAAGGATAGGTACACTTTAAGTTTTTTTTTTTAAACCGACTTCGATACACATAAAAAGCTAAAATGAATATTATATTCATCAAAATCGATTCATAATGAGCGAAATAATCGCGTAACATACATACAAAAAAAAACACAGTCGAATTGAGAACTTCCTCCTTTTTTGAAGTCGGTTGAAAATTACAACTAATTTTAATAAATAAAACGCGTTTCTTCATTAGTTAAAATGAGTGAAAGAGATAAACTTTAAATACAAAATGACAGTTTCGTTTACAATTTTTTTTATCCTTCTTGACCCATAAATAAATAAATAAATTGTTTCCACAATCACACCAATTATCTACCCCCAAACTAAGCAAAGCTTGTACTATGGCGACTAGATACCGGATAAACAAAAATACATTAAACATCCATGACTTAAGTAAAAATGTTCGTGCTCATCACACAAACATTTTCCCCTTGCGGGATTCGAACCCGAACCGCTGGCATTGTAGTCCGGAGCGCGAACCACTACACTAAAGTCGTCGAATGTTTTTTAAAGGATGGAATCGCCCCAAAAGTACAAAAACAAAACATACAACGAAATATTCCTACGCAATGAACTAGTTAGTAAGTGTGTAAAAAGTTGTAGAAAAAATGCCTAAAACATCAACTTTTTGCCTCAGTGTGGCAAGGCTAGACCAAGGAAGCACGTTGACCCTAGAGATTGGTTTAATAGTAAAAGTCGCCCTATTTTTTTAAGCGCGAGTCGGTTTGCGGAGCAAGGGTTCCGTATCGTATTTTCACAGCTATTCTGCCTGCCTAGCATGAACACCAAAACACGATATAATATGATATGATATAACGATATATAGACACCAACTGTAAAAATATAATAGATACAGCCGCCATATTGAATCGCCGTGCCGGCGACATCACATATTATGATCACTGTTTCGATAAAAATTTAAAATGGCGGCTATATATATCATATTTTTACAATTGGTGTCGATATTTCACTCATCATTTCAGCCATAGGACGTCCACTGCTGAACATAGGCCTCCCCCATTGACTTCCAGATTGGCCGGTTGGAAGCGGCCTGCATCCAGCGTCTTCCTGCGACCTTTACCAGGTCGTCTGACCACCTTGTGAGTGGACGTCCTACGCTGCGCTTGCCGGTACGCGGCCTCCATTCTAGAACCTTTCTGCCCCATCGGCCATCAGTTCTACGTGCTATGTGCCCCGCCCACTGCCACTTCAGCTTGCTAATCCGTTGGGCTATGTCAGCGACTTTTGTTCGTTTACGGATCTCTTCATTTCTGATTCGATCTCGCAAGGAAACACCAAGCATAGCCCTTTCCATAGCACGCTGTGCGACCTTGAGCTTTCTTATGAGGCCCATAGTGAGAGGCCACGTTTCAGTTCCATATGTCATCACTGGTAACACACACTGGTTGTAGACTTTCGTCTTGAGGCACAGGTATTTTGGACGAGAAGACGTGGTGTAGTTTCCCGAACGCTGCCCAGCCGAGTTGGATTCTACGATTGACCTCCTTCTCAAAATTTCGCTCGATATTTCGCTATATCGTATCATACCATATCGTGCTTTGATGCGCATGCAGGCAGGCTGATCTCCCAATTCTATTGTATGTATTGACGGAGTAGAGTACGACATAAGAAGAGATGATGGACTGTTTGAGTAGCGATATGACTGAGAAGGGAGTGAATGTCTCGATGACGAGTGACCGGATTGCATGGAAGAGAAAGACGTACTACGCCGACCCTAGATGACCTGGGAACGGCAGGCGAATGATGATGATGACTGTATTGACGACAGATAGGTGTGGTAGGGTTTTAATTCGCCTTAACGGCAAGAGGTCCTGGGTTTGATTCCCGGTTTGGGTCAGTTTAAAAAACCGGCCAAGTGCGAGTCAAACTCGTGAACGAAAGGTTCCATACCATTATCTATACAAAATTAGAGACTATTAAAATTTTAAAGTAAATATACTGTGAATATTTCAAGCGTCTGCCTGTTGCCGTTATTAATATCAAACAAAAAATCACTTTTTTGCCTCACTTAAATATTTATTTTATTATGTTTTTAGCATTTGTTGTTATAGCGGCAACAGAAATACATCATCTGTGAAAATTTCAACTGTCTAGCTATGACGGTTCACGAGATACAGTCTGGTGACAGACAGACAGACAGACGGACAGTGGAGTCTTAGTAATGGGGTCCCGTTGTGTCCCTTTGGGTACGGAACCCTAATAGCTATCTCTTCTAAATTGACTAGAGTCTGGGTGGCCTAGCCTATGCCAGGTCAAATTCATTGGGCAACTTCTTCTTCATCTATACGGTCAATCCCGGTTGCGTCCAAAGCCATTGCTTTGGAGCCCAGGGTCCGTTTTTCATTTTTCAAATTTCATATATTCATATTCATATTCATATTCATTTATTTCATCTTTAGGTAATACAGTACACTTAGATACGTCATTTTACAAATAAATTTTATGTTAACTCAAAATTATTAATACTATTAATTATTTGTACATAAATTTATTAAATGTTAATGTCGGTTATTAGAGATAATGTTAAATTAAGTAATGTCAAAATGTAAATGTCAGATAAAAATAAAATAAAAAATTCTTCAGCAACCTTGAGCATCGTCAAAAGTACTTAATAATAAAAATAATTTTACTTTCGTTCGATGTTACAACAATTTATTGGACAACATCACATACATTGCTCTGATCCTATGGTAAGTAGTCAAAGCACTTCTGTTATAGAAATCAGAAACAACGACGGTACCACAATATAGAAATACCCGAGACAATATAGAAAAGTTATTTTTCTACATTGACCGCCCGGGAATCGAACCCGGGACCTTAGAGAAAACGAGATCAAGTCCGGTATGCTCGCCTTCTACAGTCGTCAAATAGTATCAGAAAGTATTTATTTTTTTGGAGATTTAACCATCGCATATGCGTTATTATTTTTACGATTTTGCAATGAAAGGCATCAAGTAATGGGCTAGTTTCCTAAAAAAAACTAATTAGTCCGTCAGTTGGATTAACAGAAAATATTGGACACGATTTTTTTCTTTTCTCAATCAAACAAAAAATTATGAAGTTATAGCCCGTTAAAATTCCGCGTAACGTCACGCCTTGCGACACTTTCTAGCAAGGTGTGAGGTCACGTGCTCACTTTGATGCGCTTTATCTTCGTTATTTTTTGTTTGATTGACAAAAGACAAAATATGGGTCCAATATTTTTTGCTTATCTAACTGACGGACTAAATAGAATATTCTTTTTTGACCCAGGAACCTAGCCTAATACCTTAAGTTGCAAGTACTTAAAATTACGTCATTTTTATGAACACTTACGAAACGTTAATCGAAAGAGAAAATAATTATAAACAACAAATATACAGTGAATTATTTAAAAAAATAAAACGAGAAAAAAATAAATGAGAGATTCAATGTTTTTGTTTGCACCGACTCCAAAAGTAACTGATTAGGTACTTAAGTGTTAGGATTATTTTTAGCATTTTAGTGTTTTGAAGTCGGTTTTATTTTTTTAAATAAAATTTACTTATTTCATCAATTTTTAGTGATAAATCCTAATCTAACTGCTAAACACCGATTTCATCCCCTATTTTCCTACCCTTAGGGGTGATTTTTATTTTGTAAACTTTTAGCATATTATCTTTGAAGTATAAGCTATTCAATAAAACAAAAATCATCAAAATCGGCTCATATTTGTCGAAGATAGGTAACAAGAACCACAACCAAAATATTATCTGGGTATATATTTGTTGATTTTCTCAAAAAGTTCTGAATCAATTTCGATAAAATTTATATGGGACCACCTCTGAAGTATGATCTACCAAACAAAAAAAGAATCATTAAAATCGATTCATAATTGGCAGAGTAATCGCGTAACAAACATACAAAAAAAAAAAACATACAGTCGAATTGAGAACCTCCTCCTTTTTTGAAGTCGGTTGAAAATGTCGTGAACGATATACTTTTGTCAGAATTTCAATTTAAATATGTATATTTTAACTGAAATCCTGAACAAAGTATGTCATTTACGATATTTGTTAAAGAGTATTTAATTTTGTTGTTTGTTATTATTTTCTCTGAGAATTGACGTATGTTTCATAGGTATGCCAGGCTCCATACAAAAAAGTTCGAAGTCTTTCTTTGCTGAGAAAGGTCTTTAAATTGAATAGCACACGACCGAAGTCGCGGACAACAGTTGTATGTAAAACCTTGCTTTTACTGTCACCGCCTTGGGGAATCCTTGGCAAGCAAGGCCGCGGTGAACTTACGAAGTACAGACAATAGCTCGTCCACCTACCACAAAACGTCAAATTCTCTCAATTGTTTTTTTTTTTTCTTTTGAGGGTTCCGTTTTTTTCCATTTGGCTAAGGATTCGTCATGTCTGTCTGTCTGTCCGTCCGTATGTCACAGCCACTTTTTTCTGAAACTATAATAACTATACTGTTGAAACTTAGTGAGTAGATGTATTCTGTGAACCGCATTAAGATTTTCACACAAAAATAGAAAAAAAAACAATACATTTTTGGGGGTTCCCCATACTTAGAACTGAAACTCAAAAAAAAATTGTTTTATCAAACCCATACGTTTGTGGTATCTATGGATAGGTCTTCAAAAACGATATCGAGGTTACTAATATCATTTTTTCTTAAACTGAATAGTTTGCGCTAGAGACACTTCCAAAGTGGTAAAATGTGTCTCCCCCCATCATAAAATATATGATGTACATTACCATGCAAACTTCCACCGAAAATTGGTTTGAACGAGATCTAGTTAGTTTTTTTTAATACGTCATAAATCGTAAACCGCAATTTACCTTTCGTAATGTTATGGATTTAATTTTGCAATAAAAATACCATAACTATGACTCGATTGTCGTGATGGGTGAACTTTTACTTATATAGGTACCTACAGGTTTGTACGGAACCCTCGGTGCGCGAGTCCGACTAGCACTTGGCCGGTTTTTTTAATGGACTCAATCTGCAATAAGAAGAGCAGTGATTCTGCCAATGTCGAGTGTTTTCTTGAAGTTTTCACAATAAATAACGGGTGTTTAGTTTTTATTGCTTTTCATGGATTCAGTGGAGGCTACTCTTCCCGTAGAAGCAGGTTTCAAGACGCTATCGGGTCTAAAGCAAGTTGTCTTGAGACAAGTCACTTGACACTCGATGCGCGTTGAATACAATGATATTTCAATAGTTTCAGATCGATATCACTTCACCAAACAGTTAAACATTGACATCCCTGTATTACAAAGTGCCAAGGAATTTGTCAAGGTTGTCTTAAGTACAGTCAGCGGCGGGTCAACATACCCAAAAAGTTAAAGGTCATTGAATTAATTTTCAACTTTAAGTCCGAGATGTAGAGATCAATATCAATTGCGAAAATTTGACGTTTTGTGGGAGGTTAACGAGCTGTTGTATGTACAAACGAATCGTTTTTAGGGTTCCTTACGCAAAGCAAGGATCGAAACCGGTTAATATTTATTTCAGAATGTATAAGACTCATTTCTAATATTTGATAGTAGTTGTAAAGATTTGACCATAAAATTAAATTTGCCATAGGTTTTAAGTCGGTATTTGGAGTATGTGATAGTTAATTTAGCAAAAACCTTTATTATTCCGGCTAAGGTTCCATAGTAAAATAACCGGTTTCCGATCCCTGACCCAAAGGGTAAAAACGGGACCCTATTACTAAGACTCCACTGTCCGTCTGTCTGTCTGTCTGTCACCAGACTGTATCTCGTAAACCGTCATAGCTAGACAGTTGAAATTTTCACAGATGATGTATTTCTGTTGCCGCTATGACAACAAATACTAAAAACTGAATAAAATAAATATTTAATAATATTTTTAAATAATATTGTATTATTTTTATTATTTAATATTTATTTATTTAATTTATTTAATATTAATTATTTTTTTATTTATTTATTTCCCATACAAAAAACGTGATTATTTTGCCGTTTTTGCTTGATATCAATAACGGCATTCTGCAACAGGTAGACGCTTGAAAAATTAAATGTTGTATAGATCATCATTTCAGCCATAGGACGTCCACTGCTGAACACAGGCCTCCCCCAATGACGTTCATTGGGGGGGATTGCCAATACTCGCCACGCTTGGCAGGCGGGTTGGCGAGCGCAGTTTTTTATAACATTTCGCACGCAGACGCTGCTTCCCGTCTCGTGCTACAGGTCGTCGCCTCTTACGACACGCCTTCTGTTGGCGGTGAGGAAGTGTATTCTTTACGGCCGTCCCCAAACGGCACTGGTAGTATAGATAACGGTACGGAAACTCGCACTTGGCCGGTTTTTTCTGGTTTAACCCGCACTGAAACTCTGGAGACGTAGGTATTATTGAAGCATTAGAAATGAATCTTGATTTCGAACACGAAAACAATTCGTGTATGAATTTATTTACAAGTAGGGTCACTTGTCTCTCTGCCAGTGAAACGGTTGCTAAAATGTAAAAAAACACAACAGTAGTAAAACTATCACATAAAAACAACGGAACCCAACATTACGCGGCCGGCACGCACTTGACCGGTTTTCCCTTTAAAGAAAACAAATCAAATGTGCAATAGAAAGTTAAAGATACCAGATGTAGCGTGCGTACTTGAGTTCGGGCCGACCGACCTCGCCAGGCCAAGGGCAAAGAACCGAACGTCTTCCGATGCCGTGGTACCAGTCAGAAATATGGGACAGGCGACAAATGTCAGGGTCTTAAGGTAAACCCTGTAATAAAGTAACTAGCAAATCCCTTTAATATCACTTTTAAATTCAAGTTTAAGGCGGCCAAAATCTGGAACGATCTGCCACCCCCGCTACGAACGAAAATATCTGACAAGAACTTTAATTATTAAAAAAATAACCGACTTCAATAACACTAAAAAGCTAAAAATAACTTTTAAACAATCATACCAAACAGTCGGTGCAAACAACCACATTCAAACATTCCACGGCTGGCACCGACTCCAATAATAACTGTTTGGTATGATTGTTTAAAAGTTATTTTTAGCTTTAAGTCGGTTATTTTTTTTATAAAAATTTGTTTTAGTTGTTTGTTTTTTAGTGTTTTTTTACATTCTAAATGGCGAACTGTGATGTAATTATAGCTAAATTGCTTCTCATGACGATTCAAATAAGTCCAAACACGGCTATGATACATTGTTTTATCACAGAGTTCCGGTGCTTACCTTCCGCCTTCTCCATCAGATCAGTTTGATGGTATCATTCTCACCAGAATCATTTATTAAAATTTGATTTTTGAATATGGGAAGGCTTAACTGTCTTAATGAAAATATAATATAAATAAAATATAATGTGCGTACCTTACTCGTGGAAGTTTATTGTGGCCAACTATGGTCTCCTTCATCAGTTCACCTTAGCAAATGATACTTTCTGAATTCAAATGCTTGACTTGTTGTTAAATATACTAAAATCGCTTTATGTATACCTACAATATTTTAGGAGTTCCCTCAATTCCTCATAGATCCCATCATTATGATTGAAATATGTAAAAAATGGGACCAATCTGGAGGTATACCCTTTTAATTGAAAAAATATTTTTTCGAATCGGTTCATTAATGGCGGATTTCTGAGGTAACAAACTTTAAAAAAAAATACATACAACCGAATTGAGAACCTCCTCCTTTTTTTGAAGTCGGTTAAAAAGTATAAGGCAGCGCTACTAAAAAGGCAACAAGCTGCGGAAGATTTGAAGCATACCTACCTTAAACATATAGCCAGTCAATACAGTACAGTACAATACACACAGTCACACAAACACACACACACACACGCAACGGAATAGCACTTATTATTTCATTAGTATTTCGTGACTTGTCTATGTCAATATTTTTTTTCTCTTTGTCTATTTTGATCTTGTTAAGTGAGTAGTCAGTCAGCACCATCACAAATAGCTCTTAATATCATCTGTCGAGAGCAGGGGGGGGGGTTGAAAATCAGTGCCTCCCGAGACCTAGTTTCGTGGCAGCGTGGGCTGAACCTCTTTTCCCTTTGTCTTTTCTTTTATGTTTTTGACCAAAATACCTTATTATTTACCTACCTACCTTATTTTATTATTTATTTATTTATTACTTTTTAAATATCATAGTGCTAAAACCGATAAAGGGTGAAATAAACGGGTTCTCGAGTGGACACCGCGTCTTGGAAAACGTAGTGAAGTACCCATGGACCCAACGTAGCGTGTCATTCCTGTCTCGTGGACTTAACCAAAACCGAACCAAAACACTAAAGAAACTTCTGTGATACTACTTCTGATTCGTTCTATTCTTATCGAAACAAAGGAAGAGGTATTTTCGTAGTGCCACGTCCGAATTAAACAATTTGATAAGCAGATATCTTATTCTCTTGCGATAAAAAAATTCTAATTCAAGATTACGTCTTAAACCGAGATAACTGTTACTTAGGCGGGTCGCTCACTGGTAAGTCGAGGCGACGTCGCGGCGGCGGCGGCGCGGCGTCGCGGCACGGTCGAGGATTGTATCTACGTAGAGTCGAGGCGCAGGCGGCTATGCTTCCTTCACAATTTAATCCATTCGCCATGTCGTCGTCTGAAGACGAAGACGTACTCGCACTCATACAAGTCCTTAATTTAAATAAAAGAAGATTTTGGGTTCACCCATATTTGAGACAGTGTGACAGAAGAGGTTCATTCAGAGCTACACGTGACTTAAGGAGGTATCCCGACAGGTTCAAAAAGTTTTATGGAATGTCATCAGAAACATTCTATTTGCTGTTGGAAAAAACAAAACATAGTTTACAGAAGAAGGACACGTAAATCCTTGTATTTATGATCGTGTTTGATCATAAATACAAGGATTTAATTGAACAATTTCAATAAATTTTACATTGGTTTCAAAATCGTAACGCATATTTAAAACGTCTAAACACAGCTACGCACGAAACGAAATGACAAAATGGCGGTGGAGTCGAGGCACGGGCACGATTGAGCGCCCCTCCTGCCCCCGCCTCGACTTTACCTCGCCCGTGCCGCGACTGTAGTATATGAGCGCACTGCCATTTGTTTCTAAAGAAAACCTAGTTGCGGCGTGCCGCTTATGCGTCCGCGCCTCGACTTCGCCTCGACTGTTGATCGTGTGAGCGACCCGCCTTAAGTGCAATAAGTGCAATACTGGAGCTATTTTTAATGTACTATTTCGTAAGAATAATGCATTAAAAATAGCTTCTGTAAATCGGTTTAGAAACATAGTAGATTATAAATTAATTTAGTTCGTAAAACTGACATTAGATGGCGTTGTCCTTTGTTACATCGCGCAATGTATGTTTTTGGCAACAACTATAAAAGGCGAATGTTTGATGTAACTGAACCATCCTTTTACTGACCTGTTGTAATGTACTGAATTTGAATTTTAGGAACAACTCCTTTGATTTTGACCTCAACTCCACGAATGGTCTCCCATACATTACCAGTATACTGTCGCTTTACACTGGCGCGGCCGCTGCGATGGTAAAGCGCTGAGCCCTCCCCACCCCCTCTAAAAGTATGTGTAAACGCCTTATGCCGTCCATCTTTTTGTTTGTGCTTTCAATATTATAATAAGAAGATATTTATCACGTTGGTTAATCGTTGTTAAAATTTTGGTAATTTGAATTATTTCGAATTGATTATCTAAATTTAAAATAATCGGTTGAAGTATTTTGATTGTGTGATTATTGTCCGCAATCTTATCTTAATCTGCTTGTAAAATATTTTAGACGTCAATAAATAGTGTATTTAGTAAACACAGTGATTGGCTAACTTCCGATTTCTAGAGCGTCGTCTCTGTCACGCTTAGAAAGAGACTCGGCTAATGATCGGCTAGCTTCGGTTGTGTAGAGCGTCGTCTCTGTCACGTTTAGAAAAAGACGGCTAATGATCGGCTAGCCTCGGTTTTGTAGTATATTTTGGTAAACAATCCGTAAAATTTGGTCAGCTATTTAGTATGTGATCTATGATCTATGATCTATGTGATGAAATATGTTTTCTCCACGCCTAAGATTTTGGGGGAAGTCGAAAGTTGCTACAAACAGTTTATACCGCATCATAGAAACTCGTCAGTCAAGTAGCTCAAGACACCAGAGCCAAGCTTACCTAACAAGAATGCGAAGATATCTAGGATATCAGCCTGTGCGAGATTAAAGTGGCTATAAAGCAGCTTAAGAACAATAAGGTACCAGGTGAAGACGAAATAACGACAGACTTTCTGAGAGCGTGTAGTAAGCTGATATTAGTGGTCCTTTTGAAGCTGTTCAACTTCGTCATCCTTCAGGGCACTACGCCTAAGTGTGGTATAGGCGCGTGGTAGTGCTCTCCTTCAAGAAAGATGATAAAGCCTTATTGTAGAACTATAGACCTATCTCTCTCTTGAATCTTGTGTATAAGATGTTCTCCGGGGTCATTGGCGTTCTATAGGGGAGACCTTTGTCGAGCAGTGGACTTTCAAACGCTGATGATGATGATGATTAGCAATTATTACTAACATGTACCTATATTATTATGTGAAAAAATACTCTAGATTCTGATATACGTAATGCCTACACCTGTAGTTGCTGAAATAATTAGAAAAAAAATAGAAGATACTAAGATAGACAATAAAGAAGAAGAAAAGCGAAAAAAAAAGTAGGTACCTTCTGGAAAAGAAAGTATTGAAGTACTAAGAACGACCATTCGCGATTTGAGAAGAAAGCAAATAAATATAAAGCTTGAAGTTACACTAAACATAATAATATATACGGAAAATTGCAAATACACCAGAATCTAGGAAAGATTTAGTCAAAAAGCCTGTTTTAGGAAGAGCAATTATTAAAAACGATAAGAGAGAAAAAACTTTTATTAAAAAAATTATGTTGTATTATTATTCAATTACTTAACTTTCTAAGCTACAAAGTTTTATAAAATTTAAAAAGGTTTAATTTTGGTACTTAAATGGTATTTTTCATTTAAATACACAGTATCCTGTGTCGTTTTTTTAGAAAATGCTCAAAATTTTCTAAAGTAATGGAAATATATTGGGTTCTTCTGTCGTTTATTATTAAATAGGTGGATTATTAAATAGGTGGACAATTAGAACTTGATTAATATTAATATTTTCGTCGCTACATTGCCGTTTGTGTTCTTTGTAACACTATGCCCCTTACCCAAATACTTCTAATACTACAACTTGTTGATTCAATTTCTGAGGACTAAGAAGAGAAGAACCGAATTCTCTTTTCTCCTCAATTTTTGGTCTATCTCCATATATTTCTGACTCGTCAGTCAAATCTTCGTCCCTTCCCACAAGGTCTGGTGCAGCTACCGCCATATTGGAATCCATGTTTTGTATATTCCCAGCAGGACTTAAGAAAACTAGTATAGAATTAGCACCCACTGGTGTCGTTTCTGTAGATGGTTTCTGTTGGTTTTCAGTGTCAGAATTGTCAATAGGTTTCCTTCGAGAAAGAAGAAACAGAACTGGTATCGGCAATCCAGAGAAATGACTGTTACTTGTGGCGTTCTCTTCGCTGAGGTCTTCGATGATGCTTGGTGCTTCAGTAATGGCGTCGACCGATGAATTTGTAGCAGTATTTGTAGCTGCGACGTTATTATCTTGGATGATATTAGTTGCAACTATACACAATAGAATGAATATTGACATCTTTTATTGGTACTGGTTTTGAACAAGCGAGAGAGATGCTGAGCTAATGACAAGAATGTTGGGATTCCAGCTTTTATATTGAGAGAAATATTACCAAAAAAAATTGAATGCATATTTCCTAAATCCATCTATCAATCAATGCATAAGAAAAACTCTGACGCGGTCACCTTCGTTTAAATGTGAAATTTTGAACATAATGTTATCTAATATTAACATAAGCGACAGGTTAAAGTTTTTGTACAGCCTTTTTCGCTAATTATTTGTTTTATTATTAGCCTTTGAAAGTCCATTGTTGGATATGATTCCCAAATAGAATGCCACAGCGAGTGGCTCTGGGCCCTGTGCATTCAGCGGCTTCTCGCCTTGACTAGGTCGTCAGTCCACCGGTTGGAGGCCTGCCTATGCTGCGTCTTCCACGTCGTGGTGGTAGCAGGTGTAGGTTGGAATGATGAGGCACTTCAGAAAATTATAAAAGAATTACTTACCTAGAAAAGCTGCTGAGTAACCCCGATGTAAAACTGTTCAGCCCCCCTAGCATGATCACTAAAACACGATATGATATAGCGATATATCGACACTAACTCTAAAAATATGATAGATATAGCCGCCATGTTGAATCGACGTCACATGTTATGATCGCTGTTTCGTTAAAAAATTAACATGGTGGCTATATCTATCATATTTTTACAGTTAGTGTCGATATATCGCTATATCATATCGTGTTTTGGTGATCATGTTAGGCAGGCAGATATCTTATCATCTATAAGATATTTTCCACAATCAAGATAAAAAAAACTTTAATGGACACTATCATAGCATTTACAAGTTACCGATTAAACTTATAAAACTGGAAGTAGAAAAAGACTTTGATGAAGTTTATTAATTATGTGAAACAAGTAGCAAATACCACATTATTGTGTTGGGCTATACGGAACCCAACACGCAGTTGGCCAGTTTTCATCAGGGACTATCATCGGTATAATATATCTGTATAGTAACAGTAAAAATATCAGTACAAAAATTTTGTACCAGACGAATTTCTGTACCGATACTATCTTTTTTCTACACTTATTTAACCCTTATTTTATTTCATAACATTATTATTAAAAAATGTAAGACATTGTCTATGTTTTCCTCTATTCCGTTCCCGCCATTATAACGCGCTACAGTGTGTCATGTTATTATTAATAAAATAATGTGGCAGTGAACCCCGTGCTTTTTTCCTTCGAAGACCTATAGCAGTCCACTCACCATACATCTAAACATGGTCCGTCGAGCCGGATATGAACCAGAGATCTACGGCTGTCTGTATGTTAATAGACCCGCCATAATCCCGACCCGACCTGGGTCTTGTAGTACCGTCGTTGGGTTCTTCTGTCGTTTATTATTAAGATACGTACCCCTCCAATAAGATTTAAGCAAAAAAGCTGCCTAGACAACTTTCTTAGAACGATTTGCCCAGTTTACAGAAAAATGCGTACCTATGAGTCCAAAATTAGTGTGCATAGCTGAGAACTGCGTTGATATTGTTCTACCGGTTCGGGTTTATACATAGTAGGGTAAGCTAGGGTACACTGTTATAGTGCAAATATCTCCGTTTCTGTCATTCAATTTTATAATGTTGGTATACAGATTTGACAAGTCCATAGGCGGTCACCCTGTCATTGTCTCAGTTTGTACCGCGTTTTAGATACAGCCAACAAAAGAAAAAAACTTTGAATCTTATATATAAGAAAGTGATTGTGATTTTCCTCTATTTCCTGTATATTTAGCTTTAAATTCGCGTCGAATAGATTTTTTGTAAATATAACCCAAAATACTTATTTGAGAATTATATGTATAGATTCACTTTTGTGTAGTCTTACCTGGGGCACTGTTACGTGGCACTGTGTTACATTGTAAAAATATTGACAATAATGACGTCGGCTAGTCAACGAAGAAGTAAAATAGTTATTGCTACTTTCCTCTTGAACTGGATGAGGCGACAGAGGATATTTAGAGTAAGCTTCCTCCTGTAAACGTTGCAACAGGAAAAAAAGGCAGGCAGATTTTTATATGTACCCAAAAAATCAAGTTTTTTGGACACGTTCTCTTATTGTGCATTTTTTATATTATTTTCTTTTTTTATTGTTGTACGATTGTACCATTGTTTCCCTTGCCCTGTTACAGAGTACCTCAGATACGGGCTTCAGTGTTACAATCGACCGATCTAAAACTCAAACTCAAACTCAAATCTTTATTGCGTGTCAAATGGGTGTACAGTTGACAATAGTAGGGTTTAAGTACATGTGACGCCCTGCAAGGGCGTTGCAACGATTATATAACGATATTTCTTCTCAGCACTTGCCAGATTGTCTGTGTCTTGTCTCGAAGCGCTAGTAGGGCCCAAAAAATAAGGAGACATGTTCTGCCCCATATGGGCTAATAATGTTATTAATGACGTTCATAAGTGGCAGTTTTCTGCCCTAAACTGAATAAATGATTTTTGACTTTGACTTTGACTTAAATATTGTAATATGTTAAATTACATTGCAATTTTATTATAATATGACATGCTGATCTTATGAGACATCATAGTGAAAATTCTTCTTTTTTGTTAGTAAAAGTCATCCTCAAAATATTCTGCTATGCTGTAGTAGCTTTTTTGTATGAGAAGCTTTCTCAGTTCGTTTGCAAATTTTGTGTTTTGGTCGATATTTTTAATGGAATTTGTACGTGGTTATAAATTTTAATCAACATTGAATGTGGGGCCTTAGAGAATAATTTAAGTTTGTTTTGTCTCTAATTAAAGTCCAATTTAATCAAGTAGTTGCTAATAAAAGTAACGTTTATATAATGTAAAGTAAAGAGAGACTGTTAGTTTAAATCCATGACAGTTAGAACTTGATTATTAAATATTTTCGTCGTTACATTGCCGTTTATGTTCTTTGTAACACTGTGCCCCTACTAGTGTTGTAAATTAACGTTCACATGCTATAAGCGTCCGTCATTTATGATAAATGTGACATCATTATTCGTGATGATAAATCGACACATCGACACATCCGACGACCATCGTGACAATAAATGGTCACATAAATTTTTTTAGTATAAATTAAAAAAAGAAGAATTTATCTAAAGTAAGTCTTAAATGTTAAGTATTTGACAGTAAAAACATACAATTATACATGTTATTGGATCTGGATAGAACTCAATAAAAACTCGGAACTCAAAAAAATACTTCACTTTTTAGCTTGTTCGTGCAGAAAGATTTTAGAAATTTCATTTCTTTATAGATCATCACTACTAAAGCCTGTCTCTGTTATAATAATGCACTTTTTGTGACCAAATGATTTCTTTTCATAGTTTGTCAATAGAATTGAATGTGACTTTAATGATAATAAATGTCCAAAATGTCCGGTCACATTGAGAAAATGACCAATTTGCTCGGTCATATTGGTCAGACATTTATAAAGTGACGGACACTTTACAACTTTACCCCTTACCCAAATACTTCTAAAACTACAATTCGTTGATTCAATTTCTGAGGATTACGAAGAGTAGAACCGAATTCTCTTTTCTCCTCAATTTTTGGTCCGCTATCTCCAAATATTTCGGACTCGTCAGTCAAATCTTTGTCCCTTCCTACAGGGTCTGGTGCAGCTACCGCCATATTGGAATCTATGTTTTGTATATTCCCAGTAGGACTCAAGAAAATTAGTATTGGAATAGAACCCACTGGTGTCGTTTCTGTAGATGGTTTCTGTTGGTTTTCAGTGTCAGAATTATCAATAGGTTTCCTTCGAGGAAGAAGAAACAGAACTGGTATCGGCAATCCAGAGAAATGTCTGTTACTTGTGGCGTTCTCTTCGCTGAGGTCTTCGATGATGCTTGGTGCTTCAGTAATGGCGTCGACCGGTGAATTTGTAACAGTATTTGTAGCTGCGACGTTATTATCTTGGATGATATTAGTTGCAACTATACACAATAGAATGAATATTGACATCTTTTATTGGTACTGGTTTTGAACAAGCAAGAGAGAAGACGCTGAGCTAATGACAAGAATGTTGGGATTACAGCTTTTATATTGAGAGAAATGGTACCAAAAAAATTTGAATGCATATTTCCTAAATCCATCTATCAATCAATGCATATAAGAAAAACTCTGACGCGGTCACCTTCGTTTAAATGTGAAATTTTGAACATAATGTTATCTAATATTAACATAAGCGACAGGTTAAAGTTTTTGTACAGCCTTTTTCGCTAATTATTTGTTTTATTATTATCCTTTGGAAGTCCACTGTCGGATATATGACTGCCAAATAGAATGCCACAGCGAGTGGCTCTGGGCCCTGTGCATTCAGCGGCTTCTCGCCTTGACTAGGTCGTCAGACCACCGGTTGGAGGCCTGCCTATGCTGCGTCTTACACGTCGTGGTGGTAGCAGGTGTAGGTTGGAATGATTAGGCACTTCAGAAAATTATAAAGGAATTACTTACCTAGAAGAGCTGCTGAGTAACCCCGATGTAAAACTGTTCAGCCCCCCTAGCATGATCACTAAAACACGATATGATATAGCGATATATCGACACTAACTCTAAAAATATGATAGGTAATAGCCGCCATGTTGAATCGACGTCACATGTTATGATCGCTGTTTCGATAAAAAATTTACATGGTGGCTATATGTATCATATTTTTACAGTTAGTGTCGATATATCGCTATATCATATCGTGTTTTGGTGATCATGTTAAGCAGGCAGATATCTTATCATCTATAGGATATTTTCCACAATCAAGATAAAAAAAAAACTTTAATGGACACTATCATAGCATTTACAAGTTACCGATTAAACTTATAAAACTGGAAGTAGAAAAATACTTTGATGAAGTTTATTAATTATGTGAAACAAGTAGCAAATACCACATTATTGTGTTGGGCTATACGGAACCCAACACGCAGTTGGCCAGTTTTCATCAGGGACTTTCATCGGTATAAAATATCTGTATAGTAACAGTAAAAATATCAGTACAAAAAATTTGTACCAGACGAATTTCTGTACCGATACTATCTTTTTCTACACTTATTTAACCCTTATTTTATTTCTGTACCTACTAAAATAATTGATACTGGATTGCGAGGCCTACGTGGGGTGCGCGAGGGGGCGCTAGCGGTTAGAGCAAAAGTAGTCATTACAGACCATCAGCAGTTTGATAAATAAGTTTATCAATAATATCTGTACTGAAATTTTACGTTACCAAAACATAAATGTATGACGTCATACAGAAATAAATATGGGTACTTGACAATGGGTGTTACTTAAATAGTCAAAGTCAAATTGTACCCATATTTATACCCGGACCGTCCCTGGTTTTATGTCATTGCTGGATTGTCAGATCAAATCTTTTCGGTCAAACTTGTCAAACTAAAGTTCTTGTACAAGTGCATCTTTAAGTGCATGCAAATGTTGTTTGTCATTCTGACAGCTCAGGTCACAGAATGTCACCCTTGGAACAGTAGATAATGGGGTAAACAGACAGCTAGGCATACCATTTTACTTTGCATAAAGAACATACTTTTAAATGGGCGCCTACAGACAGTCGCGCTTGCCGCGCACGCCCATGTTGGCAACACCAACATTATAGTTAAAAAATGTAAGACATTGTCTATGTTTTCCTCTCTTCCGTTCCCGCCATTATAACGCGCTACAGTGTGTCATGTTATTATTAATAAAAACATAATGTGGCAGTGAACCCCATGCTTTTTTTCCTTCGAAGACCTATAGCAGCCCACAGTCCACTCCGTGTCCGCTAGTGGTGACTGAGTTTGTTCCGGCGTTTCTTCTCAGCACTTGCCAGATTGTCTGTGTCTTGTCTCGAAGCGCTATTAGGGCCCAAAAAATAAGGAGACATGTTCTGCCCCATATGGGCCAATAATATATATAATATTATTGACGTTCATAAGTGGCAGTTTTCTGCCCTAAATTGAATAAATGATTTTTGACTTTGACTTTGACTCACCATACATCTAAACATGGTCCTTCGAGCCGGATATGAACCAGAGACCTACGGCTGTCTTTATGTTAATAGACCCGCCATAATCCCGACCCGACCTGGGTCTTGTAGTACCGTCGTTGTTTCTGATTTCTACAACAAAAGTGCTTTAGCTACTTACCTTAGACTCAGAGCAATGTTTGTACATGTCAAATATTTATTATCCTTTAATATCCACATATTTTATGTGCAATAATCAGTTGCACATCAAATGCCGCGTAGGGACGGCCGTAAAGAATACACTTCCCCACCGCCAACAGGAGGCGTGTCGTATGAGGCGACTAATTCCTGTAGCATGAGTCGGACAGCGTTTGCGTGCGAAATAAAAAAACTGCGCTCGCCAACCCGCCTGCCAAGCGTGGCGAGTATTGGCAATCCCCCCTTTTCGGGGAGGGCTATGTTCAGCAGTGGATGTCCTACGGCTGAAACGATGAATAATCAGTTCGAATTTGACAGATTTTATGTTTTTCCGTGAGATAATTACTTATTCCTCTTCAGCTTGATTCTTAAGTCTATGCAAACGTAGCCGCGGATAGAAGCTAGTATGTTAAAATTATAAATCAATCTTTATTTCTCACCACAAAAGCAAAATAGTACATACAACAGCTCGTCAACCTACCACAATACTTCAAATTTTCTCAATTGATATTGATCTCTAAGTATAGGACATAAAGTTAAAAAAGTTTGGGTAGGTTGATTATTATTACTATTATTTTCAACCGACTTCAAAAAAGGAGGAGGTTCTCAATAATTCGACTGTTTTTTTTTTTGTATGTTTGTTACGCGATTATTCCGCCAATTATGAATCGATTTTAATGATTCTTTTTTCGTTTGGTAGATCATACTTCAGAGGTGGTCCCATATAAATTTTATCGAAATTGATTTAGAACTTTTTGAGAAAATCAAAAAATATATACCCAGATAATATTTTGGTTGTGGTTCTTGTTACCTATCTTCGACAAATATGAGCCGATTTTGATGATTTTTGTTTTATTGAATAGCTTATACTTCAAAGATGCTATGATAAAAGTTTGCAAAATAAAAATCACCCCTAAGGGTAGGAAAATAGGGGATGAAATCGATGTTCAGCAGTTAGATTAGGATTTATCACTAAAAATAGATGAAATAAGTAAATTTTATTAAAAAAAATAAAACCGACTTCAAAACACTGAAATGCTATGCTATGCTAATGTATCTGATTAGGTACTTTAGTGTTAGGATTATTTTTAGCATTTCAGTGTTTTGAAGTCGGTTTTATTTTTTTTAGTAAATTTTTTTGATTTTTTTTTCGCAGGAGAAAATGCTTTAGCATACCAACCGCTTGAGGGTAAGCGGGAGGTTATGTAGGACTCTCTTGCCGGGAGGCAACGCTAGTCGCTGTCTCTCGGCAAGCATACCATACTAAAAAAACCTGCGGTGTACATCTCAACGTATGTTGGTGATGCATGGGGACCCAATGTATGACTTCCATGCATTGGGTAGGTTGACCTGCGTTGACCATAGTTTAGGAAACAAATAGATAGACATTTTATGTGAGTGCCACCTCGGGCCACTAAATATCTAGTCGAAATATCGTTATCATCATCATTTCAGCCATAGGACGTGCACTGCTGAACATAGGCCTCCCCATCTCCTCCAGATTGGCTGGTTGGCTGCGGCTTCCTGCAACCTTTACTAGGTCGTCTGTGTATCTTGTGGTAAATAATGTGCCTAAAGACGAAAGTACAACCAGTGTGTGTTACCAGTGATGACATATGGAACTGAAACGTGGCCTCTCACTTTAGGCCTCATAAGAAAGCTCAAGGTCGCACAGCGTGCTATGGAAAGGGCTATGCTCGGTGTTTCTTTGCGAGATCGACTCAGAAATGAGGAGATCCGTAAATGAACTAAAGTCGACGCAAAAACATGATAAAGTATTTTTATTATTTGTTTCAGGTTGCAATAAAAATAATAGACAAATCTAGGTTAGACGAAGACAATTTAAAGAAGACTTTCAGAGAGATAGCTATAATGAAGAGACTGAGACACCCACATATAGTCAGATTATATCAGGTTGGTACTTTTTTGTTCTGGAGTTGGCGCACACTGCCACTTTTAAAAATCAAAACCTACAGAGGCGGTTTTGCATCAGCGATCAAAATTAAAACTTCCACTGGTACTGTCTTTCTTTACTGTAGTACTGTACTGTATTTAAAAATTTCTATAGTGTTAAGGAATTTATTGACAACTAGCTCGATTTTACTGACATATATTTACTATTGAAATTTTGATTCCAGACATTTTTAATTATTGCAATTCATGTAGGTAATAACATACAATTTGCATGCTATTTTTTATTAGCGAAACATGAGCTCTTTTTATTGTTTAATGTTACCATTTAGACCGTGTTTTGTGCAAATAAACGATTTATTTATTATTTAGGATTTTTAATTTAAGATGAAAACTTAAAATAAAACAAAGAACTGACACTGTTAAACTGGCAGTGACAGATATTTGTTTGCATTTTTTCAGTGCTTCAGCATCGTTTCGTTATAAAAATTATACAGGGTTATTTGTAAAACATCAACAACCCCCTAGGGGCCGATTCTGGTGCTCAAATACAATAACTTTTTCTATGCGATCAACGTCGTAATCTAAAAAAATTCACAGCTTCCTAGGGGGTTTAAAAATAACCCTGTATAATTGCCATAATTTCACAGCTCACACTGCCATCAGCGCGCTGTCCAATATAGAACGACATTTAAAAAAATTACCGTTTTGTTTGTTTAACTAAATAAAAATGTTTGTAAATTTTTTTGTTGGACACAAAAAGTGTTTATGCTTTCTATGGCTTCTTCACACTAAGACGGGTTTTTTAAATGTATTTATTTAGTGTAAACATTGTTTTTATCTACCATAACGAAGCCTTAAACCAAGCAATCTGCTTATGAGACCAAGTTGAATGCAAAAAAATGATTGCTGTTATTATTTGCTGTAATTATTTTTGTTTTTTAAAAAGCTAACCTGCAATGTATAGCGCGCACGCAACCGACTATGCCTCACGCAGATGTGTGCGTGCGCGCTACGCACGAGCGCGCACGCACACTTGCAGGACAGCGCGGGTAGTTGTGTGCGTGCGCGCGATTCATTGCGGGCTATGCTCTTAAAAGTCTTATTATAAAAGAAGTACGTCTTTGTTTTAAGTGTTTCTTTAGAAAAAAGTTTACTTATAAAATAAAGCATTAATTTAACAAGTCATTTTGGTTAAAATCTTTTAAAAAAATACTTTGACCGTCTATATCTCGGTAACCAGTCATTACCCAGGTATGGTGTAGAAGAAAAAAAATCGTAATATGAAATGAAATGAAATTTATTTGCATATGACAAAGGGTACATTGTGCCAGCCATTTACAAATAGCATGCAAATATTAAATAAAATAAATTGAAGTCTAATTGTTGAAAATGTAAAATGTCAATATAATAATGAGTAGAATATGTGGTATACGGCTTCGTTAAGCTTTTTTTATACCCGATATTATTATTGTTTTATCTGGTACTTGTATACTACCATGTATTATATAATATAATTCATGTTCTATTTTCAGGTTATGGAAAGTACGCACACAATATATTTAGTCACAGAATACGCGCCTAACGGTGAAATATTTGGTATGTACATAAAAATCATTTTTCTCAATTTTACTTATAAGTATAATAAAGTAAATCAAAAATTTATTATACACTAAGACGTACTTACGAAGTGTTATGTTTATGGACTGGTTCATCATCATCATCATCATCGTTTCAGCCATAGGACATCACTGCTGAACATAGGACTGGTTAAAGGCACTAAATTATGATTAAACTGAATCCCTTTTTTGTAACATTCACACACAGACTATTTTAAAATAAATTTCTCTTAGCATATATGGGAGGCCTGCCCACGCCGAGGCGTTCTATAGGCAAGGCATATGTCCAGCTGTGGACTATTAAAGACTGATGACGATTATGATATATTCTCAAAATATGGTTTTCCCTACCAAAGATAGATAGATACCTTTATTGCACACCACACAAACGAAACAAAGTAACATGAAAAAGGACCTTAAAATTGGCGCCATTCAGGCGGTATTATCACTAGCAGTGATCTCTTCCAGACATCCTTAAACCCCCTTTGCATAACCATCAAAACACGATATGATATGATATGATATTATAGCGATTTATCAACACCAACTGCAAAAATATAATAGTTATAGACGCTAAGTTGAATTTCTATCGAAACAGCGATCATAACATGTGACGTCACCAGCGATATAACATGGCGGCTATATCTATCATAAATAAATAATAACAAATAAATAAATATTGGACAACATCACATACATTGCTCCGATCCTGTGGTAAGTAGTCAAAGTACTTGTGTTACAGAAATCAGAAACAACGACGGTACCACAACACCCAGACCCAAGACAATATAGAAAAGTTATTTTTCTACATTGACCCGACCGGGATTCGAACCCGGAACCTCAGAGATAGCGACACCAAGTCCGGTATGCTCGCCTCTCGGCTACGGAGGTCGTCCAAAATCATAATCATATTTTTTCAGTTTGTGTCGATAAATCGCTATATCATATCCTGTATTGGTGCTCATGCTAGGGGGAGGGGGGAGGGGGGGAAGCTACAGCTACCATTACCAAAAAACCCTCTTATCATTCCAGACCACTTAGTAACAAGGGGTAGGATGCCGGAATCAGAGGCGGCGAGAGCGTTCGCGCAAATGGTGGCGGCGGTGGGGTACTGCCACGCGAACGGGGTGGTGCACCGGGACCTGAAGGCGGAGAACCTTCTGCTGGACCGGGACATGAATATAAAGGTCAGTTAGAATTAGGGCGGTGAATACCGGTATTTTTAAATACCTGTACCAGGGCCCCGATAACATACCGGTAATATAGTTTATACCAAAGATAATAATACCGGTATTATTTCTTATACAGTGTGTGGTAGAACCGGGGATAATATTAAAAACAGAGACTCTTTAGGTCACTAATAATTCATATTCATATTCATATATTCACTTTATAATGTAAACCAATAGCAGTACAGTTAATAGGCATAAAAAGATGGTAATAAAATAGTTACATTATAACCTTATGAGGCATTCGTGAACTCAATTATTTGATAAAATTAATCTTAACAATATTATCATTCCATTTACAATTATTAAACAATATTTATTATTTATGCTCCTAAATTATAATAATTATGTCAATAGCGTCACTTAGTATTATATCAATGGATTAAATTACAAATGTCAAATAAAAATAATCATTATGGTCCCAACTAATAAAAAACAAAACTGATTTTTTCTAACAAACAATCGTAAATTCAATGTAATGCAAACAATGCAATAGTTCCGCTCATCTCGATCGATTGGGTTCATTCTCCATCGTACTTATTCGGAGCTACTCGGAGTCTCTTTGACACGACATTGACAACGTTGGCGATAGTATCGTGTCGCAATAATACACTGATTATAAATCGTAACTTTTAATTCTTATTGTGTTTAATGCATTGGTTTGGGTAAACTGAAATCTTTTTAGAAAAAATACTAATACTCTAGAGTCTCGGTTTCCAATATTATCCCCGGTTCTAGGCCACACATTGTATAACGGTATAGTAAAGGTTTTAAACCTTTGAAAATACCGGTATTTTGGTGACATAATACAGGTATTGATACCGGTATCAAGATAACCAATGTCAAATGTGCGAGTGAGAGAAATAAAAGTGTATCTTAACTCAGCGCAGTGTCGTGTGCTTGACAAAACGGCAACATCGCATTTCGCTCGAATCGAGCGCGTATAGGCTGGTGTGTGCGTGTCTGGCAACTGTACTGGCAATGTCGTAATAAATTCTGATATTATTTAGGTATAAATAACTGTGAGTCAAAAATCATTTATTCAATTCAGAATAGAAAATTGCCACTTATGAACGTCAATAATAACATTATTGGCCCTTATGGGGTAGAACAGGTCTCCTTATTTTTTGCGCCCTACTAGCGCTTCGAAATTATTTACCAGTGCCTTAGAGGAGATATTTAGAGACCTAGCGGACTCTTGGAGAACGAAGGGTATAGATATTGGAGGAAGAAAGCTCACGAATCTTCGTTTTGCTGACGATATTGTTCTCTTCGCCAATACATCTTCTGAACTAGAAGTCATGCTCGAGCAGCTGAGCGCAGCAAGCTTTGAGGTTGGACTGGTGATGATCGGGTCGAAGACTAAAATGATGACCAACGCTACTAAGGACACCATAGTAGTGGAAGGGCAGACAATGCAATACGTTGACGAGTACATATATTTGGGCCAGATAGTTTCCTTCGAAAATAGGCAGGACAAAGAAATCGAGCGTCGCATCGATAACGCCTGGAAGAGCTTCTGGTCCATGAAAGCTTATATGAAGCGCAACCTTCCCATTTCGCTAAAGCGAAAACTCGTCGACACTTGCATCCAGCAGGTCTACTACGAAAAACGAAATCCGTCAATACGATAATCGTGTTTCGGATTGCTTACTATTTTTAAAACGCTTCGGATTTTTTGAAATAATACGAAATATAACATTTTATTCATTCATTCACGAAGTCGTTCCGAAAATATGTCGCATCCGATTAAAACATCGACCTTCCAAAAGTGTTATGTAGTTAGTAAGCCTATCGTTTGCGTATCGTTTGTCTTTCGTTTCGTCCGAAACATCGTATTTCGTTTTTCGTAGTGGGCTTCCTGCCCATTCTTACGTACGGAGCACAGACCTGGTCTTTGACCGAGAGTCAAAAGTCCAAACTCAAAGTTTGCCAAAGGGCTATGGAGCGGAGCATACTAGGTGTAAAAAGCATTGATAGAATCCGGAACACCGCCATCCGCTCCAAAACCGGTGTCGCAGATGTTGGCGAGAAAACTGCAAAGCTAAAGTGGGAGTGGGCAGGACACGTGTGCAGAATGCATCCAGACAGGTGGGCCCAAATCGTCACCCGATGGGTACCTATAGACGGCGGTCGCCGAAGAGGTAGACCCAAAAAAAGATGGTGTGACGACTTGGTTAACTTAACGAGGGATTGGGAGTCATTGGCGATAGATAGAGATCGATGGAAGAGTCTGGGGGAGACCTTTGCCCAGCAGTGGGATTGAAAAGGTTGATAAAAAAAATAAAAATAAAAACTAGCGCTTCGAGACAAGACGCAGACAATCTGGCAAGTGCTGAGCAAAAACGCCGATGAAAATTATTGTATTGCCTGTAATACAGGAAATAGAAAATACCGGTATAACCCTTATTTTACCTGTATTTTAATACCGGTTCCGAGCCCTTGTTACAACTACCGGCTCCGATCTTGAGCGCTGGGCGAAAGATGCGCAAAAGACCATTACGATTACGTGATTGGCTAGTCACTTGATGCGTCCACACTGCCGGCCGGGATTGGTCGCTCGCTTTGTGCACGCGTCTCTGATATGAACGATCGTCTCGAAAGATGCGCAAAGCGATCCCCACTCTTTCCTCCAACGCTCAAGATTCGTGCCGGGGATTGTACACTCATTTAGTACTAGCTGACCCGGCGAACTTCGTACCGGCAATAAAAGTTGACCTGAACGCATCCAGTTTAAATACGAACAGTTTGTATGGGATAATACAATCGTTGTTTTTACTACTTTCTTTTCAATTTCTTTATATTTACTCACCTTTTAAACCTTCCCTGAACTTTGAAATACATGTGGTCTAGTTATTCTCGAGTTTTAGCGAGACAAACGAACAGCTATTCATTTTTATATATACATAGAATAGAAGGTATAGACTAGCTGTTGCCCGCGGTTTCAGACCCTATTTTACTGGCTTGGAGATGGAATAAAAATAGTAGCCTTTGTCCTTTCCTAGAGTTCAAGCTTTTTCCGTACAAAATTTAATCAAAATCGGTTCAGCTACATAACGTAGCCTAAGCCTATGTCCTTTCCTAGGGTTTAAGCATTTTCAGTACCAAATTTCTTTTCCCAAGCTAACTCCCAAGTACTTAGCATATAACTTTTATCTGTCAATCTTGGCTATTGCCTAAAATTTATTCGTAAAAAGGTCATTAATCCATTTTTATTTTTTAAAGAAGCTCTTGTTTTAAAAGTAAATTATAACACATTTGCAAGTCGTGGCAGCCTGAATAGAATAGAATAGAATAGAATCTTTATTTGCTGTAACTGAGTCTACACTTAGCACATGTTTTTAATAGATATTACTTGTTAAATGTATTATTGGTGTATGATTTGTTAGTTGCTTTTATTAAATAAATAAGTAACATTGTTAAATGTACCCCCAGCTGGCTGACTTCGGGTTCAGCAACGAGTACGCGGCGGGCTGCCCGCTCGCCACGTGGTGCGGCAGCCCGCCCTACGCCGCGCCCGAACTGTTCGAGGGCCGGCAGTACGACGGGCCCAAGGCCGACGTGTGGGTGAGTGTGTTGCATACTACGACTATAGTCTCTGACGACGGGCCCAAGGCCGACGTGTGGGTGAGTGTGTTGCATACTACGACTATAGTCTCTGACGACGGGCCCAAGGCCGACGTGTGGGTGAGTGGGTTGCATACTACGACTATAGTCTCTGACGACGTGCCCAAGGTCGACGTGTGGGTGAGTGGGTTGCATACTACGACTATATTCTCTGACGACGTGCCCAAGGCCGACGTGTGGGTGAGTGGGTTGCATACTACGACTATAGTCTCTGACGACAGGCCCAAGGCCGACGTGTGGGTGAGTGTGTTGCATACTACGACTATAGTCTCTGACGACGGGCCCAAGGCCGACGTGTGGGTGAGTGTGTTGCATACTACGACTATAGTCTCTGACGACGGGCCCAAGGCCGACGTGTGGGTGAGTGGGTTGCATACTACGACTATAGTCTCTGACGACGTGCCCAAGGTCGACGTGTGGGTGAGTGGGTTGCATACTACGACTATAGTCTCTGACGACGTGCCCAAGGCCGACGTGTGGGTGAGTGGGTTGCATACTACGACTATAGTCTCTGACGACAGGCCCAAGGCCGACGTGTGGGTGAGTGTGTTGCATACTACGACTATAGTCTCTGACGACGGGCCCAAGGCCGACGTGTGGGTGAGTGGGTTGCCTACTACGACTATAGTCTCTGACGACGGGCCTAAGGCCGAAGTGTGGGTGAGTGGGGTTGCATACTACGTCTATAGTCTCTGACGACGGGCCCAAGGCCGACGTGTGGGTGAGTTTGTTTGCATACTACGAGTACTTCTGTTGTCTCTGATCGTCGTCGGGTAGACGGCAGGCTCGCCGCTACTTTGCGAGCCTATCGATAGTCTATTCAATAATGGCATATCAATAGACTACTAGTAGTCACAATTTTTTTACAAGGAGAATATCAAATTATTTTATATCGATAGTCTATTCGATAGTTGCATGCCGATAGATCTATGATAGTGTATTGGATAGTGGCATATCAATAGATTTAACTTTTCAATAGTGTTCTATCAATAAACTAAAGATAGTGTATTCAATAGTGGAATATTAACTGACTTTCGATAGTCTATTCAATAGTGACTTAGAGTGTACTACCCGCTGACACGTGGTGCGACAGCAGCCGGCAGTACAAAGGGCCCAAGGCCGTTGTATGGGTTAGTAAATATATAAATAAATCGTTTATTTGCACAAAACATGGTATAAATGGCAACATTAAACAACAAAAAGAGCTCATGTTTCGCTAATAAAAAATAGCATGTAAATTGTATGTTATTACCTACATGAATTAAAAATTGCAATAATTAAAAATGTCTGGAATCAAAATTTCAATAGCAAATATATGTCAGTAAAATCGAGCTAGTTGTCAATAAATTCCTTAACACTATAGAATTTTTTGTCACTAAGCCATTCAGTTAATCTTTTTTTAAATAAGAAATTATTTGGCACTTTAAATTCATTTGGGATCTTATTATATATTCTTACGCACATCGCAAGGCAACTCTTATTGGTCAAGCGTACTCTGACAACAAACGGTACAAAGAGCTGAAAAAAAGAAATCTACCCGGCTACAGAAATACGATTGTAATTTTATATATAATTGTACGTTTGTCCTCAGTCACTGGGTGTAGTGCTGTACGTGCTAGTGTGTGGCGCGTTGCCGTTTGACGGCGGGACGCTGCACGAATTGCGGAGTGTAGTACTATCCGGCAAGTTCCGGATACCGTACTTTATGTCGCAGGGTGAGTACAGTAGTCATCATCATCATCATCATTTCAGCCACAGGACGTTCACTGCTGAACATAGGCCTCCCCCAGTGATTTCCAGATTGGCCGGTTGGAAGCGGCCTGCATCCAGCGGCTTCAACCTTTACCAGGTTCTCTGTCCACCTTGTGGGTGGACGTCCTACGCTACGCTTGCCGGTATGTGGCCTCCATTCTAAAACCTTTCTGCCCCATAGGCCTCAGTCGAGTACAGTAGTAATAGTACACAATCTAAATAATAAATAAATATTAGACAACATCACATACATTGCTTTGATCCTATGGTAAGTAGCCAAAGCATAGGATCAAAGCAATGTATGTGATTACATGTGTTACATGAATCAGATACAACGACGTTACCACAATACCCAGACCCGAGACAATTTAGAAATTCTTAGACATTGACCGACCGGGAATTGAACCCGGGACATCGGAGATACCGACTGTCGGCTACGAAGGTCGTCAAAATACTAAATTTGCGTCTATTTTATAATGTCCTATCCATCAGTCTATTTGATAGTGGTCTATTCGATGGTGGTATATAATTAGTCACAGTCTATTCGATGGCGTTCTATTGATAGATTATTCATAGTTAATCAATTTTATTGTGGCTTAAAAAGGTGGGTGAAAAGAGTGTAGTGCTGTTCGTGATAGCATGCGGCGCGTTACCGTTCAATTCAATTCAATTCAATATATTTATGGTTCTATAATGTTCGACGGCCGGACGCTGCACCAGAAGCGGATTGTGTGCTATTCAATATTCACCGGCAGTATTTTCGATTATTTCCTTAGTTCTATCGAGAGTCTATTCGAAAGTCCATTCGATAGTGTCCTATTGATAGTCAATTCATTGAGTTTGAGAGCAGTTGATGCCATATAGGCATGGAAATGATTGCTACTCTTAATTCATTTTCATTTTATGAAATGATGTTTTTTTTTCATATGAATATTTCATTTTTACATGTGAAATTACATTGGCAATGATTTTTTTGCAGTGTCATAATGTAATACTTTTTGCTATTTGCTACTTAAAATGAAATATGAATTATTGTGAACGGTTGCTAATTTGCTACTTATATGAAATGTCTTATTTAGTTCGTGCACTACGTCATTTGCTATGTGTTTTATTTAAGCCTACTTATTTCAAACAATGAACTTCCCCTTATACTTACAGGCTTGGGGCTGACAATGTAAAAATTCGCATGAATGAAATGCGCATGATCTATGATTTCGCAGAGTGCGATTTGTAGTAGTCTATATGAAACAAAAATAGCAGGTGTGAACAATGAAATTCATTTCATATGATTTTTCACCTGCTATTCATGAAATCTTCCATGCCTAGTTCCATATCAATATAAGTACTTTCGATACTTTATTCAATAGTGCTATATCAATAGACTTTCGATAATCTATTCGATAGTTGCTTAGTGGTAAATAAAGTGTAGTGCGATAGCTGTTAGTGTGTAGCGTGTTACCGTTAGACTTTGGCAAATTGCATAAACTGCAAAGTGTGGTAATATATATCCAGCAAATTCCAATAACCGTATTTCATGTCGTAGGGTGAGTTGCGTAGCAATAGTGCCAAGTCCAACACATTCCAAAAAGTACGTAGCAAATGTCCTATCGATAGTTCAACTTTTGCTGAAATGCTGTTCTTTTGCTGCTGGTCTATTCGATAGTAACATATCGATAGTCTATTTTATAGTAACACATCGGCAGTCTTTTCGATAGTAGCATATGCATATCACAAGTGTCGATAGTCTATTTAGTATAGGCCTATCAATAGGCTATACTGTCGATGATCTTTTTGATATTAACATATCAATAGTCTTTAAATAGTAAAATATCGGTTGTCTTTTAGATAGTGACTTATCGACAGTCTATTATATAGTAGCACATCGGTAGTCTTTTCGATATAATATCGATCGTATAATGGATAGTGGCATATCAATAGACTTAATTGTCTATTCGATGGTGATTTACCGATAGCCAGTCTGATTTCTTTAAGTGAATATCGCCTTTGACGACCTCTGTAGCCGAGAGGCGAGCATACCGGTCTTGGTGTCGCTATCTCTGAGGTTCCGGGCTCGATTCCCGGTCGGTCAAAGTAGAAAAATAACTTTTCTATATTGTATCCGGTCTGGGTGTTGTGGTACCGTCGTTGTTTCTGATTTCTGTAACACAAGTGCTTAAGCTACTTATCATAGGTCAGAGCGATGTATGTGTTGTCTAATATTTATTTATTATATTTCATAAAGCTTATTTTTACTATTTTTTTTTTGTTTGTTTCAGAATGTGAACACCTAATCCGACACATGCTAGTGGTAGACGCTGAAAAGCGACTGTCGTTGCGCGGCGTCGCGCGGCATCGCTGGCTCGCGCAACACACGGACCATTCGACGCCGCAACTAGGTCAGTTTTAGCCTAGAATCTAGATAATATATGTATGTTGTAAACTTATTTACTTATAAACAAGTAGAAAACCCTGTAAAGCGCCATCTATACAAAGTACACATAACTAAGTAGGTAAACAGATATACCCAAAGCAGCCTTTAGACGGCCTTTGTTAACGAGGTTCAACGACTTCAATATAGATGGCGCTGTAGTCTGTGAAACAGCATTGTATCATTAGAATAGACAAAACAGCTCTACAAAATCTCTCTTCTTCCACTGCGCTCGAACAATAAACATCGTTTGCATCATCTGTGATTTCCTGCTCGACAATGTAATTGAATATAGATGTGCTTGTAGCTCAGTGGCGACCGAGATTTGGTAGTGATTACCAAAGTTAAGCCACCTACGCCGCGGTTGTGATTGGATGGGTGATCATTCCAAATATATTTAGTGACATTTATTACAAGCATCTCCGTGCTTCGGAAGACACGTTAAAAGTTGGTACCGGCTAATATCGCTTGATTCTAGTCGTGGAGCCTAGTCAGTCTTAGGGCGGCTTAATAACATCCGACAGTAATAGACCGGGAGATAGTGACACAAAATTTCCGGTCATTTGTACTAAGTATGGCGACTCTTCAGGGCTCTAATTGCGTAATTACGAAAAGGAAAATGATGTCATAGCACTGGTACCGGCGGCCCGATCGCGTGGGCGTTAATCGAACGTGTCGGATAAATTAAGAATGTCGAACGATTTGTACCACCAAAATTCTTGTACATTCTGACAGTCGATGAAAAAAGAAGTAGGCGGTAGCGTCATGCCATACTTCTCCGGTATGACTTACAGCCCGCCATACCGACGAGAACATATTATTTAAAAATAACAATTCAACCATTTGTACCAGGATGATTTTTGCACAGCTAATTATCATCGAGTAGCCATTCACGGAAATCACCATGCCATACTTTTCCGACGGTACCAAATGGCCGCCATACCGCCGCAAAGTAGTTTTTTTTTGCAAAACGATTTCTACCAGTAAAAGTAAAGTAAAATAAATGTTGTAAGCCGAAATAAAGCTAATAACAATAGATTGTTATTAACTTTAATTCGTTGTTAGACACGTGCGAGTGTGGCGCCTTACAGTCTACGCCACACTTAATGTCGTGCCCTACCTCTCCTGCCACCTGCACGCAAGAGGACCTTTACAACGCCAACCAGAAGGCCATTGATGTTGCCACTTTTTCAACCGACTTCAAAAAAGGAGGAGGTTCTCAATTCGTCGGTATCTTTTTTTTTTTTCTTTTTTTTTATTTATGTATGTTCAGCGATCATTCATTACTGCGTTGACCGATTTCGATAATTATTTTTTTGTTTGAAAGGTAATACTTTCAGAATGGTCCCATATAAATTTGGTTAAATTCTGATGATGGGATCTATAAGAAAATCATCAAACATTGCATAAACTCCGTACCACGCCAACTGATTTTAGTATCTATCTTACCTATATCTCTGCCAAATGTAGACCGATTTTGATAATTCTTTTTTTAATGAATAGCTTATACTTCAAAGATACTATAATAAAATTTTTTGGAAAAAATTTCACCCCTAAGGGTGGAAAAATAGGAAATGAAATCGGTGTTCAGCAGTTAAATTATGTTTGCACTCGTAAGATTTGTTTTGATTAGGATTTATCACTAAAATGGATGAAATAAGTTAATTTTATAAAAAAAATAAAAACCGACTTCAAAAAACTAAAACGCTAAAAATAATCTTAACACTTACGTACCTAATCAGTTACTTTTGGAGTCGGTGCCAGTCAATGAGAGAACAATGTTTTCGTTTGCACCGACTCCAAAATTAACTGATTAGGTACTTAAGTGTTAAGATTATTTTTGGGCGCAGAGTTTAACTGCCATTGACTCGAGAAGAAGAAGAAGACAATAGATTTTACATAGTTGTATTTCATTATGTCAGCACAGGTCCTAACAGCTGACAGTAGTCTGCCTCCGAACTAGACGTGAGTCTGTATCTCAGAGCAGCATCCACCGCAAAGGGAGCCTGCGCTATTTCTTTTGCTATTTTACCAGTATGTTATAATACCGTATGACCGTCGCTATACTGGTACGAATGGCCAGAAATTTTGTGTTACTATCTCCCGGTCTATAAGGTTATGTCACTGGTCTTACAACACTCCTCCGCACCGCACTGGGCCCGCGTGATAGTGTTGCTCAAACCACCTCATAGTTGAAGTGAGGCCTGTGCTCTGCAGTGGGACGTATACAGTGTGTCTGGTCATGGACTAGCGATATTCTAAGGATTGTTAGAACAACTATTCTAATACACAAATACACTACATAGTTAAGTCAAAACTACTTATCAGCTATGTGGCAGCCATTTTGTTTTTTATCTTGAAATATTCGCTACATGGACACAAAATAATCATATCTCCCAAAGTGTAGGCGTTAATAGTATAAAAATAGGCTTATTCGAAGCGCAAAACTAGTCTATCATATAAAATTTGAAGCAGGGAGTTGTTACGTTCAAAATTTGAAAAAAATATTAAAATTTAAGAAAAAAAAAATGGCTGCCACATAGCTGATAAGTAGTTTGGACTTAACTATGTAGTGTATTTGTGTATTAGAATAGTTGTTCTAACAATCCTTAGAATATCGCTAGTCCATGACCACTGTATAGGCATACTTTTATAGATGTAAGACCAGTTAAATAATAAATGGTGATCTAGCTTGTAATAAAATCTATCTGTAAGTATCTGCAACTTTAGTTATGCCAGGCATACAAACAAGTTCAAAGTCTTTTGAGGTTTTGGGATGGGTTGACGAGCTGTCTGTAGTACAGGAAGCCTACTACGAAAAACGAAATACGATGTTTCGGACGAAACGAAAGACAAACGATACGCAAACGATAGGCTTACTAACTACGTAGCACTTTTGGATGTCGATGTTTTAATCGATTGTAACATATTTTCGGAACGACTTCGTGAATGAATGAATAAATGTTATTTATCGTATTATTTCAAAAATCCGAAGGGTTTATTTTTATTTATTTATTCAATAAGGTACACCAACAGCATATATATAAATACATTCTTAAAAAATATACTTATTTGAGCTAATAAGTTCTTATACATATGCCAATAATAGGCGTACACAGCATTTTTAAATAAACTAAAAAATTATACAATTGCAATTTTTTAACCCATAAAAACAAACAAAATTAAGGCTACTACCAACCTACGATATGGTGGATAGGTGGGTGAGTGCTATCTTCTGCCGAAACTTAAACAAGGAGTCGTTAAAAATATCCAGACCTGTCCCATGCACCTCATTATATTGCAAAAAACACCTGGCAATAGGAGCGTAGCGACCGAGATTAGTTCTAGTTGCAGGCAGAGCAAAAGCCTTCTTAATGGTTTCGTAGTAAGCAATCCGAAAAACGATTATCGTATTGACGGATTTCGTTTTTCGTAGTAGACCTGCAGACTCTGTACATAGTGGTTGTATGCGCAGACGCATCGCAGGGGCAGTGCTCGTGCCACGCGGGGGCGGGGGCGGGGGCGGGTGGGGGCGGGGGCGCGGGCGGGGGCGCGCCGCACGCGACGGTGGTGGCGCACATGCTGGCGCTGCCCTCGCTCACGCAGGAACACGTCTACCAGGTGAGTCGCCGGCGCAGGGGCGGAATACAGGGTGAGTTGTTAAGATAGGAGGAGGAGTCATGGCCAATTCTGGAATAACGAGATTTAGAGATACACTATTTAATGTGTCATTAGCTTAGTTAAGCTTAGTGAGCGGGGCAAATAGAACCCCTGATCTGATGGTGCAGAAAGGTTCTAGAATGGAGGACCGCGTACGCGCAGCGTAGGACATCCACTCACGAGGTAGACAGACGACCTGGTGAAGGTTGCAGGAAGCCGCTGGATGCAGGCCGCTTCCAACCGGCCAATCTGGAAATCAATGGGGGAGGTCTATGTTCAGCAGTGGACATTCTATGGCTGAAATCATGATGTTTATTAAATTATAAAAAAATTGTCGGTTACGATTACATGACTGGCTAGTCGCGCGACGGGATTCTGATACAAACGCGTCTACGCGTCTCTGATACGACGATCGTCTCGTAAGATGCGCAAAGCGATGCCCACTCTTTCCTCCAGCAATCAAGATCCGTGCCGGGGATCGTTACGACCATAGACCATAGAGTACGGATCGTTTTTGTCCCCCAGTCGGTGCAGGAGGAGCGCTTCGACCACATCTACGCGATCTACCACCTGCTCATGGACAAGCTGCAGCAGCGGACCAGCGCCAGGAACAGTCTGCAGCACAGAGGTACACGGGCATAGACAATAAATATAAATAAATTTTGCGCTTGCCAACCCGCCTGCCAAGCGTGGCGATTATTGGCAATCCCCCCCGATGATAGGTCATTGGGGGAGGCCTATGTTCATCAGTGGGGAGTAGTCTTATGGCTGAAATGATGATGATGAATAAATATTGGACCGCTCCAATGAAGGACCTCTCTATTTTAATTCAACTGTCCTCTACCTGAAGGTTGTCTGAAAGACAACTGTCCATTGCTCTCATCCTATGGTAAGTAGCCAAAGCACTTGTGTTACAGAAATCAGAAACAACGACGGTACCACAACACCCAGACCCGAGACAATATAGAAAAGGTATTTGTGTACATTGGACGACTAGAAATCGAACCCGGGACCTCAAAGATGGCCACACCTAGTCCAGTATGCTCGCATCTCGGCTACGGAGGTCATTTGAGGCTTAACTTCTGACACCTATAGATAATAACTATTATTTATTTTGTGCCACTGTGATATCATCCGTTCATCACCCTCAGAATCTTTACCCTCAACGGCTTGACGGATTTTGACGTTATAATGATTGTTGCAGACTCGCTCGACTCGACGACAGGCCAGCCATTAGATCTCACTAGTTGTAAGGTAAGTGCATAATATGATAAGGTTTGTTTATTGATTCAAAGTCAAAAGTCAAAGTCAAAAATCATTTATTCAATTCAGGACAAAATTGCCACTTATGACCGTCAATTATAACATTATAGGCCCTTAGGGGGCCAGAACATGTCTCCTTATTTTTTGGGCCCTACTAGCGCTTCGAGACAAGACACAAACAATCTGGCAAGTGCTGAGAAGAAACGCCGGAACAAACTCAGTCACCATCCAATAATCCATAAATCCAAATAAACAGGTAGGTACATCAGTTTAGTGCAGGCTGGACTGACCATACATTCTTGTCATCAAGATAGTCTTGAATTTTATAATACCCCTTAGACATCAGTGTAGATTTAAATAGTAAAGATACGGCTTACAGAACAAATCACTCTACACGTTTACCATACATGACACACTAACGCCTAATTTGACATAATAAAACAAAATCAGAATGGTTTCCAAAAAAATAAATCGACAACCCACGCGGCTTTTGACTTAATAAATGAGGTTCTACATAGTTCTAATATGAATAACTATACGACTGTAGTATTTCTTGACATGTCCAAAGCCTTCGACTGTGTTTCTCAGGATCTACTGTTCTTTAAACTTGAACGTAGTGGCATCAGGGGACCTGCACTAAGTTGGCTAAAATATTACCTTACGAATAGAACTCAGTATGTTGAGATAATGCAACTTGACTCAAACTCTGTAACTCGGTTTCATAAATCCGACCTTAAAACAAATATGTGCGGCGTTCCACAAGGGAGCGTGCTTGGCCCGTTATTATTCTTACTGTACATAAATGACTTGCCAAATATAACAGAACATAAGATTATACTTTTTGCCGATGATGTATCTATTATTGTTAAGACTGATATATCCGCTTTATTGGACCAGCACATAAATGACATTAAAAATACGTTGACATCAATAATAGAGTGGCTTGACAGAAACAATCTAAAAATAAATTTATCGAAAACCAATCTTGTTAATTTTCATAATTTTAGAAATCAATCGGTTGACATTAATTTTAATGGACAAATTCTACAGAATGCTGATAATGTAACATTTCTAGGTATAATTATAGACCCAAAATTAAGCTGGAAGGATCAATTAGAGAAGATTCGCAATAAAATAAACGGGTTCGCCTTCGCACTATATAAATTAGCTAAGGTTGCAAATGTAGGTACTGCCATTACAGCTTATTATGCGTATGTAGAGTCAGTTTTGAGATATGGTTTGATAATATGGGGTAATGGCACTGACGTCAAAAATCTATTCATTGCCCAAAAACGATGCATTAGAGCCATCTGTAACATAGCACCAGATATATCCTGCTTGCCGTATTTCAAATCACTCCAAATATTACCCTTGCCATGTCTATATTTATTGGAAATAGGTGTATTTGTCAAACTTAATACTCAGATTTTCAAACAAGCGAAGGAGATATATGTAAGATCAACGCGAAATTTTAATAGATTAGTACTTGAGGTAGTCCCGAAAACTCAAAGGTTTCAAAACAATGCTTACGCCATGTGTAAAACTATTTACAATAAAATACCAAACAGATTTAAAGAACTTCCATTTCGTGCTTTTAAGACTTCGTTGCGTACTTGGTTGTTGGACAGGGCTTTTTATAGTATGGATGAGTTTTTAAAATACAAAGAACCCTAACAAAAATAAAAATAACTGTTGACATTATTGCTATAAATACCTAATTTAAGTACTGATGATTTATAAATTATACGTAAAATGTTTTTATTGTCTACTGTTAATGTCTGCATGCTATGTTGTATGGCTAAGTAGGTCATGGCACTGTCTCAAACCAAAGACCACATTTTTTCATGTACTGTACCCTACTTAATAGCAAATAAAGATTTTGTATTGTACTGTATTGTATTACTAAACTGGGTCGTAAACGATTAAACAGCAACACACCATGCGTTGCTTTCTTTATGCCAAACGTTGAGATTATGGAAACAAAATTTCTAAAACAATGTAAATATGTTTCTAATTAACATATTTTCGACTTACCTGACATATTAAATATCGTACTTTTTATTAGTTGTGCTTTTGTCGTAGTGAACACGACAAATCTTATCATTTTCCTAATTTTAACGTACCCTCGCTCTCGACGACAGCCGACAGCCGACTACGTCACTTCGGTCTAAAGAGGATCACTTTAGGGCCACGTTAGTGGCAACAATTTAATATGCGGTCCCTGTCCTTACGAAGTAATTTATATGTCAATGGGTTTGTTGTTGTTAGATAGTGACTTCCTCCGACACAGGTACTTCTGCACCTCATAGAAGAAGTAGACACTTAAATTGTAAGCCTGGTTTGTGAACCGTATTAACATCTATTAAGTGCTATAATACAATAAGCCTACTACATATATGTATAGCCTAGCCTAACAGCCTAATACAATCAGCCGGTTACTCAGCGGAGCGTTTAAGCGTTATTCGCTGTGTGCAAAGTGGTGGGGGCCGTCAAATCGATCGCAGTGCGCAATTTAGCAGAAATGTGAAAAAACTCTGGACTGTCATTTGTCAAATTGCTATATTTCCATAGAATTCCATACTAACGTTATTAAGTATTTTTAAATAAAAACGTTTCAATCCGCGATATGGGTCATACGTGTTCTGTTATAAAGTGTAGAAACAATGGAAAAAACATTTCGTACATGTTTTATTCGTTTCCAACATCAAGATGGAAATTGGAGCAAAGAAATAAATGGATAGCTGCAGCTGTGAAAAGAAAAAAGTTTGTAGGGAATTTGTGTTACAGACGTTTGTCTTATGATCACAGCTCTTATTAAGTAGCTTTGTCCGTTGGTTCTGAGCTCTTCAAAATCTCTCATACGCTGTGCTAATACTATTTTTTTCCCTTTTTGCACATTTTGAGGTTGGAAAGATATATCATGTTGTATTGATTAAAATCACATCACAAATCAATCACATCACATAATCACACAATCACAAACTCCCTACAAACGTTTTTTCTCTTCACAACAGCTATGCATTTATGTCGTTGCTCCAATTGCCATCTTGATATTAGAAACGAATAAAACATGCACGAACTGTTTTTCCCATTGTTTCTACACTTTATAACACAACACGTAATGTGACCCATATCGCGAATTTTAACGTTTTTACTTAAAAATACATAAATAATGTTAGTATGGAATTCTATGAAAATATAGCAATTTGACACTGACAGTCCAGAGTTTTTTCACATTTCTGCCAGATTGCGTGCTGCGATCGATTTGACGGCCCCTACCACCTACTTTGCACATAGCGAATAGGTTTTGTATGGGAATACAAAGTTGTGACGTCACTTAACCGCTTGAAGGAGTATTCTATACCATAGATTTAGCGTAGCGTATTTTAAGTCTATGTTCTATACTTCAGCTAAGTCTCATGTCACATATTTTGAACTCGGATGTTTTTGCACCGCTTGAACGCTTCGCTGCAGGTTCCGCCATTTGGTATTTTTTCTTTTACCTCATAATCAAAATATTACAGAGATATATTGATTTGAAATGTCGCATAACGTCACGCCTAGGTGCAAATTACATAGAAGTGACGTCACGAGTCCCACACCCGAACTTTAGTCATCATCCCTATTCTCAATTATTCTTTTTACTTTTTCATAAAAACTGGTGTCAGCTGGTTGCGGTGTAATATGTTTTTTTTATAGTTATTGAATAAACATTTTATTTACTTAAACGTTTGTTGTAGAATCCCTCAGAGGAACAGATGGAGGCGGAGGAGTGCCCGCAGGAGTGCCTCGTATCGATCCCCTGCGTCAACGTCGACTACCTCACAGAGCGCGCCGACAGCCTCGAGAAGGTATGTACTGATGATGCGGATGTGGCTTAACGAGACCAGCAACGGGAACAGATGTTAGTGTTGATGCTGCGGGAGTGTCGGAACGGGAACAGATGTTAATCCTGATGCTACGGGAATATCGTAACAGTAACAGCTGTCAATTCTGATGCTACAGAAGTTTTGTAATGAACTCCGTAGCCGAGAGGCGTTTATTCCAGACTTGTTTCGCTATCTCTGAGGTCCCGGGTTCGTTTCCCGGTCGGTTAATGTAGAAAAATAACTTTTCTACTTATATTGTCTCGGGTCTGGGTGTTGTGGTACTCTCGTTGTTTTTGATTTCTGTAACACAAGTGCCTAAGCTACTTATCATAGGATGTCATGTCGTCAACTCTGTTGCTATGGATGTGTCATAACGGGAACAGATGTCAATTCTGATGCTTCGAAAGTGTCGTATCGGGAACAGATGTCAAAACTAATGCTATGTAAGTAACCAGTGCTTTGAGACAAATAAATACATTGTTATTCTTTATATTCAGCCTTTGAAAGTCCAGTGTTGCACACAGACCTCCCCTATAGAACGGCACAAAGAGTGACTCTGGCCGTTTACATCTTTGTAACCTTGACTAGGTCGTCAGTCCACCGGGTTAGAGGCTACCTACGCTGCATCTTCCAGTTCGTGGTCACCACTCTTATTCCTATTCATACGTGTTAATATGTTGTATAATTTCGTGTTAATATGTTGTCCCGTCTGGCACCGTGCTTGTGGGCGGCGGTGCATCGGCCTATCGGGGGTTCCAGGTTTTCTCCGACCGATTTTGTGCTCCCCATGGGCCCGGAGTCCGTTGGAGGGATTTGGGATTCTCTGGTGGTCCGATGTGCCGCTGCATCACTCGCTGCACGTTCCAGCGTCGGAGGTTCCCGCCGAAAATCAGCGTCGTGATAACTCCGTGGCTGTCACGACAAATGCTGAGCCTTTTCGACACATCTAATTTATATTGTTTAGTGTATTTTTTTTTCTCTTGTGTGTCGAATAAACGTTTCTTTTTTTCTTTCTATTCAGATCATTATTTTCTATCCTACAGTTTGGCGACGGGTCCCTCCCAGTGACGGAGGAGACGAGCCAACAGCAGCAGACGAGCGAACCTCACGCGACCCGACGCCACACTGTCGGCCCGGGCGACTGCCGCCACGCGCAGGTAATGTTAATCACAATGGAAAAGATGGCGCCAGCTTTTTGATTTTTTGTAATCGTTTAATAAACATGTCTTCATGCAATAAAAATATTGTATTGAACACAAAATTAGTGATGCAACGGAAGTTAAGTGAAGCAGAAACGGAAACAGAAGTTAGAAGAAAATTTTAGCAAAAAAATATGTGGAAGTGGTATTTTTACACATACAATGAAAGGTTTTTTTACGAATATTTTTTGTATCAAATTATTATAAGTGAATTATGAATTATTATTCAAAATTAAGCAGCGGTAAGTTATATTTTATGAAAAGTACTTTAGCTGCTTTCACAGCTTACAATCTATAAAACCCATCTTAACAGTCAACTTTTAATCAATATTATGTTATAAGAGTTGCGAAAACAGAACAGAAACAGATGTGAAAAAGCGTGCGGAACTTCCGCAGCTGCGGGAACAGAAGCAAAGGTCTGTTGCATCACACAAAAGTATTTAACTAGTTCACACAGGCATATTTTGAACAGAAATACAATTATTGTAATGTGATTGACGCAAGTTAGACACACCTTTGCCAACTTAACAGAACCTATAACATATTTATCAAATAATCACTACCGGAAAAGCCAAACATAATGCGACATCTATCAGGATAAATGTTCTTCATAGACAATAATGATAAATAAATATAATATTAGTCAATCTTTTTGAATGTAAAGTAAGCCTTTTTATTATCAGGGCGGTGAGTTGGGCGTGTGTGGCGCTGCCTCGGCCGACCTGCGCGCCGGGCCGCTGTACGTGTCCGCACATTTCAACGTAAGTTTCACCCGGCTTTGCAATATTTTTGATGATTTTCATCCCCAGAACAGTTTCACCCCCGAATGAAAATTTGATTTCATCCCAAAAATACAGTTGTATCTAAAAATAAATACAGTTTCATCCTAAAATAAATACACTTTCATTACATAGTAATATTAGACCCTGGATCCTCTAAATAAAACGGTGTATTAAAATATATTGATACGGAAAACGCGCGAAAGCACAATTACGACGCATGAAGAAGTACGCTCCGATGACAGCTGACAGCTAGTGCCGGGAACCGCTCATGTTCCCAGCAATCGATTCCCCGCTAACAGTAAATACAGCTTTAGACCTATAATTTTTTTTTTCGTACATCGTATTTTATGAACATAATTTTATTTTTATTACAAATACTCAATGAACGTTGCTAGTTCCTTACTCGGAAGTTATCTAATGCGAATATTTTTGTCTCTTTCCAGCAACAAGCGCCAGCAAACGTCTCCCTCCTCCCTAACACGAATTTGTGCGGCAAACTACCCGCAGTGCAGCATCAGCCTCCTCGGTACTTTAGCGTAAAAGACCAACACTTACTGAAGCCGCCGCACGCTATGCAGACGCATGGTGAGACAACAAAAATACTTTTCATCCCTTTTCTTCTAATTCTTGTTGAATTTCAACCTCCTACACTTAGGTGTTTCATCTCAAAAAATATTTTTTGGTATTTAAAATTCAAACCTTATGTGGCATCACAACCCCAAAAATATGTTTAGTATTTCAACCCTTTACATTTATCATTGCATTTCCACTCATGTATGGTTTTAACTACATTTTCTTGGTTCATTTCTCATACTTAGTTACTTCCTAAAACATAACCATACATTGTATTGTAGTTCAATACTCGTATTTGTTACATCTGTTAACGCATTTCAATCTATTGTCATTATCGTCATGTCAGCCTATTGCAGGCCACTACTGACGTAAGCCCCCGTCCCACAAAGAGCGCAAAAGAGTACATTCTGCCTCTTTTTTCACGCACTCTGCTGCCCGTCTCGTGATACAGGAATTAGTCGCCTCTTACGACACGCCTCTTGGCGGTGGGGAAGTGTATTCTTTACGGCCGTCCCCACACGGCACGACACACATGTAACTGCAGTTCTAGCAATGACAGTTTGTCTGTCTGTCCGTTAGCGTCGTCATTCGGGCGGCGTGCGTCGGACGGCGGCGCGCACGTGCCCCGCGCCGAGCGCGCCTGCTGCCGCTCCGCGCCCGCGCACCACGTGAGTGCACACGCCACACTACACACTACACACTACACACTACACACCACAGCGCACACTGTACACTGTACCGGCGGCGCGCACGTGCCCCGCGCCGAGCGCGCCTGCTGCCGCTCCGCGCCCGCGCACCACGTGAGTGCACACGCCACACTACACACTACACACTACACACCACAGCGCACACTGTACACTGTACCGGCGGCGCGCACGTGCCCCGCGCCGAGCGCGCCTGCTGCCGCTCCGCGCCCGCGCACCACGTGAGTGCACACGCCACACTACACACTACACACTACACACCACAGCGCACACTGTACACTGTACCGGCGGCGCGCACGTGCCCCGCGCCGAGCGCGCCTGCTGCCGCTCCGCGCCCGCGCACCACGTGAGTGCACACGCCACACTACACACTACACACTACACACTACACACCACAGCGCACACTGTACACTGTACCGGCGGCGCGCACGTGCCCCGCGCCGAGCGCGCCTGCTGCCGCTCCGCGCCCGCGCACCACGTGAGTGCACACGCCACACTACACACTACACACTACACACCACAGCGCACACTGTACACTGTACCGGCGGCGCGCACGTGCCCCGCGCCGAGCGCGCCTGCTGCCGCTCCGCGCCCGCGCACCACGTGAGTGCACACGCCACACTACACACTACACACTACACACTACACACCACAGCGCACACTGTACACTGTACCGGCGGCGCGCACGTGCCCCGCGCCGAGCGCGCCTGCTGCCGCTCCGCGCCCGCGCACCACGTGAGTGCACACGCCACACTACACACTACACACTACACACTACACACCACAGCGCACACTGTACACTGTACCGGCGGCGCGCACGTGCCCCGCGCCGAGCGCGCCTGCTGCCGCTCCGCGCCCGCGCACCACGTGAGTGCACACGCCACACTACACACTACACACTACACACTACACACCACAGCGCACACTGTACACTGTACCGGCGGCGCGCACGTGCCCCGCGCCGAGCGCGCCTGCTGCCGCTCCGCGCCCGCGCACCACGTGAGTGCACACGCCACACTACACACTACACACTACACACTACACACCACAGCGCACACTGTACACTGTACCGGCGGCGCGCACGTGCCCCGCGCCGAGCGCGCCTGCTGCCGCTCCGCGCCCGCGCACCACGTGAGTGCACACGCCACACTACACACTACACACTACACACCACAGCGCACACTGTACACTGTACCGGCGGCGCGCACGTGCCCCGCGCCGAGCGCGCCTGCTGCCGCTCCGCGCCCGCGCACCACGTGAGTGCACACGCCACACTACACACTACACACTACACACTACACACCACAGCGCACACTGTACACTGTACCGGCGGCGCGCACGTGCCCCGCGCCGAGCGCGCCTGCTGCCGCTCCGCGCCCGCGCACCACGTGAGTGCACACGCCACACTACACACTACACACTACACACTACACACCACAGCGCACACTGTACACTGTACCGGCGGCGCGCACGTGCCCCGCGCCGAGCGCGCCTGCTGCCGCTCCGCGCCCGCGCACCACGTGAGTGCACACGCCACACTACACACTACACACTACACACTACACACCACAGCGCACACTGTACACTGTACCGGCGGCGCGCACGTGCCCCGCGCCGAGCGCGCCTGCTGCCGCTCCGCGCCCGCGCACCACGTGAGTGCACACGCCACACTACACACTACACACTACACACTACACACCACAGCGCACACTGTACACTGTACCGGCGGCGCGCACGTGCCCCGCGCCGAGCGCGCCTGCTGCCGCTCCGCGCCCGCGCACCACGTGAGTGCACACGCCACACTACACACTACACACTACACACTACACACCACAGCGCACACTGTACACTGTACCGGCGGCGCGCACGTGCCCCGCGCCGAGCGCGCCTGCTGCCGCTCCGCGCCCGCGCACCACGTGAGTGCACACGCCACACTACACACTACACACTACACACTACACACCACAGCGCACACTGTACACTGTACCGGCGGCGCGCACGTGCCCCGCGCCGAGCGCGCCTGCTGCCGCTCCGCGCCCGCGCACCACGTGAGTGCACACGCCACACTACACACTACACACTACACACTACACACCACAGCGCACACTGTACACTGTACCGGCGGCGCGCACGTGCCCCGCGCCGAGCGCGCCTGCTGCCGCTCCGCGCCCGCGCACCACGTGAGTGCACACGCCACACTACACACTACACACTACACACTACACACCACAGCGCACACTGTACACTGTACCGGCGGCGCGCACGTGCCCCGCGCCGAGCGCGCCTGCTGCCGCTCCGCGCCCGCGCACCACGTGAGTGCACACGCCACACTACACACTACACACTACACACTACACACCACAGCGCACACTGTACACTGTACCGGCGGCGCGCACGTGCCCCGCGCCGAGCGCGCCTGCTGCCGCTCCGCGCCCGCGCACCACGTGAGTGCACACGCCACACTACACACTACACACTACACACTACACACCACAGCGCACACTGTACACTGTACCGGCGGCGCGCACGTGCCCCGCGCCGAGCGCGCCTGCTGCCGCTCCGCGCCCGCGCACCACGTGAGTGCACACGCCACACTACACACTACACACTACACACTACACACCACAGCGCACACTGTACACTGTACCGGCGGCGCGCACGTGCCCCGCGCCGAGCGCGCCTGCTGCCGCTCCGCGCCCGCGCACCACGTGAGTGCACACGCCACACTACACACTACACACTACACACTACACACCACAGCGCACACTGTACACTGTACCGGCGGCGCGCACGTGCCCCGCGCCGAGCGCGCCTGCTGCCGCTCCGCGCCCGCGCACCACGTGAGTGCACACGCCACACTACACACTACACACTACACACCACAGCGCACACTGTACACTGTACCGGCGGCGCGCACGTGCCCCGCGCCGAGCGCGCCTGCTGCCGCTCCGCGCCCGCGCACCACGTGAGTGCACACGCCACACTACACACTACACACTACACACTACACACCACAGCGCACACTGTACACTGTACCGGCGGCGCGCACGTGCCCCGCGCCGAGCGCGCCTGCTGCCGCTCCGCGCCCGCGCACCACGTGAGTGCACACGCCACACTACACACTACACACTACACACTACACACCACAGCGCACACTGTACACTGTACCGGCGGCGCGCACGTGCCCCGCGCCGAGCGCGCCTGCTGCCGCTCCGCGCCCGCGCACCACGTGAGTGCACACGCCACACTACACACTACACACTACACACTACACACCACAGCGCACACTGTACACTGTACCGGCGGCGCGCACGTGCCCCGCGCCGAGCGCGCCTGCTGCCGCTCCGCGCCCGCGCACCACGTGAGTGCACACGCCACACTACACACTACACACTACACACTACACACCACAGCGCACACTGTACACTGTACCGGCGGCGCGCACGTGCCCCGCGCCGAGCGCGCCTGCTGCCGCTCCGCGCCCGCGCACCACGTGAGTGCACACGCCACACTACACACTACACACTACACACTACACACCACAGCGCACACTGTACACTGTACCGGCGGCGCGCACGTGCCCCGCGCCGAGCGCGCCTGCTGCCGCTCCGCGCCCGCGCACCACGTGAGTGCACACGCCACACTACACACTACACACTACACACTACACACCACAGCGCACACTGTACACTGTACCGGCGGCGCGCACGTGCCCCGCGCCGAGCGCGCCTGCTGCCGCTCCGCGCCCGCGCACCACGTGAGTGCACACGCCACACTACACACTACACACTACACACTACACACCACAGCGCACACTGTACACTGTACCGGCGGCGCGCACGTGCCCCGCGCCGAGCGCGCCTGCTGCCGCTCCGCGCCCGCGCACCACGTGAGTGCACACGCCACACTACACACTACACACTACACACTACACACCACAGCGCACACTGTACACTGTACCGGCGGCGCGCACGTGCCCCGCGCCGAGCGCGCCTGCTGCCGCTCCGCGCCCGCGCACCACGTGAGTGCACACGCCACACTACACACTACACACTACACACCACAGCGCACACTGTACACTGTACCGGCGGCGCGCACGTGCCCCGCGCCGAGCGCGCCTGCTGCCGCTCCGCGCCCGCGCACCACGTGAGTGCACACGCCACACTACACACTACACACTACACACCACAGCGCACACTGTACACTGTACCGGCGGCGCGCACGTGCCCCGCGCCGAGCGCGCCTGCTGCCGCTCCGCGCCCGCGCACCACGTGAGTGCACACGCCACACTACACACTACACACTACACACCACAGCGCACACTGTACACTGTACCGGCGGCGCGCACGTGCCCCGCGCCGAGCGCGCCTGCTGCCGCTCCGCGCCCGCGCACCACGTGAGTGCACACGCCACACTACACACTACACACTACACACTACACACCACAGCGCACACTGTACACTGTACCGGCGGCGCGCACGTGCCCCGCGCCGAGCGCGCCTGCTGCCGCTCCGCGCCCGCGCACCACGTGAGTGCACACGCCACACTACACACTACACACTACACACTACACACCACAGCGCACACTGTACACTGTACCGGCGGCGCGCACGTGCCCCGCGCCGAGCGCGCCTGCTGCCGCTCCGCGCCCGCGCACCACGTGAGTGCACACGCCACACTACACACTACACACTACACACCACAGCGCACACTGTACACTGTACCGGCGGCGCGCACGTGCCCCGCGCCGAGCGCGCCTGCTGCCGCTCCGCGCCCGCGCACCACGTGAGTGCACACGCCACACTACACACTACACACTACACACTACACACCACAGCGCACACTGTACACTGTACCGGCGGCGCGCACGTGCCCCGCGCCGAGCGCGCCTGCTGCCGCTCCGCGCCCGCGCACCACGTGAGTGCACACGCCACACTACACACTACACACTACACACTACACACCACAGCGCACACTGTACACTGTACCGGCGGCGCGCACGTGCCCCGCGCCGAGCGCGCCTGCTGCCGTTCCGCGCCCGCGCACCACGTGAATGCACACGCCACACTACACATTACACACTACACACCACAGCGCACACTGTACCACTCTACCAACACAGCGTACATAGTACACTACTCAGCGTACACTGTACCAGCACAGCATACATGGTACACTACACAGCGTACATGGTACACACCACAGCGCACACTATACCAGCACATTGTACATGGTACACTACACAGCGTACTCTGTACCAGCACAGCGTACATGGTACCAGCACAGCATACATTGTACCAGCACATCGTACACTGTACCAGCACATCGTACACGGTATACCCACAGCGTACACTACCAGCACAGCGTAAACTGTATTACCACAGCGTACACTGTACCAGCACAGCATACATGGTACACACGACAGCGGACACTACACACCACAGCGTACACTCTACCAGCACAATGTAAACTGTACGGATCCACAGCATAAACTGTTAATAAATATAAATTGTTTTTAGGCGTCAGACAGCGGAACGCCACCTCGAGCGGAGGACTCTGAACAAACGGACGAGCATTCCACGGACGCGGCGTACAACAACAACCTGTGCAGGTACTTTAATTTTCAATAGATTTGACGCTTTTTATGGTAAAAAAATAAATAAAAAAATGCTGCATTTTTTGGTTCAAAAAATCTGAAAAAAAAAAAGAATTTCTGCATGTTGGCTGTAAACACACATTAACCCAGTTTCCGATGTCACTCAGTATGTTCAAAAAAACTTTTTTTTTGTCTCAGAATTATTATTGGTTTTAATGTCTAAAGATTTTACTAAAATCTACTCGTATTAATAATATCTGATATTATATCTCAAAAAATTATCTATTCTTTTTTGTTGTTTATTGTTTAATCCTGTCTCTAAATCAATCTTTTAAATATGTTTCAATCAACGATTTTTATGGATAAGATTGATTTTATAATTTAATTTAAATTAGGGCTTATTTTACAATAGCCAGATAACTTTTATCTTAACAATAACTTTGACAGGTTCACAGTTTTTGTAAAGAAAATCTGTCAAATCGTCAATTTTATCAAAGTTTAAGTACCCATCCGCTTTATTTTATTAAAAAAAAGTATTTAAAAAATAATGTTTTCTTGGTTTAAATAATTGGTCTTGGACAATTCTTAGCCGGTCACAACCCTAAAAAAAAAAAAAAAATTTTTTTAAGAAATTTTTTGGTTCAAAAAATTGTTTCGGCCGCATTTTTGTTCGGCCCCGTTGCGTTCGCACAAACGTAGTTGATGTTGCGACCGGCGCAGGTACATGCTGGCGCGCGGCAGCGGCAAGCGCCACACCATCGCCTCGCAGGACGACGCCGGCGTCGCGGGCAACGCTTGCAACACCAACTCTATGGTGAGTACCGACTAGCGATAGCGTAGGAATCAGGGGCGTGCATTGGTTTCAGATGTGTAGTAGTCAGTAGTGTAGTGGGTAGGCTGTTAGTGAAAATTGAGTAAGTTTGCGTGAAACAGTAGGCGATCTCGCGGCAGCCTAACATTGGTTAAATTGCACAGGAACGATCTAAGTTGCGCGCTTTAGTAAGGAATAAGTACAGGTAGGCGACAAAATGGTTACAGAATATTTATTGTTGAATACGTAATTAATAATTATGGTTAGCTGTTCTGTCGGTTTTTTATGAAGGTGGGCTCTGCATAATAGCCTATATGGGATGCACGCCCCTGGTAGGAATACACATGGAAAATTACTGAAGTCATAGTTTAAAAGCTGATAAAACTATGGAGGGTGGAGGTGAGGAGTACTATCTTCGTTTTGAAAAAGTGTCTGTCAAAGTGTGTTAAATTAGGTGGCGCCACAGTAGCAACGGGATAACGGTAGCAATTGTTTAAATGTTTTTTAAAGGATAACTTTATTCTCCATATTTAAAAGTCACTAAAATGTTTAACAATTTCTTACTCGGCACTCCATACTCGGCGTACTTCAATCCGTCAACAACTGCTACATTCATACCATGCCCTTTGCCTACGCTAGCGCCGTTCTGGAGGGTTTCGGAATTATTATTTACTGCTTTAGCTGGAGACTTTCAACTTTCAGCTCGTAAGAGATAGTACTCCTTACCTCCGCCCTCTATAATTATATTAATCAAATAAGCCCAAACATGAAGGCAATGAAGAGTTCAACGGTTCACCTCCTGGCTACTATTGGACGTCCTATGGCTGAAATGATGATGAGATAATTAGAGAGAGAAACTATAAAGTGGTTTAGGTCACTTCACACTAGTAGTAGTATACTCCACCACGCGCGCGTGACTTAACCTTACTGTCAGATGTTATTAAGCCGCCCTAAGGCCTCTGACTAGGCTTTACGCCTATTATCAAGCGATATTAGCCGGGACCAACTTGTAACGTGCCTTCCGAAGCACGGAGATGCTTCTGATAAATGTCAATAAACATGGTAGGAATGGTCACCCATCCAACCTCAACCGTGGCGTGTGTGGGTTAACTTTCGTCTAAATGCTTTTATTCAGTTCAAGAATTCTTTGATGCACAATAAATCATATTACGCTAGTGATTTTTTTTACTGTAATGACATTAATTTTAGGATTTCTGTATTGACATAGTGTACCTACTTACTTAATTATGTTATATTCTGAATGGGATTATTTTTTAATTGTTCATAACTGACATTAATTGTATGATATTATTAATGAATTGACATGTGTATATTTGTAGTCTGAGTGCTGAATTTTCAGTCGCCAGATAACTTTTATCCGACGAATAAAGTGACGTTTTGACACAATGTATATACGAAAACTGTCAACATGTCAAACTTATTCTTCAAATTAAAGTTATCTGGCTGTTGAACAATCAGCCTTGAATGAAATTAATTTTGAATTTGTTACTAGTGTTTTAAATGTAAATTTTTGTATGACGATAAATTGACAAACATGAGCTCTTGACATTCTATAAACATCAACGGATTACCATGTTACAAGCAAAATAATAATAATAATAAGTTTTTTTTTTCTTGCTGCACCGCCTGTATTTCTCTGTTTGATCACTGGTTGACTGGTAGAGAATGCTTCTTGGCATTAAGTCCGCCATTTGTACAATTATTTTTAAATGTGCAATAAAGTATAAATAAAAAAAAAAAAAAAACATTTCATTTCATTTTGGTAATCACTACCAAAGCGCCACTGAACTACAAGCATTCCCGTAATGGACAGAATATCCTGTTAAAGCGATTCCTTCGACTTACCACTTAATCATCATCATCATCATCATCATGTCAGCCTAATGCAGTCTACTGCTGGACGTAAGTCTCCTAAAGAGCGGCAAAGAACACGAACTTTTTTCATCCAGCCACTGTCATATTCCTAAGTTCGTCGGTCCATCGAGCCAGGGGGCGTCCTACACTTACCCTGTATTAATCCGATTATAATGTGACCGTACTATTCCCCTCTAGCCTAGCACATCTCCGTCCTCTACATCCAGCATACGAGTGAGAAGGACAGGTCTACTCACAGTTACAGAACGGCCGCCCGGTGAGTAGTTAGAATAATCTCGATGTTTGCAAATAGTATTGCCATAGACATTCGTAAGTCAGTGTTGCTACATTCACCATTTATTTTTGTTTCTTTTTTGCTTATTATAGGTGTAATTAAATTTTATAGTTTTGACTTGAATAAGTTTTTTTTGTCAATATCTGAAACATCAAATAATATATGTTGTGTAGATTTTTTTACATTATTGAATATCGTATTTTTTTATGCTTGTTTTTTGGAATCACATGAAAATAACTTTCCTACTCATTTAATAAGGCAGATCCTACATTAAATATAACTCAAATAAACTTATTTTCATGTATTTTTTTCTATTGTAGACTGCATGCTGTATGTTGTGTGTATTTTTTTCGCTAATATTTTTTTTTCTACCACCCTAGTCATAAGTCCTGAACTAGTGATGGAGGTCGAGGCTCGCATGAACAGAAACTACCTCCCCCCCTCTATACAGAGCGGATACCAGTACCAAGGATACCAGAACCCACCTACGCCGCCTTCGACACAAAACGTACCGCAGAGTCCGACCCAAGGCTCTATCACGCAAGGAACGCCTTCATATTCTAATCAAGGACCTAACAGTCAAAAACAGATGGTATCGGTATTAGAAACGATACCACAAGGCAGCATGATCGGTACCAAAGGCTCTATCATGAGTGGGACACCCATCACAACTCAAGCTGTATCGCCTTTCACACCACAACTGAACCAATACTCGCCTACCCATGGGACAGTGGTTCAAAGCGGGTCAATCACCAGCGGGACCCCGGTACAGAGTCAAGGGTCAATAGTTTCTGGTACGCCTATGAACAGTACGAGTTACGATACCAATAATTTCAGCAGTTTCGGAAACAACTACAGTGCGCCTAACTTCAATAACTTTAATACCAATAATAATTACGGTACCCACGTGTCTATGAGTTCTAATAGCAATTTCGGGGCGAATGCGGGTTCTAACAACAATTTCGGCCAAAATATGAGTTCAAATCCCAATTTTGGTACAAACGTGAATTCCAACCAAAACTTCGGCACTAGTATGAACACAAATAATAATTACAGTACCAACATGGATACCAATACAAATTTCGGTACCAATGTCAGTTCGAACCCTAATTTTGCAAATAATTACGGTTCTATAACAAGCGGTACGCCGATGAACTATCAAAACCAAGTGCAAAGCTCATCTCAGATGCAGAATATGCCGAGTGGTTCCATCATGGCTGGTACGCCGTGCCAAAACTCGGTATCTGGTACCAGTCAGTACACGAACCAAGGACAGTACAACACTAGACAGAGAAAATATTCGGGACCGCAACGAGTTAAGCTACAAACATTGGCGACCGTTCAAGAAATGGGTAATTTTTTTGTTTTCTCTTTATTTTGGGTGGTGGTTTCTGAGTATTTTTTAAGAGATTTTGGTTCAAAAAATCGGTATTAATTCTGGTATCACTGAATGGAGTAATATAAATTAACTGAAGTAATATTTCTTATAGCAATACAACTTGAAATACATTTTAAGGTAACGCACATTTTTTACCGTTTTTTTTTTGTTTTTGCTTTTTGTTAAATGCTTATTTTATGGAAACTACAGTATTCAAGTAAGTACGTAGTGAATGTGTGTGTGTTTTTTGTATCAGTGTGTGTGCACTTACTAGATGATATAAATAGGGATTATGTGTAGATTTTGCAATTGAATGCTTTAGTTAAATAATTTGTGGACAGTAGAGATACAATTAATTTATAAACGACCGTCTGGTGTAGTGGTTCGCGCTCCCGACTACAAAGCCAGCGGTTGCGGGTTCGAATCCCGCAAGGGGCAGATGCTTGTGTGATTAGCACGAGCATTTGTACCCAAGTCATGGTTGTTTATAAAAGTATTTAAGTACGTGTATCCGTTATCTAGTCGCCATAGTACAAGCTTTTTTTAGTTTGGGGCTAGATAATTGGTGTGATTGTGAAAACAATTTATTTATTTACAATTTATCTCCAGAGTTGATACAAGAAATAATTTTTTTTTACCAGTTAAGTCAATAAGGCATTGGAGATTGATATTGGAGAAATGTAACATCATATTCCATTGACAAATGAAACTTAGTTAAACTTAACTTACATTAAAATTATTAAAAATCATTTTTGCTGCTCCATACATTATTTATCAGTCTATCTAAGAGACAGTTTGTATGGAGAAACTATCAAACTAAAAATAATGGATGTTCGCCCCTTAAAAGTTATATGTATTGATGAACACATTATGCAACCTTAAATTAGGAAAATCTTCGTAAGTCGCAGTCGTATTTGTATGCCACCAAGGCTGATCACAGCGCTCTCATAAAACCCTGTTCCTATGTAATAATAACTATTTACCTGTGTATCACTAATAAATGATTTGATTTGATTTGAAGTCGCAGTGTACTTTATGAAGTACAAATTAATAGTAGTAGTTCAGACTTGAAATATATTTTTTTAAATATCTGCGTAATGTGCTATAGGAAGTACAATTACAAATTAATAACCTTGTGTACTTGAATATTAAATTAAAACATAATCAAATATGTTTATTATATATTACATATTCGAAATACATACATATTATATGTTATAACAAACATACAAAAATATATAAAAAAAAACAGGCATAGCCAATAAAATCACAGAAACGGAAACTCTGTCTAAAACTAGTCTTGATATGTGCTTTTAGAAGTACATTCGGTTGTTAGAAGTATTCCTATTATATTTTGTCTTTCAAACGAGTGCTAAAGTCCCCCCCCTCCCCCCTAGCTCGCGAGCACGCCGAGCGCTACTCGCCGGTGCGGCGCGCCGAATGCTCGCCGCCGCGCGCCGCACACGACCTCGCCTCTGCCAAGCTTGAATATCAACAACTGCAGGTAAACTATTCTTTCCCACTAGTGGTGTGTGTGTCGTTATCGTATTTTTCAACGACGAAACGCAACCGTTTCTTAGCCGGTCGCTTGCGAGCCGCGAGGTAGATAATTAGGGAGGTAGATTTTTGAAAAAATCAGTATCGTAATTTTTCTGGATCGTTGACATGAGACTTTTCTTGGCAATTGAAAGAGCATAAGTTGCTTTGAACCGCTTTTTAAATTTTTAATTGGAGATTACGAAAAATCTGTCGATTTCAAGAAAAGTAATTATTCTTGTATTGATATGAAATTAAATGCACTTCAAATTTGCAGATCAGTCTGTTTTTTTTTTCTGTGAGAGTGCAATGTCTAAGTAAGCACCTAAAATAAAAAAATAATAGAATTTTTCATTTTAAAAGTAAATAAAAAAATATTAAAACATTAAACGTGGTGGCATTACTAAAATAAAATAAAAACATATCTTGTTAGCGGCTGACAAGCGATTTTTTTCCTAGCGGGTAAAATATTATATCCATCTGGCCTGGACCACCCTGTATATAGATAGATTAATGATCAGTTTGTGCCGTGTGAGGACGGCCGTTATGAATATACTTCCCCACCGCCAACAAGACGCGTGTCGTAAAAGGCGACTAATTCCAGTAGCACGAATCGGGCAGCAGCGTCTGCGTGCGAAATGTTATAAAAACTGCGCTCGCCAACCGGCCTGTCAAGCGTGGCGAGTATTGGTAACGTTAAATGCGCAAAACGTCTTAGGTGCTGATTCTGGTGCAAGTTTTTGTATGGGATCAACAGTTAAATCTAAAAAAAAGAACTACATTCATACTAAATGTCTTATCAGCTGTTACGCTTTGTATGGAGAAACGATTGTTTTTTTTTTTGTGATTTCGATGTTGGTCACATACAAAAAGTTGTTGTACCTAGTCAGGTCATAAGTTCTGTCACATGTGTAATATGAAATAATTTAGACATGTTTATTATTTATGTAACCATTTATATAGCAATAAAACATAGATTCATATGGTGATAAAGTTTATTCAAAATGACCCCCGCGATTTTGAATACAGGCCTTCAATCTGCGCGGCCAGTCGTCTATCGCAGCACAAACGAGGTCCATGCCAATATCGGCGGCTGCCTTAATCAAGGATGCCTTGAGTGACTCCAAATCAGGATGAGGCTTTGAGCAGGCCTTTTCCTCCAAGTGTTGCCATATCTTGTAATCTAACGGACTCAAATCTGGACTGGAGGAGGGCCAGTCTTTGTGCCGGATGAAGTCGATTTCACGCGCCGCCAGTCAGTCTTGTGTGCTTTTCGCTCTATGAGTTGGCGCAGAATCTTGTTGGAATACCCAGTGCCTGTTATCAAACACGGTATGAGAAACAGGTTCCACTTCAACAAAGCGCGGCATCTCTTCAGTCTCAGGTCCATTAAACGAGCGTCCAAACGATGTCCTGTTTTTCTTCGATATGCCCTAAGCCCTAAGTCTTCATTTAACACCCTTTTCACCGTGGTCCTGCTTAACCCCATCTGAAGGGCCAACAGTTTCTGCTTACGTATGGGATTTCTTTGAATTCGCGCCTTCACAGCTTTTATCACTGCTGGAGTCCTAACAGAGCGAGGGCGACCACTTCTTGACCTGCCATCTACACTAGAGTCTTCATTGTATCGTTTTATGGTACGATAAACGAATCTTTTGGTTATATTCAAATTTTTCAGTAAGTCGAAAATCTGAATTGGCGCGTAACCGCCACGATGCAACGCAATAACCGCGACACGGTCTTCTTTAAGTGTCCACTCCATATTTAAAAATGAGGAAAATTATAAAAAGTACACATTTTTATTTTCATGAAAAATTCGAAATTCGAATTCAACAAACTTTTTTGTGGCCAGCATTCTAAATTTAAAAGTTTTTATTGTGTGACAGAACTTATGACCTGACTATGTATTTGAGCACCAGAATCTGTCCCTAAGAGGCAAGGATCGAAACCGGTTAATATTTATTTCAGAATGTATAAGACCCATTTCTACTATTTGATAGTAGTTGTAAAGATTTGACCATAAAACTAAATTTGCCATAGCTTTTAAGTCGGTATTTGGAGTATGTGATAGTTAATTTAGCGAAAACCTTTATTATTCCGGTTAAGGTTCCATAGTAAAATAACCGGTTTCCGATCCCTGCTAAGAGGTTTTGCGCACTTAACGTTACACGTTGTTTAGATAGATTATAAAGTTAAATACTTGTCTTACAGCGCGGGCTGGAGAGGAGAAGTGGTGGAGGCGCGGGTGCTTCGCCCCCGCTAGCCGACACGAGACTCCACACTCCCGCCACCAGCATGCCAGGTGAGTACACTCTGAAACCAGTTGCAAAAACTGGATAAATGCGAGTCGGACTCGCCCACCGAGGGTTCCGTACAAAAGCTTCAAACTTTTTTTATGGATCCTGGAATACCTAAAGTTGCAAGAACGTATAATTACGTTATTTTGGTGTACACCTATGAAACATAATCAATCAATCAATCGCTAGAGATAATAATCACAAACAACAAATACTCTTTGACAAAATGTCATGATATACTTTGTTCAAAATGTATTAAAGCAAATTAATTTAAATGTTCCGTGTAAGCTTGCTCGGACGTCTAGATATCTGCCTCACAAAGGCAAGGGCTCTAAGACCAAGTTAGGGCATTTCTCATCAATGAATAGAATTCAGTCTCAGTTTAATAATTTCTTGCTCTTGTATCGGCTTGATATTGACATGTCTTATTCACAACGTAAATTCAAATATATATATTGCATGAATATAATTATGTCTTCATTAATATAAAAAAAAAACTGTGATTTGTCATTTTTCCATTTACTTATACTGTTAAGTGTATATGTCAGTTTCCACATTTTTAATTTTATGCCTGCCGTGGTGGCCTTTAATTAAGGCAACACTATAAAATGTAAAATTTAAATTGTATTTTGTATTGTCTAGGTGTATGCTTTGTTGGCTGTCCTTAATTAAATAAATAAATAGTTTGAAAATGTAATATTTATTTTTGGTCTAAATATGTTAATGTTAATCCAAGACATTGATGAAACGCTGGCTTACTAACAGTTATAAACACTTGAAGAAATTCGCCAACATTACTATGTCCTCCGTGCCTCAGTTGGAAGAGCAGTCTGTCTAGGATAGCGAAAGGTCGTAGATTCGAATCCCACCAGCCCCCTTAGCATGACCACCAAAATACGATATGTCATATAGTTTATCTACTATATCTTGCTACAGGAGAGCGGTTTCTCCTGGCACAAGTGTTATTTCACTTAAAAGGATAATCCAACCTCTAATTCAAAATAACCCACTGTTTTTTTTTATGAATAAAATAATTTTCATTTTCATTTATCGACACCAACTGTAAAAATACGATAGATAAAGCCGCCATTTTGTTTTTTTATCGACACAGCGATCATAGTATGTGTAACGTTCGTTAACTAATAATGTCAGGATGTCAGATAGATGACCGAAATATGTCAGACAACTGCGCCGTATCTACCGCTGATGGGATTTAATGATAAGACGTGTGTAGTTGCCGAATGCTTTAATTGCACTGATTTTACATAGCATTGTCAAAATGTAGGTCAGGCGCAGCTGGCCAAAGTGCATCGAAATAATGCTAACTTCACATAAATATCATACAAGTAAAATGTGGGAGTTGACTCGTACAGTATGTGACGTCACCGGCACGGCGATGCAACATGGCGGCTATAACTATCATATTTTACAGTTGGTGTCGATATATCGCTTTATCGTATCGTGTTTTGGTGCTGATGCTAGAGGGACAAAGGAAGTAAAAAAAATATTTTCATGTAAAACAATATTCCTTGATTTTGTGTTTTTGTGATGCGAAAATAAAGATTTATTTCTTTATTATTATTTAAATAGGCTCTCCGGTGGCGGCATGCGGCGTAGCGGCCTTAGACCTTAGCCTGGTGTCCCCAGAGGCGGCCAGGGCGGTTCTATGTGCGGCCAGGACGATCAGGGACCCAGCCGCCATGGACCTGCCTAGGACGAAGCTACTCACTCAGGTCAGTCTTAGTTGTAGACGTTATAGGGTCTTCTTAGACTAGGGTCCGTTCAGACTATAATCTTCCTTAGGATGGGGCCCTTTTTTGTTTGTGATTCCTCGGCCTTGGGCCCATATCGGACTAAGGCCTCCGTAGAATGGGGCCCTTCTTTTTAAAGATAAGAAAACATTTATTTCCAAGAATATTGATTGGATTTATTGTAGTTAAATTTATTAATCAGTAAATATGTAATTGTTTCAGTTGTTAAAGGCCTCTTACACCACTTGCTAGTAAGTTCCAGGTAAATAACCTATCTGGCACTTGTTTTGACAGATAACCCATACAATTAGCTGTCAAAAAAGTGCCAGATAGGTTATCTGGAACTTATTAGCAAGTGGTGTAAGAGGCCCTAAGTCTCTTAAAGAAACGATAAAATTATATCTTAGTGGTAATGTATTATTGCAAATTGTAATTTTTAAAATTATTAATAACTTACTTTCATTTGCTATGCCCGACAGGGTCTGTATGTCACCTGTACCTAACATAAACATAGGGTTATGTAAAAAAGAATGGGGAATATGACAAACTTTTTTTTCTTCTATCAGGTAGATTATCAAAAAGTATTGGACACGTATTTAATCTTTTTTCACATCAAATCAAAATACTACAAAGATATATTCGCAAATTCGCAAAACGTCGCATGACGTCACGGCTATGTACAATTTTTACAAGTGACGTCACGAGCCGAACCCGAACCTAGACGCGCTTTATTTTTATAATTTTTTTGTTGATTTACAAAAGATAAAATAAGTGTCTACTATTTTTAGTCTTCATCCCTATTAAATTGACTAAATATTCCAGGAACTAGCGCTAAAACTAGGCATTAACCTCCACACACTATGCCTGCCGCAAGTGAACGCGTCCCAAGAGATACTAAAATGCGTCCACACTTACAACAACTACGCGCTACTCTCGGGGCACGCGTCCCCCGCCTCGCCCCCCTCGCCGCTGCACCAGATCACGGAGGGGCTGAGCTACTTGCACACAGGTAGGAAACATTTCTATATTATTGATGTCAATTTAGGTTAACTCTAGGTTCATTATTATCACAGCTACAGGACGTAAACTGCTGAACATATACCGCCCCTTGAAATGGGGGGGATTAGTCGCCACGCTGGGCAGGCGTAAATAGTAATAGATTTGAGCACTAATATCGAGCTGAAATTCGCAATGTCGATTGACTGATGTCGATGTACGAGCAATTGAATCGAGTCTAAAATGCAGATTTCTAAACTCAAATTGTTTACTCGAGAAGATAAGAACTTCAATTTTTTCCAGGTTCCATCACCAGAGGCACCCCTCAAGCGTCAGCCACCCCCCTGGACCTCCGAAGCAACGTCGACATGGACACAAGTCAGTACCCCCAACTACACCCCATGGTCCACCCCCAAATACACATGGTCACACACAGATCTCTAAACAACTCCCCCATCTCCAACCCTGGCTCACCATTAGACATGATCCAGGAAGAAATAGGGAATGGCAGCCATAATGGCGACTCGAAACTGTTCAGCCAAGAAATGACCAGGAATTTACATCAGCAATTCCAGAATTACGTTTCAACTCATCCTCAAATTAGTCTAACTGATTGTCTAGGATCAGAAATAACCCTTGTCGCATCATCATCAGAGGACAGTATGGACAGCTTAGAAAATATGAAGTATTCGTTACCCCAATTCATTATATCTGAACCTTCGGATTTAGATGATATGCCTTCAATCACTAAAGGCATTGGTAGAAAAGTTAGCCAAGAGACCGAACCGCCACCCATAGATATACCCAAAATAGCCGAGAAAGATGCAGAAATGGAATCTCCCAAAGACACAGTAGATGACACAAACAAATTCTTGACTGATGACTTGAAATACCCGAGACGGGGGAGTGATAAGTCGTTAGGTTTTAGTGACGATTCGTTAAGCAACGACTCGGCGAATGTGTCACCGAATTGCGAACAGAACGTTCAATCGATATATTCGAATATTGTATCGATTAGTTCCGGTTTTAGCGAGAATAGAGGTAGCTTTTCCGAGCATCGAGAGAGTTTTTCGTTTTCGGACCGGGGTAGTTTTTCCGAGAGAGGCGATTTTGGGAGGTCGTCGCTTTCGGAACGAAGCGATTTCGGTCGCGGTAGTTTTTCGGAGAAAGGAGAGACGCCTAGGTCTTCCTTCTCCGCTCAGGGTACGTTAGGAGAGGTTAAAGAGTATCATGAGGACGTATATATGCCTAGAGACACAAGCCGGCATTGTTTAGAGAAATGCGACGAGGAGAGTCCGCAAGGGACTGAAGAAATAGAGAAATTGCAAAGGTCTACGATGGATTTGCGGTTGACGGAGATATGCAGGCCTGAGGAACATAAAATACCAATTTTATTAAGTCCGCAAAAAGTGTCGTGTGCACAAGAATATTACGAAGTTACTTTGTCGACAGTTTGCTCAAAATTAGACTCGCAAAGCATCGTTGAGCTGTTAAAAGAAGCTATTAACACTAGAGTACCTCCTCAAAATATATTCATAGAACCTAATGGTCAAAATGACAGTGAGGATGAAGCTTCTGGCTTCCTAAATCTGGAATATTCCGGTGGGATCCAGATAGAATTGGTTGTGTGCGAAAACAAGGCCAAAGAGAAGAAAGGCCTTAAAATGCGACGGATATCCGGCGATCAGAGAGAGTACGGCAAACTCTGCCAACAGTTGATCACCAGTTTGACTGTCTAGACGTCAGATTTGACAGTTGTCAAGATGACACTTGTATGTACTTTGACATTTGTTTAATTTAAACAGAATAGTCGATGACTGTGTTCGTATTGTTCACGATAAAAACCTGTTGTTATTTATTTTATTAATTTCAAAGCATTTATAGATATTTTTTTCAAAAGAGGCGTTATGTCATTCCTGTTATATACTTTCCTTTAAATTATATCCTTGTGTAACTATAAATAAATACCTGTACTTCTTGAGAGTCGTATCTCAATTTTGACAGCTGTCACGGATCTGATCGGTGCGATTTGACAGCTGTCACGTGTGACATTTGCAATGTAATAAGGTGATAATGTGCAATATTAGATATTTTTCAAATTGAAGTGTATGTATTGTATGGTTAAGAGTATTCCCGACTTGTGTATTTAATTTCTCCAAAAGACATTTGTCTGCGGCAACGATATCATGGAACTACATGAATTGACAGATTAGTTTAGAGGTGGCTCCCTCTTCGTTCGTTAAGGTCTTTATCGCAAACTTTGTATTACAGTATACAGTATTCCAAAATTAAATCCTATCAAAAACAAACAGATTGTACCAATGAAAAATTAACCTTTAAGCAAAAACCATGTTTAATTTTCCAAAAAATACAGTTTTGACAGCCAATTGACGAGCTAATAATACTTCATTGTTTAAAACGAGACGGATAATCAGCATTAGAGCCGAGTCTCTTTCTAATTATATCTGAGACGACGCTCTACACAACCGAAGCTAGCCGATCATAAGCCGAGTCTCTTTCTAAACGTGACAGAGACAACGCTCTATAAAACCGAAGCTAGTCGATCATAGCCGAGTGAGTTTTTTACTGCGATGTATGCTAATCTTTTTATTGTAATATCTTAAAAGAAACATAAATTGTGCAGTGTTATAATCTAATTATGAAATGACGGCCTTATATTTGACCTAAATATGCCTAAGGCTTAATCATTAAATAAAAAAGCCTAAAATGACACAACATGTCAACAGATTTACTAATGACTAACACTACAACTTACTCAATATTTAAAACTCCGTTACTGCCTGTCATCACGACATTTGGTGAATTTTACAACATTAATACCCTATCCTTTGAACAAGTCATATTTTATGGATATGTCGTTATGACAGGTGAAATAACATACCCTTAACCTTAAGTGGTGTTTAAAGCTGTTAGTTTAGAAGGCGTCGACTATGATTATTTTGTCAAATGAGATTGTAATACTGTACAGTAACTAAATCATTGCATAAACGGACGTGATAGCGGAAATAATAAAATCTTAATACATGAAAAAACATTACTCGTTATGATTATTTTATCGAGTACTTACCCTATAAAGCAAGTAATACGGAATTACGGACCATCTATATCCGAAACTAAACCTGCCCCCCTAGCATAACCACCAAAACATGATATGATATGATGATATATTGACACCAAACTGTAAAAATATGATAGATATAGCCGCTATTTTGAATTTTTATTGACACATATGTGACGTCACTACAGCTATTTAACTAAATAATTGTAAAAATATATCAATCATATTTTTACAATTATTGTCGATATATCGCTATATCATATCGTGTTTCGGTGCTCATGCTAGGGAAGCTGGTGACAAACGGGGGACGGACGCTTCTTGACATTGCTTTGACCGACGACTCTTTGCTTCTTGTTCCGGTTAGAGAAAACATCGATTTTAAATAAATCAAATTTTGTTTCGGACACATTGATCCATACGAGTATAACAACAAAAAATAAAAATAAATGCAAATACAAAATTAAACGCAAACACACAAACAGATTTTAGATTTCTCAAGTGGCAATTTTCACCCAACGTACGTTGTCTGAAGAAGTCTCTCTGCCAGACCCCTAACGATGACGTTACACGATGACACGAGTCAACCCTGGACATGAAGGATGTAATCCTTTTTCGCTGTATAGTGGAAGAAGAATCGATCCGGGCCTTGGAATACATTTCAGAAGCGCTCCAGTAGCGCTTCAAGCCCATCAAATGTCAGATTGTCCGATGCCCATCAAATGTTAGAATGTTAGAGCTTACTCGAGTACACCCACTCGAGTGGTGTAGGTAAATATAAAATCGGAACAAGTTTGAAAACACTAATGTCGATTATAGCCTGTTTCGGAAAAGGAAGGGGGCGAGGTTTGGTTAACGGGCTGGTGGACGTTGACTGAAGGATCGACCAATGGCAGCGTTTGACCCTACAATGCCAATAGAATAAAGAATAAGAGATTTATTTGTCACAAAACTGGTTACAATGTCACATTGGCAAGTATTTAAATTTAAAAATGTGTCAAAAAGGGTCTAGTCGTGGCAGCTAAAAATAGCTGCACGACACTAATATTATGCGAAATCATGTGAAAGCCATAATTTAAAAAGTAAATTAAATCACTAAATTGCCATAATGATGTACATTAAACTAATTTCATTATTTTATAACATAACACATTAAGTTGAATTAATTTCATTTCATTAAATAAACAAGAACAATACAATATTTTTACAAAAAACCTATCTCCTTTCACTGTAGTTTTCTCCTGTCTATTTTTCTTCTACTTTATTTATTTAGCCATTTTTCCTACATCTTGGTCACTAGATTCTTTTTCATGTTAATAGGGTATTTATTTATTTACATGTATTTATTTTAAGTATGTATTCATATTATGTCTGTATTATATAAGTATTTTACTATGTACATGTACTAGGTAGTATGTATTTTATTTTATTTGTTCTTATTTTATTTTATTTGTTTGTTAAATTAGTTTGTTAAATTTTTTGGACTTTTATGTTTTGGAACTCTTTACCGCCTCCCTTCTCTCAATATTATTCAACTTTCCTCTACCTGAAGGTTGTCTGGAAGAGATCGCTTCCAGCGATAAGACCGCCTAAATTGTGCTATTCACTAACTACTTTCCTGTGATTTGTTTGTTTTGTGTGGTGTACAATAAAGAGTATCTATCTATCTATCTATCTATTTTTTCATAGAAAGTAATAAAAAATAATACAAAGTTAAAAAATAAAAAGATAAAAAGACAGACAAGGAACAACAAAACAACCTAACCACAGATAAAAGCAACAACTAGCTGCCAGAGAGAATACAGTCGATGGCAACTGTGCAATTTTAAGCTGGTGACAGATGGCGACGGACGTGACTGCGGACTCGTCTTGACATTGTGAGGTCAAGCGCTGCCATTGGTCTATCCACCAGTCAGCTTCCGCCAGCCCAAGGATCGACCAATGGCAGCGTTTGACCTTACAAAGTCAAGACGAGTCCGCAGTCATGTCTGTCGCCATCTGTCACCGGCATTAGCGTGCGTGTGTCGCTTGGGTGGGCAGTGAGTTTGCACAGATTATGCAGAGTAAGTTTAATGACTGTATGTGACGCGTCCGTCCCCCGTTTTTCACCGGCTTGAATCAGTGCTTTTGTACAAAAATCAAAATCAAAATCATTTATTCTTGCAAATAGGCCATTAAAAGCACTTTTACACGTCCCAATATTTTTTTTTGCCCTACCACTTTAATAGATACATTTCCAAACGTCCGTTATTTCGCCGATAATCGGATGGGTCGGGATGCACCGTTTTTTTTTACCTACTTTTCATAGGACGTGTCCGTTGCACTATTGTCAATATCGGTAATCGGTCACAACACGGACAAACTTTATACAGAAAAAAAACATGGTTTATAATACTGATTTAAGTGATCACTATCGCTAAAGATTCTAGACTCCGAGTAATAATCAAATTGGACACTGCAAAAAGGCATTCCTGTTTATATGACTTAAAAAAGGTTGTGTCAGATCAAAAAATACGTAATGTCAATATAAATCAAACTTGTTTTGGTGTAAAGAAAATATAAATGAATTAGAAAAAACAAAAGAATCTCTCGGACCTCCTAATAATAGACTCCATTCCATTTACCTTGCATGACTATACCGTTTACTGCCAATAAAAATCGAGGGACAAAAACAAAACACAAACTATTCATCACGTTATACATTCCTTTTATATGCACCAATAATATATCACATGTATGTTCAATAGGCATGACGACAAATTTTTTTTTCTTCGTCTATTAGGTGGATTATCAAAAAGTATTGGACACGTATTTTTTCTTTTTTTACATAACCCAAATATTACAGAGATATATTGATTTGAAATGTCGCATGACGTCACGTTTCGGTACAATTTTTACTTAGAAGTGACGTCATGAGCGACTCCCGAACTTTGGCGCGCTTTATCTTTGACATTTTTTGGTTGATTGACCAAATAAAAAATAAGTGAACATAATTTTTTGATAATCTAACCGCGGTCTTAATAGACTATATATAGAATTTCATTTTCTTTACCCAGTCGTCATTCCTATGAATAATAAATAATTTCAACAATCATTTAGTCCCAAAGTCAAAGTCAAATATTATTTATTCAGTTTAGGACAGAAAATTACCACTTATAAATAACATTATAGGCCCATATGGGGGCAGAACATGTCTCCTTATTTTTTGGGCCCTACTAGCGCTTCGAGACAAGACACAGACAATCTGGCAAGTGCTGAGAAGAAACGCCCAAACTGAGCAAAGCTTGTCACTATGACACATTTGCATGATTTGAACCCGCAACCGCATGTCTTTGTCATCGAGAGACTACACCAAACGGTCGTCGTTTAATATATGCAATATTTTCTTTATATCAAAATCAAGCTACATACTGTCAAGAGTTATTTAATGTAAATACTATTATATCAAAATTTTACTTTACATATCTGTATATGAAGGTGATTTTGAGAAAATCATAATTTATTATTCCTAATCTTTTCTAGTATATTCCATTTATAGTATAAATTGTTATTGTTTAAGAGAAAGAATTGTAAATATAGGATATCTTTAGCTGCGTTTTTAGTGGTTGATACGTAACACTACTTTTTGGACGCATTAGGTTAAGTATAATGTTTTTGTATTATTTTGAACGTGTTATTTCTTATATTTATTCGGTTGTTAGTGAATTTTCTTGTTGTTTATACAAAAGTATTTTAAAGTTCATCTTTATATATTTTTAGTCAATTTTCTTATGATTTACTATCTGCTTTAAGTTTTTTAGAAATGTATGCATTTTGAAAGTCCGTGTTCAAAATAATGTAAAGACATATTTGTAACAATAAAACTGTTGTACATTGTATATGTTTGTGATTGTATATGGGAAATAAAAAAATACTATGTTGTTACAACTTGGCAAGCGTGATTGTGATTTAAGGCATAATCTTACTTCCAGAATCAGTCCTAAGTTTAATATTTAAAATCTATTTTTATTTTTAAGACCTGTTTATTTTATCGGTTTGGATCAATTTCGAAAACAATTTTTTTTAAATTGTTTTGGGTCTGGTTGTACTGGGAGACCTCCCTAGCAAAATCTATTGTGTGGTACCTGGTGGTAAAAGGATGTTAATTCCTTACTTCGGAGACAATTGGTGTGACGTCAGACTAAAAATAAATCGACCAAAATTTTTTTTTATTCTACATAACGACGAGGTTTTGACGACCTCCGTAGCCGAGAGGCGAGCATACCGGACTTGGGGTCGCTATCTCTGAGGTTCCGGGTTCGATTCCCGGTCGGGTCAATGTAGAAAAATAACTTTTCTATATTGTCTCGGGTCTGGGTGTTGTGGTACCGTCGTTGTTTCTGATTTCTGACACATTTGCTAAAGCTACTTACCACAGGATCAGAGAAATGTATGTGATGTTGTCCAATATTAATATATATATATATATATATATATACATAACATCCCTTAAATAACAGAGTTACAATACTTATATTATAAACATACCGCCAATAACGGATTTACATTTTATAGTGAGATACATTTTAAAATTGCCCAAAATCAAGCAATAATTATCTATGTGTGCACGCATGCATGTGTGTAGGTGTGTGTTTGTGTGTGTCATAGGTCATTCTTGTGTTAGTAGCAGGGATCGGAAACCGGTTATTTTACTATGGACCCTTAACCGGAATAATAAAGGTTTTCGCTAAATTATTTATCACATACTCCAACTACGGTCTTAAAAACTATGGCAAATGTAGCTTTATGGTCAAATCTTTACAACTACTATCAAATATTAAAAATAGGTCTTATAAATTCTGAAATAAATATTAACCGGTTTCAATCCTTGGTTAGTAGCGTCGCTCGATGAAGCAGAGTACGTCAAAATTAAATATCTGTACTTACTTGTGGCTTTCCAAATAAAAAGTACTTTCCAAGTAAAGTATGCCTATATAATAATAAAAAGCTTATTTCAGACCATCACGATCCATACAGTGTTGTGTTAGTAACAATATACTTAAAATCTAAGTTAGTAAGTATCAGTCAAAAAACCGTTTCCTGGATCCATGCAAAACCAATAAAACCAATTTATTTCTGCAAATAGGCCTAAATTAAGCTCTTTTACACTTCCCAATTTTTTTTTTACCCTACCACTGCTTCGGGACAATTGTGGGCTAGCGCCGAGAAGAAGCAGCGGAAGAAACTCGGTCACTATTGTCAGCCTCTTTTTAAATAGTATGTTTACATTACAAGATAATATGTACCTGTGCGAGCAGGGCAGTATTTAATTCCATACATTTTTATCAATCATTTACAGTGTAATAACCTTTTTTCATTAATACCATCTTGACATGCGATTTAAATTTATGTATAGGTAGTTCAGCAATAGACTGCGGCAATTTGTTAAAAAAGCGAATACATTTTCCCATGAACGAATTACCTACTTTATGCAGTCTGAAATTTGGAACGACAAGTTTGTCTTTATTCCGGGTTTTATGATTATGAATGTCACTTTTCTTAGGAAATATATGCAGGTTTTTACGAATGTACATAATATTTTCATAAATGAATATGAATCCAGTGCTTAAAGTTAGGACACGATGGCCTGCCTTTGATAACCAACAGGATGCTGTTGGCGCTCTCCCGTGTCCTAGCAAGCATCGAATTTCGAATACTTAATCTAATACTCGAAGAATATACGTCTTACTGCCGGACACAGGCCTCACTTCAACTATGAGGTGGTTTGGGCCACACTCCACGGTGGAGGGATGTTGTAAGGCCAGTGACTTAACCTTATTGTCACATGTTATTAAGCCGCCCTAGGGCCTCCCGTCCACTTCCGACCAAGGATCGAAACCGGTTAATATTTATTTCAGAATGTATAAGACCCATTTCTACTATTTGATAGTAGTTGTAAAGATTTGACCATAAAACTAAATTTGCCATAGCTTTTAAGTCGGTATTTGGAGTATGTGATAGTTAATTTAGCGAAAACCTTTATTATTCCGGTTAAGGTTCCATAGTAAAATAACCGGTTTCCGATCCCTGCTCCCGACAGCCCGCCACCCAGATCCCGCTCCCTTTTTGTATGGAAACCATTCAAAAATCGGCCATAATCAATATTAGTTCTTTCAAACTTGTTCCGAGTTTATATTCGTCTTGAAACCTTAGCTTACTGAAACTCAAGTTTGCTCAATCCGTAACAAGAAGCGAAGAGTCGTCGAATGCGATATCGGAAGTTACCTACAAGTTTAACGTTCCTTCACCAACAATCTCCTAAACTTTGCGTAGCGTCACCAGGTGGCGCTATTTTCCTTACCGATAGATTAATTATAGAGGTCGCTGTAGTCATCTGTACTAATTAGAATACTTACTTTAAATATTTCTGGGATTCTTCACCGCCTCCCACTCTTTGCTAACTGTCCTCTACCTAAAGGTTGTCTGGAAGAGGTACTAGCGATACGACCGCCAAAATTTTAATTATTCTGTACTTTCATTTCAAAGTCAAAGTCAAAAATAATTTCTTCAATTTAGGGCAGAAAACTGCCACTTATGAACGTCAATAATAACATTATTGGCCCATATGGGGCAGAACATGTCTCCTTATTTTTTGGGCCCTACTAGCGCTTCGAGACAAGACACAGACAATCTGGCAAGTGCTGAGAAGAAACGCCGGAACAAACTCATTTCAATTTAAAAACCGAAAAATAAATCTAATTGTTTCTTTTGGTGTGCAATAATGAATATATATTTACTAATGAGCAATGATGCGTCATAGTATGTAATTGTTCATATTTTTATTTCTCACATATAATTTCAAATGTAACGTAGGTTAGATTAATGAAGTTTTGCCATAAGTCATAGCATAAGAGTTATCAAACTTTAAATATCTTGTAAATATTATTTTAATAAACAATTTAATTCCATAAAGTTATTTGGTTGTTTTATTGTTTCACTCGTTGTGCGAAGACGTAGTTTGGGCGGGCCACCCGGTGGACTGACGACCTGGAGACGTATTTTTGAAGCATTAGAAATGAATCTCAAATTCGAACACGAAAACAATTCGTGTATGAAATTCATTTCTATTGCTCACGACTTTACGCATTTTTGAATCACTCGAAATAGGTGTTACTATTAAATTGAAATCTTGTAACTATTTTTGTTTCACGCAGAAAATATTATAAACCTTAAAGCAAAAACTCATCAACGAACGTAAATAATAAGTTATTATGTCAAATTTCTGTCAAACATACGTTTCTTGTCAATGTAATTCTTCCGTACTTTCTCCTAGTAGAAAAAGAAAAACGAGTGGTCGTTGCAGAATTCATGGAATGAATTTTCAAAAATTGAGATTTTAGGAATTCGCATGCGAATCTTGCGATTTTGTATTCGGATTAGAATTCGCATGATTCAAAAATACTTCTACTGGACTACAAAGCCGAGCGGTTGCGGGTTCGAACCCCGTAAGGGGAAAATGTTTGTGTGATAAGCACGAGCATTTGTGCCTAAGTCATAGATGTTTATAAAAGTATTTTAGTATTTTTATCCGTTATCTAGTCGCCATAGTACAAGCTTTGCTTAGTTTGAGGCTAGATAATTGTTGTGCTTGAGGAAACAATTTATTTATTCTTTGACTAGATTACGTTTGAAGTCCGTCCGATTGGCGAATACCGTAATCAAATTGCATGTCTGTTTACAAAAATATCAGTTAGTGTTTAAAATTAACGAAATGTTAAAAATAAATAAGTTTGTAATTTGTTTTTTACAATCACACCAATTCTCTAGCCAAATTGTACTATAGCGACTAGATAAAGGATAAACATACTTATAAACTTCTATAACTTAGGTACAAATGCTCGTGCTCATCTGCACACAAACATCTATTCCTTGCGGGATTTAAACCCGCAAATGCTGACTTGTAGTCCGGAGCGCAAACCACTACACTCGTCTCATCTGTCAGTCAAAGGTTTTTGTGTTAAATGGCCTCGATTCGGGTCAGTTCAGAAAACGATATTCTAATTTCGCTCGAGTCTGGGTGTACTAGGAGACGCCGCTGGCAAAATACATTGACTGGTACCTCGTAACACTTACCTCGAGACAAATTTTTTTGGTGTGATGTTTATTTATTTATACTTTATTGCACATTTAAAAATAATTGTACAAATGGCGGACTTAATGCCAAGAAGCATTCTCTACCAGTCAACCAGTGATCAAACCGAGAAATACAGTGATGTCTGCGGATATATAGACTCGAACCGAGAATCAAACCCGGGATCCTAATGTATCAACGCGCTAATACGCCAATCGTCCGTCCACAATTAAATGGAAGGAAGCTTCTCTCGGCCGCCGGTAGGACATCCTTTTTATTGTTTTAAAAGGAAATGACTTAATTATAACGTATATAAGTATGTCTATCCGTTATCTAGTCGCTTTATTACGAGCTCGGAGGTTTGTTGAGTTTTTAAATTATCTCTTAAATCAATCGAAAGGTAGTTTTCGTCGATATACCTTTAAGCCAACCGGAGGTTAGTCGAAGAGTGTTCGGAAGAAAGAGGGTTAGTTACCTATACATGTATTTTTTTTTGACAGTGCAACTGACTGTCAGAATGACGGGCGGATTGCCCACTACCAGTATCGAGTAAAAAACGGGGAATCGGGAAAGATTTAAGGCCTATTTACGGAATTTGGAATAGAAGAGTTACAAGAATCAGGAGGTTAGGGAAAGGTAAAATAACTAGTTTATATGAACATGTTAGATGTATATCTGGCAGAAGACTAAAGACGGTGACAGATGGCGACGTACGCGGCTGCGGGCTCGTCTTGACATTGTAAGGTCAAGAGCTGCTATTGGTCAATCCTTGGGCTGGCGGAAGTTGACTGAAGGATAGACCAATGGCAGCGCTTGACCTCACAATGTCAAGACGAGTCCGCAGCCGCGTCCGTCGCAGTTTGTCACTAGTTTTAAGTAATGAATGGACACAATCCTGAAATGTAGCACGCTAAAGTGGCAGTGGGTCGGCCACATCTGTCGCAGAACCGATGAAAGGTGGAGTAAACGGGTTCTCGAGTGGAGACCATCCAGCTCGATGGACCGACGACCTTTGGATGATGACTGGCAGTGGAGTGAATGAGTGGAGTGGACTAGATAAAAAAAGCGGGAGATTGTGCTCCTTGGGGGAGAGGCTTACGTCCAGCAAAGTCAAAGTCAAAGTCAAAAATCATTTATTCAGTTTAGGCAAAGAAAATTAATAAATCTTTGGTTTAGGGCAGAAAACTGCCACTTATGAACGTCAATAATAACATTATTGGCCCATATGGGGCAGAACATGTCTCCTTATTTTTAGGGCCCTACTAGCGCTTCGAGACAAGACACAGACAATCTGGCAAGTGCTGAGAAGAAACGCCGGAACAAACTCAGTCACCACTAGCTGCCACAAAAAAAAAGGAAAAGAAAATAATGTATACCTGTGCGAGCAGGGCAGTATTTAATTCCAGACATTTTTGTCATTTAAATAGTCATTAACAGTATAATAACCCTTTTCAACCGACTTCAAAAAAGGAGGAGGTTCTCAATTCGACTATGTCTTTTTTTTTTTTGTATGTATGTTACGCGATTACTCCGCCAATTATGAATCGATTTTAATGATTCTTTTTTTGTTTGGTAGATCATACTTCAGAGGTGGTCCCATATAAATTTTATCGAAATTGATTTAGAACTTTTTGTGAAAATCAACAAATATATACCCAGATAATATTTTGGTTGTGGTCATTGACTTATATATAAGGACAGGGCGGACCGCATTTTAAACTGTTGCCACTAACGTGGCCCTAAAGTGATCCTCTTTAGACCGAAGTGACGTAGTCGGCTGTCGGCTGTGGTCGAGAGCGAAGGACCGTTAAAATTAGGAAAATGATAAGATTTGTCGTGTTCAGTACGACAAAAGCACAACTAATAAAAAGTACGATATTTAATATGTCAGGTAAGTCGAAAATATGTTAAATATGAAACATATTTACATTGTTTTAGAAATTTTGTTTCCATAATCTCAACGTTTGGCATAATAGAAAGCAACGCATGGCGTGTTGCTGTTTAATCGTTTACGACACAGTTTAGGGTAATTCTAATAGATGGCGTTAGTGTGTCATGTATGGTAAACGTGTAGAGTGATTTGTTCTGTAAGCCGTATCTTTACTATTTAAATCAATGGTTGTGGTTCTTGTTACCTATCTTCGACAAATATAAGCCGATTTTGATGATTTTTGTTTTATTGAATAGCTTATACTTCAAAGATGCTATGATAAACGTTTGAAAAATAAAAATCACCCCTAAGGGTAGGAAAATAGGGGATGAAATCGGTGTTCAGCAGTTAGATTAGGATTTATTACTAAAAATAGATGAAATAAGTAAATTTTATTAAAAAAAATAAAACCGACTTCAAAACACTAAAATGCTAAAAATAATCCTAACACTTAAGTACCTAATCAGTTACTTTTGGAGTCGGTGCAAACAAAAACATTGAATCTCTCATCATTGAAATAGTCATTAACAGATAATAACCCTTTTTCATCAAAATAATCTTAACATGCGATTTAAACTCAAACATGGGTAGTTCAACAATAGACTGTGGTAATTTGTTAAAAAAGCGAATACATTTCCCCATGAACGAATTACTCACTTTATGCAGTCTGAAATTTGAAACAGCAAGTTTATCTTTATTCCGGGTATTAAAATTATGTTTGTCACTTTTCTTAGGGAAAAGATGCAGGTTTTTGCGAATGTACATAATATTTTCATAAATGAATTGAGAGGCCACTGTAAGTATATTAATTTCCTTAAACAGTTCTTTTAATGAGTCTCGTGGTCGAAGGTTGTAAATTGCCCGTACAGTGTGGATGATGATCATGAACCAGAGGTTCATATTAATTTGAGTTTACTTTTTTTTGTTTAGTTACGATCAATTTGATTGAACAGCTATCTAGGAAATGAATACGCCCTCTAATTTTCTTTTTGACCTGCTTTTGGTTTTTTGTGAGTTTCAATATTATATTTTTATAGAAACTACGTAATCGTTGTACAATACATTTTATTCATATTTCTTCCCGGTTTCTCGGTATGTTCTCTGTATTTCATCGATAATTTCTTTTTCAACTGTTTGGAAGCGTACCATAAAACTTCGCACTTCCCGCTTCGTCTCTCTGGCTAGAACGCCTAAAGACAAATAATTTATTAGTAAAACAAGCTTTTATTTAAATGCGTTGAAAAGAATAAAGAATAGAAGAATAAGAAACTCGCATTCGTATTCTCAGCAAGTCCTTTCATTTAATACCCTTATAGGAAAGCATAAAAAACTTAGTCAGCCATTTTCAGAAGTCCGCCATATTGGATTTAGAGTGACGTCACTTTATTTTTCGAGTTATTCTCAGCAAGTCCCCTGATACCCGTATTGTAGGAGTGCATTAAAAATAACTCGCCCGCCATGTTGGATTTAGAATGACGTCACACAGCTTACCATGCATTGTCATCCAAACTAAACGTGTATACATCAGTTCAATCGGTTCATCATCATCATTTCGGCCATAGGACGTCCACTGCTGAATATAGGCCTCCCCCATTGACTTCCAGATTGGCCAGTTGGAAGCGGCCTGCATCCAGCGTCTTCCTGCGACCTTTACCAGGTCGCCTGTACACCCTGTGGGTGTACGTCGTACGCTATGCTTGCCGGTACGTGATCACCATTCTAGAACTTTCTGGGCAGTCAGTTCTACGTGCTATGGCGGGAGCCCACTGCCACTTCAGCTTGCTAATGATTTGGGCTATGTCAGCGATTTTTGTTCGTTTACGAATCTCCTCATTTCTGATTCGATCTCGCAAGATAATACCATATCAGTGACCGAGCATAGCCCTTTTCATTGCACGCTGTGCAACCTTTATCTTTCTTATGAGGCCTATATTGAGAGGCCACGTTTCAGTTCCATATGACATCACTGGTAACACACACTGGTTGTAGACTTTCGTCTTTATGTACTGAGGTATTTTGGACGAGAAGACGTTGTGTAGTTTCCCGAACTAGGTAGGGATAGATAGATAGATACTCTTTATTGCACACCATACAAGTAAAATACACATGATTTTTACAGAAAGATGTACAATTTAGGCGGTCTTATCGCTAATAGCGATCTCTTCCAGACAACCTTTAGGTAGAGGACAACCACTAAAGAAAGGGGAAGGTGTTGCAGAGTTCTTGAAATGAGAGGGATTGAAATACCTACCAATAAATTGTATAAATTCCGTAAGAGTCAAGTCCTCTCTGTTAGGGGCCAACCTCTCGTACGATTCGTTAAATAAAACTTCGTTTAGAATCAATCCGTCTATGATTTTACATTCACTAAACCACTTCTTTATCTCTGTATACGAGGCGCCATCTTTGAAGCTCGCACCTTTCAGCACTTGATACATATGTTCTAGATCCATTTATTTAGATATTTTTACAAATATACTTAAATTTAGCTTGTTTAGGGGTAGATAAAATCATGTTGGTTGTGGGTTCAATCAGTGTAGCCATGGTTTTTAAGAAAATATGTGATACGCAAACACAATCAATAAAATCCATTCGACAGTTTAAAGTAACTTTCATTATCATCATCATTTAAGCCACAGGACGTCCACTGCTGAACATGGCCTCCCCTAGTGATTTCCAGATTGGCTGGTTGGAAACGACCTGCATCTAGGGGCTTCCTGCAACCTTTACAGGTCGTCTGTCCACCTTGTGGGTGGACGTCCTACGCTGCGCTTGCCGGTACGCGGCCTCCATTCTAGAATCTTTCTGCCCCATCGGCCGTCAGTTCTACGTGCTATTCAAATTCAAATTCAAAACGTTTATTTCAGGCGTGGCCCATATAGTGTTAGTAACAATTTAACTTAGAACTATTGTTAGTACATACAAGCAAGGAGAAAACATCGTTGAGATAACATTATTTATAATAACAGTTTTATTACTGTTTTGTTTGTATTAACACCCATCTCTGAAGAAGTGGTGAGTTCCAACGGTCTAAAAAACCTTCAAGATAGTGTTGGCACTGCCTCGGAGGCGAACCAGTGCGGTGCAGCTATGTGCCCTGCCCGCTGCCAGCTTTAGCTTGCTAATCCGTTCGGCTATGAACCTTTCTAAATAATCATCATCAAATTTTCAAAATGATGACATCAAATTTACTGACTTTACCTAGCATTTATATGCATAAGTTACATATATCACATACCTTGTTCGGATTTATATGGTCATAATATAATACCCTATAACAGGGTGTCCCGTAACTTAACCTTGTAACATATTATACATCATGGTAAACAACTTTTGTTCTATGACTTTTAAAAGTATGCACACTATATATTTTTTGCCTTTCAGCCTCTTCGGTCTGTAGCTATACTATCTCCAGTGTCAATCTTCGCCTCAAGGATGACCGGTAAGTAGAGAATCCTGTATAGCATTAAGTCCGCCAATTGTTCTATAACATCATTAGCATCTCAGCCCACGTCAGTCCTGGACATAGGCCTCTCCCGATGCACGCCACTAAGCCCGATCCTCAGCTATTCTTTTCCGTCCACTGCCAGCCTTGCGTATATCGTCGCTCCACCTTGTCGGAGGGCGCCCCACGCTGCGCTTGCCTAGTCGCGGTCTCCACTCAAGAACACGTCTACCCCATCGGTTGTCGGTTCTACAAATGTTCTTTTAGCTATATCAATTACTTTAGTTTTCTGTCGGATAATCTCATTTTTTACCTTTGTACTCAACCTGTGCAATGAAGTTTAATTAAATACATAGACGTCAAATCGATAGGTTATAGTTACCTCTAACACCAGGCCCACACTGGTACATCCTTCTTCGGAAACCCTGTATGACTACTGATCTCGTTCGCGTAAACATTTTTTGTGTTTTTTTTTTCTGTAATACGTGACGGAATCCGTTTAGAAATCACGTTTATGACCAGAATCACCAGCCAGTGTTAAGTTAAAACTCAATATAAAGGAAACTATCCCAAATCAACAAAAGAAAGAATAAAAAAAACGCGAAGAAGCTGAAAAAATAAACGCGCGCGATCTATGGCCAGAGGCTATTATATAGTTTGAGGACAGCTAATTGCCACTGGTTCGATTTATTACTTGGGAAACTAAATAATTACGGCATTTGCACGAAAATAATATTTGTTTTACTATATTTATTAATTATTTAAAAAATAGGTTAAACTTAATTGTAGTAGCCAAGTACAAGGTTTGCTTAGTTTGGGTTTTGGGCTAGATAATTGGTTTGATTGTGGAAACATTAAACAATTTATTATTATTTATTTAAGTTCTTATTTTTTAAGATATTATGTAACTTTCCCTACTTTTTTCCGATCCGTTGGTTTACATTACAGTTACATTTTTTATTTCGATGTTGCATGGTCGCTTGTTTATCATCGTCGTGTTCGTCGTCGTAAAACAGAGTTACTTAACTGGTAGAGTGAGTTTGAAGATATCATTGTATTTGCTAGTTTATGACGTCATAACACTAGCCAATAGTATATTCTCATTAAATCATTTGCACTCGAGGGCTTAGATCAAGGGGCCGTGGTAAAAAATATCCGGCTCTGTCATAGTCAGGTAAAAACACAAAAAAGCCTAATGGTCAATAGACCAGAATGCCTCATGAGTTAATTGATAAAGTAGGACTAGGATCATAATATATTTATGTAAAAATGCATAAAGTCAATATTTTTTATTTAATTTGAAAAGACGGCCACGGTACCTAGGTGTTCTTCATCATTTCTGTGCTGTATTAAAAAAAAGAGCTGTATTTTTTTATTGTACCATAGAGGTTTAGTAGGCAAAGGAATATAAAAACGGGAGATTATACTGATTACACTGCCACGTGCAGGGGCAGCCGGAAGGCGGTGCATGCCAGGGACGATATGTTGGAGAAGAAAAAAAGGCAGGGATTGACAACTTTTGGTTTGGTAGTATTATAACCTTTTAAACGTATTAGACTTGCATCGATAATATTTAATGTAGGTCTACTAGTTGTTAATTATTATAATAAAAATAGATTGTTAAAGTTACCTGGATTTTTGGAATCTTTGTAAATACTTTTTAAAAGTAAAAAAAAGGTCTTTTGTTGAGTGTTTTTGACCAATTTATTATAATAATATTAGGCAACAAAATTCTAATAAGTAGTACATTTATTTCATTTTATTTTATTTTATTCAAAATGGCTTACCAACTAAATACATAACGAGAAATTATGTTATCACAATCTTTAAATACATCACATATATGCATATAAGTTATAGGTATTTATTTATTATGTATTTAAAATTGATTTACATTCTGTTGTCATAATTTAAATTTCATATATTTAGGAGTAATGAGGAGTGTTTAGTCAAAGTTTTAATAAAAAACAAGATCGATGGATGTTCTGCAAGCGCAGCAAGTTGGTATAGTAAGTATTTTTTAAGTACAAAAATAAACTAACCTAAAACTAAAATCTACTTACTTAAAAATAAAAGTAAGTAATGTGATTTGTAACATTTTTAAGAGCTCTGGATACTGAATAAACATATAATAAAATAAAGTCCATGAGGCCAGGAGTAGTTTTTTTTTTTAAATTCAACTCGTAAAAGGTTGACAGCCCCTGCATTTTTTGCGCTCCCGCCAAAACGTATCACATTTTGACAGCCGACTAAAACGGATGTAGCTAATTTCTATTTTTCACCCCAAAATAAGCTGTTTAGGCCAAATCCGGCTTTACGCAAACGAGAGCCGAAAATAAGATCCGTTTTAGTGCTATTATTAATTTTTTTTCACTTTAGTTGTCGTCTTCCCGCCTTTTTGTTGTTTTTTTTTAAGATACGCGTGTGTATCTGAGTAAGGTCTATTATGCCTTTTTTTTTCATTTGTACACATTTGTAATTTAATACGAATATAACTAAAAGTTAACGTTCTCATGACCAGACGGAATCAATTATGACCAGAAAAGGTTTGATTTCTAGGCCTCCTAGTTTGCAGCTTGGTAGGGCATTTCATTTATCTGAAGGCTGGCGGTCGTACCCGTAGGTAAAAGCTAGTCAAAGTTAATAAGTGGACCTCAAGAATAAGTGTTTAAAGATTCGATTCCCGGTTGTGGTTTATTTAGAAAATTATCACTCTGAATTGGCTCGTGCTTGTCTAGTTTATCAATCAATCTATCATTTATTTGCGTCAAATATGGTATAGGTACAAGGTCAAATTACAATAAAATAATCACATATTTGGGCTACATAAATTAGCATGCAAATATCATGGTACAATAAAAGATGAAAAATAGTTAAAATGACAAATAAATCTGTCTAATTTATCTAGTAAAGTATGTTTTAGAATAGAATAAAGTAAATGTTTCTTCATCATCATCATTGCAGCTACAGGACGTCCCCTGCTGAACATATTATTGGCCTCCCCATTGGCCATTGACTTCTATAGATCTTCCAGTTTAGCCGGTTGAAAGCGGCCTGCATCCAGCGTTTGTCTTGGTTTGCGTGGGTTTGCAAGCGCTTGTAGCCGATCCGACGAGCGACAAGCGTGCGGACGAGGCACACAATTTTAGGTATCGTGTCGCAGTGATAGCTAATAGCAGCATGCATGTTGCATCCAGCAAAAAAAAAACTTTACAATTATAAAAGGTTACGTGTGAAAACAATCGTATCCCTACGCGCCTAATAGGTAAGGACTTATCACGACGCTGATTTTCGGCGGAGGCCCTAGATGTACTCTGTCTAATCTGTGGGAGACCCGCAGTGCCCGCAGCGAGTAACCCGTGTTTTTTCCGTGTTCGAATTCGAGATTTATTTCTAATGCTTCAAAAATACGTCTCCGATCTCTCTAACAGACTCCAAGCCGTTGCAAATTCAAATACTTTTATTGCAGAATGTATGATGGTAACACAACACTCAAACCTAACGAACATAGAAATGTTCGTTTTCTATATTGACCCGACTCCGACCGAGAATCGAACTCGGGACCTCAGAGATGGCGAACGCCAATCCGGCGTACTCGCCTTTTGGTAACGGAGGTCGTCATACTTACATATTTACCTAATTTATAGTTTTTAAAAAAGCTATAGCAAGCAATCACTTGCACACACAATGCCTTTCGCTTTACTGGAGGGTTTAAAATTGTGCCAAACATCAATAATTATTCGGTCATAGGTAGGTTTTAATTGACCCAAACACACTGTATGACAATGTATTAAAAAACAATAAATTGCATTCTAAATGGAACACCTATTTGCCATCTTTTACAGTACAACATTATAAAAACAATTCGTTCCGCGCAAGCAACGTCTTCTAATGAAAAGAGTTGACCGGACAGAAATATTTAACAAGAAAATGTCGGTATGTCCCGACAATTTAAGATCTATTGTATCATCAGACAATAACCGTTGGACCTATGGGGTGGACCTTTTACAATTTAAATAAAGTCGTTCCATCCGCCCGGAAACGGAAGTCAGTTGTAAACACGAATGAAAGGTTTTTAAAAATGTTTTTATAACTTCCTACGGAGGTTGCTTCCTTCGGAATCGGGACTCTTTGGCTGATCAATGGCCAGTATCAATGGATAGGTGTCAAGCTTATTATTAGGAATACGTGTCAAGTCCAACTAGCAATTTTAACCCCTCATCTAAAACGAAGCACAATACTTACTTGTTTTTTTTTTATTACGCGGTGGTCTCAGGCGAGACGTTACCGCTCGGCTGCCATAATAAAATTCGTAACATTAAAACCTAAGCCTAAACGCTGTGATCTGGTTTGTACCGAAAATTGTATATTCTTACCTAATTACATGATTAGGCCGTGGCCTTTTAACGCATTATGCAATTAGGCTGAAACAACGGTAAAATTGATTCACAAAAAGAGGTAGGTAAGTATTGCGTACACAAAAGTAGTGTAAGGTTCATTGATTAGTTAAAAAATGAAACATTAAAGTTTATTTTATATTTTCGTTCGATAAAGTTAATTACTTATTAAGTTAACTTGGAGATTAAAATACTATAAAGTACCTACTCAGGTCTAGTGTTTCTAAACCCTCATCAAGGGTGTAAGGGGGCGTAATAAATATCCGCGGACCCCTGAAAACGCTAAAAAAGTTAAAGTAGAAACGCTTATTAAGGCTGCATAATAAGCTTTTCCACAGCAAAAATGAAAAGGAAAGCAGCCAAAAAACGTTGCATATTTAAGTAATTTTGTGTGCTTCACAAAAATCTTTTACTTTACTAATCAGGCAATAAATCGTATCTAAACTAAATAAATCAGATTAATTGACGTCTATTTTAAAATTAACGACCTACAGGAAAAAGGTCCCGAAAACATGGTTTGACGTGACGCCATTACCAAAATACATTTGCGCGGGAAATTGAGACTGCGGCGGAAACATACAGCTAAAATTATTTCTGTTTGAAATTGCAAAAACATGTCAAGAAACTTTAACTTTAAATGTATAGATTTAGAACATAGTTTAGAATGCCGGTTTCTCTACATACGTCATTGAAATACACACAATTTGATACGGAAACGATTAGTTTCAAACCGCACGTTGACAGGCAGGATGCGAGAATACATTATCGATTCAAAAACAATACCCCGTCTCGCTCACACGTGGGCTTAATACGTATGGGTGATAGAGATAACAGTTACAGCCCGCATCCGGCCACAGACGGCGCATGCTTGCAAATCCTTTTACAATAGAATAACGACACAGCTGCATTTAATAGCTCAAGAAAATTTAGACCTTAAGCGTTGTGAACATGGTTTACATCGCAGTGTACTAATTAGTCAATTGAGATATTTTTGAAATATGTTTTGAAGGAAGACATCTGCATTCATTCAAGTTTGGAATAGATTCGGGAATTCTTTCATTCGTCGTTCGACGGGCGTAGTGAGTGGACGTATTGTAAAAGTAAAAACTACGCAACTATCGACAATATCGATATTTAAACGCTAAGTTAGCCTAGTGATAGACATTTGTGTGAAAACAAACTGAGAACTGTTTGTAGTTTTGTGCGTGTTTTAAGATTGGAACCGGGATTATACTTCGCACACATCGCCCACATATTTTTATGGTAAGGATTATTTCTATTCACATAATTTCGTATAAATTTAGTTTTTTATTAAAACATAGACATGTTATTTTTAATTACTGCCACTAAATCAAATCAATACTAAAATGACTACTAAATCGACATCGTTGTTAGCTCAAAGTTGCACCTTATTTAATCGAATTGGGATACTGACTGACATCATTCACCAATAATTAAGGAACCATTTCTCTAAAATAATACCTAATTTATAACACTTTTTCATTAATTGTCTTCAGTTATTAATTTGTAAAAAAATAAGATCTTAATTGCTTAAAACAAATAAAATTACAGTGATTTGACTGTTCTATGGGGATATTTTGACAGCTCATAAAAAGTACATCAGTTGATTGGAGTTCCATGTTATTAGGGTCCGTACAAAAGGCAAAACGTAAACTTTAGATTGCTGTCATTCTGCTATCTGTCTGTCAAGCCGTCGTAAACAAATTATCCGAATTTCAGATCTGCAAGTCATTCTAAATTGCAGATTTGATTAAAAGATATTTTGTGTACAAAGTTGATTTTCCACGACAAAATGCTAGCAACTTTGACTGAAATGTTTATTTTATTAATATGTGTCTGTATTGTCTGAGATTATTACCCTATTCTTGGCCTACATAGTACCTACCCCTTGTTGAATCGATATCTCGGATGATCTAATCTCATCGGAAGTATAATGTATGTAACATTATAAATGACAGGTTTTAATATCACTAGATTAATCAATACATTGTTTGCGAACTTGCCAAAAATATAGGGGGTACCTATGTAGGTATTAAACGTACATAATAGATCTTCTCATAGTTTGATCAAGCACCGTTCTAGTCTATGATGTACCTACATCTCTCTGAAACATTTGTCTATCAACTGCATTACCATTTGCTTAAAAATTATGGTTTAGTGAACGTCAAGGGTTCAAAATCCCAGAGAGTCCAGGTTTACTCGGCCTACTTAACCCATTGCTTAGATTACAGTGGTAGTCAAATTAAAATTAGTGGTAGGTAAATAAATAACTCTTATAAAATTAATATACATGCAATGAATCTTATAATTATGTTATACATTTGCATGCTATTGTTAATGGCTAAATAGGCCGAACGTTAAACAAATTGTAAGACCTTCAGTGTACCCTGTTTAAACGCAAATAAACTATTCTATTCTATTCAAGCTGTTAATCTTTATTTCCCTGGGGTACTACACAGAAGTTGCTGTAGTGGATATTCAAGGGGATTTTGAAAACTGAGGACCCGGTTAGTGTGGCTCACTAATTTGCCTTGAAGGCAAAGGGTCCCAGGTTCGATTCTCGGTTTGGGTCAATTATGAAGACCATCTTTTCTAAATTGGCTAGATTATGGGTGTGCTGGAAGACGCCCCTGGCAAAATAGATACGTTGTCTGGTACCTCGTACCACAAGGATGTTAATTCCTTAGAGATTATGTCAATATCTGGCGCATATATTATTTCTTCTGTCAGTTCCTTCGATCAAGAATACATTAGATAACCGGTCAGCTATTCAAAAACGGCCCAGTAAATAACACCTCATTTCAAATTGGGGTCTTATTTTCTATGAGTTATTCTGTACTTTATTTGTTAGACCTTAAGAGTTGTATTTATACGAACGCGACCAGATTTTTACGAACGCGTGTGAATATCGACATAAAAAAAACTGCACCTTAACGTTTGCGGTTAAGGCATACGTTAGAACTTTTTTTTTCTACTCAATAATATAGAAAGACGGTGCCATATTAAGCGTGAACCGTTTTTTCCTTGTATAAAATGCACGGTGTGTTAACTGGTCTTAGTTTACATCTGTTATTTACTCCTATCAAGCGCGGCGCTGGCGCGCATATTAAATGTTTTCTAATTTACTGGTATCCACGGAAGATCAGCGTAAAGGTACCTTTTTGGTTCCTTGACATATTGCTGAGTGGAGACCATTTCTGAACCACTAATTTTAAGATACAATTAGGTATATTTTTTACTTTTTTTTCATGTGTGGTTTCTGAATAAATTATTTTATTTTTATTCTTAATCCATATTTGAGTACTGTTTTAATAAGCGAGGCGTTATCAAGTGTATTCTTGATCGAAGGCAGTTCTTTATTCAGCCATAACACCAATTGTCATGATACAACAATAGTATTTAAACATTATTTACAAGATACACATTAGATGTAAATATTTATCTTGCATACCAATAATAAATAAATAAATTGTTTTCATAATCACACAACTATCCCCAAACTAAGCAAAGCTTCTGTGGCGACTAGATAAAAGATAAACATAATTAAATAAGTTTATAAACATCCTAAATTCCTAAGTCAGGTACAAATGCTTGTGCTCACCACACAAACATTTCCCCATTTGTCTGGCTTTATAGTTCGGAGTGCAGACTACTACAACAATCGTTGAGAATTTTAATTTAATAATAGGCGTAAAATTTGCTAGAAACTTTGCTTTCTAAACAATTCGAACCAATAAGCCAATTGGTTCGTTATTTCTATCTCTTGGTATATACTTTCCGGTATTATTATTTTGGTTTTTGCAGATTTCAAATGAGTCAGAGCCATAGACGGTATAGCAATCCAGCTACTTTTGTTGTTGTTGTTTGTTAATAAATATACGCCTGAATGCCTGACCAGACGCCATTTGTCATGGTCTTGAAGTAAGGATATAAAGGAGTATTAGTTTTCTGACTCATAATTCGGCAAGTGGCATGCAATATACAAGTAGGTACATAGGTTTTAAATTTACGATACATTATACAGCATCCGATTCTTTATAATAATGGTTTGCCATTCTTTGACTGTTTCACACTAATAATTAACCAAACAACACGTGCGCCAGATTTCATCTCCATTTTCTCTCGTCGTTAAGCCGAAATACCATTGGAAAGACTTGTTACGGAACTCTACAAATCCCACGTCCCCAGCGGCGATAAGACAAGACCTCTACTTTCATTCCCATCTCCTCAATTGCCAACTTCCTAAGCTCGACAAAACAAAAGGAAAGTTCTGTTTGTCTCACGATTTGCGGTAATCGCCCCATTGTTGCCGAATAGGGTCGAGACGACAGCGAAGTCGATGGATAAAAATAATAATAAACAACACTGACTGCTTCACAGTTTTGTAAAACAAAAGTTTGTTATTTATAAAGTCTCTAAATTCCACGGCTAATTTTATTTTTGGGCACCCATGTAAAATTAGACGACTGTTTCGCGTTTTGGTGTCTTGGTTTGCGCTCTTCGTGGCTTTGAAGTCAGCTCAGGTAGTCGCAAGTTCCCGCAGATTCACAAGGGGCAGGTGTTTATGTGATGGATGAGCACAGGCATTTGTAACTCGGGTCATTGATGTCATAATAATATAATGTCCACCGTTATCTAGTCTCTATAGTAAAATAGATAAGATAAAATTTTATTTGGATTAAACATGGTAGTACGTATAAGGTTCTTATATTTGTAAATAAGCATGTTTAATCGATCTATCGATATGCAAATAGTTTGTCGTCATCATGCAATCAAACTACATAATGAATTCAATTAAAAGAATGGTTATTGCAATAAAATTAATACAAGTCATAATAATACAGAATGTCAGCATTGGAAAATAAAATAAGTTGTCCAGAACCATTATTAAATTAAACAATGCTAGTACACACCAGCTTTGCATAGTTTAGGGATCATTAGAGTAATTGTTATAAAAAGTACTTGTAATTTTTTTAAATAGCAGAAACAAGGCAACATTATAAAAACAACAACACACAAATCGAAAATATTAATCTAAAAGTCGCATCCCTATCCCCGCCTCCATCTAACGTTTGACAGCTCCTTTCCCGCGCTCCACACTTCCGGTACGAACATGGCACACAATGGCGGGAAACTGTTTCGAACAGAGTTTTATTGAGCCACTTGACTTCTTAGTGTTCCGTAATGAGAGCCGCCGAACAATAGGGTAGTTGACGCTAGGTACAAATATCTACAAAACAATATTTCCTCAGAACTCGATGTCTAAGAAAATCTGGATACATTGAGAAACTTAGCGACTGGCGTCCGCGTTTCCAAAAGCTTTTTTCACTTGTTGTAAGACACAGTTACAATTTCATACTAAATGTCACCGTATTAAAAAATAAGTACCTACTTACAGTAGTTTTAATTGTTTTGGAGGTACTACCGACTAGTCGCTCAGAGTCAAACGTTAAATAATTTCAAACATCTTTAACGTGTTATATCAAGTGTCATGGCTTATCTATATTCAATTTTGTAAACATCCAGAAACATTAATACTTTCGAAAGGCAACAAAAAAGTAAACAAATTACCAACAACACGCGTCACGGGGAGAAGTAATAAAAAACCGTCAGTTCCGTTTTCAAATCGGCCGGTAGTGTCGATTTCAAATATGGTACGTCCGGGAAGGCGCGCGCGCTTCCGGCCGGCTGATCCACAGAGTTTTGATGACGCTGAAAAAATATAACAGTTGCCAGATAATGGCGGAAAGGTAAAAAAGATTTGATTACATAGCAAAGATGATTTAGTAGTTGGATCAAACACGCGACATCGTGGCATAACATCGGTTTCATGTAACAGACTGTGCGTAAGTAATTGTGCCATAAATCATAAACGGCCAAGTGTGAGTCAGGACTCGCGCACCAAGGGTTCTGTAAATAGTTCCTTCATAGCAAGAATCGAGACTAGAATTTTTTTAACTCGGCGTGTGCTGCAGACAACTGCTACACTGATTGTCAGCTTAAGGCATAGGGTAACTCAAACGATGTGCGCTAGATACACTGCATAGTAGAAGGTTTTGTAATGTTTACAAATAATTAAACAATAAATAGTGGAATGTTCATTTTCAAATACTTAAATAAAAAAAGCATGTACCAACTTTTTCACAAGACGCGAGAAACTGAAGGAAACTGGTAGTTTATTCCGAACGTGGCATTTGTGGCCAAGTTACTTCTAAATTGAATTCACAACTCATTGCCAGCCTTTAGTTCACATTCAGGAAAACGCAACAAGTATTTAACTTCGAATTCAAATCAATTACATAACAGCCATATTATCCAGTAATACGTCGCGTGGCCCGCATCCGTTTCCGTTGGATACAAAATGGCGGATTTCGTCCAAATGATCGGTTTCCGTGCGCTTTTGTGCGCGTTCAATAGTCGACGGATATCCCATGTGGATGAATAGTGCGACTTCCTAATATATTAATGTTTGGATAAATACACAATAGATGACGCGGCGTCCTTGTGCAGTAGCATCGATAAGCGTTATTAGCCGACTGAAAAAATACAACCATATTTTGTTTGGTTGTATGTTGTTGTTGTTTTCATAGGGGTAACTTAACGACTTAACGTAGTTCTGATTGCCGCTCTTGCGACACACGCTGTTGCGAATTTATCTTCCACTGTCTCATAATTTCGGAAGCGTAATGGACTTGAATGATGTATCTAGTCGCTACAATGCCGTTACAAAAACCGTTCGAATGCTTTGTGACTTTGATATATGTCGTCACAAGAAAAAAAAAAAAAAAAAAAAATGTAAGTAATGAAAAAACGTGCTATGTGCATAGACATAGTTATTTGTAAAACATCAACAACCTCCTTTAAAGGGGCTAATTCTGGTGCTCAAATACAATATATTTTTCTATGGGACCAACATCGAAATCACAAAAATATTACTTTTTTGTGATTTCGATGTTGGTCCCATAGATTTAAAAAAAAAAAAAAAGTATTAAGTAATAATATTAAAAATAAGTAATAAAAATAATAATATGAAAAATAAGTTAAGTAATATTTAAATTTTAAAATAAACGGCCAAGTGCGAGTCGGGCTCGCGCACTGGGGGTTCCGTACAAACCTGTAGGTATATAAGTATTATAGACCTGAGTACTTGATAGGCTGTATCTTTTGATTGTGTTGGCTTAGAAGTTTGATCATTAAATCTATCATATTTTTAAAGTTGGTGTCGATATTTCGCTATATCATATATCATATCGTGTTTTTAGTGCTCATGCTAGGCAGGCTGAGTCTTTGATATAAATTCCAGCCTGATACATCTACAGACAGACGGACGGACGGACACCAAAGTGATCCTATAAGGGTTCCGTTCCTTTCGAGGTACGGAACCCTAAAAATATGAAAAAAATAAAAATAAGTTAAATTATTTTTTATTTAAAACATAGTACCTACTAACAAAACAGCTGGTTTGTCAGTCCCATTATTTATTGTATTTATTTAATTGATTACAGACAAACTCCTACGCGATGCCGACGCAAGCGCGTTGCGACCGCGTGCCCCCCGCCGATGGGGGGAAGTGGGACGCTCTGGACCTCCGGGTCTTGCAAGAGGATGACCTGCCTCTAGGTAAGCCTTGAAGTCATTCTAAACCGAAACCAATGAAACTAATTTATTTATGCAAATAGGTCTAAATTATGCTCTTTACACGTCCAATTATTTTTTTACCCTACCACTGCTTCGGGACAATATTGTGGGCTAGCGCTGGGAAGAAGCAGCGCAAGAAACCCGGTCACTATTGTCAGCCTCTTTTTAAATAGTATGTTTACATTACAAGATGACCTCCGTAGCCGAGAGGCGAGTATACCGGACTAGGTGTCGCTATCTCTGAGGTCCCGGGTTCGATTCCCGGTCGGGTCAATGTAGAAAAATAACTTTTCTATATTGTCTCGGGTCTGGGTGTTGTGGTACCGTCGTTGTTTCTGATTTCTGTAACACAAGTGCTTCAGCTACTTATCAGGATCAGAGCAATGTATGTGATGTTGTCCAATATTTATTTATTTATTTATTTATTTAAAGATAATATGTACCTGTGCAAGCAGGGCAATATTTAATTCAATACATTTTAAATAGTCTAGTCAAAAATAATTTTAATTATCATTTAAATAGTCATTAACAGTGTAATAAATGATTTTACGACCTCCGTAGCCGAGAGGCGAGAAAAAAAAATGTCTCGGGTCTGGGTGTTGTGGTACCGTCGTTGTTTCTGATTTCTGTAACACAAGTGCTTTGGCTACTTATCACAGGATCAGAGCAATGTATGTGATGTTTTCCAATATTTATATTTATTTATTTAATAAATAACTTTTTTTCATTAAACCATCTTGACATGCGATTTAAATTTATGTATAGGTAGTTCAGCAATAGACTGCGGCAATTTTAAAAAAAGCGAATACATTTTCCCATGAACGAATTACCTACTTTAAGTAGTCTGAAATTTGGAAAGGCAAGTTCTACTCAAGCCTACTAAATAACTATAAATTACTAGCTGTTGCCTGCGACTTCGTTCGCGTAGGTAGTCTTTAGTTTATTTTCTGAGCATTTTCTTTCATAAGAACCTTCTTCTGACAATAATTAACATAACAAAAAAATAATTATAAGATTAAACGAACTTACCTTAAGTGAAGTTCAATCTTAATTATACGCAGCTGATTGTTTGAGATATATTTACGAGTAGTACCGATGTTCTACAACAGCGTCGGGTCACAATGTTTTAAAGCTGGAAAAGAAAAAACATTTATCCCTGCAAATGGCAACATTTGTTGGTAATGTCATTACGTTTAAAGACAGCCTTATGAGCAACCCTGTAATATACTGGGATAATACAAAGTATTAGTGGGTGGGTTTTTGGGACTGTCATATCTCAAACAATCAGCTGCGTATAATTAAGATTGAACTTCACTTAAGGTAAGTTCGTTTAATCTTATAATTATACTTGCTGATTGTTTGAGATATATTTACGAGTAGATGTTTGAAGTTCGGTTGCGAATAAGTTGCTTATTAGTTTAGAAAATGCCAAAAAACATTTTGAAAACTAAGTACAATCCGGAGACGTTTGATGGCAAATCAAAACAAAAAAAGGTACTTTTATTTAATCATATCTTTTAAGTTTAGTGCTAAGGCTGAGTAACTAATGAATTCACGTAGAATGTCTGAAATTCTGAATGCGTCAAGAGTAAAATTACGTTCCATTTAGGTCTCACATAATATATTGCACAAGCCAGGCCACAAAATAATAACTAGTCTATTACGATAGTGTTACATCACACTTTTTTTTTTTTTTTTTGTAAATATATTTTTATTTTATTATCTGATTATAACAACAATGTCCATTGTTAGCAAATTCCATAATTGAGTGATTAAACATCGAAAACAATTGTTCCTGAAGACCGGTTGTAAGACAAATATGTTGTTATAAGTACTGTAAATACTTATTTCAATAGTGTTCTAACAAAAAAAAAACAAATAAAAAGATTAAAATGAATATAACGAAAGGAGTATATTATAAATTAAAAAAAAAGCAGGTGCGCAATCATAATATCTTAGCGTATGATTACAATTAATATTTTTACTAAAGGTGGCAATAATGATTAAAAATATTTATACTTTAAATGATAAAAGTCTTTGACTGCCACAAACTAGACACAATAGAAAATCTATTGTTTGCGGCTCCGCGTAGCGCTCAACGTGTTAACAATCAATTATTATATTCTTTTATTTTTTATCTCAGCTAAGGCCGGTAATCTATAGAATCAGTACGGGAAATTCCAAGTAACTGACCTATGTAATTAAGTTGGCATATTTGTTATTGTTGAGGGTTCATCCTGTAAAAAGTTTTTTTTTTTTTTTTTTTTTAATTGGTTAAAAACATTAATCGTTATGCATTATGCAACTTTTAATCTAGTCACTTAATGAATGGGTGACCGTGGTCAAACAACTTCAAGTTTAATCACTTTAGTCACTTATTGGATCAACCTCAGGTTTGGTCACTAAATGGATGGGTGACCGGGGTTCTAGAAACCTCAATTTTGGTCACAGCTGTACGGATGACCATAGTTAAGATACATCCTTATTGCTACCGAATGTTAATATTATGGAAATAATATTGCATAATTTGGTTGAAAATATCGATTGAATTCAATACGGTAGCTTATGCTTTATATTTAGCAAGATAGAGCGTATAATCGGATCATAAAACCAAATATTTTATCAGTTGATAATATTGTAAACTAACAGAAAAAAATGTTCTTTAACAGACTCAGTTATAGCTTTATTTGAATGCAGCAATGTAGGCATAATTTTAATAAATGTAACATTAAGTTATAATGTGAAAGAATGTGTTAATTTTTTTAATTTTTTTTTTTTTTTTTTTTTTTTTAATTTTTTTTTTTTTTTTTTTTATTATTATTATTATTATTTTTTTTTTTTTTTTTTTTTTTATTTGCTATGGTAGAAAATATTATTGAATACGTTAAATGTATTTATCAGTTCGACATCTGTTTTAGCTCTATATTGCCCATCTCTTATTTTTATTGACTGTTATTGGGCAGTCAACGGGTTAAGTGTTTACCAACAGGGAATGGTTCTATCTGAGACATGTTTCTACATGTACAGGTTAATTATGGTATCTACTAAAATGTCTGGTTACTAGGCTTTGTTTTTGGAATTTACTTCCATATTTTTTATTTATACCTAATTGATTTAAATTAAGTTTTCTACATGAATTAATTATTTGAAGTACAATTATTCTTAATGTATTATTTTCCATCACACATTATTGTCAAGATTGTCATCTTCTTTAGTAATTAGTAATTACAAGAATACTTTGTTCAGAAATGTAGTTTCAATATGTCATATTTAAGGAAGTTCAAGCCCTGACATTATGTAATTTTTATCAGGACAACAGGTATTAGACTGTTCCTGTTTTAGTGACTTAAATGAAATAAAAGTAATCTCTAAGATTATATTTAAGGTAAAGGATTATTGGTATATCACAATAAGTACATATGTAGGGGTACCTACTATGTTCTTATTGTGAATTTATCTATTCTTAATTTTGAGAAATGTCTGTCTTAATGGTAATTTAAAAGGGATATTTCAATTTTAAGAAATTGAATAGGTATAATGATTTTGTTAGTTTATGATCAGAACTTTTGTAATTAGAAGCAGTTCCTTAGCATGTGATAGGGGTCACAGCGTTATTTTATTTTATTATCATAAATATATAAAAAACAAAAGATCTATTGAAATTACTAAATTAGTATTAGGTAAATGATCATCACATAGCCTTTATGTTAATTCAGCGGTTACAGAAGTCTACCTTAATAAGGTTTTATTACATTAATTTTTTATAGTCCTCAATTAATCATAACAAGATATTCAGAAGAAGGTCAGCCAAAGAAAAGATGGTTCCACACATATAGCTTGGGCTTGACTGGAAAAAGACTCAGCACAAAAGGCTTAATAAACAATAAATAAATAGTTATATACATATTACTAATCTTACAGACTTTTGTCCATCTTATACTTATTTCATATCGTTATGATGGAGGACTGAACAAATCAAGCGTTCCCAATAGTTTTAAAATGTATCTTATTTTGAATAATGGTACTTATGTAAGTACATATTTATAAATAGGTATTCTTAGTACATTACATTGTTTACCACAATGAAGTAAAGGAAAGGAATCTGGAATATCTAGGTTATTATTTAATTAAATAATGTAAGCCTAATATTTTAAGGGTTTTTATGGTACTTCCATAACACCTTTACTTTTCAATTTGTTTGTGGCATTAACTTTGGATTAGGGTTAATAAATTGTAACCTTAAGGATTTCTATGCAAAAAATTTTAGACATGAAGTATAAGCAGATAAGATGGCATCTGATTTGTCACAAGCTGGATTTTATAAACGTTGTCTTGTCAAAATCCTTGTTTCACTGCAATTTTGCAGGACTATTTATTTCTTCCAAGAATTGCATAAGTGCAATAATACCTTTAAATACTAATTAATTAGTAAAAGATTGGGTTAGTTATATAATTTCTTGATAAATTATTCAGTAGTGCAACTTCATTATCTGACTATGGTAAAAACCAAGAAAGGGTTATTTTGGAGTTTTGAACCAAACAATGGATTCATTAGCGCAATGGCTAAGACTTTATAATAGAGATTTGTGATTTATAAGATGGCCAGTAAAGTAATCCATAGCTTTGATAAGTAAGTATCTGTATCTCTATTGTAACCTTCTTTCTTGAGGTAAAGGGCTTTTCACAATAATTCCGGTTTGAATTTTCTATCTCCATCCAATCCCTTAGGAACTAGTTAAAACCATCTATGTTTATTTGTAATAGTATTTATCAGATATTAGCACTATTGTCTGACAATAGTAATATTATAGTGTTGTGTTGATTTTGTACAATTGGTTTTTCAATTTTATATAGTATTGTTTCATACTATCATCACATCAGCTTACAGTGCAAGATTTCAAATAATTTGTTTGATTTTTCATTTGTTATGTATGTAATATAACACTAATTGCATAGCAATAGGTTAGTTAATATAACAAGTGAGCCTGCTTGTTTGTCCATAATTTGTTTTTATTCTCTTAGTATATTAGCGCTTGTTTAATAATGAGTGAGCCTGCCCATTTCTATATACTGTCTATTTGCTTAGTAACAGTAGGACTTGGTGTTTAAAAATGAGTGATCCTGCTCATTTGTCCATACTATTTGTTGTCTCATGATAGTAGCGCTAGTTGATTGAAATTGAGTGAGTATGCTTGTCTGTCCATACTATTCTATCCACTTGGTGGTAGCGTTAGACATCTAATATTTTTGTGTACTTGTTCAAATTTAATTTTCATGGTATTGCAACATATACTGTCATACTGTCTTCCCGCTTTGTGAAAGCGCTTAATGTCAGGTCATTAGTGCACCGGCTCAATTTTCAGTTTTCCTGATATTGCAACATACTGTCTATCCGCACTGTGATAGCGCTAGATGGCAATTAATTGGTGCACTGGATCAATTTCCATTTTCATGGTATAGCAACATACTGTCTATCCGATAAGTGATAGAGCTAGATGTCAAATAATGGGTGCATTGGCTCAATTTTCATGGTATTGTCTATTGCCCATTATGTATATACTACCCAGGCGTTTGAAGTTTATTTCAGTAGGTAATTTGTAAAGTTTTCTCAACACCCAGCCATTGCGTTTCCACTTCAATTTCATTGATATAGACTGAAGCCTGAGGAGGCTGCTTCAATATTTTCTATGTGAGTCTCCATACTTGTGTCATGGTTTCTTCATCTTGCTGTTTTCTAATTTTCTTAAGTTTTCCTTATTTTCATAAATTGTATATTTACTAGGTATCTTCAGTTTTGGGGCGAACTGGAGCTTAATCTTGATAGCTCTGTATTTCATTTTCAACTTCTATTAAGTTTTTTAGAAGAAAAAGTAACAAGATTATAATTTAAAAATGACTTTTAGGTTAGATTCTATCAATCAATTATACGTTAGGTACATAAGTAATTCCTTCATAGGAGAATATCTATAATTCACAAAAGGAAGTAAAGTATTTGATTGTACATACCTGTAACTGGAACTAATGAATACTTAAGTTGATTCCATTAATATAGCGTTAAAAAACAAACCATAACCGCGCCTGATTATGGCGCTCATCCCTTGTTGATTTTTGGCTGAAATTCACTATAAACCTTATTGTAAACACAATCCACATAGAGAACTGTATAATAGCATTCTAAACACTAACTTTTAAGCTACAAATAGAGTAAATAATAGTTATTTTACACATTTTATTGCAAGGACTACGTGCCCGCGCTGTCACAAACAATCGTAATGACATTACCAACAAATGTTGCCATTTGCAGGGATAAATGTTTTTTCTTTTCCAGCTTTAAAACATTGTGACCCGACGCTGTTGTAGAACATCGGTACTACTCGTAAATATATCTCAAACAATCAGCAAGTATAATTACCGATATTGTTCCATCCGTTCATGCGTGATGCGATGACCGAAGGAAATAGAGATTCATTTTAATATAAAAAGGTATAAAATACTGGCGCAAACTTGTAATAGTTAATTATTATACATCTCAGAGACGTCAATTAACAGTTAGGGGTTGATTAACATATTTGCTCATTCAATAATTTTCTTAATTCGTATCGACTAGAATCACAGATTTTTCTTAAGTAACCATTAAAGTTAAATGACGACTCTGAGTGCGGCAGTTAGTAAACTAAATGTAACATCGATTGTAAACTAAATGTAACATTGATAGTAAACTAAATGTAACATTGATTGTAAACTAAATGTAACAATGATTGGAAACTAAATGTAACATTGATTGGAAACTAAATGTACCATTGATTGTAAACTAAATGTACCATTGATTGTAAACTAAATGTAGCACTGATTATAAACTAAATGTACCATTGATTGTAAACTAAATGTAACATTGTTTGTAAACTAAATATAACGCCAGATAAATTTTATCCGATGAATTAAAATTACGTTTAGACACATTGCTTATTATTTTTTACGAGTTCTTAAATCCTTGTTCTTACTTCCAGATCCGCGGTCCTGGGGTCGCGCAGAGGTAGGCCGCTGGGTATCCCGGCGGGGGGGACTCCCCGAAAGGTTTCCAATGAACGGGAAAGCCCTCTGCCTGATGAGCAAGGACATGTTCGCGAGCAGAGTGCCGGACGGAGGTCACGTGTTGCATCAGGTGCGTTTGAAATGTGTTTCATGTTTTAAATGACGACCGGTGTAGTAGTTCTCGCTCCGGCCTACAAGCACGCGGTTGCGGGTTCGAATCCCGCAGGCGGCAAATGATTGTGCGATGAGCACGAGCATTTGTACTTAAGTCATGGATGTTTATGAAAGTATTAAGTATGTTTATCGGTTATTTAGTCGCTATAGAACAAGTTTTTCTTTAAATATAAATAAATATTGTTTGGCAACCCAACAAAATGTTTTTTTATATGTTGGCAACTTTGGTGGTCGCTCTCTTAAATTTTAGGCAGCTGCAAGTGTGCATGTAACGTAAATAATATTGATTAATAAATGTCTCAGTTTTTCTCAAGAAGTCCGTGTTTATCTGAAATACAGCCCCAAACAAAGACTCAAACAAATATCAATATTAGACAACATCACACATGCATTGCTCTGATCCTATGGTAAGTATGTTAAGTAGTATTGACTTAACATACTTACCATACGTAACATACTTCGTAGGTAGCCAAAGCACTTGTGTTACAGAAATCAGGAACAATGACGGTACCACAACACCCAGACCCGAGACAATATAGAAAAAAAAATTACATTGACCGACCGGGAATCGATCCTTGGACCTCAGAGATAGCGACACAAAGTTCGGCATTCTCGCCTCCCTGTTAAGGAGGTCTTCGAAAGAGGGGGGGTAGATCGAGCCGAGAGATCTTAATTTCTCACACATTTAAGTATTTTTTCTTTAAAATTACTTAAAACGTTAACCTTACCCTTTTTTCCTGTTCTTTTTTTAAACGAAATAAAAAGATTTAAAGGTAGTACATAATATTTTAAATTCTAACGGAAAATAAGTCTGTGTGATGTTAATTGCAGTAGTAAGCCCGTAATTTTTTTACTAGTGCCGTGTGGAGACGGCCAATACACTTCCTACCGCCAACAGGGGGCGTGTCGTAAGATGTGACTAATTCCTGTAGCACGATACGGGCAGCAGCGTCTTCGTGCGAAATCTTATAAAAAAACTGCGCTCGCCAACCCGCCTTCAAGCGTGGCGCGTATTGGCAATCCCCACGATGATAAGTCATAATGAATATTCTAATTGGCGACAACATACTTATATTTAATTTAATTCGAACTACCTAACATTATTTATACTAATGTAATTTAATTGACATCAATATTATGTGTATATTTTGTAATTGAATTTTAGCACGTCTGCGAGCAGACTGAACACATGCGCATGCGCTACTTACTTTTAAATGTTATCTTTATTTACTGTGTTCTTGGCATATAAATAAACGCTTGAGTTTGAGTTTGGGAGAGGCCTTTGTTCAGCAGTGGACGTCCTATGGCTGAAATGATGATGTTTTTTTTAAATATCCCAACAAAAACCTATATTATGCCAAACAAATGCGCGTTGATTTTTCAATAGATTTAAGCGATCAGATTACTTCTTCGATTCTCGGTCGGATCAATGTAGAAAATGAACTATTGTATATTGTTTAGGGTCTATGAAGTATGGTACCGTCATTGTTTTTGATTCTTTAAAACAAGTGATCTAGCTCTTTACCTTAGGATTAGAGCGATGTATGTGTTGGGTGGACGTCCTACGCTGCGCAAAGTGTCAAGGTGGACAGACGACCTGGTAAAGGTTGCAGGAAGCCGCTGGATGCAGGCCGCTTCTAATCGGCTAATCTGGAAGTCAGAAGGGAAGGCCTATGTTCAGCAGTGGACGTCCTATGGCTGAAATGATGATGTGATGTTGTCCAATGTTGTGATGTTGTCAAAAACATACACTTGGCCCACAGACGTGGGTTTCGATTCTCACTTGAGGCGGTCGAATTCTTACTAAATGTAATATTATCCTTTATAAGTATTTGTTTGTTTTGTTACAGGACTTTAGAAGGAGGTTAGCTAAAGCACTCGCCCTACAAGAGCTGTTTGAGAAATTGACGCCGAAATGAATCTAACATACTTACCACTTTTAAAATCATCATCATCATCATCATCATTTCAGCCATAGGACGTCCACTGCTGAACATAGACCTCCCCCAGTGACTTCCAGATTGGCCGGTTGAAAGCGGCCCGCATCCAGCGGCTTCCTGCAACCTTTACCGGGTCGTCACTTTTAAAATATCTTAACATTAATAAATTTAATCACCATTAAAAGTAGCAGATCAACATCTAATTTTCTCTCTCTTCTAAAAGTCTCAATAACCTGACTTCTTTATTTGACTTTTGGGTAGTGATTTTGTTAGGCTATTGTGATATGTTTAGCAATGAGATTTTTTTGAGAAATGGGAAACCTAAGTTATTTTTGATGTTGACTCTACTACGCAAACAAATAACGAGCATATAGAATGGGCTAGTTTCCTAAAAAAATCTAATAAGTCCGTTCCAACAGAAAATATTGGACACTTACTTTTTATTTTCACAATCAAACAAAAAATTATAAAGATGTAGCCCGTTAATGTTCCGCATAACGTCACGCCTTGCGAAACTTTTTAGCAAGGCGTGACGTCACGTGCTCACTTTAATGCGCTTTATCTTCGTCCTTTTTTGTTTGATTGACAAGAAAAAATATGGGTCCAATATTTTTTGTTAATCTAACTGACGGACTAAATAGAATAATCTTTTTTTGACCCAGGAAACTAGCCTATTAGCGCCTACACCTCCTACTTGCTCCCAATCGCAAAACCTTTAACCCGTTAACATCCAAGCGGTCTCATAAGACCACGTAACATTAGGATTTCTATTGTCTCGTTTACGTGTGCTTGATCAGTTAAAGGGCCGATTCTGATGCTGAAATTCAACACCGTTTTCCACCATTTGACCGACATCGAAAATAATTAAAAGTCGACGTCCCTTATTTAACTTTTTGGTCACGTGATATCACGTTTTTTTAATGTTAAAAAAGTTAAAATGCTTTTAAAAGTCCTAATGCAACAAGGTCAAATTACTTAGTTGAATTTGACCTTGTGTGACCTTCCAGCCGTCTGACGTCCGTATGTCGTCCCAGTTATGTTCCTGTGTATATTTCGTTTTAATTTTGTAATAATTACCTCTTTACAGCTGTAGTTAGAAACTTATAATGGTGACAAACACACACAAACATATGTTAAGTTAATTTTCAGCTAGCCAAGTCGTTATTTTAAATATGTTTTTCAAGTTTTTCAATAGACCATACCATAACGTTTTTAATGACGAAGCCGGCAGAAGTTTGTAATTAATCAATGCACGATATTTTTGTAAATCACGTCAGTATTATTAATACTATTTTTCTTTGTTATTTACATAAATAGGCTTTAGATGTAGACATAGTTTAAGTATTATTTTTGTATAATTCCTCTAGTCAAGGTGTAAATAAATATCAACTAGATAATACTTTTTCGTTTCTTACCCCTTACTTGTGTGGTTATTTATACCGGCGGCAAACGCGGCTCCGGACTCGTCTTGACATTGTGAGGTCAAACGCTGCCATTGGTCGATCCTTGGGCTGGCGGAAGTTGACTTAAGGATAGACCAATGGCAGCGCTTGACCTCACAATGTCAAGACGAGTCCGGAGCTGCGTCCGCCGCAGTTTATCACCAGCTATAATTTCAACAATCGCACCAGTCATCTTGAAACTAACTAAGTGGTTAAAAGGTTTTTATATACACGGTTACATTGCAAAGGGGTGCCACATTTAAAAAAAACATCTAGAGAACAATATAAAGAAGCGTCTTAATCGTCATTATTTTGAATAATCGTATGTTACGAAAAAAAATTACTTTAAAATATCCGAAAATAAAGTCAATAGGGATGCACATACACATACAATTTATCAGTACACATACAGTGCATTTTTTTCATGAATGAGTTAAATTATTCACTCGTACGATTTTTAACAACGGCTAGAAAAATTTAATTGAAAAAAACTTGTTATTTGCATAGTTCGATTAAGTTACTGATTCTGAGCCACTCCAAAAGATTTGGCACCCCATTGCAATGTAACCCTGTATATGAGATCGGCAATTATGGTGCCAATGCAGAAAAAGAATCTGCTGTTCCATCCATACCACACCAGACTAAAGTCCAAATGCTACTAAAGTAATAATCGCTTAGAACAGAATAGTCGCAGAACTGATGAAAGGTGGAGTAATTGGGTTCTCGAGTGGAGACCACGCCTTGGCAAACGTAGTGTAGGACGCTCCCCAACTCGATAGACCAACCTTATTTATTTAATTAAGGACAGCCAACAAAGCATACACCTAGACAATACAAAATACAATACAAAATACAATTCAAATTTAACATTTTATAGTGTTGCCTTAATTAAAGGCCACCACGGCATGCATAAAATTAAAAATGTGGAAACTGACGTATACACTTAACAGTTTAAGTAAATGGAAAAATGACAAATTACAGCCTTTTTTATATTAATGAAGACATATGTTCATGCAATATATATTTGAATTTACGTTGTGAATAGGACATGTCAATGTCAAGCCGAGACGAGCGCAAAAATTTATTAAACTGAGACTGAATTCTATTCATTGATGAGAAATGCCCTAACTTGGTCATAGAGCCTTAGGAAGATGGCTGGCAGAGGATGGATAAAAAAGCAGTAAATCGTACTCTTTGGCGTTTTTTGGGCTGCAATAGGCCGATATCAAGTTGCTGGAATATGAGAAGAACAACCTGTCCGTCGTTTACACTGACACCCTTTATACTAAGAATTAAAAGGCGATGTTTTTTGAAAATGAACTTTTATTTACAAACATTATACTCGATACAAAATTAAGTTTTAATGTCCATACTTAATTGATAGTAATTAAAGCTTCATACCATTTATTGGTACATAAATCAATATCCATAATTTTCGAAGTTATTATCTTCAGATTACCTTTGACATAAAGGCCTTAGCAGACCAAAAGCGGTACACATAGCAGCGCAATACAGTCGTATCGCTATGACTATTATACAGGGTTATTTTAAAAACATCAACAACTCTCTAGGGGTTGATTCTGGTGCTCAAATATATGGGATCAACATCGTAATCAAAAATATATATATATTTCACTGCTTTATACAAACCGATATCAGTTGGTCGGCGGTTTGGTATGGAGAAGTGTTTTTTTTTTTTCGAATTCGATGTTGGTCCCTTAGAAAGTTGTTGTATTTGACCACCAGAATCAGCCCCTAGGGGTATGTTGATGTTTAAAACATAACCCTGTATATACAAGGTGTTAATGACAGAACGCAAAACCTTATTAGGGCTAAAAAGTTACTGTATTTGGGCCAAGGCTTAGAATACCGGTATTTTCAAATACAATGGCCTGTTCAACGTACCGATAATGTTGTTTGATACCGGTAACAGTCATAACAATCAGGTATTATTTCTTGTATACCGATACAGTAAGGGTTTCATACCATTAAATACCGGTATTTTACAGATTTAATACAGGTATTGATACCGGTACCAGCCAAGCTAGCCAATGACAAATGTGCGAGTGAGATAAATAGAGGTGTAGTGAATTATTGACCAAGATCGCTAGATATTAAAATTGTTATGATAATGATAAATAATTTATTTCCAAGAAAATGGTTGCACAATTTCTAAGAGCTATGCACAAGTACAATATATTCTGCCATTGGTTTAGGCGTAGAAATATTAATATTACAAAATCTGCTATTAAATTATACATTATTATTAATTGAGCATTGTGAAGCTAAACTATACAGCGTTATTTTCTCAGGAGTCGTCACTTAACAGTCAAAAGAAAGTAAGTACTGGTATTATTTAGATATATTACCTGTTTTTTTTAACTCTGATCCTATGGTAAGTAGCCAAAGCACCAGAAATCAGAAACTATGACGCTACCACAACACCCAGACTCGAGACAATATCCAAAAGTTATTTTTCTAGATTGACCGACGTGGAATCGAAAACGGGACCTCAGAGATGGCGAAACCATGTCCGGTATGCTCGCCTCTCGGCTACGGAGGTCGTCAATATAGTGATAATAACTGTACTACAGGAAACGAAATAGAAAATACCGGTATTACCATTAAATTGCCTGTATTTTCGATACCGGTTCCGAGCCCTTATTTGATCGGTAGAATCACCCTTTGCGTTATTTCATTACAACCCTGTATACGCGCCAGACGACACATCAACTGTCATGGTCTCGTAAGGAATTAACGTCCTTGTGTTACGAGGACAATAGATTATGTCTGTGGCATCTCCCACTACACCCAGACTCAAGCTCATTTAGGCAAAAACGTTTTCTGGATCGACACGAACCGGGACTCTTGCGGTCAGGGGGGCAAAGAACTGGCTCGGGTCCAGGGCCTTCTTTAACTTATTGGGCATATTAGGATAATGGGGCCCCTATGACTTTTGGCAGTTATTGGTGATCTGACATGTCCTAGAGGGGCATGCTCCATCAATCGCGGGGACCTGGGCGCATGCCCAGAGTGCCCAGTGGGAAAGACGGGCCTGCTCGGGTCTGGGTGTTCTGGATGACACCCCTGGCACATTTCATTGGCACGTAACACGTAAGTAATTGATGTGTTTTAATACGCATATTTATAATTGTATTTGTATATGAATCATATATGACTCATAGGACAGGGAAGTTGTTAGGCCACATTCACACAAATACACAAGAGTACAGTTCAGTGCTTATTATTAGTCACAAACAACAAAATGTAAATACTTTTTAACTTATCCTGTTGTGATTGCAGTCTAATGAAATGATTTATTTATTTATTCTTGTGACTATACAGCTGTTTGGTAATTGGTCAAATTGTTTGCGTTCTGAAGCCTGCTCACTGTCAGTAACTGACAATGCGTTTGGTATGAATGCAGCCTTACAGTCGCGTATAGCGTCATCTGTTGCGCTGCTAGACGGCTGCTTTTGATCTGTGTGTAAGTTCCAATTATACGAAAGTGGCATAAATCGATAGAAAAATACGTTTTGTATTTCTTTTCTATTGATTTATGTGAAGCGATTACTTTACAAAACTCATACTAGCTCTGCTCTGTTATTGATACAGTTTGGCATTCTAAATAACTCGACAACTTGCATGGAATGTTGTATAGCTATTGACCTCTGTAACTCAAGTAATCCTTGGGGAACCAGTCAAATCATAGCTTCATATCCTGGATTATCTCAATATTTTCCAATTTAAAGTAGTACCAATTCGGTTAACATAATCAGTCCTTAAAGGTTATTTCTCAATAACCTTATATTTTGTTTCTATTTTGTCTTCAGAAGTGTCATTAAAATGGAGTCTTCTTCCTTTATAGATGTGTCATCTTTGTTCGATGCATCCGAGTCTGAAGAGTTAGATGTATCATCGTCTCTATGAGGTACATCAGATACGGATGAATCCAAATCAGATGAACAGTCCGTGGAGGACAACGGATCAGTCGATGGTCTGGGAAGGAGCAGTGTCGGGTATTCCTCAACCTCCACTTCAATGAATTGAGTTTGTTGTGTAGACTTACGTTGAGGTCTCGATATTGGAACTGTTTTTGGTAATTTTACAGGTGTAAAGTTTTGTGATAATTTTCTTTTCTTCGCACTTTCATTTTGTTTGGGTTTCGGTGAGTCTTCTTTAGTTACACACCGGGCAGGACATGGAGCTATATTTGGAGACCGCGGACCACTTATTACTCTCGAGTCTAAGGTAAGACTTTCAGTTTTACCCAGAAAAATTACTTCGGATATAACCTTCTCAGCTACTTTACGTTGGAACGATGACATTTCGTCTAGCTGCTTCCCTACGTAAACAGCGAAGGGGTTTATTTTGTGTATTCTGGCGACTTCTTGGTCTCCCTTAGGGGTATTTTTGATAGATTGTTTCAATTCTTTCGTATAATGTGTAATTTCCTGCTGTTTATCGCTACTTAGTTCTACTTTAGGCTTCACTTCTGACACTTTAGGCTTCACTTCGGACACTTTAGGTTTCACTTCGGACACTTTAGGTTTCACTTCGGACACTTTAGGTTTCACTTCTGGGACTTTAGGCTTAGCTGGTGTAGGTCTTTTGGGTGGCTCGTAATTCTGAAACAAGAAAGTTTTATTTATTTATTATTTATTCTGCACAACTTTCTTAATTTTTCTTTTACAAGATCCTTCTACTGACAATAATAACAAAGAGAAATTTTCATCCGTTCACGCGTGGTACGATGACTAAGGGAAATAGAGATTCATTTTTGTATGTAAATATGACAGATTAGCAGTTAACAGTGGACGTCCTATGGCTGAAATGATGGTGATGATGAAAATAAATAATAAATAATGCCTATGCCAAAGGCACACAGAAACAAGGGACATATTGAAGCGACCGTGAATAATATTATATCCTATTTATTGTGCAATGTTACTCCAATAAATGGCAATTTTAAGACATTAGTATGATAAACTACTTACATCGTCAACAATCAACATATAGACTCCCTCGTTTTGTTGGTCATCGTAATCGTAGTCATCATCACGTTGTTCGTCGTTACCCATGCAGTGATTAGGATCGAGGCTGTGTTCGCTTTTAGTCAGAAACGATAACAATTTATAATACCATAGCGCTGGTTCGTGGATGTCTCCTTTAGAATTACCTTCTAATATTGATTTGTTCACCTGAAATTACAAAAAAAATTGTTGATGACCGATGAAATTATTGATAGAGAATAATGTACAGTATTATAGCATATACTTGTGCAACAAATGTTTATTGAGATTACTTTATAAGCTAGCTTGGATTCTTTAATTTAATAAAAAATAGAGGTTGTTTAGACAAAATTGATTTGTTCGGACAAAGTCACACGCAGACGATAATTATGTTCATTATTTAAAAACATTAAGATAAATCAAACAAACATTTTCTTTTAAACCACTCTACTTAATGTTTTTTTTGCAGAAATATGCTCCGAACTTATGGATGAACTTATGCTGTAAGCTTCTTCCTAATCTTCTTTGAATTTGGTGATGAATATGAGGCATTTGAACTTCCCGCCAAAAAACGCTTTGATGTTTTCTCATTGTACGTCATTACTCATTTGATTTGATTGATTGACCTCCAAAATAAAAATAAAGGCGACCCAAGTGTAACATGCATGACAACTGTCTTTTTCTTGAGGTCTTACGTACGGCAAACGATGCTAACGTCAACTTTTAGGTTATAATGACAAAAAGGTCAAACAGTTGGGTCATCATCAGATTCGGATTAAGAACCTAAAACGACTCACCTTTCTCAGCTCCCTTTGGTAGCAACCTCTCATACTGTCTATCTTTCGTTTAACAGCAGATATGTCTGCATCCGGATCGATTTCCCTATATTTACCAAGCAATATTCCCCAGGACATGTTTCTTTTCTTTGTACATTTGTAATCTAGTGATTTTGTATCCCACAAACAGGACTGCGTCCGATATATTTCTAATAATTCCCTTAATATCTTACATTCATGTTCCTCTGACATCTTCATTTAAAAATAATAAGTATGACCTGAGTGGTTGACGGGCAACGGGTCAACGGCCAACGCGACGACACAAGGACTTTCTCAACTCAACCAAACCACCTACAGGCTACAACACAACTGTACAGATTAGGCAAAAAAATGCACACACACTGACGTCTGACACTGACTGAGTACTGACTGTCACTGACTGAAGTGATGAACGATTGATTGTACGGCGCGGTCCGAATAATGTCCGAACACAGACATCTAAATAAACAAACATATTCTGGCTGCTATGAAATGAAATTCGTGCTTAACTTATTTTCGCCATTTAAGCGCTGTGAGCCGTAGTATCGGAACCTCGAACTAAATTAGTGATGTCCCTAAGTCGATATTCGTAACGTTATTCGATCTTCATTCTTCATTATTCATTAGGCTCGGACTACATACATCCGGAACTTTTCAGAACCTCAGAATACAAAACGGCTCCGGACAAGCCCGGATTCAATCCGTTTTGTATGGGGTTCTGAAAAATTCCGGATGCATGTAGTCCGAGCCTTATAGTTACAGTGTGACTGTGGATGGTTGGTTGCCTAGAAGAGAATACCCGAAATTTCCTTTTACGGTAAAACTTAAGATTAAATATACAGAGTGCTAAAGAAAGTGTGAACCAAGAAGTGGTTCAGAGTTGAGTCTAGAATTCAAGAAAATCGTATTTAAAAATCTATTGATTTATCTATTTAATCAAAAACGATGCGATCGTGCACGAGCCATAACGAACGTTGGATTAATGATTTGAATAGATGTAGTTACTAAAATAATTACCGTAGGTAGATGTAGGTATATTTTCTAAAACTGTATATTTTTCGTAACTACACACTGCTGCGATACTTTTACGTTTCTATACAACATTGGTTATAAATATAATATAATTCATTGTGTATGATAATATAACGGTCTAAGGTTTTTTTTCTAGTAACAGTAAACATATTGGGGACGTGAAATCTTTTAAGTTTTATCAATAATTTTTAAACGAACTTTCGTTGATACACACTTAAACTAGGCTTGCGATTGGCTGCATTATTTTACTGTAAAATTTTTGTTTGTGGTTAAGAACCGAGTCTAGAATATAAAAAATAAATAAAAACAATTCGAACCCAGTCCACTAAGTAAACAAAAAAACCATTGTCTATCTACTGTAATTATTATAGTAACAAAATCTATCAAAATTATTAATCCAACGAATAACTCCATAACAAATGTGAAGCGTGCATGATCACATCGTTTTTTAACTAAAAAGAATAATTCAATGGATTTATAATACGATTTTCTTGTAGTCTAGACAAGTCTAGACTCTGAATCATCTATCTATCCCTAAAACTTGGCACATACTTTAATTTTTAACCGACTTCGGAGGAGGTTCTCATTTCGGTTGTTTTTTTAAAATGTTTGTTACCTCATAACTCCGCCAATAATGAACCGATTTGAAAAAATCTTTTCTCAATTAAAAGGGCATACCTCCAGATTGGTCCCATTTTTTTCAAAATTCAATTCTAATGATGGGATCCATGAAGAATTGAGGGAACTCCTAAATAATTATAGGTATACATATAGCGATTTTAGTATATTTAACAAGTCAAGCATCTGCATTCAGAATGTATCATTTGCTGAGGTGGAACTGATGTAGGAGACCATAGTTGGCCACAATAGTCTTCCACGAGTAAAGTACCTACGCACGCCCCACCCACGCGATAAGAAATTTTCATTAAAACAGTTAAGCCTTGCCATAGTCGACAAATCAAATTTTAATAAATGATTCTGGTGAGAATGATACATCAAACTAATCTGATGAAGAAGGCGGAAGGTAAGCAGCGGAACTCTGTGATAAAACAATGTATCATAGCCGTGTTTGGACTTATTTGAATCGACATGAGAAGTAATTTAGCTATAATTGCATCACAGATTGCCATTTAAAATGTAAAAAAACACTAAAAAACAGACAAATTAAAAAGTTAAAGGTCATTGTACCGGTTTTCAACATAAGTTATTTGCCTACTGCTAAATCTGAAAACATTTTCGACTTTCCACCCAAGATTGTACTCCCAAAGAGTTTATAAGTTGTATTTTTTATTTTATTTTTTATTATGGACTCATCCCGCTCTTAAAAAAGAGCGGTAATTCTGCCAATGTCGAGTGTATCGTTTACTTAAAGTCAAAGCTTGACAAAGTTAGCAATAAATAACGGTTGTTTAGTTTTTATTGCTTTTCTTAGATTTAGAGGAGGCTACTGTTCCCGTATAGGCAGGTTTCAGGACGCTATCGGGTCTAAAGCAAGTTGTCTTGAGACAAGTCACTTGACACTCGATGCGGCGTTGAATACAATGATATTTCAATAGTTTCAGATCTTTATCACTTCACCAAACATTAGAACACAAACTACACCAATATAAGTTGTACATGCCTACTATACCCTTTTCAAGTTAAGAAGAAACTTGTGACACATCACGTGACTGGCCTGTTGACACAAATAGTAATGTGCCCTAACGAAATCCAACCGATTCTTTTGAAAATCGACAAAGTTTATGAAGAACATTGAATCGATTTTTATTCAGAGTATTCAGAGTGTCGTATACAGCTTTTTGACAAGTATTTTTGGGTTTAACAAATAAAAGCAAAACAAAAACGAAAACTTTACAAAAACAGTAACAAAAGTCAAAATAGGAACTATGCGAAAAATAACGATAACACAAATCGCATACATTGCAGACGCTCTCGTACTACTGACGTCAACGCATAGGTTTTTACAAGACGACCCGATTCATCGATTTAGTTCCGATTATGTATTGTCAATCCCTTCAAGTAAACGTTTCGTATTACGCATCAAATATTTGCAGGAAATCGTTTTTTTTTTTTATGTTCAATCATTAAGATATATTAATGGATTGTAACTTTCATTTAGATTTTTAGAAGCAAAGATTATTGTGTTTTTGCAATGATATAAATTAAAAATATATTTTATAAAGGTAGTATTTAAACGAGTGACTGTAAATTAAAGTTTTAAGTACCTATCAAAAATAATTAATTTACGTTATATTAATACTAAGTGAGCGACTGACTGCGAGTGACGAGAAATCAACAGAACAGCAACTTACAAACATTAATTTGAGTTACTTATTATACAAAATAAGAAGCTTCATAATATTTGAGCGACCTAATATTTGTTTAAGTGTCAACGTTACGTCCTGTATTTTTTTCGATGTTCGGCAACTGCTATTTTTATACTGAGCGGCATTTTACGGTGGTGGTGCGAGCGGATTACTAATGTTTGTTGAATGGGGCAAATTATTTACAGGAAAGCTAACAAGATTAGATAGAAGACATGCAATTATATTTTTTTTATTGAATCATCATCATTATGAATTAAAATCTTTACCTCTAAAAATCTAAGCATAAATTACCAACCAATAATAAATCTTAATAATTTAACAAATAAATTAATAGTAACAGACAAATAAAATAATACATTTCCTTCAAATACTTGTTGCGTAACACAAAACGTTTTCATATAGGGATTAACAATACTTAATCGGAACTAAATCGATGAATCGGTTCAGTCGTCTTGTGAAAACCTATGCGTTGACGTCAGTAATATGAGAGCGTCTGCCTTTTATGCGGTTTGTGTTATCGTTTTTTTTCGCATAGTTCCTATTTTGACTTTTGTTACTGTTTTTGTTAAGTTTTCTTTTGTTCTGCTTTTATTTGGTTAAATGCCAAAAAAAGGAAAAAATACTTGTCAAAAAGCTGTTCACTGGTAGTAGAACATTACAGTATACCTCTTATTTTAAATAAGTTTATTTGAATAAAAATCGATTAAACTTTTTTTATAAACTTTCTCAACTTTCAAAAAGAATCGGTTGGATTCTGTTTGGGCAAATCACTATTTGTGTCAACAGTGAAGTCACGTGATGTGTCATAAGTCTCTTCCTAACTTGAAACTTTTCTTACATCTTAACTTACTTAACTAAGAAATAATCGCACAATCAGTGTGAATTTTAAATAAACAGCTAAAAATAAGCAAATATATTGCTTTGCATCAAAAAGTAAATGATGATTCAATGTTAATTACTTAATGATACCTATTAGTTTTATATATTTTATAGAACATAGCAGTCTCTTATTTTCATTTTATGTTTAAAATATCCACTTAGATTTCAAGTAAATCGATTGAAAAAATGCTTTGGCTTGATTTCTTCAGAACCCGTTAAAAAACGGCTCCGGACAAGCCCGGATTCAGTCCTTCGTTCAATTAAACATATGAAGTTGACTACACACGATCCGGTGCCGGAGGCCGTTTTTTTTAACGTATTCTGACAAATTCCGGATGAATGTAGTCCGAGCCTAACTATGGTTATACAAAGGCATCGAGTCTAAAGGTACCATAAAGAGCAGCAATACAAACCATCTTTCTCCGAAATTAATAAGTCATTTTTCACTTACATTTAGTATGAAATGACAGCTCCTGTCAACGCTCGCCATACAAAAACAGCACAGATACAGATTTAAAAATGACGGAAAATTTTGTGGAACAAATCATATGACATTTCTACTCTTCTTTTAGGGTATTTGCTCTATGTGCAAAGGCCACGCGAACGAAGTCGCGGGCAAAAGCTAGTTCAGTTATTTGCATGCACAGTGCATTTATTACTTTAATTTGGTATTATAATTTGGATACTTTATAAGACATTGTCCGTTTTTATTTTTGTCAGTGGTGTAAACGAACAAAAATATAAAAAAAAAAAAAGAGCTTGGAGGAGCTTGCGCACTCCTTAGCCGCGGAGAGCGAGAGGATGCTAATCAAGCTGAAGAGAGGTTCTAAAGCCTTCGTGGAGGCTGTTAAGAAATAAACGCTGTTAAATTCTTCTGTTATTTTATTTTAGAATGTTCGCTACGCTAAACACTATTTTTAGGTTTGACCTGTTATGCCCCATTTCAAAACCTAGTAAGTCTCCAGGATGCGATTTTGATATTTTTGGCTAAATACCATTTTCTAGTAAGCCCCTAATTTATGCAAAAACACCCACATCGATAGCTCAAATAGATAAAAAGTTACGGTCTAGTAAGTGGATGTACCTTTTCGATTTGAGCCGACTTGACCATTTCAAAACATAGCAAGTCACAAAACCATTTCAAAAGCCTAGCAAGTGCAGTTCACTTGCTATATTTTGAAATGGTCATTTGACATACTAGGTTTTGGAGTAGTTACTACAGGTTTTTAATGATTTTTAAGTCTAGTAACTAGATATATAACGCTAGTTACTTGGTTTTTTATATGAGTATTTCGTAGTTTAAAAATATAAAGCGCGCGAATCTGAAAACTTTTTGTGTTCTTTTAAATGTTAAATATTTGCCTAATAAATGCCTTTAACTGACGTTAGGAACAGATTTATCTTTTGTAAAGTAAAATACATACTTATTTAGTTTTTAGGGATTTAGGATTTTTTTCCTTTTACCTAATACTAGTGATGTTCTGAATAGTTAAATAATAATACCTCGTTTTTATTGTTTATTTCATAAAAACTTTTTGTTTGCGTATACTCGTATGGGCAAAAGCTTTGTTGCAAACATATACCAAGAACATACCGACTTTAAGGAAGAGATTTCTATTTTAAATCTACAAGAAATTAATTAATCGAGGTATGAAATTGACAGATTTTATAGCTTATCTAACTTGTGCTTATATGATGACGCTATTTTTGCTATTTTTATGCAGATTTTTTATTATTTCTACCTTAAACCTACTAGTGATGGCATGTATAGCTGCATAGTAATACTTCTTTTATTTCATTGAAATATTGTTCGCATTAAAAGCGAGAAATATCGACCTATATCTAATAATTATTTTATATTAATGACAATTTTTTAATAATAATAATTTTATTGTGAACGCGTTTGTCTATTACTTGTCAAACCGAAGCAAACAAACTACTGAATACTTTTTGACGAATACACGATTATTATATATTTTTCTGAAATCAATTAGTAGTAGTAGTAGTAGTAAGTAATAAAATAGTAGCGTCCGGTCAATTGTAAACTACAAACCCGGACACGTTTTTCAAAGATTCAAAGATTCAAAGATTATTTATTCACCAAGACAAGGTCATACAGTAGTGATGTTACAAAATATTAAAAGTGCAGCTTATCTTACCAGCGCAGCTAGTGTGTGATAGTAAGTACATATTAATAAAATGATATTACGAACAATAACAATTAGTTAAGATCAATTAATGCACAATTCTTAACAATTTTACATGCATGAATTCAATTTCCAAAGAATTGTATGTTTTTCTATAATAAAATTTTATTGTATTATTATTATAAAGTATTTAAAAGTTTAAGTGCATCTGCTTCCCTCATCAATTCAATACAATAGCTAATATGCATGAGATAAATATCGATTACCTAAGTATTTGATCGTAAGGTACTTGTATTAAAATGAAGACAATAATGAAAACAAAGTAAAATTGCCCAAATATTTGCTTAGATACACACCGTTTAAAAAGTAATCTCTGTTTGTGTCTTTGAAAGTCGTAAACAAAATAATAATGCCAAGTCTATATCAGACATTTCTGTCTAACTAACCACTTTAAGATTTATAACTTTTACACCGATTATTAATTATTATTTACCTGTTGTGGTATTATATTTTCAAATTATTTTATATTATTGTATGTGTGGTTACTAGAAATTATAAATAAGAACGTGCATATTCGTTAAAAAAGAACGTTACGGAAAAAAAATGAATTGAAAAAAGTGGAAGAAAAATGTTGTTATTGTTCACAACTTTGATTTAACTTATTTTTCTAATTCCAACTTTACTTATTTCTCTATTACCCACATGCCTGCGGGTATATTTCATAAATATTTTCTCATCTCTAGAGCTCTTACTAGGTTTTGGTCTGGATAAATTAGTACTTAAATGATCAATTTAACCATATCAAAACCCAGTAAGTCCTTTCTAGCAGAGTTACTAGGTTTTGAAATGGTATTTTTGCTCTTCTTTTTTTAAGATAGTCAATTTCAAAGTCATTAAGTCTTATAAAACTTGTACTATTAAAAGTAAATATGTATTAAACACTTTAAAAAAAAGCTAATTTTTTTCTCTATTTTTTAAATACAAACATGTTATCAAATTCTTTATACTTTTGGAAGGCTAGCATGAAACACGTTTTGCGCTCTCCTGTAAAGTTGTGTCAAACACACTTACTAGGTTTTGAAATTGGGCAGCCGTAGCGTACGACTGTAAGACCTTAGACCTTAGACATATATTAATCTGTGCTTTGACCCCGAGACTCGTTAAGATATCCAGTTCAAGGAAATAATTAATCTGACATTATAGCTTCTCAATCCATTTATGAAAATCTTATGTAGGTACCTACATTCGTAAAATCTGCATCTATTCCCTAAGAAAAGTGACATTATTTAATAATCATAATACCCAGAATAAAGTGAAACTTGCCGCTTTAAACAGACTGCAAAGTAGGTAATTCGTTGATGGGAAAATGTATGAATTCGCTTTTTTAATAAATTTCCAGTCTTGCTGAACTATTATTACATAAATCGCATATCAAGATAATTTTAATAAAAGAAGGTTATTACACTGTAAATGACAATTTAAATGATGAAAATGTATAGAATTAAAATGCTCGCACGCACAGGCGATCTTATAATGTAAACATACTGAGAAAGAGGCTGACAATAATAGTCACTGAGTTTCTTGCGCTGCTTCTTCTCGGCGCTAGCGCACAATTGTCCCGAAGCAACGGTAAGGTAAAAAAAATTGCGACGTAAAAGAGTTTAATTTAAAGTGAATTTAGGCCTATTTGCATAAAATGGTTTTATTGTTTTATCGTGTACCTATTTAGGTTAGATAAACTCTCTTACTTCTTCCAAGAATCACAACCAATTATCAAACTGGCTTTACCATTAATAATAATAATAATTAATGGTAAAGCCAGTTTGATATGATAATTCCCAAAAAGCAATTCCCAACTATTTAAAAAAAAAAATTAACTTGTGTAATTTTTTTCTAAGTTTGGCATTGTTTCTTATGTGTAGCGCTCTTTAGCGCATAAATATATAAAATCAAACTACCTATAAGCTTCTAGGCATACATATTTTTGGATTATGATCTAGATCTGTACTATATGCATGATATAAGATATTCACTTTGATTTGATTGTAATCTGTTTTGTGTGCTATGAATAAATAAAATAAAAATAATATATCATTTATTTCAGGCATCAAATTCATTACATATAACAAATACGTTAAAGACTAACACACATAATTATAATAATAAAAAACAAAAATAATAAGAATTGATGCCAGGTTATTGAGGCTTCGTTCTTTTAGTTTCGACCGGTAATCTTCCGCGGAGGCGACGGTAGACTACACCCTTCGGCCAGAATTCCTCCTTCAGGAAGGTGGACACCTTGCTTGCTCGTCGGTACACAACACAACGAAAGCTTTAAAGCTCGCATTGTGTCTAGACTCCAAAGAAGCAACTCTTAATTCAGGACGAGTCTTGACCTTAATGTGCTCTATGATGTCCTGCGACTTGGTGGTATAGTGCAGGCGAGACAAGTAGGTACAGAGCCGTGACTGGCGTTGCAGCTCGTAACAGGAAGTTGGGTCCCGTAGCTATGGGTGCAGTACCGTAACGATTATTCAGGTAGTACAAAATATGCTCGAGCTCGTCGCTATAGTTGGTCATTAAGATAGATGAAGTACTTAAATATAACAGCCAGTCCGAGTGTGACACACGACAGATTTTAGATGTTAGTCGATTCAAAGGGACGCGACGGCTGTATGCTGGAATCATTTTCGAAAAATAAAATCTTCATTTCTTGTAGGCACAGATGCTGTGATGAGTGAGTAAAAACATTGTTTAATGAGACTGCGATGAGACTTCGACCTTGCAACCTCAATGATAGGTACCTCCATGAGGTAATTTAAAAATACATGTAATCACTTTGGTCTCGCTACGTCATTAATTCATTATGTGTCAAATTTTGTAAATATAAAAATTCACCGCAAATTTTAATACAATATAAAATGGAAGAGGCATTCGAAAAGCTTAAGAAAGAGGGAAAAACTGATGTCGAGAGTCTCATCAAATGGTTAAAAGACTGTAAGCATTTATTACAAATACTCCACTCACAAGGTGGACAGACGACCTGGTAAGGGTCGCAGGAAGACGCTGGATGCAGGCCGCTTCCAACCGGCCAATCTGGAAGTCAATGGGGGAGGCCTGTGTTCAGCAGTGGACGTCCTATGGCTGAAATGATGATGATGATGATGATGACATTTATACAAGTCTGTATCCATCCGGCATTATTAATCATGACAATACTGGATGTGAGGTTTGTATGATCGTCTCATCGAGCACATACCCTATAGAGTATAAAAACCATCTTTCTCCGAAACTAGTAAGTGATTTTTCACTTACATTTAGTATGGAATGACAAGTCCTGTCAACTCTCGCCCATACAAAAACAGTACAGATACAGATTAAAAATGGCGGAAATTTTGGTCGAACGAATTGTATGACATTTCTACTCTATAGGGTATGATGTTACTAAGTCACCACCATGCGCCATGTTACTAAGGCAATATACCTAACCAAAATTTAGCAATGGTTATAGCGAAGGTCGTCGAAGACACGAAAGCTGCAGAGGACAAAGCAAGGGGTCTCTTCGCCGACTGCGCCAACAAACAGGCTGTGGAGTTTGGCAAGTTCAAAGAGACTGTGGCAAAACTAGCAGCTGAACAAGTACGTAGATTTAATAACATTATCATAATTCATCACTATGTACATCACTACCTTCATATTTTTTTGTTTCATTGACAAAAGAAAAAAAAAACGTGTGTAAATCAGTGTGCAAAATATCTCTTTATTCGTACAGAACTTAAGAAAGAATCATCAGGCCAGGAATGCACATGGTAGGTTACAATTGATAGGGTTTATATTTTATATATATATATATTATAGGGTTTATTAATAGAACAATTGCGTCTATACGCGAAAAGTATTTAAATTTTGCCCAATTTTCGCTATCTGCAGCGATTTTCATAATAGCTACGTTTTTTTTCGCGCTGTTATGAACCATAAAAGTATGCCTTTATACGTCCCACAGCAGGGCACAGGCCTCTCCTCATCGAGTAGATGCCTCACCTCAACTATGAGGTTATGAACCGTATTTTAATTAATCTTTGTGCGATATTCGTTATTCGCTGTGTGCGCGATGATAGCGCCCCTAGTGACCACAATGTATTATTGTGGACTTAAGATCTTATAAATTATGGCAACTTGATGGTTTGGGAATGATTTGCGGATTGATTTTCTTCGAAATTAGATGAAAATATCTAAAGAGTGTGCCTATTATAATAAGTGATTTTCTTACTTGAACTAAAATATGAATGTTATAATACGTACGAGATTTGAATCGATACAACATGATATAACTTTCCAACCTCAAACTGTGCAAAAAGGGAAAAAAATAGTATTGGCACAGCATGTGTGAGACTTTGAAGAGCTCAGAAACAACGGACAAAGCTACTTAATGAGAGCTGTGATCATAAGACAAACGTCTGTGACACAAACGTCCTACAAACTTTTTTCTTTTCACAGCTGCTATATCCATTTATTTTCAGCTCCAATTTCCATCTTGATGTTGAAAACGAATAAAACATGCACGAACTGTTCCCATTGTTTCTACACTTTAAAACAGAACACCTATGACTCAAATCGCAAATTTTAACGTTTTTACTTAAAATTGGTTGTTTGTAAAGTAGGTTTACGATCGAGATGTTTACGTGATAACGTCTTATTGGTGATATAAGTTTTTGGGAAGTAAGGAATTAATGAAGATAACAATTTTTTCAAATTTTAAATTACATCTATCGTTTTATTCACACTTTTGATGATAAATTTCGGGTGTAAAATGACAAGTTTACTTATTCGACTATGATATACATTTTTCTTCATACATTATATGAATATAATTATAATTATATTATATTATTTATTTATTTTGTTTCACTGTTAAACATTCAACGAAAACTTAACCGCACGAGAAAATCTCCATTCGTTTGTATGCCGCTAGAGTGAGAGAGACGGAAGATCGGTCCACTCACTCGAACGCTATGCCAGCCTCCGCTCGTGAGGATTCCGCGTGACAAGTTTCACGGAATGACTGGCAGCGCTCGAGATGAGACGGGAGATCGGTCCGTCTCTCTCTCGTTATACCTGCGATCGCGCTCGTGAGGTTTTGGTGTGACACAAGTTTCTGAACATGTCACCCGACTAAAACGATTTTAAAGACGTTATCACTTAAATTACTTAATAACGTTAGTATGAAATTCTATGGAAATATAGCAATTTGACACATGACAGTCCAGAGTTTTTTCACATTTCACCATCCACTTAAATTTGCACATAGCGAATAATAACACGCGTCAAATCGCTATTTTAGGGACACCACTCGCCTTAATACTGAACAACTGTCATATTTTTTCGCAGAAAAAGAACGTAGAAGATTTTACTAAAAGCTTGGCTGATCAAGGGCCGAAACTCGTAGGCGCCTTGATGGCCGGGGCCAGCGCGTTCAAAGACGCTATGGCGAAGAAATGACAAGTGTTAACAAGTTTATGTTTTGAAATAAACGTTTACATAACTAGTTGTTTATTTTTATTAATTCTAAAATATTAATCACGAAGCATGGAGCACATACCATAGAGAGTAGAAATGTCATCAAGCAGAGTTGGGTTCTGCTTTCCTTGACTTCAAAGGCCCGCTGCTATTAGAAGATTCTTCGTCCACTTCTGTCAGCCCGCCCCCCTTGTATGGAAACCATTCCGAAATTGACCATAATCGATATTAGTGTTTTCAAATTTGGTCCGAGTTTATATTCGCCTACACCACTCGAGTTTCAGTAAGCTAAAATCGATGTATGCTCAATCCGGAACAAGAAAAGTGGATGAATGCGATATCGCAAGAAGAGGCTGGTTTCCATGTGTCATACCCATGGAGCACTCCTTAAAGAGTAGAAATGTCACATGATTTGTTCGACGAAATTTTCCGCCATTTTTAAATCTGTATCTGTACTTTTTTGTATGGGCGAGAGTTGACAGGAGTTGTCATTTCATACTAAATGTAAGTGAAAAATCACTTACTAGTTTCGGAGAAAGATGGTTCGTGTTGCTGCTCTATAAGGTATGTACCAGGGGCGTGCATTGGTTTCAGATGGGGGTAGGCTGTGAGTGAAAATTGAGTAAGTTTGCGTGAAACAGTAGGCGATCTCGCGGCAGAGTAACATTGGTTAAATTGCACAGAAACGATCTAAGTTGCGCGCTTTAGTAAGGAATAAGTACAGGTAGACGACAAAATGGTTACAGAATATTTATTGTTTATTGTTGAATACGTAATTAATAATTATGGTTCGCTGTCGGTTTTTTATGAAGGTAGGCTCTGCATAATAGCCTATATGGAATGCACGCCCCTGGTATGTACTCGATGGTCATACCCACTGACCAAGTAAAACTACGTTATAGTTTATAGTCATACCCATTAGTATGGGCGAGATGACTGACAGGAGTTGTTAGTTCATACTATGGAGGGTTAACCTCTTCCCTCCATAGTTCATACTAATCCAAATGTTAGGTAGTGGAAAATTACTAATCGTGTTTCGGAGAGAGATTGTCCGTATTTCTGTTCTATATGGTATTGTGTTCGATGCAAAATCCATATTAATAAAAAGGATTTAGTAAAATAAAAGAATATGTTCAAAGGTACAGAATTTATATTTTACGGAAGGCATGATATTAAACAAACTAAATACGTTACTATGTATCTATACATTATTTGAGATACCAATCATTGCTATAATGATCACTATATTAGCATTTTGTACAAATTTCCATACAGGTACCTTATATATCGGTAACTAAATATTATTTATAAGTATATACAAGGCATAGACTTGGAAATGGCAGCCATAGACAAATTGAGCGAGTATACACTATAAAAATTGACGGCTCGATAATTAGTGATTCGTGGTTTCGATTTTTGGTTTGAGTCAATTCAGAAAACTTTTTTAAAATTTAGCTCGAGTCTGGTGTGTGTTAGGAAACGGAAACGTTTCTGGCTAAATTCATTCTGGCACTTCGTAACAAGACTTCAAGACCATTACAATCAGTGTGTTATCTGGTGGACATTAATACAAGGTTACTTTGCAAGGTAGTGCCAAATGTTTAAATGATAAATGAGGTGTTAGAACAATTTAAAAAAACAATGAGAAAGTGATGTATTTATGATCCTTTAGGAAGGACATGAGAAGCTAAATGGGGTTTTGTCATTTTGACACCTTATCGTCACAATTTAAACATTTAAGCCGGTGACAGATGGCGGCGGACGCGGCTTCGGACTCGTCTTGACATTGTAAGGTCAAACGCTGCCATTGGTCGATCCTTTCGTCATCGTCGCCAGCCCTTCAGCAAGACTCCGCCCCTTCCTGTTCCGAAACTGGCGTCCGGCTACCGTGTGTCACCGGTATAAGATAACAGTAATAAAAATTTAATGTGAATTTAGGTCAAAGACCTGAATTAAATATGGACTGGCTGCTATTAATTTGTTTATATCTACTTCATTATCGCCATATTGGCGCTGTAGGCTACTGTATAGGCAGATGCGGGCGTAAACGGAACTAAATTAGTAATGGCCACCAGATAGGCAGTCATATGCAATATACGTCAAAATTAGTTCTCAAAACTCTCACTTGTAGCGCTTCAAATGGCCATGTACAAAATAAGTTGTCATTCATGGGCCAACCAGTCCATTTCTATTTTAGGTCAGTTGAATAAAAATATATATGACACCCTTCTATTTATTACAAAAATGCATTCATCACTTTTATCAATAGTCATATGTTGAAACATACACTCATTTCTAAAACCCACCCTATATAAGGTCGCCTTTTATAATCGGGTGAAATTTACAGAGCAATAGGCTATTTGCCTAGTACCAAACTTGACTTATCTAATAATTTAGTTTAATAGTTTGCACCATATGGAACCGCAATTTTACATATCAATAGTTATTAAAAATAATAAATGATTACTGTAAAAAAATAATTTTCAAATGTTATATTTTTGTCGGTATTTTACATTGTCAAAAACGCCGGTAACAATGACAGGCACGTCCCCATTGAGTAACTTTGTACTAGAACTGACATCCCAAATCGAGATTTTGCGCTACGCTCGCACAAAGTGTGAGTAGTGTGACCGTCGACAAAGGTTTTTAACATGCCTGTTCTAGTATTTTATAACTCAATGGATATTTAAAGGTTCGTGACGTCACGAACAAGTACATCATGGCCGACGGCGTTTTCACAGGCTTTTAAAAACGTATAGAATAAAATGCATTTTTTTATTATTCTCAAGTTTTAAAAAAATGAAATCAATTTGTTGACGCTTTATTTAAATTTTACCAACAATAATAACTCTATTTCAGAAAACAGTCAAATAGCCTGTTACAAAAACAAAAATAAATCATTTTTGTAAAAAAAAAAAAAAAAAATATACGCTAGTTTTCGAGAAAAACGCCAAAAACTATTTTGATTTCAACAAAAAATAATACACCCTGTGCCCCGTGCGTGCACCCCGAGGGAAGAGTTGGGCACGATTGAAATGAGAGAGACAGAGGCGATGACGTAGGGACGTTTCAGACTAGACAGGATGCTCTTAAATTTTTTGAATAATAAAAATGAAAACTGCCGTTTTTAAGAACGAAAATAATAGGGCCCGGTTTCTCTAATATAATTAGAAGTTTAAATTTTCACCGGTTTATAAAAGGCGACCTTGTATAATAATATACAAGCTAGTGAGCGATTATTGTCTGCAGCCGCGTGGGTAGTACGAATCTTTGTCGCAGTTGGGCGGCTGTGACTAGGTCGGGGAGTGCTTGCCTTTTAAGTAGGTATGTTTTTAAGCAATTAAAATGTAATTCTGTGATGATAGTAGCTGTTTAAGTACTTATTATAGGCGAGATTCCTGGGTCAAAAAAAGATTATTCTATTTAATCCGTCAAATTATCAAAAAATATTGGACCCATATTTTGTCTTTTGTCAATTAAACAAAAAATGACGAAGATAAAGCGCATCAAAGTTTGGGAGTGACGTCACGTCTTGCTAAAAAGTGTCGCAAGGCGTGACGTTACGCGGAACTGTAACGGGGTAGTTCTTCATCATTTTTTGTTTGATTGAGAAAAGGAAAAATACGTGTCTAATATTTTCTGTTAATCCAACTGACGGACTAATTATTATTTTTTAGGAAACTACATTTTCTTCTAAGCACCGACATTGTAACAAACATTGCCTGTAATTTTACTTACACCAGATTGCGATTATTTATTATTCATTATTATTATTATTAAGTTGTATGTACAATTTTGTTTTACGCCTATTGTGCGATTACCAAGTCTATAATACTAACCATTTACTAAAAATATTATGTTTAACAAATAAATTAATACGCATTTCCTCCCTTTGAATTTCAAAATTAACATTATAAGAATCTCATTCTTACACACGACTTTAATATATGTTATACATACAATACTTTTAGTAAATAGTTATAATTTTAAATAATACACAACGTTCTGAATAATGAACTCAAATTATATCTTAAACTTCGACCAAGTATATAACATCTAGACGGACAGTCGAAGCAACGAACGCTTTAAAAAAAAAAGTGATTTGTCCCAATAAACTGTGAAGAAACTATAAAGGAAGGCAAGATAGATAAAATAGTTAAATACTATCGCCGAGTACCTAATTTTAGAGCAATGATGGCCTGTTTTTTAGTACGATTCAAGCAGTATGCTCAATCTAGACAATATAACATCTTTGATCTTAAAATGTTTCATACTTTCTAGATATACGATTCCACAATATATTTCTACGTTTAATTCGTATGTTAGATTGTTTTAAAAATAGTTAAGATTTTTGTATCACAGCAATTTATATAATTTGAGTTCATTTCTATTCAAAAACATTTACGTAAACTCTTCATATAACATGTTTACCACATTATTTTTCAGTCTATTTGTTTATACACACAAGACTATATACGTTTAAAAAATCTACAATAAGCATAGCAGTGATTTTAGCCAGTGTTGCCATATTAAAAATCTTTTAAATGCACAAAGCATTTTTTTACAAAATAATCTGATAATTTTATCAAGAGGAACTAATATTTTTGGAACTAATATCAATCAAACGTCACTGGCATTGTTATAGGTGTCCGGATAATTTAGTTCCACTGATATTTCTTTAGACGGTCCGATAATTCTATAGTTCAATTGATATTTTATTTGAACCGTAAATTCAAACTAAGTATAATTATCATCTTATCTCAAACAGTCCTTTCAATAAATAAACATTTTCAAATAAACCGAACCATCCCATACATCCGTTCTTACTAAATTCGATTCCACATACCGGCTATACAGGTCTTAATTTATTAGTTTATTTCCTATAGTTAGTTGTGATTCTATTGATCAAATACTAAGAAAAACCATTTTTATTAAATATATTTTGGCCTATAGTATATAGTATAATATAATGTCCTATAGTGAAGTTCCCGCCAAAAAAGAGCAAAGTTGAAAAACCTTGATTAACCTTGACTGTGAGTAACCCATTATAGAAATATAAATTATAGTAAATTATAGCCAAGTAGGGACCGATTGTTTACAAGAGAAATATTTATCATCATAATCATTTCAGCCATAGGACGTCCACTGCTGAACATAGGCCTCCCCCATTACAAATAATGTGACATTTTATATTGTATTTTATTTATTGATCACAATATTATTAATATATCCACGTCTGCAGACTGAATAGGTACATGATGGACTAATAATGGTTTTAAGTTCTGCATTGTAAAATTTCGTGTTTATTGTGTTCTACAAAATTGAAAAAAAACCGAACAGTTACCTAAAATCAGAAAACCAGTTTTAGTTTAGTAGCCTTTAAATGAATTCGAATTTAGGTTAAGTGGAAAAATTGACCTTCAAATTAACTATTAAATTAGGACCTTTTATAAGGTCTTTATAACATTTTACGTAATAACGTTTTTAGGTACTCTTTATCATTCATAATCAGTGATCGGAATAGGTAGATTGATTTGGGGTTAATGGTCTCAAACATTGATGTTAATATGGACATGCCTCCTGGATTTCGGAATTTCTTTGTATCAGTTTAAAAAAAAAAGTCATACCCATATTATGCTAGCACTACCAAAGTACATCAAATCAATCTACCTATTCCGATCACTGTTCATAATTAAGCCCCAAGGTGAATAAAAAATCCTGTAATTCACTTCGTCAGCTGAGATACTCGTATAACAAACTGTGCTCACTCCAGTCATTGTTCAAATTAACTATCCATTTAAACTAGGTTGCTCCCTTGACAGCCGCTTTGGTATGAAAGAGACAGTCATGAGGTCGTCCTCTTCTTGCAACAGACAGCCTTCGTTAGACTTGCTTCTATGGAATAATCTGAAATAAGAGGTTAGTTTTAACATTTTGATATTTAAAAAATAATCCCCACATATTAATGTTTGTTTATGACAAAAACAATATGATGCCCCAACGAGTAAACAAAGTGAAATGAATTAACAAGTCTATGGTATTTTTTGATATATTGAAGCCATCTATAAATTACGTCACACGTTAAGGGGCGGAAGGAGAGGTGGTCGACGAAATGTGACATTGTGTGACAAGGGTTGGGAGGGGTTTTAAATTTCATGACGTCACGTCTAGTGAAAAAATCATGAAATTCATGTTACGTATTTACGTAATATATGGATGGCCTCTTTCTCTCTGACATGAGTTTGCGATAGTACACTGTCATACTGTTGTGTAATTAATTTAATAAACCAACTTTGAAGTGCGCAGGCGTCGGACTTTTTGTACTATGGAAAAAATTCCGCAAGCCTTTTTCCATTGTTGACAATATTTCACAACTGCATTTCACACGATTTAAAATGGTCCGCGGCAAAAACGCTTTTTAACGGAAAAAATCGTCCGCGGAAAACTTTCCGACGTACAAAAAGTCCGTCGCCTGCACATTTCAGTTTTGGTTTTATTTGTTTTATGGATCGATGTAATATTATTTAACATCAATACAGGATGGCTGGTAAGATGAGGGAATCTAAATCCCGCTAATATTAATGTTACTTAAATTAAACACAATATTTAAGTTCTCGTGAAGTTTATAATATATTTTCTATAGTCGCAATACGAAAAATACACTGTGTAACTGTAAATACGTAAAACCTCTCAGGGTGATTCTGGTAATCAAATACAACAACTTTTTGTATGGGACCAACAGTGAAATCTTTAAAAAAAACTTCATCTTCATCATCATCATCATTTCAGCCATAGGACGTCCACTGCTCACATAGGCCTCCTCCATTGACTTCCATCTTCATACTAAATGTCTAATCAGCTGTTACGTTTTGTATGGGGAACGAATTTTTTTCTACGATTTTGATGTTGGTCCCATACAAAAAGTTGTTGTGTTTGGGCACCAGAATTAGCCCTTAAGAGGTTTTACATATTTACAGTTACACGGTGTATAACTGATACTCCTACATTGTCGTCCAGGTAAATGAATTCTCTGTATGGAGAGGTGAGCTTTTAACTTCCGATTTGAATAAAAGCCTAGTTTCCTGGGTCAAAAAAAGATTATTCTATTTAGTCCGTCAGTTGGATTATCAAAAAATACCCATATTTCGTCTTTTGTCAATCAAACAAAAAATTACGAAGATAAAGCGCATCGAAGTGAGCACGTGACGTCACGCCTTGCTAAAAAGTGTCGCAAGGCGTGACGTTGCGCGGAACTTTAACGGGCTATATCTTCATAATTTTTTGTTTGATTTAGAAAAGAAAAAATATGTTTCCAATATTTTCTGATAATCCAACTGACGGAATAATTAGATTTTTTTAGGAAACTAGCCTATGGTTCTATAGTGAAAGTAGTTCATTTTAATAGGTAGAATATCGAATAACGATTCCCTGGACTTACCAGTCAACTGTATACAGGGTTATTTGTAAAACATCAACAACCTCCTAGGGGCTGATCCTGGTGCTCAAATACAACCACTTTTTTATGGGACCAACATCATCATCATCATTTCAGCCATAGGACGTCCATTGCTGAACATAGGCCTCCCTCAATGACCTATCATTGGGGGGGATTGCCAATACTCGCCACGCTTGGCAGGCGGGTTGGCGAGCGCAGTTTTTTATAAGATTTCGCACGTAGACGCTGCTGCCCGTCTCGTGCTACAGGAATTAGTCGCCTCTTACGACACGCCTCTTGTTGGCGGTGGGAAAGTGTATTCTTTACGGCCGTCCCCACACGGCACCATAGTAATCATATGTAATATGTAATACCCCCATCAGAAACCAATGCGGCGTGCATTGGTTTCTGATGGGGGTATTACATATTACATATGATTACTATGGTGCCGTGGTAGGCTGTGAGTGAAAATTGAGTAAGTTTGCGTGAAACAGTAGGCGATCTCGCGGCAGCCTAACATTGGTTAAATTGCACAGGAACGATCTAAGTTGCGCGCTTTAGTAAGGAATAAGTACAGAAAGACTACAAAATGGTTACAGAATATTTATTGTTGAATACGTAATTACTAATTATCGTCAGCTGTTCTGTCGGTTTTTTATGAAGGTAGGCTGTGCATAATAGCCTATATGGGATGCACGCCCCTGTAATAGTAATCATAGTAATCACATGGGACCAACATAGTAATCTATAAAAAAAACACAGCTTCATACGAACTGATGTCCGCTGGTGGCGGCTTAGTATGGGGAAGTGAATTTTTGGGATTTCGATGTTGGTCCCATAGAAAAAGTTGTTGTATTTGAGCACCAGAATCAGATCCTAGGGGGTTGTTGATGTTTTCAAAATAACCCTGTATGAAAAAGAAGGTTTGCCATGTCAAGCCCTTTACAGATGCAAAAAACAAAATGCTTTTTATCAAATCACAAACAATTTCAGTCATCATTCAATTAGTAACAACTAGACATTTCATTTTCTTAGTAACGCTATTACACACCTTTTGACAGATAGATGTCAAATCATTATGTTTGTGTGTTTTTCATTGCATTCTACAATAGTTAAGATTTGTTTCCTACTACGTTTGTTGTAGATACTCCATAATAATATGCGAAACTGTAAAATTTTAATTGTTTTATTGAATATACTTTTGTTTTCATAAAATTAAAATAAATAATACAATTTCTGTAGTCATTTTCTTAGTCAAAAATATTGTAGGATGTTTTGAAAAAGTCAATTTTGACGTCCATTCGTCAAATTGTTTGTTTTTTTATTTTATGAATACAAAATATGGTAGCAACCAAAACAAAATACATGCCAAAATGAAAACACATATATGTTCTTCTTTTACTATTTGCTACAGTCATCATAATAATAGGGTAAGAAATATACCCATGATCAGTAAGAGACCTTACACACTGCGACTTTTTGTAGCGTATCTCTTTCGAAGTTGTTTTTACTTAACTGCAATATATGCCCGAGGTAAACACACTCTTGAACAACCTCGAGAGCAGTCCCGTTAACGGCTATCAGTCCCGGAGTAACTTGTTCAAGGAACTTTGTTTTAATTAAGTTAAAAGTTAAACTTAAGTTTATCTGGAGATCGATGCGTTGGATTGGGAACAACAATACAGTCACACTCGCGATGAAACAACGATACAGTCGCTGGCTGTTAAGCTCTATGCCGGCTCCAGACTCACGGCGAGAAGTCTCTGCGAGAAGACTTCTCGCGTACTAACACATACATCCACACCAGGGACTGTATACCGGTATGAATATGGCTACAATTTATTTCTGTATGACATCATACCTTTATATTTTGGTAACATAAAACTTCAATACATATATTAATGATACCCTTATTTATTTAAGTACTGATACGAAATTTAGTCTGTATTTGTTACATTTGCTAACCACCCCCTCCCGCAACCCGCGTAGACCCCGCACTGCAGTTCAAATCAATAACGGTTAAATAACTGTAGAAAGGGGTAATATCGGTACAGAAATTCGTCCGGTGCAAAATTTCAGTATTATAATTTTTACTGGTACTAAACAGGTACTAATCTATTTCTGTGCCAAATTGTATCCAGACCCGTTCAGCTGTTTTGGCGTGATTGAGTATTTCCATCTATCCAAATTCATTATATATAATAAGATTTACAAGTACTCTAAATAAGACGTTCAGATAAATGAGCACATAGCACACACATCTACGCCACGCCACTTGCCACATCGCTCTGAGATATAACAAGAATGTGGATAGTGTTCTCTTTCGAAGACCTTTGAAGCAGGCAAAAATATCAAGGATAGGCGAGAGCGAGAACGAGACGGCGAGAAAGCTATCACACTCACGCTTCTCGGGTGTACTCCTCGGGGCTTCTCGCCGAGTTCGGAACCGCAATTACACACGCGCTACATCAAGCAGCAATACAATCGCGAAGCAGCTGCACCCGTCTATAGACGTTTATTGTAAATGACATGTGTACTTAATTTTATTTTATGACATTAATTATATACTACTAATAATTTTAATTAATTAATTCTAATTAATAGGTGATTGCAAATGCAGGAATGCAGTAGCGCGATTGACAACTACATCGAAACAAAAAGTCGTAGTGTGTAAGGTCTTAAAGAAAAAGAGAATCGGCAAAAATCGGCTATCTTCGGTTCTGTCAAAGGAATCGTCCGAGCACATGAGTAGAGAAGGGAACAGAGGCAAAGCTTTTACTGAGCGTTCAAAATGGATAGCTATTTTAGCAGGGTTGTCCCGAAAAGGTAGATAAAACTATATTTTTATTTAAGTTTTTTAGTCTTTTAAATGCAATGTTTTCACAAATTAAATAGGTATTCTACAAAAACTAAATGAAAAAAAAATTAAGGCCATGTTTTTGTTTTTAACTATACTAAAAAGAAAAAATAATTATAATAATCTTAATTTTTCATCAAATCCTATAAGAACGAACGAATATAAATCATAATTTCAGCCATAGGACGTCCACTGCTGAACATAGGCCTCCCCCAGTGACTTCCAGATTGGCCGGTTGGTAACGGAACAAATGAAAATAAGTTTAAGCAAAATTACAACTCAATCGGATGCCAGCAAATAGCTGAAAAATTGTTTCCAAATTTTGAACACGAAGACTTACATATAAACATTGCAAGCTAAATAACAGCTTCTAATACACATAATTATATTGATTTTTTATTACAATTATTTAATTGATATATGTTTTATTGATAAGAGAATCCAAACACACGAGTTGCGCAACCCTCAGCTTGTGCACTGACCGAGCCGGCGCAAACCGGTTACTAGCCATCGCGGCGCGTACGTGACGGGCAGCCAGTGCTCACGCACACAGCCCCACGCGCTTTTAGTAGTGTACTTATACAGCGCGAACTGTATGAAGCTTTGTCTCTGTTCCTTTCTTTACTCATGTGGTCTGTCTCTTTCTTAACAAGACAGAGACGATTACGAAACCGAAGCTAGCCGATAATAGGGAAACATAGACAAAGCTAATCACAGATAGCGCTAGTGTGTTTGGTCTTGTCAACCGTTGTCAATCAATGTCCACGTAAATGTCAACTTTTTTTTCTAGCTTGATAATATACAGGGTTATTTGTAAAACATCAACAATCTTCTAGGGCCTGATTCTGGTGATCAAATACAACAACTTCTACTATGGGACCAACATAGTGATCTAAAAAAAACTGTTTACTGCGCTTCAAAAATTTTTTGGTATTTGAGCACCAGAATCAGCCCCTAGTAGGTTGTTGATGTTTTACAAATAACCCTGTATATTGGAACACACATACATTGCTCTGATCTTATGGTAAGTAGCTAAAGCACTTGTGTTATAGAAATCAGAAACAACGGCGGTACCACAACACCCAGATCCGAGACAACATAGAAAAGACCCTTTTTTACATTGACCCGATCAAGTATCAAACCCATAAACACAATATACACAATAAGTAATGACTATAATTAATTTAAAACAATAATTATTGTGTTAATTACATTATCAAACTCATTATCCTCTAGAAGTCCATTACTGGACATATGCCTCCCCTATAGAAAGCCACATTCGTTATCAAACTCATAAAGACAATATCATCATCATCATCATTCCAGTCATAAACACAGGCCTCCCCCATTGACTTTCATCGGGGGGGATTGCCAATACTCAGGAGTTAGTCGCCTCTTACGACACGCCTCCTGTTGGCGGTAGGGAAGTGTATTCCTTACGGCCGTCCCCACACGGCACAAAGACAATATACACAATATATATTTGTAGTCGCCTCTTACGACACGCCTCCTGTTGGCGGTAGGGAAGTGTATTCTTTACGGCCGTCCCCACACGGCACAAAGACAATATACACAATATATATTTGTAGTCGCCTCTTACGACACGCCTCCTGTTGGCGGTAGGGAAGTGTATTCTTTACGGCCGTCCCCACACGGCACAAAGACAATATACACAATATATATTTGTAGTCGCCTCTTACGACACGCCTCCTGTTGGCGGTAGGGAAGTGTATTCTTTACGGCCGTCCCCACACGGCACAAAGACAATATACACAATATATATTTGTAGTCGCCTCTTACGACACGCCTCCTGTTGGCGGTAGGGAAGTGTATTCTTTACGGCCGTCCCCACACGGCACAAAGATAATATACACAATATATATTTGTAGTCGCCTCTTACGACACGCCTCCTGTTGGCGGTAGGGAAGTGTATTCTTTACGGCCGTCCCCACACGGCACAAAGACAATATACACAATATATATTTGTTATTGACTATTATTAGTTTAAAACAATAATTACTGTGTTAATTATATATTATTGTATGTTTGACGCAAGTTTGACACACGTTTGACAACTTATATAACATTTAACGTAGTGATTATCTGATCAGTGATAGCAGTAGTAGAATCACTGATTAAGTAATCACTGGCAGACCAAACACAATGCGCCACCTAGCGGGATAGCTGTGCAACGTTTCGACATCAGCCGATTTTCTTGTGAGGTTAACTGTAGCAAATACAGAATGTAGTGAGCCGATACTGAATTACCTCCACCCTCAAACGGACGGACAGACAGACACACAAAAACTCAAATTCTACACACCGATGCAACACTAAACCTTTAAGAGTGCACTCTTCCATGACGCGGCGCCTTTACTGGTGCGAGAGAGAAAACAGCGTGTGAGTGAGATAAACATAGCACTAATAGAAATTACTTTAAATGTTTAAAGTAGGGTTGCAACGAAACTTTGTGTCCGGCTTCAAAAATGCGGAAGTTCCGCAATTGTAACTCTGCCTCCGCAATTTTTAAAGATTTAACGAAATCCAAACGACCGTTTATTTACAAAATGTAGTTTATCTTTTAATTTTGATTACCAATGTAAGTATTTAGTTTCATAAATTGATAATGATCTTTTTTATTTGTCCACCTCTATAATAAAACGCGGCAGATTTTTATCAACTGACAGTTTTATAATAAAAACATAAATGTACAGATGGCGCTAGCATCATGACACAGATTACATATTACTTTATTTCGATGCAATAGTAAGAGTATTATTAACTACACTCTAAAAATTTTACACACCGTATATCGGTAAGACATGTTGATACTAATGACACTAACACCAATTAAATATGTCGGCCAATGCTTTTTATATCTCACATATGTTTACGTAAATAAAAAATATGTTATCTTATCTTATCTTATCTATGCCCACCTCCGTTAACCCCTACTTCCGCGGACTAAGGCCCGGTTAACAAAGCGGAGACGAGACGGAAGGAGCTGTGTTGTCAAATGCAAATACAAATGACAACCCGAGCGGACTCTGCTTTGGTGGAAACCGGGCTTTAGCTCTGCAGTCTACCGCCGCTAAGCTGGCATCCGTTACAACCCTAATTTAAAGTATTTATACAGGGTGAATTTTAGAGCCAGTGCATTGTTACTTCTATATTTTACATTGAAATGTGTTCTAAAGTTTAAAATTTCTTAATCCTCTAAATGTCATCCTTCATAATTTTACAGATATAAATATTTCAGAGAAAGAAATTGTAGTAATACTAACTTCGACCACATACCATATAGAACAGTATTTCAAATCATCTATCTCTGCAACAGATCAGTGATATTTCTAACTATGTATAATGTTGATAAGTTTTGTCAACCCTAGCTTTTACTTAATCGATTTCTACTCTTTATGGTATGTGCTCTATGAGTAAGAATCATAATATTTATATTAGTGTTGCCGCTCGATAGGTCAATATCGATTGTCTATCGATAGCCTATCGATAGTTGAAGGAAAAACGATAGTATCGATAGTTAAAGGAAAAACGATAGTATCGATAGTCTATCGATTCTATCGATACTATAGATAGTATCGATATCTCTTTTACTGCAATTCTATCGGTAAACAGCAATACTATCGATAGTATCGATACTATCGATAGTATTGCTCTTCAATAACGAATAGACTATCGATAGTATCGATTTTAAATAAAGATGTAAATTCTTTGAATTCTTAGGTGGCAATACTATTGAATTAAAGCTCACTATCGATAGTACAAAACTATCGATAGTATCGTTACTATCGATAGTCTTCTCGATATTGAAGAGCAATACTATCGATAGTATCGATAGTTCATTAGTTGGCAGCGATCGAAATTATTGCTTAAGTATTGCTGTTTACCCATAGTATTGCAGTCAAAGTCAAAGTCAAAGTAAAAAATCATTTATTCAATTCAGGACAAAATTGCCACTTATGAACGTCAATAACAACATTATAGGCCCCTAGGGGGCCAGAACATGTCTCCTTATTTTTTTGGGCCCTACTACTTTACTACAGTAACAGAGATATCGATACTATCGATAGTATCGATACTATCGATTGTCCTATCGATCGTATAGATGAATTTAGCGTTCAACTATCGATTGCAAAACTATCGATTTTTCGGCAACACTAATTTATATTATAACATAGCAGTCCACATATTACGTAAAGTATGTAGCGTCTTACACCTTTGTATCAAGAGTAAGTAGTCCGGTATGGATTGTGGGTTTTTTAGTGTGGATTGTAACTTTCTAAGTAGCCTGGTATGGGTTGTGGGTGTTTTAGTGTGGATTGTAACCCTGTAAGTAGCCTGGTCTGGGTTGTGGGTGTTCTAGTGTGGATTGTAACTTTGTAAGTAGCCTGGTAAGAGTTGTGGGTGTTCTAGTGTGGATTGTAACTTTGTAAGTAGCCTGGTATAAGTTGTGTGTGTTCTAGTGTGGATTGTAACTTTGTAAGTAGCCTGGTATAAGTTGTGTGTGTTCTAGTGTGGATTGTAACTTTGTAAGTAGCCTGGTATAAGTTGTGTGTGTTCTAGTGTGGATTGTAACTTTCTAAGTAGCCTGGTATGGGTTGTGGGTGTTCTAGTGGGGATTCTAACTCTGTAAGTAGTCTGGTATGGGTTGTGGGTGTTTTAGTGTGGATTGTAACTCCGTAAGTAGCCTGGTATGGGTTGTGGGTGTTTTAGTGTGGATTGTAACTCTGTATGTAGTCTGGTATCAGTTGTGGGTGTTCTGATGTGGATTTAAAGTACTCTGTTGTGAATTTAAGTTTGTTAAGCTTAAATACCATTTATAGCGGCACAGGATCATAATGACTGAAGACAGTTCATCATAGATGCATCATAAACGGGATCACGATCCTTAGGAACCAACTATAGAGAAGCTAAAAAGATTTAAATTTTCCCCTTTGCCACCCTATATACTCACTTGGCGAGCGGCGAGGCGGCCCGCTCGGCGGGGTCGACCCGTTCGTCCAGTCCCCGATGGACCGACACGGCATCTAACTCCTCCAGGTGGATAGATTGTAAGTATTCCGGCGTGGTCAACTGTTCTGGGGTCGCTTTTTTGAAACTGTAAAAAAAAAAGATTTTTTGAGATGACGAAATCCTTTTTTTTCTTCGTTTATCAGGTAGGTCATCAAAAAGTATTGGACACGTATTTTTTTTTTAAAAGTATTATAGAGATACTAGCTGTTGCCCGCGACTTCGTCTGCGTGGTCTTTAGGGGTATGAAAAATAGATGTTGGCCGATTCTCAGACCTACTCAATATGCTCACAAAATTACATGAGAATCGGTCAAGCCGTTTCGGAGGAGTACGGGAACGAACATTGTGACACGAGAATTTTATATATAAGATATTTTTTTGAAATGTCGCATGACGTCACGTCTAGGTGAAATTTTTACTTAGAAGTGACGTCACGAGCCCCCACTCCCGAACTTTGACACGATTTATTATCATTTTTTGGTTGACTGATAGATGCAAAAACAAGTGTCCATTACTTTTTGATAATCTTACTGACGGACTAAATAGAATTTAATTTTCTTTACCCAGTCGTCATCCCTATTGTTGCAATTATAAGGGGCGATTCATATATTACGTCAAGCAAAATTTTGTCATTTTAGAGCCCCAATGTCACATCTTTTCTCCTCTTTTTAATATGCACTATCATGTTTGGCAAAAAAAAAAACATACAAAAAGCTCTGTCTCTTAAATTGCGTTATTTATCTCAATAGTAAATACTATAAATTCACAATCATTTTTTAATTACTTTGAATTAATAAATATTTAGTCAAAATACTATTCTAAGAAAAGACTACTGTTGCGAAAACATTTTAAAATTCAAGAAATGTTTGGATAGTATTGCTTGGTCGGAGATATATTCAGAATCTAACATAAACAACGCATTTGGGGGTTTTCATGAATTACTATGTTTGTTTTATAACCTCTGCTTCCCAAAAATAAAAATAAAACTTAATAGTATAAATAAAAACAAACAAAGTTGGATAAGCAGAGGCATAAAAAGGAGTTGTAAGACAAAAAGATCACTCCGGTGCAGTTACTACAAAAATAAATCTCTGACTAACAAAAATAATTATATGAAATATTCAAAAGTATTAAAAAGATGCGTTAATAATTCAAAAAAGAATTCTAATACAAGATTTATAAATCAGAGCAAAAATAAATATAAAGCAGCATGGGCAATAGTTAAAAATGAAATCAGCAGCTCAAAAAAACAAAATGACATCCACGAAATAAAAAATAATAATCAAACCTTGACCAATCCCTTTGACATAGCATCAGCTTTTAATCACTATTTTATAGAATTAAATAGGACTGACATTTGTACTACGAAAACACAGACACAGAAAGCAAATACTGTAACAGTATCCAACTCAATGTTTCTTCGGCCTATGTCGAAAGAAGAGGTCAAAAGAGAAATAATGAGTTTAAATAACACCACATCTGAAGGGTTCGACGGAGTTAGTACTAAAATAATTAAAGCATGTGTAGAGGAATTAGCTCCGATTATGACTTACCTAATTAATCTGTCATTTGCTTGTGGTACTTTCCCCGAACTATTAAAAGAATCGGTTGTCAAGCCACTTTATAAAAAAGGTGAAAGAAACGACATTAACAATTACCGCCCAATTACATTGATTTCTATTATATCAAAAATTTTCGAGAAGTGCCTATACAAGAGACTACTAAACTACTGCAACGCGTTTAACATAATTAAAAATGAACAGTTCGGCTTTCAAAGGCAAAAATCAACAACCCTGGCCATTTTTTGTCTTGTAAATACAGTCCTAACAAGTCTCAATGCTGGACACCTGACAACGGGTTTATTTTTTGACCTTTCGAAAGCCTTCGATTTTGTGAATCATAACCTTCTTCTACAAAAGTTAGAAAACATTGGAATAAGAGGCCCTACATTGCAGTGGATATCTTCTTACTTGGATAATCGATGTCAGCGCGTGGTTATTAATAAAATAATTAAAGATGAACTAATACCTTGTCTGTCTTGCTACAAACACATCGCATCTGGCATTCCCCAAGGAAGTGTACTGGGTCCGCTCTTATTCATATTATACATAAATGACATAATAGAAGCAACCAATCATAAGTGCATTTTATTTGCTGATGACATTTCAATAATTGTGACATCTGAGAAAAATAATAGTGACGCAGTAATTAATCATCAAATCGAAATTAATAAAACTATTGACAACATTATGGAATGGCTTGATAAAAATGACTTAAAACTAAATCTTAATAAATCTAACTTTATACAATTTAATAAATCTAAACATATCAAATACAATTTTACACTTAACATTGAAAAAATCAAAGAAATTACACATACCAAATTTCTAGGTGTCATTATTGATCAAGACCTAAATTGGAAGTTACACATCGATGACCTATGCAGTAGAGTTAATCGTTTCGTCTACGCACTCAATAAAATTAGAAAAGTGACTAACAGCCAAACAGTCATCACTACGTACCACGCGTATATAGCATCTCTTCTACGCTATGGGGTTATTATATGGGGAAATAGTACAGAAAGGAATAGAGTGTTTATAGCACAAAAGAAATGCATCCGAGCTTTGTGTGGAATCCCACCCGGCGAGTCTTGTAGACAGGCGTTTTTTGAGCTTGGCTTGCTCCCTTTACCTGCACTGTACATTTATGAAATTTGCTGTTTTGTGAAAAAACAAAATGAATTATTTATGAAAGCAAAGGACACAAACGCAAGACTTAAAAGAGACCCTAATAGACTGGTACATCGTGTCATTGGAAAATCTGCTAAATACAGAAACAGTTGTGTTTCGATGTGTATTCGAATATACAACAAAATTCCACATGACATTAAAAAACTTAAAATGAATTTATTTAAAGCAAGATTGTATAATTGGTTAATTAATCAAAAAATCTATGACATTAAAGAATTTATTGACCGTAAGGTTTAATTTGACTATTAGTAGATTTATTTGACCATTAAGATTGTATTGTTTTAAGTGTTTAGTTTAGTTTGACATTGATAATTTTTGAATGATTTTAACTTAATTTAAAGCTTACATTTTATATTCATATACAAATTTTAACGCCTGAATAATTAATGTTTGCATGCTGATGATTTGGCAAGACATGTGCACACTATTTTGTAACATCTTTTATACCATGTACTTATGCAAATAAAGAATACTATTACTATTACTATAATGACTTCATTTTGAGCTAAATACAAGTGACGTCACAACTATGCATTCCCACACAAAATCTATGAAGATATCGCGTTTTAACAGCTTATAAAGATTAAGTCAATTGATTGGCAGTGTTATCTCTTTAAATTATAAATACGAGTACATTTTTCTTCCAACATCCAATTTACAAAAAGCCAGTGCATAAAATGATAAATAATTTATTTCCAAGAACATGGTAACACGAGATCTTAGAGCTATGCACAAGTACAACATATTCTGCCCTTGGTTTAGGCGTAGAAATGTTAATGTTACAAAATCTGCTATTAAATTATTATTAAATTATACATTATTATTAATTGAAATTATTTTTTCATGAGTCGTCAGTTAACAGTCAAAGGTACAATCGTTTATTTTTGTGTCCATAAATTCTTTATTAGAGTAAAAGCATTCCCGTAGAAGCCAATTATTTAAAACATATTTTAGTTTGAAACTCAAACTCAAACTCAAAATCTTTATTGCGTGTCACATGGGTTTACAGTTGACAGTAGTGGGGTTTAAGTACATGTGACGCCCTGTAAGGGCGTTGCAACGATTAAATATTGTAATATGTTAAATTAAATTGCAATTTTATTATAATATAACATGCTGATCTTATGAGACATGATAGTGAAAATTCTACTTTTTTGTTAGTAGAAGTCATCCTCAAAAAATTCTGCTATGCTGTAGTAGCTTTTTTGTATGAGAAGCTTTCTCAGTTCGCTTTCAAATTTTATGTTGTGGTCGATATTTTTAATGGAATTTGGGACGTGGTTATAAATTTTAATCAACATTGAATGTGGGGCCGTAGAGAATAATTTAAGTTTAGTAAAAGGTATTTTAAGCTTGTTTTGGTATCGGTTATTGCGTCTTATAATTTTGATTGGGGAATATAGGTCTTGATGTTTTTTGACAAATTTACAAGCTTCGAAGATGTAAAGGCAAGAAAGGGTTAGTATATTTTTTGTATTTGTTTGTTGAGCGGTAAGGCTCTAACTTTTCTAGGTGCACTTACGTTTTGAGCAATAAACTTGAGCAGACTACAGAAACGGAACTCATCGCCATTGCAGCTGACGCCATCCAAGGCTGCGAACAAATAGGAAGTTACAATTAACATACTTCATTTATAAACTAGAAAATACATCATCGTCATAAGCCTTCGGATGTCCACTGCTGGACATTCCTTCCCAACAAAATGCTTACAAAATGTACGCAACACGCACTGCTCAAAGACTTTAGTCTTTAGGCTCTGGGGGATGTCGGACGAGAAGATATCACGTAGTTTCCCAAACGCTGCCCAACCGAGTTGGATTCGAAGTTGGAAGTTGGACCAACCTAGACGGATCGACTGTCCTAGACAAATATATTCGTCTTTCTTCGTCTCGTAAATAAACTAATCATCATCATCATCATCATGTCAGCCATAGCACATCCACTGCTGAACAAAGGCCCCCCAATGACTTATCATCGGGGGGGGATTGCCAACACTCGCCACGCTTGGAAGGCTGGTTGGCAAGCGCAGTTTGTTTTTATAATACTTCGCACGCAGACGCTGCTACCCGTCTCGTGCTACAGGAAATAGTCGCCTCTTACGACACGCCTCCTGCTAGCGGTGGGGAGGTGTATTCTTTTCGGCCGTCCTCACACGGCACAAATAAACTATGCTTACCTGTAACTGAAGTCCATAGGCCGCGAAAGCCCCACTCGCCAAGGGTATCCCGAGGAGATTGTAGACGGAAGCGAACAGGAAGTTCAGTCGGATCCGACGAACCGTCGTCCTGGATAGCTCTAAGCACGCCACCACGTCTAGTAGGTCGTTCTGTGGAGAATATTGCCTATATTAGGTTGCTGACGCGTTATACAAGGTTGCTGACGCGTTAGACAAGTTACTGACGTGTTATACATGATAACTGATGTGTTACACAAGGTAACTGACGTGTTTTACAAGTTACTGACGTGTTGTAAAAAGTAACTGACGTGTTATACAAGGTTAGTGACGTGTTATATAAGTTATAAGTCTCATCGCTGGGACCCGCCGCGCAAGCGCCGCCCACCACAGTTTGCTGCCCGCCCCGGGAGGCGTAACACCGCTTGACCAATACGCTCCGCGCACCCCGTCATCGGCTGCGCTGACGTCGGTAAGAAGCCTTGCCCACTTGTGATTCATATATCCCGTACACTTCTGTTGCCCTGGTACAATATGACTGAGCGGCTTAGCGAAAATATGGATCCAGAGATGTCGCTGTGCGTCTCGGAAGACGAAAAAACTCCACCAAATTTTGTTACACAACGTACGCAGCAAAGATTGATCCAACATTCGGATAGTATAAGACAGGATCAATTTATGGACCTAAAAGCAGAAATGGCCAAGTTAATGGCAGTCACGAATAAACAAGCTAAAGATCTCAATGACCTTACTTTAACACTTAAAGAGGTTCGTCTGTCAAACCAGAATATTGAGAGTTCGCTTACGTTATTAACCGCTCAGAACGAAGAGTTCAAGAAACAAATTGTAGCCCTACAAAATCATGCAAAGGAAGACAGGGAGTATATAATGTACTTGGAAAACAAACTGGAGGACCTGCAAATCTCAACCCGCAAAACATCTTTTGAGCTAAAAAATGTTCCTAAGAAACAAATTGAATCCAAGCAGGATCTGATTGACATGACGATACAACTTTCAGAGACCATTGATTGTAAAATAAACAAGACTGACATTAAGGACATTTACAGGGTGCGTGGGAAAAAACCAGAACAGAAAAATACTCCCATTATTGTGGAAACAAACTCTGCATTGTTAAAAACTGACTTTATGAATATGGCGAAGGCATTTAACATTAGAAATAAAACTAAGATTTGTGCTAAACATCTAGGCTTTAAAACCAACGAAGACACCCCTGTCTTCCTCTCTGAGCACCTGACCGCTAAAGGCTCACGTCTATTCTTTTTAGCTAGAGACTTAGCAAAATCAAAAGGCTTTAAGTACTGTTGGACTGCTTACGGTAAAGTGTACGTGCGTAAAAATGAACTCTCACCTATTATCTTGGTTAGAGCCGAGGAGCAAGTTCACCAGCTGCTAAAGGAGAAGTGACTAGCTTTGTATATCCTAGGTCTGTTATTTTGTATTTTTTGTATTATCCTTGCGATTATTGCGCACTCACTGTTTGTTCCAATTTTGTTAGAAATGCGATTGCATAATATTTTATCACTGTATTTGCTATATGCGTGCAACACACACAAACACATTACTTCGTACATATACAAATATTCTTTACACATACACTCACATTATACACAATACCTCACCCAATTGATTACACTATTCCCTAATAAGCACTCTTTACAGATAATAACACGTACATACAAAAATACACATACTAACATATGTCCTAAATCATCATATCTCAGTCACAAAAAAGACATTTCTATTGTAAGCTTTACATATTATTATTATTTTGAGTCGTCCTCAACCACATATTTGACGCTTTGCGAATTGACGTATTTTTGCCTATTTTTATTTCCTTATGAATAATATAATAAACTCACTTCAAGAAATAGACAGAATAGAGATGGCACGGTCTTTGGAATGCGACGTGGAGGAATTTAAAGACAGTGTTAATGTAAATAATAATGACTTTACAGTGATATCTCAAAATATACGAAGATTGCAACCTTGATGATTTTATGTTAACTTTGTCTAGTTTCAGCTTTGATATTGATGTAATTGTTCTGACGGAGTGCAGACTTAACTGTAACAAACCTCTGCCTGTACTGCCAAACTATTGCTCCTATTTTACTGAGTGTAGGCTAAACCAAAACGATGGTGTCGTAGTGTATGTAAAGGATGCCATAAAACACAAAATCAGGGAAATACATTTAAAGCAGGCATCTTGTTTGCAGCTTGATATACTAAATAACATAATTCTGTGTGTTTATAGATCACCATCAGTTACAAACGCTGATGATTTTATAAATTCATTAAATGTACACCTAAGCTCTGTAAAATCATTTAATAATATCTTTATCACAGGTGATATTAATATCAACATAGCTCTCAAGCCCATAGAACCACCCCAAGAACAGAAAAATCGACTTAATTATTTGAACATGTTATCGGAGCACGGTATATTGGCCGGCCACACTATCCCTACTAGGGAAAAGAACTGCCTAGACCATATAATGCTGAACATAAATAAGCTCAAAGTACAGGCATCTATTGTTGTATTACACACGACCACTACTGACCACTTTGCGGCTTTTCTCTTACTCTCAAACACTAAACCGAAGCTTTTTGTATCTAAATTAAAAATATCCACGGACTTTGACAAAGCTCTAGATCACCTAAAAAATCAAAACTTAGACAAATTACTACAATGCGATGACCCCGATTTAATAACTAATCAGTTGATTTGTATACTTACCGACTCATTAAAAGAACACACAGTAACCACAACTATACCTAAAAAATGTCGTATCTTAAAACCTTGGATCACACCTGGTATTTTGCGCTGTATAAGAAACCGTAATAAGCTACAAAAACAAGCACGTGGTGAGCCTCATAATGAAATAATCACAATTACATACCGGAGGTATAGAAATTATTGTAACAATCTCATAAAAAGGTTAAAAAGAGACTATGAGAGAGAGTTATTGGCTAAATCTGTCAATAATAACAAACAATTATGGAAAAATATCAAAGCTATTACTCACACAAATAAACTCAAGACTTTAAATACAGAACTTCTCAATATTACTGATAACCCGATAGCCTCTGCAAACTGGGTAAACAACTATTTTTCTAATATTGGTAAACGGCTTGCAGAGCAGATTGAATATGTTGAAAGTGACTCTAACTCTTACCTTCAAAACTTACCTAAACAAGCAAACTCCTTCGTACTTCTGCACACCGATCATTATGAGGTTAATAACATTTTGATGAACCTAAAATCTGATAGTTCTCCAGGCTGGGATAATATCCCGACTGCATTTCTCAAGCATGCAAAAGAAGTTATCATTCCTATCATAACTCACCTAGCAAATATTTCCTTTGATCAAGGAATATTCCCAGCTTCCCTAAAGCAATCAATGATTACTCCGGTTTACAAGACTGGGGATAGAGATGACGTAGGCAACTATAGACCTATATCGGTGCTACCTGCTTTATCCAAAATACTCGAAAGACTAATCAATCTTAGATTAATTGCCTACTTGGAAAAGTATGAGGTCTTATCTTCTTCCCAGTTTGGTTTCAGACAAGGAAAGTCGACCGAAGATGCAGTCTCTGCTCTAAGCTCACTGGTAGTAGAAGAAATGGATAAACATAATAAATGCATGGCAGTATTCTTGGACTTGAGGAAAGCGTTCGATACGGTCTCTTTCCTCATTCTTGTACACAAGCTGGACAGAATCGGTGTCAGGGGTGTTCCACTAAAATTACTCTCGGACTACCTTGCAAATAGAAATCAGAAGGTAAAACTAGAAAATTGTACTAGTGATTGCACTAATGTGTCGTTTGGTGTCCCGCAGGGGAGTGTTCTTGGCCCCACGTTGTTCCTAATTTATCTTAATGACTTATGTGATATGACCTTTGAATGTGCCAAAATATTCTCTTATGCGGATGACACTGCCGTCGTTTTCACCGGAAGAACCTGGAACAGTGCTAAAAAGAATGCAGAGAAAGGTCTTGAGCAAATAGGAAAATGGCTGCGATATAATCTCCTTACGCTCAATACGGCCAAAAGCTGTTATATATGCTTTAGCATTTATAACAACACTCAACCAGACAGATTTTGCTGTGAGGATACATCGCTGCCATACCAAAACGGATAGACAAGATTGTCATTGCCCCACTGTACAAAAAGTAGCTGAAGCTAAATATTTGGGAGTGTGGTTGGATCAAAGACTGTCTTGGTATACTCAGCTTGAACGTGTGACTCAGAGAATAAGAAATCTCACATGGATTTTTAAGATGTTGAGACACGCGGTACCTAAGACGGATTTGAGGGTGGGGACTGAGGATAGGGGTCTTCTAAGGGATATATATGTATCCCTGGTACAGTCTGTTCTAGCTTACTGCTTGCCTGTATGGGGAGGTGCAGCTAGGACGCGCTTTCTTGACGTGGAACGTGCGCAACGTAGTTTGATAAAGGTAATGTATTTTAAAAAACGAAGGTTTTCAACTGAAAAACTTTATCAAACTACCCGAATTCCTTCAATCCGTAAGCTTTACATTATAAATACAATACTTAGTAAACACAAAACCCTGAATTTCGATGCCACTAATGCTGCAAGAAGGAGGCATAAGTTGGAAACCCTCAAGTGTAATTCTGTTTTTGCTTCTAGACAATACAAAGCTCGCTCGGCCTACCTCTACAAAATGATAAATAAAAAGCTAAACTTATATACTAAAACATATCGCGACTGTAAGAAGTGCTTACAGATATGTCTAGAAGATAAAACTTATGATGATCTTGAGGCATTACTCATTAAAATTAAATAGTAACGGGAAACACACACACACACACACACGCACACACACACACACACACACACACACACACACACACACACACACACACACACACACGCACACATGCACGCACACAAATGCACGCTAAAAATGTAACTTTTCAAATCATTTAATTAACTTTAAACTAATAAACTGTACATTCTTCTAAAAACGACCTTAATTAATGGAAGAGCGCTGCTCTCTGATACAGGCTCAATAGCTTAAAAGGGGGCTACGGTCACTAATATAATATAATGTACCCATTATTATGAAATAAATATTATTTATTATTATTATTTTATTATTATTATTATTACTGACATGTTGTACAAGGTAAATGACGTGTTATACAAGGTTAGTGACGTGTGAAGTGTAATACAAGTTACTGATGTGTTACACAAGGAACAAGTTAGTGACATATTATACAAGATAACTGACGTGTTTTAGAAGTTACTGACGCATTATACAAGGAACTGTTGTATTATACAAGTAAGTTACATGTAATACAAGGTGACGGACGAGGCGAACCGGAATACTATGGCGTTATAGAATAGAATAGAATAGAATAGAATATTTATTTATTTGCTTAAGACACAGTATAAAAGCTGTTACAGAGTTAGAGTGGATTGTGCACAGGGATACTGACGCATTTGAGGGAATACTTACACGATATATAGGGTTACTGATGTATTATACAAAATGATTAAGGTATCACGTGTCGCATATTACAAAGGTACCCATTATACAGGGTTACTTACGCATAGTCAAAAGTGTAGCTTACCCTCATGAGAACTAAGTCGGCGGCTTCGACAGCGACGTCGGTTCCGCTGGCGATGGCGATGCCTACGTCGGCCTGCGCTAGTGCGGGCGAGTCGTTCACGCCGTCGCCCACCTGGGGGCGAGAGCATACAGGGTTGTGCTTGAGACAAGTTTTTTTGTTAATTTATTTTATTTATTTGTTTTTTTACTGCACAGCTACGGAGAACAAACTGAAAGACATAAGCAACATTAATACTCAGTGTTAAGTCTGTGCTACGATTAAAGCCGAGCACAACATTTACATAAAAAAGATAAACATAAACAATCAATATTTTACATTTTTAATACAAACTCACATTTATAAATAGAGAATCAGACAAAAAAGGTCCAGTTCAGTTTAATCTCGAGAAAAAGCACTTTCAATGAAAAACTTTAAATCTAACTTTATAAATTAAATTCAATAGGACAAGATAAAACTAGCTTTGTCTGGTCAAAGTTAGGATACCATAGCTTAGTAAATCTCCTGTGCGCAGGAGTTCAGGGTTTAAGTCCCGGGCAAGATAGCATTTATAATACTTACAAATACGTAAAAATACATGAATTATAATAAAAGAGAAGCTAGTTGATCTCTAATAATGCTATTACGGGACTTAGTAGACTGTTTGCTCACCATGGCGACTTTCTGCCCTTGTTCCTGGAGTTTCTGTATTTTCGCCACCTTGTGCGAGGGCAGCACTTCTGCGTACACCTTGTTTATGCCAACCTGACGAAAAAATAACGTGTGTATATTAATTACACTTGGTTACTTAGTATTGCTTTGGGGGGGAATACAATGTCCCACCGACAACAGGAGGCATGTCGTAAGAGGCGACTAATTCCTGTAGCACGAGGCGGATAGCACCGTCTGCGTGCGAAATCTTATAAAAAACTGCGCTCAACCACCCGCCTGCCTAGCGTGGCGAGTATTGGCTATCCCCTCCGGTGATAACTCATTGGGGGAGGCCTTTGTTCAACAGTGGACGGCTTATGGCTAAAATGATGATGATGACTTAGTATTATTCATGGTTACTGAAGGATCATAATTCATAGTGGGACAAATGTTTGTGTGATGAGCACGAGCATTTGTACCTAGGTCATGGATGTTATGATAATGATAATGATAATGATGAATAATTTATTTCCAAGAACATGGTAACACAAGATCTTAGAGCTATGCACAAGTACAACATATTCTGCCCTTGGTTTAGGCGTAGAAATGTTAATGTTACAAAATCTGCTATTAAATTATACATTATTATTAATTGAAATTATTTTCTCATGAGTCGTCAGTTAACAGTCAAAGGTACAATCGTTTATTTTAGTGTCCATAAATTCTTTGTTAGAGTAAAAGCATTCGCGTAAAAGCCAATTATTTAAAACATATTTTAGTTTGTTGAGCGGTAAGGCTCTAACTTTTCTAGGTATTTAAGTATTTAAGTATGTTTAATACGTTATCTAGTCGCCATAGCACACACTTGGGGCTAGATAACTGGTGTTATAATGTGTGATAGTTAATTTAGAGTTACTAATGATTTAGATGCGGGTAAATAAAGTTACTGATGCATTATACAATATTACTGACGCGTTGTACAATATTATTGATGTATTATTTATAATTATACAGGCCCATGGCTACAGCAGGTGATTCTGCTATCATTAGTCATTTCTTAAGGCATTAGTACTGAAAAGCAGGATTACAAAGAGTGACTGACATTTATACAGGAAATCCCTGAAAGTATGGAACTATGGATCAAATCGAACAGGCGTATAGCGTGGGTCATTCTCGTACTTTTGGCTCTATAAATGTAGGTTCCATTATCAAAGTTATCATGAAAAGTTTTACGATTTGTTAAATACTTCCAGGGACACCCCGTATAAAGCAACTGGTATAACGTATAAACTATGGTTACTGACGCATTATACAAGGTCACTGGTGCATTATATATCGTTGCTGACGCATTGTTCGTGGTTACTGACGCATTATTCAAGATAGATAGATAGATAAACTGTTTATTTGCAACACAAGCACACTTTATAATACATTTTACAATAAATTAGAAAAAAATATTTAGTAACATCATTAACACTTAAGTCCACTCTTTAACAAGGTGGTAACTAATAATAACAATAATACTGGTGCATTATACATCTTAGCTGACGCATTGTTCATAGTTATTGACGCGTTATACATAGGTACCGAGTACATGTATGTACAAGGGCTATGCTCGGTGTTTCCTTGCGAGATCGAATCAGAAATGAGCAGATCCGTAAAAAAACAAAAGTCGCTGACATAGCCCAACGGATTAGCAAGCTGAAGTGGCAGTGGGCGGGGCACATAGCACGTAGAACTGACCAATCAACCGGCCAATCTAAAAGTCATTGAGGGAGGCCTATGTTCAGCAGTGGACGTCCTATTGCTGAAACGATGATGATGACTGAGTACATACCTGTCTGGCTATAGCGACTGCTGTCTTCCTGTTGTCACCAGTCAACAGACACACTTCCAGGCCCATTTTCTTAAGGCAGTAAACCGCTAGGTGCGCTTCGGGCTTCACTTCGTCCGACACGCCTATTGTGCATACTAGCTGATCTGAAAAAGGGAAAAGATTTTAAGTTGTAACAATTCCTTTAACCATGATATTGGAAAGGAGTACCACAGGGTTGTCTATTTGGTTAATGATTCTATACCAATCTATGACTGTGACTGTGGATAGATGGAATGACCGATATCTTCTTCAAGGAAGGGACTGCTTCAGGGCTCGCTACTTGGTCCATTGTGATAAATTAATCTAATTTACTACTGCCCTCCCGACTAATTCCTGCAGCACGAGTAGAGTTGTAAATTGACGGTCATATGCTATAAGCGTCCGTCATTTATGACAAATGCTTGGTCACATTGGACATTTATTGTCACGATGGTCACATATTTTTTATTTTAGTATAAATTAACAAAATAAGAATCCCACTAAAGTAAGTCTTAAATGTTAAGTATTTAACAATTAAAACATACAATAAAACATGTAGTTGGATCTGGATTACGTAAGGTGCAATTTGGCAAATGAAATGTCGTGAAGGTGTTTAACATTATTTATATAACAGTTTTTGCAGATTTTAGAAATTTCATTTCGTTATAGATCATTACTACTAAAGTCTCTCTCTTATAATAATGCACTTATTTGTGACCAAATGATTTTTTTTCATAGTTTGACAATAGAATTGAATGTGACGTTAGTGACAATAAATGTCCAAAATGTCCGGTCACATTGAGAAAATGACCAATTTGCTCGGTCATATTGGTCAGACATTTATAACGTGACGGACACTTTACAACTCTAAGCACGAGAGAGGCAGCAGCGTCTGCGTGTGAAATATTATAAAAAACTGCGCTCGCCAACCCGCCTGCCAAGCGTAGTAGTAGAAGCGCTAGTATTGGCAATCCCCCCTTTTCGGGGAGGCCTATGTTCAGCAGTGGATGTCCTACGGCTGAAATGAAGAAGATGATGACTACTGCCCTCTTCCTTAAAGAAGCCACTCCTTAGGGTTCTCTACTTGGTATTTTATTGTAAATCAATTTGCTTCACTGATCGCTGACAGTAGCTACATTAGCTCTTTAAAGAAAGTAGGGCTCTCTACTTGGAAATTGAAATAGTATTTATTGCATAAAATATGGTAATACAGGTTGTTGCAGTAATATTGTCCGCATATTTTACCGCAATTCGGCATGCATTTGTTTCACATTTTACCCCAGGCAATTAAATTTACCAATAAAAGACACTTGACATAAAATTAGAGCAATAATAAGTAATAATTGATTTTATTAATAAAATAAGCAAAATGTCCCAAACGAAAAATCCTACGGTTATTAAATAACCATAAAGATAACAAAAATAAAATAATAATAACTAAAAAGATCTATCATTGTAAATAAATCTACTTGATTGCAGCAGATTGATTAACAATATACAATAATAGCGGTTACGACAGCCTTAAAAAAGGAGTGCTTCAGGGCTCTTTACTTGGACCATTATTGTATTTTACTCACCGTTAATAGGATCTAAGATCGAAAGGCTCTATACTTAGCAAGGATCGAAACCGGTTGATATTTATTTCAGAATGTATTAGACCCATTTCTAATATTTGATAGCAGTTGTAAAGATTTGACTATAAAACTGAATTTGCCATAGCTTTTAAGTCGGTATTTGGAGTGTGTGATAGTTAATTTAGCGAAAACCTTTATTATTCCGGTTAAGGTTCCAAAGTAAAATAACCGGTTTCCGATCCCTGATACTTAGACCCTTATTGTATATCAAATTATATGTTGCACTCAGAGTCGACTTGATACTAAAGTTGTCGCTAAGGGAAAGATTACCTCAGGGCTTTGTACTTGGACCATTAGTATTTTAATGTCATGTCACACTCACCGTTGATAGCAGCTAGAACCGCCGTCCTGCCCAACTCTTCATCCCTAATTAGAGCTTCTAGCACCGACCGGGGTACTGACACTCCGTTTCTACTCATCCATTCCCTATTTCCTATTAGCACAACTTGTTCTACTTCCTGTTGACAAAAAAATAATAATAATACAATTAGGTACTTGTGGCTCAGTGGCGGCTTTAATAGTAACTACCAAAGTGAAGCCACCTACGCTGCGGTACTGATTGGATGGGCGACCATTCCTACCATGTTTAGTGACATTTATAACAAGCATCTCCGTGCTTCGGAAGGCACGTTAAAAGTTGGGCCCGGCTAATATCGCTTGATACTAGCCGCCTAGTCAGAGGCCTCAGGGCGGCTTAATAACATCTGACAGTAAGGTTAAGTCACTTGCTTTACAACACCCCCCAACCCCAGCCTAGACCCGCGAGGTAGAGTATGGCCCACCCCACATCATAGTTGAGTTGAGGCCTGTGCCCTGCTGTGGGACGTATATAGGCATACGTTATCTTATAATACATATACTGGAAAATTTTATTGACTGGTACCTCGTAACAAATGATGTTAATTCCTTACTTCCAGACCATGGCATTAGGCGTATTGTCTGGCTTATATTTATTCACACAACCTGTACGTTTACATGATAAGGTATCTATACACCCCATTTTAAGGGGATTCCCATGATTCCCCAATAGTAAAATCATCATCAGTAATCATTTATACATTTGGACACCATAAGTTGTAGACTTTCGTCTTTAGGCACTGAGGGATTTAGGTTTAAGAATGGAGGCCACGGACCGGCAAGCGCGTAGGACGTCCACCCACAACGTGGACAGACGACCTGGTAAAGGTTGCAGGAAGCCACTGGATGTAGGCCGCTTCCATTCGGCCAAACTGGAAGTCACTAGGACAGGCCTATGTTCAGCAGTGGACGTCATAATAATGATAATGATGATCACAAACCTCCCCCTCATTGTCAGTCTTGATTAAGGTGTGCAGCCTGGCGGCCGCCTGCGCCGAGCTCAGGGCTGCGTCCCCGTCACTCGCCAGCACTTCTATGCACACGCCGTGTAGCTCGAACGAGTTGCCAGCCCTGGGGAGAAATCAAAATCTAATAAATGAATATTGGATAACATCACATACATTGGGCAATTTACAACCTTCGACCCCGAGACTCGTTAAAAGAACTGTTCAAGGAAATTAATATACTTACTGTGGCCTCTCAATTCATTTATGACAATATTATGTACATTCGCAAAAACCTGCATCTTTTCCCTAAGAAAAGTGACAAACATAATTTTAATACCCGAATAAAGATAAACTTGCTGTTTCAAATTTCAGACTGCATAAAGTGAGTAATTCGTTCATGGGGAAATGTATTCGCTTTTTTAACAAATTACCACAGTCTATTGTTGAACTAACCATGTTTGAGTTTAAATCGCATGTTAAGATTATTTTGATGAAAAAGGGTTATTATACTGTTAATGACTATTTAAATGACAAAAATGTCTGGAATTAAATACTGCCCTGCTCGCATAGGTATACATTATTTTCTTTTCCTTTTTTTTTGTGGCTGCTAGTGGTGACTGAGTTTGTTCCGGCGTTTCTTCTCAGCACTTGCCAGATTGTCTGTGTCTTGTCTCGAAGCGCTAGTACGGCCCAAAAAATAAGGCGACATGTTCTGCCCCATATGGGCCAATAATGTTATTATTGACGTTCATAAGTGGCAGTTTTCTGTCCTAAACTGAATAAATTATTTTTGACTTTGACTTTGACATTGCCCTGATCCAATGGTAAGTAGCCGAAGCACTTGTGTTACAGAAATCATAAGCAACGACGGTACCACAACACCCAGACTCGAGACAATATAGATAAGATATTTTTAGGCTAGGCAGGCAGGAATCGAACTCGGGACCTCAAAGATAGCAACACCAATGTCCGGTATGCTCGCCTCTCGTCAAAATTACTTTACTGTGCAACAAAATATATTAATAAGTATCGGGTTATTGTTGTCATTCATTATTATATCAAGCTTGCTAATCCGTTGGGCTATATCAGCGATTGTTGTTCGTTTGCGGATCTCCACATTCCTGATACGATCTCGCAAAGAAACGTCGTAAAGGTCAATCAATAAAAGTTATTAGGGGAGGCCTACGCTCAGCAGTGGACGTCCTATGGCTAAAAATGATGATGATGATGATGATGATGATGATGATGATGATTATATCAAGGAAAACATTACGATTTGAAAAAAAAATTCAACTGGCCCCAACACACTTGGGGTTGTATTATACCCCAGATTATTTAACTTTAAAAAACAACTTACTTGGCCTGATTTAGAAGGTTCTTCAGCGAAGGTATCTCGACGTGGTGGTCCCTGCGCGTGCGCAGCCTGGCCCTGAGGCCGCAGCCCGGGGCCGCCACGAACCCCACGCACTTGAGCGGGGTACTGTCCCCTAATACTGATGTACACCACTTCACTATAGCTGTTGACAAATATTATTTATAAGCACAGAAAACGTTTATTTGACACACACGAAAGAAAAATACATAAAACAATAAATGTAAATACAAATAAATATTGCACAACATCATTACATTGCTCTGATCCTATGATAAGTAGCTTAAGCACTCATGTTACAGAAATCAGAAACAATTGCTGAGCGGGAACCTATTTGACACACAGATACCTTTAAGACGACCTCAATAGCCGATAGGCGAGTATACTGGACTTGGTGTCGCTATCTCTGAGGTCCCGGGTTCGATTCCCGGTCGGTCAATGTAGAAAAAATATTTTTCTATATTGTGTTGGGTCTGGGTGTTGTGGTACCGTCGTTGTTTCTGATTTCTAAAACACGAGTGCTTTAGCTATTTACCTTGGAATCAGAGCAATGTTATGTGATGTTGTCCAATAAAAAATATGAAATATGTAATATAATTTCATATTATAAACAATAGGCTATTTGCCTTGTACCAAAATTTACTTAACTAATTATTTAGTTTAATAGATTGCACCATATGGAACCGAAACATATTAATAGTTGTTAAAAATAATACATGATTACTGTAAAAAATACATTTTATATTTTTATCGGTATTTTACATTGTCAAAAACGCCGGCAACAATGACAGGCACGTCACCATTGACTAACTTTGTACTAGAACTGACATCCCAAAGCTAGATTATGCGCTACGCTCGCACATTGTATTAGTGTGACCGTCGACGAAGGTTTTTAACATGCCTGTTCTAGTACTTTATAACTCAATGGGTATGTAAAGGCTCGTGACGTCACGAACAAGTACATTGACGACCGACGGCGTTTTCGCTGGCTTTTAAAAACATAAAGAATGAAATACATTTTTTTATTATTCTCAAAGGTTTAAAAATTAAAATAAAATAGTTGACGCTTTATTTAAATATTACCAACAATAATAACTCTATTTCAGAAAATAGTCAAATAGCCTATTGCGATTTATTTTTATATTTAAAGAAAGTGTTTTACCATTTCAATCACATTTACAGCAATCCATATATCCAATAATATTCTATTGTTCCGCACAGTCGGCCAAGAAAGTGGTCTAACACCCTATGGTTGAAAATCATTCGCGCGTCATAGAACAACAGAGTTGATTTTCCCATGCAAAAATATTCTGACAGCTACTAATGCTCTATTTCTATGACGTTAAAAACAAATAAAGAATACGTCAAAATTGTGCATCTCTTTCATTGTTAAAAAGTTAAGTCCATGAGTTCAATCTTATCGCTATTTTGCTTACACATTAAAAGGCATCGAACCTAATTGGTATACCTAAAGTTGCAAGTACCTATAATTACGTCATTTTGGCGTACACCTATGAAACATACGCCAATCGATAGAGAAAATAATTACAAACAACAAATGCTCTTTAATAAAATGTCGTAAATGATATATTTTGTTCAGGATTTCAATTCGAATGTGTAAATAAAAATAAATATTACTTGTTTTTAAACTGAAATTCTGAGCAAAATACAGTGCCCGGCGGTAAATATTGGACATCGACCTTTGGAAAGAGACAATCGGCTAATTTCAGCTTCGTATAGCGTTATCTGTGTCACACACTACCATGACGTTTGTTGACACTACATAGAGTTGTTAAAACCCCAAACTATAATGTTATTTATTTTGTGGATATTTTTATTAATTTCGTTGGTATACTTACATAATGTTAGTTTTACAGCTCTATATAATTCACGCGGAAATCAAAACAAAACACCAATAAAGTACTTAGTTCTCAATTCAAAATCAGATAAACGATAAATCTAACAATTGATGGACATGGAAATCAGCATTTGTTATAACCGATGTGAAATATTTACCGCCGGGTACTGACTGTATATCATTTACGAAATTTTGTCAAAGTGTATTTGTTGTTTGCAATTATATTTTCTTTCGACTAATGTATGTTTCATTTCTGTACACCAAAATAACGTTATTTTAAGTCACTTGCAACTTTAGGTCTGTCAGGTTCCATACCAAAAAGTTCGGAGTCTTTTTGCCAAAACTGGTAGACCAGTCTCTCTCTCTCTTTCTCACATACCGGAGGCGACCGGGTGTTCCGAGTTGGTCTCGGCGGCGAGCAGGCAGGCGGCCACGTCGGGCAGCGTGCCCGCGGCCCCGGTGAGGAGGGACACGCGGGCCACCGCCGTGCTGCCGCGCGTTATCGTGCCCGTCTTGTCGAATATCACTGTTTTCACCTGAATTATTGTAAACCTAATAAGTTATCGTTCGTCCCAATACCTAAATGCCTAAAAACGAAAGTCTACAACCAGTGTGTGTTACCAGTGATGACATATAGAACTGAAACGTGGCCTCTCACCATAGGCCTCATAAGAAACCTCAAGATTGCACAGTGTGCTATGGAACGGGCTATGCTCGGTGTTTTATTGCGAGATCGAATCAGAAATGAGAAGATCCGAAAAGAAGTCGCTGATATAGCCCGACGGATAAGTAAGCTGAAGTAGCAGTAGGCGGGACACATAGTACGCAGAACCGACGGCCGATGGAGCATAAAGGTTTTGTAATGGAGGCCACGTGCCGGCAAGCGTAGCGTAGGACGTCCACCCACAAGATGGACAGACGACCTGGTAAAGGTTGCAGGAAGCCGCTGGATGAGTCCCAATCACCAGTTACACTAATGCCACTGTTGCGTCACGAACTTGTCCCTTGCGCACGTCAGACACTAGCTAGACGTGGCTTAGTTACCTTGTGCGCGTTCTCCAGCGGCTCGGCGCCCACGCCCGTGGCCACCACGACGGCGGTGGGTGTTGCCAGCACCAGTCACTGGTTACACTGATGCCACTGTTGCGTACTTGTCCCTTGCGCACGTCAGACACTAGCTAGCCGTAGCTCAGTTACCTTGTGCGCGTTCTCCAGCGGCTCGGCGCCCTTGACCAGCAGGCCGCGCTCGGCGCCCACGCCCGTGGCCACCATGACGGCGGTGGGCGTGGCCAGCCCCAGTGCGCAGGGGCACGCTATCGCGAGTACCGAGAGAGCGAAGTGGAACGCGGTCTGTACTATCAGTTCCCAGCGGGTGAACTTGTCTAGGTACATGTCCTGGGAGAAAATATGTTTTTTTAATGTTTGTTTTTAGATATGTGTCGACTGTGACTTAGGATTAGTCGGCTCATCGAGCATACACCCTAAAGAGCAGCAAGAACTACCTGTCTTCGAATTAGTGATTTTTCACTTACATTTAGTATAAAATGACAAGACCTGTCAACTCTCACCCATACCAAAAACAGTGTAAATAAAGATTAAAATTGGCGGATAAATAGACGAACAAATTATATGACCTTTCTACTCTTGTATGGGTTTCAAGTGGCGAATACGAACTAAGATATGTGCTCCATGAATCGGCTGTAAAAAAGCCGACTAGTCAGCTATGCTGATCACTATTTCGGGGGCATTCGGCAATTTCCGTGACGTTTCGTTTACAGCCGATTCGCGCGCAAGTCACAAAGGCCGCTTGCGCGCGAGTCGAAACATGGTTTTTACTTCGCATTCTGTCTTGATTTTTGCTCGAGTTAGAGCGGTGTTTGAGATTATATTAGCTGTAATAGATCATTTAAGTGAAATACTACAATTGAAGAAAAAAATGGCAAAAGTAAGAAGCCGGATAGGCGGTTTATGCCAATTAGTCGCCGACTAATCGTCGACTACAAAAGTTGACTGATAGTCAGCTTTACCGACTAGTCGGTGAATAGTCGGAACATCTCTATTTGTTTTCACCCACGACGGTAAGGGAAGGTATCTGTGTTGAGGGTGAGAGGTTTGTTTGTATACGTGTGTGAGCACTCGGATGTTGCCAATAATCCTCAAAACGGTTCGACTAATTCAGATTCAACTTTCGGTAAAGGGTTCGTCATCAGCCATTGTTCTTAGATAGGTCTTATGGTGTTAACTCGCCAGGGGGCGTGTACGGTAGAATCAATAGTAGAGATTGATGTGTTGCTTACATAAGCAATCGCTGCATCAATCGATAATAAAAATAATACAGCCCAAACACACTATCGAAAATGTACCGAATTTATACGCGAGAGATTTTTCTTACTCTAACAATCTTAATAATGCTAAAACTGCTTGTACAGCAAGATTGTGATTGTTAATCACGTTTTTTTAAACTAATAAGACTTCGATTTTTTCTCTGGAAATGAATGAATGAAATGAAAAATGGATGAAATTTGTAAATACAAATAAATATTACATATTCAAAATGAAATTCTGAACAAAGTATATCAATTACGACATTTTGTCAAAAGTATTTGTTGTTTGTAATTATTTTCTCTGTCGATTGGCGTATGTTTCATAAGTGTACACCAAAATAACGTAATTTTAGGTACTTGCAACCTTAGGTATGCCAATGAGGTTCGATTAGAGTTGTAAAGTGTCCGTCACGTTATAAATGTCGGATCAATATGACCGAGCAAATTAGACATTTTCTCAATGTGACCGGACATTTTGGACATTTATTGTCACTAACGTCACATTCAATTCTATTGACAAACTATGAAAAAAAAAATTTGGTCACAAATAAGTGCATTATTATAAGAAAGACAGGCTTGTATTGGTGATCTATACAGAAATAAAATTTCTAAAATCTTTCTGCACGAACAAGTTAAAAAGTGTTGTATCGTTACGCGCGAGTTTTTTTTTTGAGTTCGATCCAGATCCAATGACATGTTTTATTGTATGTTTTTATTGTCATAACTATTATATTTAACATTTAAGACTTACTTATGGTGGAATTCTTCTTTTTTTAATTTATATTTTTAAAAAATGTGACCATCGTGACAACAAATGTGCAATGTGACCAAGCATTTATCATAAATGACGGACGCTTATAGTATATGACCGTCAATTTACAACTCTAGGTTCGATGCCTAATTCTCTATGGTAAAAGTTGCTGGTATAGCGTTGGCTTCTAAGTTTGATTTTTTCACAGCTCCAAGGAACAGTAGACCTGAGTATTTGATATAAATTCCAACTTGATACCTCCACGCGTTCCTGAGAAAAGGGGTCGTGACAGACAAACCGATGGACGGACGGACGGACGGACAACAAAGTGATCCTATAAGGGTTCCGTTTTTTCCTTTCGAGGTACGGACCCCTAAAAATTTCCATAATTGTGATGTTTTCTTTGTTCTACATTTTCTATTTGTCGACTATACGGTCACATTTTCCTTTGCTTATAAAAAGTGTTTTAACATGTTGTTTATTTAGTATATCACATGACATTATCGTACATTTACTGTCACTTGTAAGTTTCTGTGTTTTGCAAAATATGATAATAATACCTACAGATGCAAGTACCTAAAATTATGATATTTTGGTGTACACCTGTGAAACGCACGTCAATCGATAGAGAAAATAATTACAAACAACAAATACTCCTTGACATAATGTCGTAAATGATATACTTTATTCAGAATTTCAGTTTTAATATGTAATATTTATTTTTATTTACATATTCAAATTGAAATTCTAGGTGCTTGCCACTTCAGGTATGCCAGGCGTTATCCAAAAAAATCGAAGTTATTTTTAACTTTGAACATGGAAACGTGAATTGGCCATAAAGAAGAAGAACTGCTAGTTTATACTCACTGGGGTGATATTCTTGATGGTCTGTATATTGATTGCACCGCTAACGATCCAGCATATCAGAGTGAGGAGCGACAGGAACATCACTAGCGGGACGAAGTACCTGCGAAAACAGAAGATAATAATATATTACATACTATATGAAATATGAGGCCACGTACCGGCAAGCGCAGCGTAAGATGTCCACCCACAAGGTGGACAGACCTGGTAAAGGTTGCAGGAAGCCGCTTGGTGCAGGCCGCTTCCAACCGGCCAATCTGGAAGTCACTGGGGGAGGCCTATGTCCAGCAGTGGACGTCCTATGGCTGAAATGATGATGACGATATGAAATATAGTATATTCAGGTCAAGTCTGGCTACTTAGCATAATTTTAACCAAGTACTTAATTGATCAGTGGCAGCAGAGACAGAACTTCTGATAATATTATCACTATGGGAGACCAGAGACAATGCGACAGCTAGAGGGATAAAAGTGCAGTTTGCTTCTTCATTGAATAATTAAACTGTATCTATCTGAATCAGATTAAAAATGTTGAAATTTTAAACAGACTACAAAAGGTATATAAATAAATAAATAAATTGTTTTCACAATCACACCAATCATCTAGCCCCAAACTAAGCAAAGCTTGTACTATGGCGACTAAATAACGGATAAACATACTTAAATACATTTATAAACATCCATGACTTAGGCACAAATGCTCGTGCTTATCACACAAACATTTGCCCCTTGCGGGATTAGAACCCACAACCGCTTTGTAGTCCGGAGCGCAAACCACACTACACCAGACGGTCGTCTCATCTGTCAGTCAAAGGTTTTTGAGTAAATGGGTTCGATTCCCAGTTCAGGTCAGTTAAGAAAACGATCTTTTCTAAATTGCCTCGAGTCCGGGTGTACTAGGAGACGCCCCTGGCGAAATACATTGACTGGTACCTCGTAACACTTACCTCGAGACTGACATTTGGTGTGTTGTCTGCGGATATTTATAGACTCGAACCGAGAATCGAACCCGGGATGAAATGTAACCCTGTATAGAAAAGTTATTTTTCTACATTGACCGAATCGAACCCGGGACCTCGGAGGTAGCGCCGCCTCTCAGCTACGGAGGTCGACATATACAGTGTAACGAAAAGGTGAAATAAAGCTTTAAGGGGTTATTCTACGGCTAAATTACATCAACTTTTTCTATGGGACCAACATCGAAATCTCAAAAAAAATAATTGACGTTTCCATACAAACTAATGCCAGCTGGTCGCGTTTTAGTATGGGAAAGTGTTTTTTTTTTGCGATTTCGATCTTGGTCCCATAGAAAAAGTTGATGTAATTTAGCCGTAGAATAACCCCTTAAAGTTTTATTTCACCTTTTCATTACACCCAGTACAACACAAGTTGAAGTCCACTCACCCAGCGATGGTATCCGCCAGCCTCTGCACAGGGGCTTTGCTGCTCTGTGCTTCTTCTACCAGTCGCACTATCTGCGCCAACGTACTAGCCTCGCCCGTGTGCGTCGCTCGCATCAACAACGCGCCGTGCTGGTTTATACTGCCGCCTATTACTAGGGACTCTGGAAAGAATACAGGGTTACTATCAGTTTGTTTACTAATCTTCTTTATAGGTGGTGAAAACTACTTAAACAATGATACAACACATGGAACACTTATTTTACTAACCTAGTCAGATGTTTTTGGAGTCCGTGTAAATGTAAAATTTTAACCTCTCTTTTGGCTGGCACCGACTCGAAAAATTACTGATGTGAGTAAATATAATTTTTTAGAGATGCGCCGAATTATAGACAGTGTTAAAAGCGATTGCTAAAACAATTGACGAAGTTACGGCAAACAGAATAATATGCTAAATAACCGGTAACTTTTCGGTATTTCAGAAATATGTGGAAACTCAAATTCAAATTATTTATTTCATGCAGAGCCCATAGTGGTAGTAACAAATATTTTATTTATTACTATTATATTATATCAATTTTGTATAGGTCAACATCCATCTTTGAAGAAGCGGAGAATCTTATCGTAATAGTCCAAGGTTCGGTTTAAACCATCCTGCACGGAGTTCGACAAAACGGAAGAAGAAATAATATTACGAGCTACCGTAATTTTATCTTAAGTCGAATCATTTGCCCATACAAAAATATCTGCTGTACACCAATTTCATTCTTTGGCACTTATAATTTTTTTTAAAGTATAGAATTATTATGTCTTTAAAAATTGAATAAAAATCGCATACCAAACACACACACATACAGTCGATTTAAGAAGTTTCTTTTATTTGAAGTCGGTTGAGGTTGAATTAGATTGCACATAGCACGTAGAACTGACGGTCGATGGGGCAGAAAGATTCTGGAAAGAAGGCCGCGTACCGGCAAGAGGAATGTAGGACGTCCGCACAAGGATTGTGAAATATTATATACTTTTAAAAATAAACCCAAGTTACATATAGCAGCAGTAAGTACCAGTGGTTAATATGTAGTACAACTATTATTACTTATCTCTGTATCTCATTATAAGTGAAATGTGAATTTCTTATTAGAATAAAGTTCATTAAACCAAGGTGGACAGACGACCCGGTAAAGGTTGCAGGAAGCCGCTGGATGCAGGCAACTTCCAACCGGACAATCTGGAAGTCACTGGGGGCAGGGCGGTCTTAACATATTCTGGGGCCCTGGGGCCCACAAGAATTCGGGGGACCTATTGCAAAGTAAAAATTAAATACTGTTGGTATGAATTCACGACTTTCAAAAAATAACCTAATAACCTTTTTGACACACCAGGATATCCTTCATTGTCTTATTGTTATGTATTTTTATTGTTTTATTCGTGTATGTCAAATAAATCTTTTCTATTTCTATAATAATTCCATATCTTTGTTAAAAGTATAGTTTTAAATTGTCTTTCCTTTTTTCTAGGCTTTCCTCTCTTCTTTATTTTTAGTTAACAGTGTTTATACAGGTGCACAAGCACTTACTAGAATGAGTCAACATTTGTAATAGATTAAGATAAACTTTGTTAATGAAATAAACTTTATTTATTATTATTATTATTATTATTATTAGTTTACAAATGGGGCCCTCGTGAGGCCGGGGGCCCTGGGTACAGGCCCCGTGTGTCCTTATGGTAAAGACGGAACTGACTGGGGGAGGCCTATGTTCAGCAGTGGACAGTGGCGGGCATTGGCTTTATTTCGAGGTAGGCAGTGAACACTTACCTAAGTGTTTTATTGATTTAAATCAGTGGTTTTCATCAATGACACACATTTATAAGTACCTACTGCCTATCTCATTTTATTTACCAGGCACTGCCTTATCGCCTATATGCACCGCACGCCCCTGGCAGTGGACGTCCTATGGCTAGAACAATGATGATGATGATGAGGTAGAACCGAACTGACCTTTGGTCTTGGGCACGGGCATGGACTCGCCCGTGATGAGAGACTCGTCGCAGGTGCTCTGCCCCGACAGCACCTTCCCGTCCACTGCGATCTTGGCCCCTGGCACTACCTGAGTACACACACATTGTACAGCACTAGCTTCCGCCCGCGGCTGCGCGCGCGTTGAATTCGATCCGTCACTTAACCCTTAAATGCATGATCTTTTTATTAAATACTTTATGATTAATAACACTTCGAAACAACTTATTTAAAAAAATTGTTTCCGTTTTTATCTGTAAACGAAAAAATAGAAGAAAAAAAATTCCAATAATGTTATTTAATTTTGATTATTTAAAATATTATTTTGTAATTATAAAAAATCAAGTGGCACTTCTGAATTTTTTAAATTTTTTTTTCAAAAAAAGTACATTCCCGAATACAGAAAAGTTTATTCCAAAACGTCCTTTTTTATAATGTAAATTAAGAATTAATATTAATTTTATATTTTTCTTTAGTAAAACATGCTAATTTATAGAAAATATTTATTTTATTATGCTCAAAAATAATAATATTTTAAGTTAAATTACACAATATTAAAAATAATACAATTTTATTTTAAGTTAAATATTAAGTAAGTATCAAAAATTTTACTCTATGCATTTAAGGGTTTTTATCAACGACCCATGTCACTTCCCAGCTCAAAATAATACAGTAAACTACATCAATGCCTGGCTCTAAAAATAAAAGAAAAAGGATTACTTTAAAACAAAGATTTTTATAAAAAACTTAATAACGTGCTTTCCGAAGCACGGAGATGCTTGTGATGAATGTCACTAAATATGGTCACAATGGTCACCCATCCAATCACAACCGCGGCGTGGGTTGCTTAACTTTGGTGAACCAAAGCGCTGCCGCCACTGATCTACTAGCACCTCCCTGAGTATCATTATAGAACGCAATAAATATACAGGGTTGCCTAAAAAGAAAATTATTTTTAGAAATTTTTCAAAATGGTGCGGTCGCAATTTTGCAAAAATTCATAAAAAATATCGTAACTCGAAAGCTACGAAAAGTCTTAGAACATACATAGCGGTGATTCAGATTCCTCTCAACACGAGGCACCTGAAAAAATTTTTGGACGTCACTTTTCTGGCCACCCTGTATTGATTTGAACTTACCTTTAGTACATCCCCCCTCTCCACCAAATCGACGGGTATACTCTTCTCTGCTATGACATTTTCGTCCTGGTCTAACGTCACGAGTACCGCTTCTGTCGCCTTCAGAGATAGCAGTTTAGATAACGCTTCGGACGTCTTGCCCTGTGGAATACAATAGTGTGGAATACAATGGAATACAAAAAAAAACACTTTCCCATACTAAAACGCGACCAGCTGGCATCAGTTTGTATGGAATCGTCAATTTTTTTTTTGAGATTTCGATGTTGGTCCCTTAGAAAAAGTTGATGTAATTTAGCCGTAGAATAACCCCTTAAAGTTTTATTTCACCTTTTCGTTACACCCTGTATATGTCGTGGCCATATCGTAAAATTGATCATTTCATGATGTGACCGATTATTTCATAAAATGGTGGTATTTCATGATATAAAACAGAACCTGCTGTCTACATCATGATGTGGACTAGCCAGATCAATGAATACTCAGCGTTTGACGATATAAACAGCTAAACGCACGAATACTTCATGAAATGGTCAAACATTAGTGATCATATCGTAAAATCGTTTCATTACCTACCGATAGAGGCGCTAAGGTTGCTTTGTTTTTGTGATGAATAATGGTGGCGGGCAAATATTTTATTTAAAAGTATTTCCTTTAACACAAGAAAGTCGAGTTAGTTACACCATTAACTCGAGAACGGATGAACCGATTTTTATGATCTTTGATTAGTTAAATTTGTCTCCGCCCCGAATAGCAGAATAACTATAAAAAAAACGGAAAAATTCATGAAAAAAAAAGTGTGAAGGGGCAGTATGAAGTTCGCCGGGACAGCTAGTAAAGAGATAAAAATAAACTTGCCATTCCGAGCTTTACACTCACAGTTTCTTAGGGAAATGTACTAAATTTTTGAATAAAGCACCACAGACTCTTGTGAAACTACCCGTTCCTGCATAAACAGCCCACGTCAGTCCACTGCTGGACATAGGCCTCTCCTAATGCACGCTACTCTTATCGCCGCCATTTTTATCAGATATTTTGAAGTATTTTTCAAAAATACGATTTAAAACAATTACTATAAAGTCGTTTTTGTATATTGTCCTCTAGACCTTATCTATATATATAAAAATGAATTGCTGTTCGTTTGTCTCGCTAAAACTCGAGAATGGCTGGACTGATTTGGCTAAGGTCAGAAAATATTAAAAAAATGCAAGGAAAGTATGAAACAACTATTTTATTTTCCTATACACAAACTGTTAGTACCTGTCAAACGAATTGGCGGAACGAAGTTCGCTGGGTCAGTTAGTTTTTAATAAAAATAAGACTATCTGTCTAGTCTATCCATCAAATGTGTGTGTGTGTGTGTGTGTGTGTGTGTGTGTGTGTGTGTGTGTGTGTGTGTGTGTGTGTGTGTGTGTGTGTGTGTGTGTGTGTTTTATGTAGGTGTGTGTTTTGCCTGCATATCCTCTGCTTGCAAAATTTTATTAATTTGAAATTTAAAATATGGCACCACATTGCAATGTTATCCTGTACGGTATCTAATTGTAATTAATGTATTTTCTTCCTTTCTATCGCTCTCCATACCTTGGCGATGTGCTCCAGCCACCTGCCCAGGCTGACGAAGACGAGCAGCATGGGCGGCGTGTCGAAGAACGTCATTGGGCTGGTCTCCTGCCGCATCACCATGGCCGCTGCCACCACGCACAGCGAGTACGCGTAGCTGGCAACAAGCAACAATTGGGATGACTGAGTAAAGAAAATGAAATTCTATTTAGTCCGTCAGTCAGATTAACAAAAAATAATGGTCACTTATTTTATATTTTGTCAATCAACCAAAAAATTACGAAGATAAAGCGCATCAAAGTTCGGGAGCGGGGGCTCGTGACTAGTAATGCGTGAATGATTCATTCGAATAATCATTCGAAGAAATGGACATTTGAATTATTCGATAAGAAAAAAGAGGTATTCGAATTATTCGAATAAAACATAATAATTCGAAAGAGAAAGAATAATTCGAATAAGAAACAGTTCGTACGAATATATATTTCAAAATAGATGTTCATTCAACTGTAATAACATAATGTAAGTAACATAAATGATTAAGAATGTAAATTACTTATTGGCACAACTGCTACTAATGAGAAAGATTGATTAAATAATTTTCTCTTTGCCTAATAAAGAAATAAGCAAGTTAAAGAAAGAAACTGACCTGAAAGCAACAAATCATGTTTTGTGTGGTAATGTTTCTAAGAAGTATTTAATTATCTGCTAACTTCTACTTAATATGCACTTTTTGACAAATTTTATTTTTCACTGCTACTTAAAAAAAAACAAGAAAGCACGGTTATTTTGAAAGACAAACAGGGGAAGCACTGCTGTGCCGCACTTCTGTAAACATGAAATCATTCGAATGACCTATCGTTCTTTTCATTCGAATGAATTCATTCGGTCAATAACCAATCAATAGCAAATAATCATTCAAATTATAAGTAATCATTCGTTATTCGAATAGTACTGAATGATTCATTATAATAGTTCGATTGTAGTTTTTATGAACAATCGTCCATCACTACTCGTGACGTCACTTCTAAAAAATTGTACCAAGACGTGACGTCATGCGACATTTCAAATTAATATATCCCTGTAATATTTTGATTATGTAAACAAAGAAAAAATACTTGTCCAATACTTTTTGATTGACACCTGACGGATGACGAAAAAATAAAGTGGCTGTGAGACACGGACGGACAGACAGATAGACAGACATGACGAATCCATCAGGGTTCCGTTTTTTGCCATTTGGCTACGAAACCCTAAAAAGTGAGTTCTCTCTTACAAGGCATCATCAGCATCATCACCATCAGGGTGTTAGCATAATATGGATACGCCTTTTTTTCCAAAAACGGATATAAAGAAATTCCGGAATCCCAGAGGCATGTCCATATTAACATCAATGTTTGATATCATTGACCCCAAATCAATCTACCTACTCCGATCACTGGTCATGACGAACAGACATTCTTACCTAATAGTAGTAGTCATGCTAATAAGTACGTCCATGTTGGTGGTGCCGTGCTTCAGCGCTTTATACGCCTGCTTGTAGAAATGGTAGCCGCCTACGAACTGCAACCAATTATACAATAAGTTTTAATATTAATGTTACGAATATTAGGAATGCGCGCGTGTTATATAAGGTCTAACAAAATCAACTACATTCCTTTTAATGGGGGTATCTGTACATCGAGCTGAGCAGGCTCACCAAATTTGAGCCAAAAATTCAGGCTAGTTACGGAGATATTGATCATAACAATCTCATTCCGTAACTACGAAAATCTACACCCTTTACAGCTGTTTACTACTACATTGACACACTACGCACGCACACAAGCAAACGTGACCCACACATGCACACACTCAAGATAACCACAGAATACCTAATAGTACTACCGGCGGTGCGGCGACGGTAACTCAGAAATACCAACATGAAAGAATTACCCTGATTTTAGGGTAAAATAAAGTTTGTGGGTGTATAAGGATTTTTATCACTACGGATTGGATTAGAATTATGTGTTTCGCAATTAGAGAATTAGGAATTAGGGGTTTTAATTGGTTGTTGATTTTTGCGGTCACGTAACCGAACCGACGTCGAGAGAATCAAAAGTTGGGGGTACTTCATAATCGATCAAGATACTACGAACAGCTGACCGCAGAGTGCGTTGTTCGCGAACTGACCGGAGAGTGTGACTGTGTTGTTGTGACCTAATTTACGTAACAAAACTTCAACGACTCACTAGTTTTCGTAGTAACCAAAGCCGTATTCACATATCATTTTGAAAGAACGAAGATACCGCGGAGACAACGACAATTTCGATCAATGCTCTCGTCTATTCAGCTTCAATAAAAATGGCTGTACGACGTTACGTCTAACCGTTCCCAACTTCCCACCACGGCTGTAAACTCGTCGTGTAATGTGCTATTAAATTAAATTTTACAAACAAAACTACAATCGAGTTGTTTAAACTGAAAATAACAAGGTCATTAAAGTCTAATTTCTCGCCTTCTTTAATTCTACTTTATTTTTTAATTAATTTTGGGGGTAAAATTATTTTGGAGTTAGCAAGACCAAGTTTCAAAGGTGGCCCCGACAAAAGTACCCCGCCGTGTTTGTCGGTATCTTGGATAGGGTGACAAGCATTTTGTTTAGCTAAGATAAGATCGTAGGTATTCGTAAGGAAATAAAACATTTTGCTATTTTAGGAACTGAAATACATTTTACTTATTATTTAAGTTTCAACATTTGAGATATTATTATTGTTTATAAGGAAAATTGTTGGAATAAAAAGGTTTTGCTATTTTGTAATTAATTCTTGACTAGTCGTCTAGATAATGAAATCGACACCGTAAAAGTTGATATTAACTTGACAAACCACGGGACAAACTCATTTCAAAAAATGCTTTAAAAGTTACCTAGAATTTAACTCTTAACCGGTCGCAATATTACAATGAGAAAAGTATTAAAATGTGATATTTGGTTCAATTAAACACGATTATAATTGTTTTGCTAAAAATAATTAAATAAAAAATGATATGGATTGTTTTAATAAACCTACTCAAACATTCGTGTAAAATCGTAATCCTAGTCCTAGATATTTATTTAACGTGGAAGCCCTACCGTACTCGCAAACTGCTGACTATGCCGCTCAAGCCGAAAGGCCGGTGTCGGGCACGTGTCGGGGTCAATCAAAGTGTGCATGCGGATAGATAGGGATGTGCCACATTTGTTCTGATTTCTAGGCTCATAGTTTTTTACGAGATCGGATCATTCATTCATTACATTACTAATTAAGATTTTATTTTTGTTTAAACTAAAATTTTATTTGATTTTAACTAAGTTATTGAGACGATAACAATGTTTTATGAGTTTCGAAAAATAGTCTTTTCAGCGCATATTTCATATTAAGTGGTAAGTAAAACATGTTATTAGTGTTTTGATTTCTCTCGAAGTTGTTTCCTTTTTACCACTTACAGTAACTCAAGTAAGTAGTTATGTGAATAAGCATTTTAAAAATACATATTGGTAATTTTGCGACTGTCAGTTAAGAAATAACTGCTAGATAAAGTACGATATGTCCGAGTTTAAATGCTATGGCCTAGTTGGTTCGTTAAAAATAATTCTTAGTGACTTTTTAAATTCAGTCGTTGTATGTTTTATCAGTCTTTGTCTGTCTTAAACTGACACTTTAGAACATTTATTACCGGTTTGGACAAAATAATTTTACTCTAAAAACAAGAGTTACACTTAACTAGATTGGCGAGTTGAAAGCTAAGGTACAAAAAAAACTTGTGTCGCACTCACGATTTCGTTTAAGTAGTAGGTTACCTCGCCATAATACTTAATTAAATGCGAGGTGTCAGTTCCCAATTCACGATCAGTTATCCGGTATGTTTTAGTTTTTAGTATCCTTTAAATTATGATCCCATCTTAGGCGCATCCCTAGCTTGAGCCTTTTCGGCTTTTGCAGGACGACCGCCCGCCGGGCGCCCGCGCCGCGCAGTCTCTAATTCGCTTCCGTGCGGCGTGCGTGTGCGACGCCGCAACGGTGTCAGCCAGGGTTATGTGCTACCAGGATCGCAACTTTAATTTGTGCTAAAGCAGCGCGCCTTTACGCTGATATTAAGGGCGTTTTCGTGAGCGGTTCAGGGACCAGGGAAGGCCACGCCAGCCTGTTCAATAAGAAGACAGTGTGATGCAGATTTTTGATCGGCAACCCAATCGAAAGCGCGACTGATGCAGCGTCCGTCTTCGCCAAGCGCTCATGGGCGCAGGCGTCATTATTGCGAATTCTGCGGCGAGACGCAAGACGAGGGGCAGGCGTCTGTATCATTTTACACTAGTTCAAGAGCTGAAGCCGCATGACTTCACACTACGAGTCCAGTTTTGCAGAAGCTGCAACATTCTCTGGACGGACGAGAGAAGCTTCACCAGTGGTTGGATGTTTAACCTCTACGCCGCGGCGCCTACTATTGGGCTGAACAGAACCCCCACCTAGTTCGGCCCGATCATTTTCAGACTAGATGTAGCAGTAGCCTGAACATTTGGGCTTCCATGTGTGGGGCTAAGTGTAGGACTTAGTGTATTGTGAAGGTGATTATAACATTGAAAGTGCGACACAACTACGACAGCGAATTTTATTGCAAACCGTGTGAACACTTTAAAACATAAAAAGTGACAGAGACTGTTTTTTCGCGTAAAAGTGCACGTCGCATTGCTGAGCAATGTTTTTTTGTAATGTGATTATGATCAATGTAATTTGTTGTAAAGATTGTAAACCTCTTAATGAACTTAAACACGCCAAGTAAGCGTAGATTGAGAGTAAGTGGTACCTACTTGATTGATTTGTTTGTTTAATTTTTTTGTTAGTCAGATACATTATTTACCCGGCAGATAAATTATTTACTACGCTAACCTACTTGTTAGTCCAAAGCCTGTGAAAGTGTGATAGAGTCAGTCAGAGTCAGAATTAAATTAATAAATGTTTTAAAACCGCTTTATTTTCCTTTATTTCTATCCACCTTGCCATTCTGCTAGGAGTGATTCTAAAGAGCTTCGAGAGGTAAATAACGAATTACGTACAACAACAACTACAAGAAAGTAAGTAAATACCTACCTAGTTCCTACAACTAAGATTTAATCTAACTCATAAAACATAGAAATTATCTTTCCTTAGAGCCTTGAAGAACCAAAAAGACGATGTTGGTTATTAATTTAGTTGGCATTGTTTGTTTTGTTTGTTATCGAAAACATTATTATCATGAAAGTGTATTCTGCACACACTAGTGTACTAACATGTGTGTATGAAGCTATTCTTCGTTGCAATTGATCTGTGATTGGTCGAAAAAGCCTAGCTGTGCCACTCGACCAATCGCAGATCAGCTGGTTTGACATGGGTGATGCACACAACGATCTTTGGTAATAAAATGCTGGTGTGCGCTGTGTACGTACACACCATCTGTGAACTACAGTTTGCATGAGTAAGAAAAGATACAGAGTGTTTCATTTTTGACTGCGTTTTAATTAATTTATTTTGTTAGAAAACATAACTTTTAAAAATGACTATAAAACAATACCTTATTTTTTGTCATCGCATTCAGTATGATGTATAGATACCCCCCTTTAAAGGAACGCAGTTGATTTTGTTAGACCTTGTATATAAACATTTGACCGAATCACATTCATTGCTCTGATCATAAGGTAAATAAGGTGCACTCGTGTTACCGAAATCAGAAACAACGACGGTACCACGACACCCAGACCCGACCCAACAAAGTTCCTTTTGATGAGACTGCTTGATTCGTTTTGATGATGAGGTTCTCCAGACTTAGTCTAGTGTCGTCTAAGGAAAGTACCAGGCGATCATAGCTACGGACGAGTTATCTTGTCTTCTTGCTAAAAAAAAACTAAGAACATCAAACGGTCAAAGTACCAGGGCACTATGAACTTTACAGAGTTATCTCACCAATACGGGTGTGGCCAGTAGGAACATAATAAGATTCTTCAGACTTAGTCCCGCATGCTCCCATGCGTCTGTGCCCGATCGACATGTCCGCCATGGAAAAAGCCATCGCAATCTACATGCCTTGCAATATAAATATACTGGGTGTAACGAAAAGGTGAAATAAAACTTGGGGTTATTCTACGGCTAAATTACATCAACTTTTTCTATGGGACCAAGATCGAAATCGCAAAAAAAAAACACTTTCCCATACTAAAACGCGACCAGCTGGCATCAGTTTGTATGGAAACGGCAATTTTTTTTGAGATTTTGATGTTGGTCCCATAGAAAAAGTTGATGTAATTTAGCCGTAGAACCCCTTAAAGTTTTATTTCACCTTTTCGTTACACCCTGTATATAAATTGATGATAGATTCGTCGTGGTATCTTCTAAGGAAAAGTACTAGGCACTCATAGCTATGATGTGACGGCTCGGTTCCAACTTGGTGTCTTTCTACCAAGGTAAGTACCAGGCGGTCATAGCTACTGATGAGATCTCGTCTTCTTGCTAAGATTCTAAGAACTCTTGAGTGAAAAGTACCAGGGCGCTATAACCTGCACGGAGTTATCTATTCCAATGAAGTTGTTGAAGACACAATACATAATAGACGATTTTACCATAGTGTCTTCCTACGGAAAGTACCAGGCGATCATGACTAATGAGGAAGCTATATTGTCTTCTTCAACTACGAACTCATGAGGGGAAACTACCAGGGCGCTATAACCTGTACAGAGTTGACAATTCCTACGGAGTTGTTATAATAGACACGATAAAATGATAGACAGTTTTATCTTAGTGTCTTTCTAAGGAAAGTACTAGGCTGTCATAGCCACTGAGGAAGTTATCTCGTCTTTTTGCTTAAAAACTAAGAACTTATAAGGGCAAAGTGCCAGGGCACTATGACCTCTAGAGTTATCTCACCTGTACAGGTGTGGCCAGCAGGAACATGATGAGGTTCTCCAGACTTAGTCCCGGGAGTATGCGTGTGTGCCCGAGCGACATGTCCGCCATGAAGAACGCCATGGCGATCATGCAGGGGCCACCGAACAGTAAGGATATTAGGAACGCGTTCCGCCATTTTCTTATTTCTTCTCTGTGGGAGAAAAGAGTGTAGATCAAAACTAAGCTAAGATAAAGTAAACGGTAAACGGCCAATCTAGAAGTCACTGGCGGAGGCCTATGTTCAGCAGTGGACGTCCTATGGTTGAAATGATAATGATGTTATAAAATGACAAACAGAAGAACTTTCTTCCTTGTTGCAATGCTAATCCGTTGTCTAGGCAGGTAGTTTTGTTTGAGTGCCGTGCCGTGTGGGGACGGGCGTAAAAAATACACTTTCCCACCGCCAACAGGAGGCGTGTCGTAAGAGGCGACTAATTCCTGTAGCACGAGACGGGCAGCAGCGTCTTCGTGCGAAATCTTATAAAAAACTGCGCTCGCCAACCCGCCTGCCAAGCGTGGCGAGTATTGGCAATCCTCCCCGATAATTGGAATCATTGGGGAAGGCTTAATGCACCCTCAATAATGTGTAGGCATAACTAAAAACCAGATTGTTGAGAAAACCGGGTCTAGCAGGAAGAGGCGGGGTAGATAGAAAAAAAGTGTGAAAGTAACAAAAAAGAGTTTGTTTTCTCTTTCTGTGACAGCCATCTTGTAGAACAGACGATAATGAGCCTTTCTATTACTAAAAGTGAAATACCTACTAATTTATATACATTATTAATTTATTTAAACTTTATTTCACAAAATAAAGTCGTACAAAAGGTGGACTTAATGCCATGTGGCATTCTCTACCAGTCGACCATTAGGCTAAACAGATTATTAAGGGTGCGCTAAGTTCAACAGTGGATGTCCTATGGCTGAAATGATTATGTTTTTTTTTTATTTTTTTTTATTGTATAATACTTACACGAGCATTATGCCCAATTATATAACTAATGAATAGGTGTAATAGGTGACAAATAAATATATGAATAAGGCTTATGTTCTATGAACATACACATTAACAAAAAGACAAAATCTTACATAAAATCGCCCCCATTGGTCTGCGAATAGATCGCAGTGGGAATGTAGATCCAGGAGTGCATAGAGGCCGGTGTGCGTTCTACACACCGGAGATTGATCGTGGGCAACGGGCTAGTTTCCTAAAAAAATCGGTTTAGTCCGTCAGTTGGATCAACAGAAAATATTGGACACGTATTTTTTCTTTTCTCAATCAAACAAAAAATGATGAAGATATAGCCCGTTAAAGTTCCGCGCAACGTCACGCCTTGCGACACTCTTTAGCGAGACGTGACGTCACTCCCAAACTTTGATGCGCTTTATCTTCGTCATTTTTTGTTTGATTGACAAAAAACAAAATATGGGTCCAATATTTTTTGATAATCTAACGGACTAAATAGAATAATCTTTTTTTGACCCAGGAAACTAGCCTACTGTGCGACTCGCGGGTGACTTGATGATGATGATGATGATGATGATGATGATGATGATGATGATGATGATGATGATGATGATGACGATGCTAACTCACTTGTGCTCCAGGTAGCTGTGGGCGCCGCGGTCCCTGGCGCCGAGCACGCTGGCCTCGAACCCGAGAGCGGTGACCGCGTCGCAGATCGAGCGCGGCCCGATCGTCTCCGCCGTGTACTTTATTTTGCCTCTACACAACACACATAAATCTATGCAATTATATTTGTATCAGGTAAGAATTTTAAGAACTCTGCAACACCTTCCCCTTTCTTTAATGGTTGTCCTCTACCCAAAGGTTGTCTGGAAGAAATCGCTATTAGCGATAAGACCGCCTAAATTGTACATCTTTCTGTAAAAATCATGTGTTTTACTTGTATGGTGTGCAATAAAGAGTATCTATCTATCTATCTATAATTCATAATTCATTTATTCAAATTCAAATTCAAATTCAAACGTTTATTGCATGTCACATTACAATTTTGCGGTGTTAGAAAAATAAAGGTATACATTCACTTTCATACAGTACCAGTAGTCCACACAAAGGTATAAAAGATGTTCGTTTCGTTACAGTATGACCTACTAAGGCATTCGTGATTTTTAGAAATAATAAAATCTTATATTAATACATTTTAAACATTATAAAGGTATTCGAATTCTATTAAAAAGGAAAAACATAAAATAATAATCATAACAAAAATAACTAAAAATACATACATACTATTTATAGACGTATTACTTATTGTTTAAAATTGTCATATAACAAAGAATGGGGAATATGCATGTTTTTTTTTATTTGGTCCTAAAACAAATAGTACCTAATTAACTAGCTGTTGCCGGCGACTTCGTTCGCATGGACTTTTATTTAAAAAAATGTGTGCTACTTTCTTAATTTTTTCTTTCAAAAGAACCTTCTTCTGGCAATAAATAACACAACAAAAAAAGAATTAGCGTAATTGACAACGTTCCAAATATTTTATATACCAATTTTAATTGTTTATTTAAAACTATACTAAAAAATAAGGTATACATATATTTTCATTTGCATTTCTTTTCTTTCTTTCCTCTGAAATTAAATAATTAAAAACTGCTTATTCTAAAAGAGCATAAGTACAAGAGTGAGGTTGTGTAGACATGGTGCCATTGCCAAATGTAGTAGCTAACCAAAAAAAAAAAGTTGCCACTGATGTCATAAGAGTTGGTGCTGTGACACTAAAAGCAACTTACAAATATCGATATTTATAAAAAATTTTATGCGAAGACATCTTTTTTGTAAAAGACATCGCTTCACTACATTTTCTTTATTCATTGTGCATGTACATTTCCTTGTGCAGATATATTATCTATTGTAAAGACTGAGCAACATGTTTGTCACGAAGCAATCCAGAGGGCCTAGTGTAAGTTTTATAACGTATCGCATAAATCAATCTAAAAGTAATACAAAATAACATTTACTTAAAAAATAAAATTAAAAGAAAGTTTTAGTTTTTTTTAAGCTCACTATCGATAGTATCGATAATAGGTTATAAAACTCGAGCAACAAACGCAACAACATACGTCAAAGTGACAGCTAGCGTGAATCTGTGTTTTTTTTCTACACTCTGTTGTAAGACAATGGCGTATACGTGTGCAATGCCTATCTCGTGTACTTTTCAGATTTTTGAAATTTACTGTAAATTTAGGCCATAAAAAAATTAAAAAAAAACACAACGTGTTAGGCATCGCTAAATCTCCAAATGGTTTTTGAATTTTTGTACCTTAATATAAATGAAATGTTGTCAATTGTTCCATCCGTTCGCGCGTGATGCGATGACCAAGAGAAAAAGCGATTCATTTTTATATATAAGAAGATAAAACTTAGAATTTTCGAAAAATATTAATAAACACCTGACTTACAGTCCATTAAAGTCGCGTGTTAGACAAGGAGATCCGATATGTACCGTGACGTCACATTACACGTCCGCCATACATTTTTCATACTAAAAGTTGTTTTAGAAAGAGATAGGTATACCTTAATTTCTAATTACTATATTACGGTTATTTTTCACCTAAAATCAATTTTGTTTTTACTATTAGCACTGTAATTTCATATATTTTCTTATAAATATAGTAAAAACAATATATATTTTTTCATGCATATTCCCTATTAACGAAACAGACATACAGACACACACACACCTTTTCTGGACGTTCTTGTCGTACGTAATTCGCTTTTCATCATCAATCTCTTTAAAAACGGTTCGGTTTCATCAAGTCTCAATAAAGAATCTCAAATGAGTACACGGTTCATTACATTGTATTTTTTCCAGTGAGCTAGTGTGGCACCCAAATGTCGATCTTTTTTGTGTACCTAGCTTTTTTCAAATGGGTCAAAACTGTTTTGTGGTCAATTTTAGCCGATAATAGCCGAGAGGCGAGCATACCGGACTTGGTGTCGCTATCTCTGAGGTTCCAGGTTCGATTCCCGGTCGGGTCAATGTAGAAAAATAACTTTTCCATATTGCCTCGGGTCTGGGTGTTGTGGTACCGTCGTTGTTTCTGATTTCTGTAACACAAGTGCTTTGGCTACTTACCACAGGATCAGAGCAATGTAAGTAATGTTGTCCAATATTTAACTATATTTATTTAATTCCCAGTTTTTAGCTGTCGTAAACTACTGAAATGCCGATCTTGCTTCTCTTTTTAAAAATGGCGTTAATTTTATCCGTAACGGTGCGACTAGAGCGAGGTGCATATTTAATAATAAAATTCCCGGATTGAAAACGCTTAAACTAACTTTGTGCTACTCTTACTGACACTGCATTAGGTCCTTAAACATTAATTTTGCGGTTTGCGTTGCATTTTTTGTAATAAAATTTTACAATGTATCGACAATAAAAATAAAAACAAATGAAAAATATTTGAAAACAGCATTCACTAATTTAATTAATTACTATAATGTTACCTATATTCCAAACTAAGATTTTTAATGTCATCTAAATACATACAAATAGTACAATCGAAGAGATACTCCGACCTTATTATATACCACAGACAAATACATTCAAATTGCACACAAACACACACGATCACACAAACACACACGCATCCACACACATTTAGACATTCATACACACGGTTACACAGACGCGCACACAACTTACTTGGAAGTAGTTAATGCGACCGCGCAAGAGATGACTCCGGGCAATTTTAATACTGTCTTCTCTATTTTGTTAACGCACGACGCGCAAGTCATTCCTTTTATCTGTGGACAAAATTAAAATAATCTGATATTCACTTCGCACACTAACATCACCAGTGAGGGAATGGGCTTGTTTCCTGGGTCAAAAAAAGATTATTCTATTTAGTCCGTCAGTTAGATTATCAAAAAATATTGGACCCATATTTTGTCTTTTGTCAATCAAACAAAAAATGACGGAGATAAAGCGCATCAAAGTGAGCACATGACGTCACGACTTGCTAAAAAATGTCGCAAGGCGTGACGTTAAGCGGAACTTTAACGGGCTATATCTTTATCATTTTTTGTTTGATTGAGAAAAGAAAAAATACGTGTCCAATATTTTCTGTTAATCCAACATACAGACTAATTAGATTTTTTTTGGAAACTAGCCCATTATATTAATACGGGTCACATCTGCATGTGTAATTTACTTGTATGGTGTGCAATAAAGAGTATCTATCTATCTATCCTTACCGCTAGTAAGCTAAGCTAGAAGCTTTAATCCGAGTGTGTCTCTGTCTAAATGCGTGTGTTAGTCCGAGTTTGTGTCTATTTGATTGGTGTTTTTTTTTGTGTCTGTGAGTGCGTGTCTATTTGTGTGTACGCTTTTGTTAGTGAGTGTGTGTGTCTGTTTGTGTGAGTATACGTGTGAGTTTGTCTGAGTGTGTGCATTCGGGAGTCTATATTTTAAGTTGTGGGTGTGTTTTTGTGTCTGCGTGTGTCTATATGTCTAATTGTGTGTGTTTAAATGACTATGTGTGTGAAGTCTGAATTTGTATGTCTGTGTGTACGCACGTCACGGGCGGCGGGGCGTTACGTAGGTATGCGTGTGTGTCAGCATATTTTATGTCTATGCACTTTATTTCTTTCTCTCTCTCTGTATGTGTGTGTGTGTATGTATGTATATCTGTATATACGTATGATTGCCCAAGTGTCTGAGTCTGAATTTGTATGGTGTCTGTGTCCATGTCGTTCTCTCTCTCTTTCTCTGTTGCGTGCGTGCGTGCGTGAGTGTGTGTGTGTGCATGTGTGTGCGCGTGTCAATTCACCAGAATTTGCATCTCCTTCTGCCCGCTGCCGTCGCAGTCGCTAAGCACGTCGGACGGGAAGCCGAGTTCCGTGATGGACCTCGCCACGTCCGCGGCCGAGATCTTCTTGGCGTCGTACCGGACCTCGGCCTTGGCCGCCAGGAGGGCTATGAGGATGGAGTGGACGCCTGGGAGGATTAACATTGTGAATAGAATAGATATATAGATGACACCGGCATTACCAGCAAAACACAATATGATTGATATAGCGATTTATCGAGACCAACGATCAGTTTTTTTTAATATGATAGGTTGAGCCGCCATGTTGAATTTTTATCAAAACAGCGATCATAACATGTGACGTCATCGGCACGGCGATTCAACATGGCGGCTATATCTATCATATTTTTAGTTGGTGTCGATAAATTGCTATATCATATCGTGTTTTGGTGGTCATGCTAGGGGGGCAGATTAAAGAAACAAAGTGACAGGGAAAATACATTTAGAATGGCACAATTTAGGCGGTCTTATCGCTAGAAGCGATCACAAACAACAATCTTTAGGTAAAGGACAGTTTAATTAAAATTGAGAGAAGCAAACGGTGGAGAATATATTTTACAAAAAAATATTTATAAAAAGTACTTGGTAATTTATAAACTTAAAAATAATAATTAAATAAATGAATAAAATGACTACTTATAAATACAATACGTGAATGGTATAGATAGAATGTGTATAGATTCACACTCTATACCTTTTTCGTTCGTTTTGCTTCCATGTTTGTCTCTCTCTTTGTTTATGTGCATGTGCATGTGTGTGTCTGTATCTGAATCCCCCTCTCTCTGTGTATGTATATCCCCTAACATCATTCTGCGCGCGATAGCCGATCGGCTAGACAGCCCACTTGTCTGGGCTCTAGCCAAACGTACCAAATCGTTGTTAGAAATTAAGTACTAACATAGGTTAAGTTATTGTTACTAACAAATTGGGCCTTGTTGTCATTAATAAAGGTTTGAATTTGAATTTTATGTGTGGGTGCGTTTATGTTATGGGTGCGAGTTTGTGTGCGTGTGTGCGCATGTGTGTATTCTAACTCACCATACAGCTTAGCGCAGTGTTTCTCTATGGCGGCGACGCAGGAAGCACACGTCATCCCTTTCACTTCCAGCGTACAGCGCGATAGCTCCGTCTCTGTCGCCGGCGACGCTGTACCGTTGGCGTGCGTTTTGCTCTTGACAGGCGAGGGAGGTTTGACTGCGTCACCCGAGCCTGCTTGCTCGCTTTTGTCTTGCGAATTTGTTTCTGTAATAAATAAAAACTTGTCGTTAAAGTTTAAAGTAGTGGTTTGAGTGGAATGAATATATTAGAGGAAGTGTGAAAGTGGCACCTGTAGCAGAAAAGATGAAAGGACATCATTTGTCTTGGTATGGACATGTGATGAGAAGGGAAGAGGAGCACGTAACGAGCTAAGAAGAGATGGATGGATTGTGTGAGGAGAGATATGACTGAGAAGGAAGTGACCGGATTGCATGAAAGAGAAAGACATACTGCGCCGACCCCAGATGACCTGGGAACAGGGCAGGCAAATGATGAATGATGGTTACTTTGGATAACGTTTTTTGTTATATAAGACGCGAACGATGTCGCATGCAATAGATAGTGCTAGATAAACTAAATACAATAAAGCCGTGGCTAATTATTGCAGGCGGATCAAACTTTATAGCAAACTAGCTGTTGCCGGCGACTTTGTTCGCGTGGTCTCTGCAAATTATGTTAAAGTCGAATTTAATATTGTTCTATAGACCTTATTTTTGGGGATCCATACCTTAAAGGATAAAAATGAAACCTTTAAAGAAATACTTTGTTGTCTGTCTGTCTGTTAAAACCCTATATTTTAGAAAAGCGATGAGGTATCGAAATTAAAACCATATACTCAACTAATTCTTCTCATCATCATCATCATTTCAGCCAAAGGACGTCCACTGCTGAACATAGGCCTCCCCCAATGACCTATCATCGGGGGGATTGCCAATACTCGTCACGCTTGGCAGGCGGGTTGGCGAGCGCAGTTTTTTATAATATTTCGCACGGATACGCTACTGCCCGTCTCATGCTACAGGAATTAGTCGCCTCTTACGACACGCCTCCTGTTAGCAGTGGGGGAGTGTATTCTTTACGGCCGTCCCCACATGGCACTAGCGAAGTAACCCTGTATAAAATAAACACAAAGTTAAGAGTGTAGGCTTGAACTTCTTACCTTGTCTCGCCCCGTCGACGCTAACGACACTGACGTAAGTTAGAGTGTAGGCTTGTACTCCTTACCTTGTCTCGCCCCGTCAACGCTAACGACACTGACGTAAGTAAGAGTGTAGGCTTGTACTCCTTACCTTGTCTCGCCCCGTCGACGCTAACGACACTGACGTAAGTTAAAGTGTACGCTTGTAACCCTTACCTGGTCTCGCGCCGTCGACGCTGACGACGCTGACGTCAAACCCGAGCGCGTACACCGCCGCCGCCAGCAGCTGCGGCGCGAGGCGCGCGTGCGACACGCGGGCCAGCCCCGACGGCAGGTCCACTGACGCGGACGTCACACCCGGCATCTGTCTTAAGGCATCTGGGGGGTAGGGGGAGACACCATCGAATACTCCGTCTTTCTTTCATCATCATTATAAAGGCCACACGCACTAGCGCTGCTCAGCGCAGCACACTGCACTGTGCGTCAAAATATTATTTATATGAGTTCGTATGGAGCAAAACGCAACTGAGCGGCGCGGTAGCGGCAACTGCTACATACAAAATCACTTGCAGCGCTAATGCGTTTGAACCCTTACAGCCATATGACGTCCACTGCTGAACAAAGGCCACCCGATGACTTTCATTGGAGAGGATTGCCGATACTCGCCACGCTTGACAGACGGGTTGGCGAGCGTTTTTATAAGATTTTACACGCAGACGCTGCTGCCCGTCTTGCAGCAGCATAATGTAGCATAGAGTTGCCCAACTATCTACTTGTTTCGCTGTACATACCTTGAAAACTATTAACAATATCGATAGTATCGATATCACATATTAACTAACTTATATTGTTTAGATGTTTTTTTAAAGATTGGCTTACATGGCTGTATCCTTCATATTTAGAAGTCACTTAAATGTTTAAAAATGTTCTAGCTTTGCGCTCCATACTCGGCATACTACAATCTGTCAACAACTGCCTTCCCTTTCTTTGCCTACGCTAGCGCCATTTTGGAGGGTTTTGGAACTGTTATCTACTGCTTTAGCTGGACACTTTTTTAACTTTCCGCCCGTAAAAGATAGTACTCCTTACCTCTACCCTTCTTACTTTAAATCTGACACTAACCTTCGATGGTATTAACGCACGACTGGCAAGTCATGCCGGTGACAGACAACACTACTTCGCTCTCATCGTTCGTCCCCATGTCGATTAGGAGGTCCGTTGGTATTGTTTTAGGTAGGAGGTTTCTGGAAAAAGATAAAAGATTATGGTCATAACTGTACTTAGAGCTAGAGCTGAGTTCCAAATTGAAAAGAAGACAGAGTTATCCACACAATTTTTAACTTAGTTCTGTCTCTTTGCTCATTCGACGCCTAAGACACCGATGTCTCGTGTGTTGGATTCAGACTATTTAAGGTTCCAAAAGACCGTAAAAAGACCGAGTACATCACAGCGTTTCTAGCTAATTTGATTTATTTATTTGATTGAAAAACATCACTATTATTCCCCTGATCCTAAGTAGCTAAAGCACTTGTGTTATAGAAATCAAAAACAACGACGGTACCACAACATCCAGACCCGAGACAATAGAAAATTATGTAAATAAATAAATAATAATTTACTTGCTTGTCACATGGTAGATTACAGGTGTTATTACAATTAAAAGTACATTGCACACATGACACCCCGTAGGAGCACCGCAAATTAAGCGAACATAGGGCCTTGCTTAACGGTTAAATACACAATACAATATGTTACCCACACATATCCTTTCAATTGTTAGCAAATTGACTGCTACATTTGCAACATTTTTTTTTGCTCTTCTTTATGTTTCTCTACATTGACCCGACCGGGAATCGACCCCGGGATCTCAGATATGTCGACGCCAAATCCGGGGTCGCCTCTCAAGGATCTTGAAGACCATAAAAAGACCGAGTAGACCACACCGTTTCTAGCTATACTAACTTAGTTTCGTCCTCCTGCTCGGTCGGCGCCTCGAAGCCCATGTCTTCTATGTGGGCGCGGATGGCGTCCGTCGAACACACGTGCGGGTCATATCTGAAGTAGCCTGCGTGCTCTGATAACTCCACCTGAAATTTATTATTATTATTTATTACAGGAAAACCAGGGTTTACACATTATAAAAAATATAACAAAATAGCAACTATTAAACCACTTATAGGTCTTCACAAGTAGTGACGAGCTAGAAATTAAAAATCATATCGAAACATAACTAAAAAGTTCAAGAATGAACAGACGCACAAAAGACACAAGATATACATCACGGTTATTTAAAACACCATCGTTACTTCTAATTGTGAATGTAAACTACTTTTTTAGGGTTCAGTACTCAAAGGGTAAAAACGGGACCCTATTACTAAGATTCCATTGTCCGGCCACCACTAAATATAGAATAAAATAAATCTTTAAGGCGGGCTCCCATACAACAAACGTGTTTTTTAACAATATAGTATTTCTGTTGCCTCCTAAATTATAATATTGTGTCTAATGTTGTATAGATAGACATGGAAACCTTCGTGCGCGAGTCCGACTTGGACTTGACCAGTTTTGTTTTTTTACTTTAAAGTGTGTCCCTGGATCAACCCGAAAGGAAATGAAACAAGACCAACCATTAATTAATTATCTTTTCGGATTGTATCACTGTAAAATACCAATCTTAATTATTAGACCATTTGGACCATCGATTAAGTCATCATCATTATGTCAGCCTATTGCTGCTGGACGTAAGCCTCCAAGAAAGAGAGCTAAAAGGTACGATCTCCCGCTTTTTGCACCCAGCCTCTGCCAGCCCTCTTCCTAATAATTTATTTTATTGAAAAACTGTAATTGTAAGTTAGTTTAGTTTCTGTAATTACTTTGAATTGGCCTTATAGGGTTCTTGTTTGTATCTTAAATATTTTGTAATACCTATGTAACAAGATACAAAGTCAAAGTCAAAAATAATTTATTCAATTCAGGACAAAATTGCCACTTATGAACGTCAATAACAACATTATAGGCCCCTAGGGGGCCAGAACATGTCTCCTTATTTTTTGGGCCCTACTAGCGCTTCGAGACAAGACACAGACAATCTGGCAAGTGCTGAGAAGAAACGCCGGAACAAACTCAGTCACCACTAGCTGCCACATAAAAAATATAAATCAAAATAAACAGGTAGGTACATCAGTTTAGTGCAGGCTGGACTGACCATACATTCTTGTCATCAAGATAGTATTGAATTTTATAATACCCCTTAGACATCAGTGTAGTTTTGACATGTGACTTAAATTTATTAATAGGAAGTTTGGTAACATTGTGAGGTATATTATTGAAAAATTTTATACAATTTCCCAAGAATGAATTACTTGTTTTGGCCAATCTAAAGTTTGGGACCACAAGTTTGTTTTTGTTTCTGGTGTTATATGAATGAATATCACTTTTCTTTATAAAAAGATCTAAATTTTTGCGTACGTACATGATATTATCAAATTTGTATTGAGAGGCCACAGTGAGTATGTTAATTTCTTTAAAGAAATCTCTCAGGGATTCAAGCGGACTAAGTTTGTATATAGCACGAATAGCTCTTTTCTGTAAAATAAAGATGGTATCGATGTCCGCAGCAGAACCCCACAAGAGAAGACCATAAGACATAATACTATGAAAGTAACTGAAATACACCAGCCTTGCCGTTACAACGTCAGTTAGATGTCTAATTTTTCTAACCGCAAAGGCAGCTGAAGCAAGTCTCCCAGCCAGAGTGTCAATAAATAAATGAATGTGAATAAGGTCGTCGGTTCATCGAGCTGGGGGGCGTCCTACACTACGTTTTCAAAGGCGTGGTCTCCATTCGAGAACCCGTTTACTCCACCTGTCATCGGTTCTGCGACAGATGTGGCCGGCCCACTGCCACTTTAGCTTGCTACATTTTAGGACTATGTCCATTACTGTAGTCTTCTGCCAGATAACCTCGTATCGGATTTTATCCCTTAACGAAATCCCAAGCATCGACCTTTCATCGATTAGGTACTAAAGTTAATTTAATATAGTGTTGCTACACTTTTTCAAATTTTGCAATTTACACTTTTTCAAAACGAAGATAGTACTCCTTATCTCTACCCTCCATAAGCCCACCTTAACGTACTGTACGCCCGGCAGTTCGCTGACAGAGCCCTCTATACTCCGCACGCACGACTGGCATGTCATGCCATTGATCGGGACTCGAACCGCCACCAGGTCCTGGCTGGACTCTCTGTGGACAATAGACAAGGACCATAAATAAATGAGTAAATCAACAATCCTTTACGCACAGCACAATGCAGTTTAACCACTCTACAAAACTACTAATTTTCTCACCACGGTGACGAATTTTAAACAATCTATAATATCTTCCATTGTGAAAATTTATTCTCAACATAGTAACCTAGTTGTAACAAACAAGCTAATTGGCTGGTTACTTTAGCGTGTACGTGGTCTTTTAAAATGAAAATGAAAATGAAAAAAATGAAATGAAAATGAAAATGAAATTGAAATTTAGATAGAAAATGAAATTGAAATGAAATTTTGATAGATACCACTTCGCGTGCCACAAAAATTTTCCCTATTGTTTTTCATTGTTTGTCCGGTCTACCACGCCACGGGTAAGTGGAACGCTAATGGATAATAAATGAATGAAATCCCTCATTTACGAAAAATCGTGAAACATACATCCCCTATGTATGTCTCACGATTTTTCGCTCAGACGCGCAGATTTCACGCTTCAGATACCTCTTATCACGAGGCACCTATAAAACATTTTTGGACGTCACTTTTCTGGCCACCCTGTATTATGTATATTCAAATCTGATTATTATTGTCCATTTTCAGCTCTACTAGTGCTAGACTGGCAAAGGCAACAGCCGGATAGCCAGCCATCGATAAATCGCAATATCATAATATCATATCATATCGAGTTTTGGTGGTCATGCTGGGGGGCAGAGCGAGCTAGCATTAAAAACATTTTTTCTCTTACCGCAACCTAGTACGCAAACCTAGTAGTCAATCACACACCAGCATTGACTTGACACTGGCCTTGGTATGATTTGATTTATTACTCAGTCAGTGAATGGCCAACATTGAACGCTGATTATTATTCTTAAAAACCCATATCCTGCTAAATGGGATACTAATACGTAATTTTATTATTGTTATTAAACGACCTCCGATCCGAGAGGCGAGCATAATGGACTTGGTGTCGCTATCTCTGAGGTTAGGTTCGATTCCCGGTCGGTCAATGTAGAAAAATAACTTTTATTATTAATCCCAAAATAAAAGCTGTAGAAGGAAATACTGTTTTTTATTTCAATGAAAGTAAGAAAAACAAATATTAATGTGGTGGGCTTGTTCCTTGCCGCAAATTAAGTCGATTTTAGTTATTTTGGAAATTAGGACGATTTTTAACCTTAATTCTGACTCAGCAAGTCGGTTTCTTTCTGTATTTGGTTTTTATTATAACCAGCATGACCACCTAAACACGATATGATATAAATAAATAAATAATGGACAACATCACATACATTGCTCTGGTCCTATGATAAGAAAGTAGCTTAAGCACTTGAGTTACAGAGATCAGAAACAACGACGGTACCACAACACCCTAGCCCGAGACAATATAGAAAAGTTATTTTTCTACATTGACCGACCGGGAATCGAACCCAGAGATAGCGACACCAAGTACGGTATGCTCGCCTCTCGGCTACGTCATCTAGTATATTACTTCCTACTTTACTTCGATCCCATTCCGTATTCCTCCCTTCAATTACTTCGATGATAATTATGATTATATTTCCGAATAGATCAACATGTAGTAGCATGTTCTACTTCAACCGAACACCATGTTTAATTCAAAACTTTCAAGCCGTGCGCCTTCACATAGTGCCGAAGACAAACATTTTATCACCACAGCAAACCAGGTTGGTCAGGGTTGAGACAATTTTCCGCATATTTTCTTGTTTTACGCATGGACGTAAAGAAATCGATACAATAAAAATAAAAAATATATTGGACAACAAACATCACATACATTGCTCCGCCTGCCTAGCATGAGCACTAAAAACACGATATGATATGATATAATATAGCGAAATATCGACACCAACTGTAAAAATATGATAGATATAGCCGCCATGTTGAATCGCCGTCACATATTAAGATCGCTGTTTCGATAAAAATTTAAAATGGCGGCTAAATCTATCATATTTTTTTAGTTTGTGTCGATATTTCGCTATATCATATCATATCATATCGTGTTTTTAGTGCTCATGCTAGGCAGGCTGAGGCCTAATTTCCGTAATTTGACAATAGCCGCAATCCGGTCTTCCATTAACAATTACCTCTCCCAATAAAAAAAACCTTATGAAAAAAGGGTATTATAAGGTAGACAATTATTTGAACGACAAGAGTGCATGGACTTAACCTGCTTAGCTCGCACTTACTACATATCTTGTAACTGTATTTCCTGTAAAAAAGGCTGACAAAGGTGACTGAGTTTGTTGCGCCGTTTCTTCTCATACCAGCCGATATGTAGTCCCGAAGCGGTGGTAGGGTAAAGCTATATTTTGGGACGTGTATAAGTGCCCGGAAGAGGGCCTATATACTGAATAAATGAGTATGAATGAGTATTAATTACGATCACAAACGTTATTCTCGTAAAATATTGGTCCCGTAGAATCAGTTGTTGTATTTGAGCACCAGAATCAGCCCCTAGGAGGTTGTTGATGTTTTACTAATAATCCTGTCTTACTGCCATTTTGTACACTTTGCTTTTAGTGCGAAATTAAAAACAATATAAACTTAAAACACAGTTCCTACACAGCAGTACTCGTAGTAGATAAGATAACAACCCACCATGTGGTGGAGTGTGTCTGTGTATCAGCGTTTTACATTTTAAATTGAGTTGATTGCTATCAGTACTACGTTGAAAGTAGCTGCGCAAGCAACTGTCACAGTTGTCATCATCATCAGTAAAAAAATATTATGGTAAACGCGAAAGGAGATGGATAACACCGGTGTATATAAACGAGCTCCCACATGATCTGATTAGGAAGGGTTCAAGTAAAAATCTATTAACGAACTTGTTAACAAAACATTACCTATCGTTATGTCCCTAAAATCCTACCTAAGTACCAAGTTCACACAATTCACGACTAGTTCCGGGTTACCATTTCCTAACCTATTTAGTCATTCCTAACTTTAAATACTTCCATACAAAATCACAAGTTTTAGCAGCTCATTAAAAGTACGTTAATAGATAGTTGATGTTATCATCCGTATTGCTGATTTTGTTAAAAGATATTACTGTAAAAAAAAGAACGATTTTTATTAATAATTTGCCAATGTGTAATGATAACTAATATTAATTAAAGCTTAGTAACATGTAAGTAAGAAGTTTTATGCCTTGGTTCGATTAGATACTCGTATAAATTAATCAACTCGGGCTCGGAGTTTTGTTCACATAAAACAATGTTTGTGCAAATAAAACCTCGAGCTTATAACTTATTTTGTAACTTTTAGATGGCTTAAAAAATCGCACTTAAGAATAAGATTTAGGTCCACGAGAACTTCTGCCGACAAACTGTTGCACAGTTTGGCAGGATAACACTAAATGAAATGTACTTATTGTTGTGTGAATAAATAAATTAACAAAAAAAAAAACATTTCAGCCATAGGACGTCTACTGCTGAACATGCCCATGTAGGCCTCCCCAATGACTTCCAGATTGGCCGGTTGGAAGCGGCCTGCATCCAGCGGCATCCAAGTCAGATAGTCTGTCCACCTTGTGGGTTGATGTCCTACGCTGCGCATACCGGTGCGTGGCTTCCATTCTATAACCTTTCTACATAGCAAATCTTCTTCTTCTTCATCTATACGGTCAATCCCGGTTGCGTCCAAAGCCATCGCTTTGGAGCCCAGGGTCCGCTTTCCTTGATTTACTCCTCCACTTCGCGCGGTCTTGAGCGTCTCTTGTTGTGAGATCATTGGCACGCATGTCAGCCCTCACGACGTCAAGCCAGCATTTCTTGGGTCTACCTCTTTTGCCAGAACCTGGCAGTGGCGGCATGGCCACTGCATGACATTTGTTTCCTACGTAGCTTGCCGGTTTCCGCAAAGCATGGCCGTACCAGCGCAGCGTATGCGACTCCCCTGCAGTTTGTCTGCAATATCATGGACACGAAGGCTACCGCGGACGCGCGAGTTCCTCAAGCGGTCCTTTCGCGTGACTCCGCACATCCACCGCAGCATATTCATCTCCGTGACACGCAGCTCCTGCTTGTGTCGCTCAAGTAGCGGCCACGCTTCGCTGCCATATAAAACGACAGGCCTAATGATGGACTTATAGATCTGTCCTTTCTACATAGCAAATAAACAATTGAATTAGAATTTGAAGAAGCATGATGTGCTAGTGTTTCACAAAATTATTCATTACTGAAATTCATGACTGATTCAAAAGTAGGAGTGATACAAACACTTGCCTCATGCAGGAATCAAACCCGCAACCTCTGGTTTTGTGCCACTTGACTTTAGATCAAGGCGGTCGCCATTTATAGATCTAAATTCATGGTGACTACTGACTAGCCTTATCTAATACGGAAATTACCACGTGTATGGACGTAATGTCAGCAAAGCTAACAGCTGATAAGCATTTAGGGGCTAGAGCTATGCTTAGTAGACTAAAACTCGCCTTACATGTGTTGTGGGTTTGATTCCCAGAAAGTAGGCATAGCACGGATACGATAAAGCTATGCTTTTATTTAATTAAAAGCTAAACTTTTATTAAAAGAACAACCAACAACCATTTTATTGGATTTTGTAGTTTCGTTATTTATGTCGAGCGAGACTGCATAGAATGTTACTATATTGCTGTAAATCCAGGTGAGGCTCTTATCTTTCTTTAAAAACATTTTTTAACTTACTTTTATGATCTAACTAGTTGTTCCCCGCGGCTTCGCACGCGTGTAATTTAGTCACAGAAATTCGTTAACTAACGTCTCTTACTAATGTCAGTGGGTTTTTCGGAATAAACAAAATGTAGTTTAGATGCATTAAACAGGTGTATATTATATCTAGGTGCCAGACTATATTAGTATGAACCTATATGGAATCTACTCAAGATTAGTAAATGAGTTACAAATGTACCGAACCTTTACATTTAGGTTTTTTTAAATTCTGACTAAAGTTTTAAGACCAGGTAGAAGGTAGTCTAGAAAAGATCGCTTGTAGCATTAAGACCACCTAAATTGTGTTATTATTAAAGTATTTTTTCTGTTTCTTGTGTGGTGCGCAATAAAAATTATGTATGTCTGTCTATAGATGAAGATGGATATGATTATTGTCAGTTAGTCAATACCTCTCCTATGAATGTACCTGCATAGAGAAGATACTTCAAGGTGTTTCTGTTTTTAACCGACTTTAAAAAAGAAGGAGGTTCTCAATTCGTCAGTATCTTTTTTTTTGTTAGAAAGGGAATACTTTCGGAACGGTCCCATATAAATTTGATTAAGTTCTGATGATGGGATTTATAAGAAAATCATCAAACATTGCATGAACTCCATACCGTGCCAATGGGCTAGTTTCCTAAAAAAATCTAATTAGTCTGTCAGTTGGATTAACAGAAAATATCGGACACGTATTTTTTCTTTTCTGAATCAAACAAAAAATGATGAAGATATAGCCCGTCAATGTTTTGCGTAACGTCACGCCTTGCGACACTTTTTAGCAAGACGTGACGTCACATGCTCACTTTGATGCGCTTTATCTTCGTCATTTTTTGTTCGATTGACAAAAAACAAAATACGGGTCCAATATTTTTTGATAATCTAACTGACGGACTAAATAGAATAATCATTTTTTGACCCAGGAAACTAGCCCATTGATTTTTGTACCTATGTTGCTAATATCTTCGGCATTTGTGAACCGATTTTGATGATTCTTCCTTTATCGAATAGCTTATACTTCACCTCTAAAGTGGGAAAAATAAGGGTCATCCCTTCAGCGGTGTTCAGCCGTTAACTTATGTTTGCACTCAAATGTTTCGTTTTGTTGAGGATGTATCACTAAAAATAGATGAAATAAGTAAATTTTATTAAAAAAAAGTAAACCGACTATTATTTTTAGCTCTTCAGTTTTTTGAAGTCGGTTTGTTTGAGATTATCGGCATACATTTTGAATTTACATTTTAATTGCGCAGCAAGATCATTCACAAAGATCAGAAAAAATAAAGGCCCTATAAGAGACCCCTGGGGCACCCCAGAAGGAATGTATTTGATGTTCGATTGATATACCTGGACAGTCACTAACTGAGATCTGTTTTGAGGTATGATTCGCACCAGCTCAGCAACGAACCATGGATAACCATAAAATAATTTTTAAATATAAGCAGGTCATGGTCAATGAGATCGAATGCCTTACTAAAGTCCGTGTATTAGCATGCACCTCGAGCCCAGCGTCCAGGGCTTGAGCGACGATAGATACATACTTTCATCCCTCATTTGACACTCTAAAAGGATGCAAGTTGACAAATGCTGAAAGAGGTATTTATTTATTTTTGTTTGTGAGTATTTGTGCCAAATTTCAAGTCCATAGTTTACAAAAAAAATTATTTCCCCATACAAATTTTCCTATTCGATTTCATCCCTTTAGGGATGCATTTTCCCAAAAACTCCGAAAACAATATTTTTTATTTACAAAAAGTAGCTTAAATACGAATTAATGTTTTTTTTAACTTCAGAAATGACGAACTTTCATACAAAGTCTAATCGTCATTTTCACCCCCTTAGAGGTTAAATTTTCAAAAATCCGTTCTTATTCCTTGTCTATGTTATTAAAGGAACCTCTGTTCCATTATTCTAGATCCAAGGGTTTCGGCTGGGCGTTGATGAGTCAGTCAGTGAATGAATGAGTCAGGACTTGTCTTTTTATATAATATAGTTTATATATATATAGATTACAACAGTTTTACCCTATTTAAAAAAAACTTTTTAAAAAGTTTACCTTTCTACGCCGAGTATAGGGTTGTGTATTTCATAAAAAACTCCAACTTTAGAAATATCACAAAAAAACATTGGCACAAAACAAAAAAAATAATGTTCAAAACTTCAATAAAAAAAAGTAACTCTGATAAAAAAACGCAAACTGGCGCAAAATGACCGATCGTAGAAAAAAATACGCGTTCTTTAATCAAATATTCCGATCGAGAACTGCGTTGAGTTAACACCATCGCAGGAAAAGTCGCGTGCAAATTGCACACGATACTCACAGTACCAGACTCATACAGTACCGTGTGTATAGAGACATCGTTTACGATGGACTTTCGACTTTATTCCGTTGCCTTAGTTGTTCTTTATAAACGTCATGTTAAGAGGAACAGATTTTTTTTTTGTTATTTGCTAACAGGCGAAGACGTAATCTTCTAAAATGCCTCAAATAGCAAGAGACGAATAATAATCGAATCGTTTTGATTTTGCTGAGCGTTGTTTTTATCATTTACTGGCTGTCTATACAGGGGGCGTATATAATTATGTTTTCCACTGCTAATATATTTAAATTTAAATCCCTAAGGGTTATTTATGTAGGGATTGGGGAGCAAACTATTGCAGTAAAATAGTTGTATTATAAAAAAAATCGATTGACCTACCTACTGAGATGTTGGACTGGCCATCAGTCACTGGGGCGAGATTGGATCAGTGTTATCAGTAAACAAATCATCAATAGTTACACAGAATATATAGTAGGATAAAATCACAGTTATCAACATATTTCGTTTTAAATGACAATATATAATCGATTTCACTATCACGTGTAAGACGCGTTGGTTTGACAACGCGTTATATTATATTTTATAGGTAATATCTTTTATTTTCTGTAAATATGTTTTTTTAAATATGTAGATATTTAAGATTAGATTAGTTATTTTTATTGTTTTGTAAATATCTATTGTAAGATTGTAAATAAATAAAGATCAATAAATTAATTTACATTAATAAAAATAAAAAATTTTTTTCTATTTTAAGTTTATTGTTAGTTTTTACTTTTATCTAAGTCATGGATGTTTATAAATGTATTTTTCAGTACGTTTATTCGTTATCTAGTCGTCACAGTTTGGTGCTAGGTGATTTGTGTTATCGTTAGAAAAATTTATAATGTGTAAATATCGTTTGTATTTCGACAATAATAAAACAATAACAACAATACTTATAAATAAACATACCTAATCAGCTATTAGTGAAAACACGACTCTTCAGTCAGACTGACAGTGCTGACACCGACTCCAAAACCTGATTTTTATTAAGTTTAATTATTATTTATTTAAACTTTTACAAAACTTTTTTAACACAAATTATAATCGTACAAAATTATTGTTTTCTTTTTAAATTTTTTGGCGGTTTTTAATATTTTTTTTATTATAATAAAATATAATAGATGTGTCTTTTTGGTGTTAAGTGATTCACTGATTTCTCCCTTATATTGCAGCTAAGAGTAAAACGTACGTAAACGTAACACGTAGAGGCCGTTTTAAACGCAAATAATCAAACCTGAAAGTGTTACACTGCTGGATCCAATCTCTGACTACATAATGGGATGTAATCAGAGATTATACCCAGCATGTGTGCAGGAGCTATTGCAGCTGAAGACAAATTAATTAGGGCTATTGAAGGCAGATGGAGGGACTGGGTTCTGGGATATTGATGGAGACTACCGGTCACCTGCCTGGTTCATAGTCTCGGACTGAAAAAATTGGCAGGTGTTGACTCGCCGGCAACTGAATATTTATGTTAAGCTCATAATTTAATAAGGCAACTTTCATCTAGGGTCTGATCAAATAAAACAACTTTTTTTCTGAAAACAAAATAAAATCTAAAAAAAAACATGTCAGCTGCGAAGTATTTTTTACTGCTATCCCGATGTTAGTTCTTTAGTAAAAAAAAAAGCTGTATTTGAGCTGAACTCAACATTATTGTCCTTTAAGTTTTTTAAATCAGTTATTTGTATACAAAGAAATATTTATTTAATCATAAGTCAACTAGCCCTAATAGGCCTAAATTGAAGTATATCTGTGAACGAAGTAATCAAGAAGCTTTTGAGATGTTTGGAATAAATAAAATAAAATAAAAAGAATTAATTAATTTACTCACATTTACATTATAAACTGCAAATTCGTTACGCGTTAAAAAAGTTCACAACTTTTTAATCTCTAGTCTGACAGACACTAGTTTGACATTGGTTGTTTGATTTGTTGTAGTTGGCTGTATGGCTCTGTACCATTGCCTTTCCTTTTGAGGATAAATATTACTACTACTACTGGTCTGACAGTGACAGCGCACTGGACCAATCGCGTTCGAGCGCGCGAAATGACTAATCATGGCTTAGGTCACAACCAATAATGTTTGTTTAAACTTTGTCCAACATTTATTAAATAACTACGTTGATTATCTAAATAGTGAATGAGACATCGTGTTTGGAATGTTCTAAGCCGCACAATAGGGATAACAACTTATGTCATGTCAGGCTACGTGAGTATGAGAAGACGATTGTTAAAATCGTCTTACATCTATAGAAATAATTCAAAAGGACATCATCCGATTTTCATACATTTTTGGTGCAGAAGTGAAAGTGCAGGGCAAAAAAAGTTGGTTATTTTTATTCCATTTGTCCGTTTTATTATGGCACCAAAGCTGTATTAACATTGTACCTGCCTCCCTAGCAAAAGCACCAAAACGCGATATTATGATATACTGATATATCGACGATAACTGTAAAAATATGATAGATATAGCCGCCATGTTGAATCGCCGTGCCGGTGAGGTCACATTTTATGATCCTTGTTTCCTTGATCTATCATATTTTTACAGTTGTTGTCAATATTTCGCTATAAAATATCATATCATATCGTGTTTCGGTGGTTATGCTAGAGGGCTGATTTTATTTAAGTTTAAAATTAATTTAAAAATTAATAATTTCATTTACAAAATCGAGCTACTTATCCTACACTACGTTTGCCAAGATGTGGTCTCCACTCGACAACCCGTTTACTCCACCGTTCATCGGTTCTGCGACAGATGTTAGCTCGATGTACCGACGACCCTAGGTTGATGGCTAGCAGTGGATGGATAAAAAAACGGGAGATCGTGCTCTTTGGGAGAGGCTTACGTCCAGCAGTGAACTGCAATTGGCTGATTATGATGATAATAATAAATAAATATTGGACAACATCACATACATTGCTCTGATCCTGTGGTAAGTAACCAAAGCACTTGTGTTACAGAAATCAGAAACAACGACGGTACCACAACACCTAGACCCGATACAATAATATATAAAAGTTATTTTTCTACATTGACCCGACCGGGAATCGAACCCGGAACCTCAGAGATAGCGACACCAAGTCCGGTATGCTCGCCTCTCGGCTACGGAGGTCGTTATAATGATTTACAAAAAAAAATTTATACAGTACCAAGTTTTTTTTTTCTCCGAAACAACTGGACCGACCGATCATTATAAACAAAACCGATATGGTACATTTCGTTGACCTAGATTCATACATTCGCAAGACGCGTGGTGGCACTCACTACTCGTCTATACTACTGACTGAATTTTTTTTGTTTCTTTTTTTATCTGTCAAAGAAAAAAAATCCCTTCCAATAACGTTATTTTATTTTATTTGTTTAAGTTTAGAATAATTGTTTATATTATTTTGTAAATATCTTAGGTATAATATTGTAATCCTTGCTTTATAAATAAATAAATATATTTTGATTAATACATTTTTTTGGACTTATAAACATTTATTTAATTTTAAATCTGTCAAAATTTTCATGATTACAGTGGCCCTTCTAAAAGTATTGTTTTCCTTTAGTCAAAAAAGTTTACATTCGCGAATACACAAAGTTTTTTTCCGAAACGTCCTTTTTTATAATGTAAATTATTAATAATTTTATATTTTTCTTTAGTTAAACATGCTATACATAAAGAACATCTTTAAAATATTTATTTTATTATATTAAAAAATATATATTTTAAGTTCAATTACACAATATTATTGTAAGTATCAAAAATAATACTCTATGCATTTAAGGATTAAATATAATTAAATTTTTAAATTTATTTACTATAAGAACTATAAGTTACTAGACTAATTAAAAGTATAGATAAATTGTAATGTAAAAGTATTTTTTTTTCTAATTTTCAATGACTATTTATAGAGATACATATTACAAAAGGGTATTTTAATTTTAACAGATTCTCCAGAATAGATGTTCCGAAGTTTCTGATTCAAAAATTGGAGCATCCAGCGATGCTCCCTGCAACCTTTACAAAGTGTCAAAGAGTCCCACCGGGGGGTCGTTGTTCCGAAAAAACCTTGTGCCACCGCGACGTAACTGAGCACAGCGCCATCTGTTGAGTAAAGCTGGATACGCGGTACGCGAATGTGATAGACGGCCATTTTTAAAGCATTGGGTTCTTTAGAAGTTCTGTTAATTTATTTACGCACATACGTTTTTCTTTCATTTTGATTATTTAATTAATGATTGAATGACATTTGTATTTTTGTGGTACTAAGGCGAAGTATTTATTTCCATCTCACTAATCCTTAGTGATCCTTAGTAACACTAAGGATTAGTGATGGAAATAAATGCTTTGAATTTGAATTAAAGTTTTAAATTGTGTTATGACAATTTGAACTTTTTTTATTTTTTGCATTTACATTTTCACAATAATGCTAGTTTATTATATCAAAGATAAGTAATATTTTCACATGAAAATATTAAAATAAATATGACCTCAGTTGGAAGAGCAGTCGCCCGGATAGAGAAAGGTCGTGGATTCGAATCTCAGCAGAGGCAGTTGAAAAAAATGGTCAAGTGAATATTATCATTGTGTGTTATGTCAAGATTTGAAAAGAAGTAAGCTAATTATAAGTAACTGCTAATTAATGCAGGCCGCTTCCAACCGGCCAATCTGGAAGTCATTGGGGAGGCCTATGTTCAGCAGTGGACGTCCTATGGCTAAATTAATGATGATGATTATGGAGTAATTAGTTTAGGCAATACATTTTTTTTTCTTGCTGCACCGCCTGTATTTCTCTGCTTGATCACTAGTTGACTGGTAGAGATCGCTTCTTGGCATTAAGTCCGCCATTTGTACAATTATTTTTATATGTGCAATAATAAAGTATAAATAAATAAAAATAATTGCTTTACAATACATCCAACTTCGTGTAACCAACACAAAAAGAATCACGAAGTTCAAACGATCCAGTAAAAAGTAGGTAAGTATGCGTGATAGTCATAAATGAAACAAAAAATACACGTAGAATTAAAAGCAATGAAAAACCCTTGAGTTTTATGAAGTCAAAAGATAACAAATTAATTTGTACAAAAACAAAAAATACACTTCGAATCAAAAACAATTTTGTAGTCGGAAGAAAGTAATGAAGTTTTTGGTTTAGAAAAATATCAACAGATGGCGCTAGGAGCTGAATATAGGAATTGTTATACCGAGTACAGTCCGAAAAAATATTTTGAATGGTCCTATAAAAACAGCTTCGACCAAGTATATAATATCTAGACGGACAGTCGAGGCAGTAAACGCTGCAACAAAAATTGTTCCAGACCCTTTTTCTGAACAACAAAGTATTATCCACCTCCTAAGCTAATGAAATATGGACAAACCGTATTTTACACGGCCGAAGCCGCGGGCAGGGCTAGTAGAATATATCAGCTAGTGTTACGAGGGATCAGACCATGGATTTTGCCAAAGACGTCTTCCAGCAGCACCCAGACTCGAGCCAATTTAGATATTTTTCCGGATTGACCTAAATTGAGAATCGACCCAGAACCGTTAGAGGCGAATCACAGGGCCAGTACACCAATCGGGTCATCAAATATATTTAAAAAAGTATTTAAAACTAAAATTATGATGCAATGTCATCATCATCATCATCATTTCAGCCATAGGACGTCCACTGCTGAACATAGGCCTCCCCCAGTGACTTCCAGATTGGCCGGTTGGAAGCGGCCCGCATCCAGCGGCTTCCTGCAACCTTTACCAGGTCGTCTGTCCACCTTGTAGGTAGACGTCCTACTGCGCTTGCCGGTACGTGGCCTCCATTCCAGAACCTTTCTGCCCCATCGGCCGTCAGTTCTACGTGCTATGAGCCCCGCCCACTGCCACTTCAATGCAATTGCTATTTAATGCAATGTATTAACAATATTTACTGATAAACACCTACTTATTAATTTTACATGCCATACAATGGCGAGAAATGTTGATTCATATTCAAATACTTATATATAGAATCTATTTTATTATACCGTGTCTGTAAGTAAATAAATGATTTGATTTGATTTGTTAACCTAAAAATAAAATCTACTTATTCAAAAAATTATAATATATTCGTCTCTCTCACTCACCCGGAGATGGTGGGATATGGGAAATGCTTTGCAGGGTATAAAAAAACGTAGTTATCTTTTGCGACATTACATCAATCGGTAAATGAAACGAGAGTGAAGAAAGCTATAATAAATAACACGCTTTTTAGGATCGCATCCAGTGGCAGAGCTACGCGATACTATGTTAAAGTGTGAAAATATTTGCTTATTATTATAATAAATTATACAGAGTTTAAATAAGTGTAAATAAACCTATTTTTCACTTCTCCACAGTAAGTTCTGTATGGGATAACTGTTTTTTTTCTTGATTTTGTTGTAGCCATGTGATAAGGGTATTTTATGGGATATTAAAGTGAGTCTATTCGTTCTACTGCAGGGCATCAGTCCCCAGTTACTAACATTTTTAAATTTAACGTGTGATGGGTAACTCGCCAGGTACATTCAACGGCAGGTCAACCTACCCAAACAGTTAGAGGTCATGGAACTGATATTCAAATTGAGAAAAATTGACGTTTTGTGGTAGGTTGACAATTGACGAGCTGTTGTCTTTTCTTTGTCACACAGAAACATCATTCCTTTGGAAGTCTAATGCTAAACATAGGCCTATTTTTAGAACTTTACAGCGAGCAGCTCTGCACCGTTTGCATCCAGCAGCTTTCTGCAACCTTGACTAGGTCGTCAGTCCACCGCGTGGGAGGCCTGCCCACGATGCGTCTTCCAGTTCGTGATCGCCACTCGAGAACCTATCTTCCCAACGGTTGTCATTTCTGCGAGCGATGTGGCCTTTGCAAATCAAAGAATTATGTCGGTGACTTTTTTCTTTTTTTTTCTAAGGATCTCCTCGTTTCGGATCTTATCTCACAAAGAAACGCCAACACAAACTCTCTTTATAGTACGTTGGGTGACGTATAGTAACGGTCAAACGCAACATATAGCATAGCTATCACTGGACATAATCCTACAGAAAGAGAAAGGCATCCACCTTGGTATAACGCAGTGACTTAGTTTGGACAATGAACCAGTTTTAGTAAACGAAGCCAAATGGATCAGAATTGACGGATTTACACAATTTAGAGGACCTTTTATTATAATAATAATAATAATAAATCGTTTATTTGCACAAAACACGGTATAAATGGTAACATTGACTCGATCTGTGGTGGCTGGGTGGCGTAGGACGTGAGTTCGAATCACAACACGTAAATGTCGACGCATAGACATATTTTCACAATACATTTAATTTTGTTTTTGCAAATATATAAAAGTGTTAACGTTCGACAACATTACATTCATTGCTATGAACCTATTAAGCATATTGATAAGTAGCTTAAGCACCTGTGTTACAGAAATCAGAAACAACGACGGTACCACAACACCCAGATCCAAGACAATATAGAAAATTTTTTTTTTTTCATTGATCGACCGGGAATCGAACTTATAGGCCATTAATAGCACTTTTAAAGGTACCAATTTATTTTTACGTAGAAGAACCAGTCACAGACATAGCTTTTCAAATTGCAAAATTAAAGAGGCAATAGGCAGCCACTACTTTCGTGGAACTGACAATCGTTGGAGAAGCAAGGTTTTCGAGTAGCGACCACGAACAGGAGACGTATTTTTGAAGCATTAGAAATGAATTTCGAATTCGAACACGAAAACAATTCGTGTATGAAATTCATTTCTATTGATCACGATTTTACGCATTTTTGAATCACTCGTAAATTATGTCATTAGCGTCACACTTAGTATTGTATCAATGTCATCATCATCATTTCAGCCATCGACGTCCACTGCTGAACACAGGCCTCCCCCAATGACGTTCATTGGGGGGGATTGCCAATACTCACCACGCTTGGCAGGCGGGTTGGCGAGCGCAGTTTTTTATAACATTTCGCACGCAGACGCTGCTGCCCGTCTCGTGCTACAGGAATTAGTCGCCTCTTACGACACGCCTCCTGTTTGCGGTGAGGAAGTGTATTCTTTACGGCCGTCCCCACACGGCATACATCAATGTATTAAATTACAAATGTCAAATAAACTAAAAAGTTGCAATTTACAACAAAAATATCAACATAATTAAAATTCAGTATAATGTCAATTTCTTTAAAATTTATAATTTTTTAAACTATCGAATTTGATGCCTTGGAGGGCCTTATTCTAATGATCAGAGCAATCATGCGAGGCCCGACCTCAAAATGAGGGCGTTGTAACAATTGCTTTGTTTTAGAGAATGTGCCCCTGCAAGTAAATAGATGTCTCGTATAGTGCAGTAAATAGATTTATTAACTTACTAACTGGCTTTTGCCCGCGACTTTGTCTGCGATGACCTTACCCTGATAAAAAGTCTCTATGTGTTAATCCACGCCATGGTCTATCAGTATGCCAAATTTCATCAGTAGTTTTTGCGTGAAAATGTAACAAAGATCCATACATCCATGACCACAAACTTTCTCATCTATATACAGGGTGTAACAAAAAGGTGAAATAAAACTTTAAGGGGTTATTCTACGGCTAAATTACATCAACTTTTTCTATGGGACCAACATCGAAATCGCAAAAAAAAACCACTTTCCCATACTAAAACGCGACCAGCTGGCATCAGTTTGTATGGAAACGTCAATTTTTTTTATGAGATTTTGATGTTGGTCCCATAGAAAAAGTTGATGTAATTTAGCCGTAGAATAACCCCTTAAAGTTTTATTTCACCTTTTCGTTACACCCTGTATAGATTAATTTAATATAAACATAATAAATACCTCACACACAAGGATTTTAATTCCTTACCACGAGACAATAACAATAGTCGGTTAAATTTTTTACGCTTTCTACTCTGTCTGTGCCCACAACAATACCTTTTATAATCTGTGCACAATATGGCGCATTGTTTTGGCGCGCTTTCCAGATTTAGCGGGAAACATCAACAATTATACCTCTAGTCCAACCGCTTAACTGAGACCCTTCAGCCGAGCTTCATGTCACATATTTTGAAATCGGATGATTAAAAATTCGGCAGTTTGTTACACACTGCCATCTAAACATCTGACGAGTCCACAGCCGAATGTCGGCCTAAATTCATGTCACCATTATTTTAGCCATAGTGACTTCAATCAATCAATAAACCTAGTCTAACCGCTTTACTGAGATCCTTCGACCGTCTCCCTGCCACTCTTTTCTTGTGCAAAACATGAATTTAACTAACGCCCGATAGGGCAGAAAGGTTCTAGAATGGAGGCAACGTACGGGCAAGCACAGCGTAGGACGTGCACTCACAAGGTGGACAGACGACCTGGTAAAGGCTGCAGGAAGCCGCTGGATGCGGGCCGCTTCCAACCGGTCAATCTGAAAGTCATTGGGAGAGGCCTACGTTCAAATCAAATCAAATCATTTATTTGCTAAAACATGGTAATTACAAGCGGTACGTTCAGCGGTGGACGTCCTATGGCTGAACTGATGATGATGATGGGGTTGTAATCATTTCGTGCTAACTGTGCTATGACGACTGATGAATATGGAAAAAGCTCAATTCCACTTATAATTCCGGGCGAGTTAGCTAGTCTTCGAAAGGTCACCCCGATGCAGATATTAAATATTTCTCGTGCCTTCTGATCGCAGGGTTGGCAAAAAGTAAAAATAGAAAGTCATTTTTTTCTTTGACGACATTATGTAATGTCACCTTCAGCGTTGAGCAATGGGGTAGCTAAAGATTATGAACAGAAATAGCTTTAGTATGACGACAACTGTACCGTTCAGTTAATAAATAAATATTGGACATCACATACGCTGCTCTGATCCTATGGTAAATAACCAAAGCACTTGTGTTACAGAAATCAGAAGCAACGGCGGTACAACACAACACCCCGACCCGAGGCAATATGGAAAATTTATTTTTCTACATTGACCGACCGGGAATTGAACCTCAGTGATAGCGACACCAAGTTCGGTATGCTCGCCTCTCGGCTACGGAGGTCGTCGCATTATTTTAGCACGTCGTAACAACCTAACTACATTTTAAATTGGCTATTTAAGTATCGGAAATTGCCTTTTTTACAAGCTTTATTTTTAATTTCCATTTCCAATTCTAATACCATAAATTACTTGTAAAAGATATTGCTTAATTAGCATAAAATAAATAAAATAATTTACTAGATAACAATATTACATTAATTATTTAACTATGCTTAATTACTCTTCTCTTAAACGAAAATAATAGAGATAGGTATTAATTAGATAGCAAAAAAAGCTCCTCATCTCCTGTCCGAAATTAGATTTCGTAAAAGTCGCACCATTTATGCACAAATTGCGATTTTGAGTTGCTTTTCTTAGCAATTTTTTTTTAAATATCTTAACTTGCCTCAAATCTGTGCGACTTTTATTAGGAAAATTTTTGACTGGAGATAATGATTTTTATGCTCTATCTACAGTTATTGTTTGGTACGCTCTTTATGGGACACCCTGTATAAAGAAGCGCTTGTAATATACACAGGTAGTCCCTTTTAGTAACGTCATAGCTCAGAGGTCGAAAAATCGGAGTCTCGCCTCACACTTCCATGAGATCTGAGTTCAAATCTCAGCTCTACCTCTATATTATTCGAAACATATTGATACCACTTTCTCAGCAGTAAAGTAAAACACAATGTTTTCCCTAACCGCTAAAACTCATTTAAATAAAAACATTAAATCTAAATAATAGGCAAAGAAGAGTTAAATGTATAAAATAGTCCATGTTTACGTCGAACTGACTGCCGATGGGGCAGAAAGGTTCTAGAATAGAGGCCACGTACTGGCAAGCGCAGCGTAGCACGTCCACCCGCAATTTGGACAGGTGACTTGGTAAAGGGTGCAGGAAGCCGCAAAGCGCAAGCCGCTTTCGACCAGCCAATCTGGAAGTCAATGGTCCCCCATTGGCCTATGTTCAGCAGTGGACGTCATGAAATGATGATGATGATGATGAGTCATGTTTATCTGTGGTGTTGGTTGTGATTGGTTAGTGAGCGGGGCAAGATGTGGTCAAGGTCGGGCAAGGTCAACAGGAAAAGACAGCCGTCTGTTCAACAATGTGGCAAAAAACAAAAAGCAAAGAAAAAAGATACAAGAAACAAATAAAATAGGAAAACAATCTCGGCGGTGAGAAAAAACTGTGGGAACATGCACATTCCGATACACTGGATGTGTAGCCAGGTACAAAAATTATCTGTTTCCCCTGTCTAAGGGTAAAGATGGTCTGATGACAATCGCTTAAAATGTATAAATTAAAACAAGACAAAGCGCTAGTAAGAAGGAATAAATAGAACTACATGCATTGCACTATTAAATATTTTTTAAAGAAAGCGTTTGACAGCCCTACTATTAGATTCCAGACGCGTGGGCGTACAATCCGCCCACGATTCCAGCGAGCGAGGGGGGGCGGGGGAGCGTTTAGGTCATTTACGTGGGCCGATACTAAATATAGCATTTCTTTATTTGCTTAATAAATAGGTTTTAAAAACCTGAAGACGTCTTTATAATACAAGACGAATATCTTTTAGGTTGTTCCAAGAAGGGTGTACCAGCGGGCGTCAGGTGATAGAGGACACTTAAACAGATCGATTTTTTCGCAAATTGTTTTATGCTAACGTTTAAATGATATTTTACTCAGAAAGGTAAGTACATTGTTGGACTATTTTTAACCGACTTCAAAAAAGGAGGAGGTTCTCAAGTCGTCGGAATCTTTTTTTTAAATGTATGTTCAGCGATCATTCGTTACTACGTTGACCGATTTCGATAATTATTTTTTTGTTTAAAAGGTAATACTTTCAGAATGGTCCCATATAAGTTTGGTTAAATTCTGATAATGGAATCTATAAGAAAATCATCAAACATTGCATGAACTCCGTACGACGCCAACTGATTTTAGTATCTATCTTACCTAATATCTTTGCCAAATGTGGACCGATTTTGATGATTCTTTTTTTAATGAATAGTTTATACTTTAAAGATACTATAATATAAAATTATCGGAAAAAAATTCACCCCTGAGGGTTGAAAATAGAAAATGAAATCTGTGTTCAGCAGTTAAATTATGTTTGCACTCGTAAGATTTGTTTTGATTAGGATTTATCACTAAAAGAGCTGAAATAGGTTAATTAAAAAGCGACTTCAAAAAACTAAAACGCTAAAAATAATCTTAACACATAAGTACCTAATCAGTTACTTTTGGAGTCGGTGCTAGTCGATGAGAGATTCTATGTTTTCGTTTGCACCGACTCCAAAACTCGGGAGACACCTTTGCCTAGCAGTGGGACATCATATAGGTTTAAAACAAAACGAAGTCGGGTTACGTACACAATTTTATAAATGAAGAACGGCGAGATTTCTAAGGCGGTATTTCGTCCGATGAGCCTAAATTCTTGTTCGTTGTCTTTGTAATGGTCAACACAAGGTTTTTTAAGAAATAAAAATTGGTAAAAGATTCGCAGAAAAATTACAAATTCGGGAAGAACTGAATGACCTTATTCATCATCATCATCATTTCAGCCATAGGACGTCCACTGCTGAACATAGGCCTACCCCATTGACTTACAGATTGGCCGGTTGGAAGCGGCCTGCATCCAGCCTAATGACCTTAATAACACACTTTTAATAGCTTTACACTAATTTAATAAATAAATAAATTGTTTCCACAATTAATAAATAATTATTTAAAAAATAATTCATTTTTGTCTATGTGTAGTCGCCAAATGTAAACCAGAATGTGGCTTTAAAAGCCTACTACTTAACCCGTTTGTCCGAAAAATATTTTAAAAATATGCTAAGAATTTTCTAAACTACACAACATTCTGAACACAGTATTTGTTTCTGGTACTTATACTTAAAGGGGAAAGAAAAAAATTAAATAATTGAAAAAACAAGCAAAGAAGATGCTAATTCTCCATCTTTTTTTAAACCGCTTGACAGATTTAATTCGTTTGTACGTCGATTGATAGACCAACATAATAGCTACAAACTAAATAAATAAATAAATTGTTTCCACAATCACACCAATTAGCTAGCCCCAAACTAAGCAAAGCTTGTACTATGGCGACTAGATAACGGATAAACATACTTAAATATTTTTATAAACATCCATGACTTAGGTACAAATGCTCGTGCTCATCACACAAACATTTGCCCCTTGCGGGATTCGAACCCGCAACCGCTGGCTTTGTAGTCCGGAGCGCGGACCACTACACCAGACGGTCGTCAAGCTGAGCATAAGATTTTTCATTCGAACAATGGCGTCCATGCGAAAAGTACCTATTATTTTCCTCAATTTTCGTAACCTAGAGACGCAGCGACTGTCGTAACAGCCACGTTTCATTGCGCGCTGTTATGAAACATATTTTAATTAAATTTCGTGCTATATTCGTACTAACATTCGTCAAGTCGCAAATTTAGGGGCACAAATCGCCTACTTCTGACTGACGCATCGATTTAAAACTTGGTTAGTATCTGACATTCGGATTACAACACAATACAATACAATAGTTTGACACCATGCATCGTGCTGATATGTTGATGGAGCCAGGAGTTGGATAGCTGAACTCTTTAATATGCTTTTTAGTAAAACCTTCGTGTTTAGGCTCATTTGATTAGTCTTGATGAGTCCAATACCTTTATAAAGGGTGCTTTATAGTTTTTTTATCACTTAGTCACTAAGGGCCACATAAGAAAACTCAAGGTCGCACAGCGTGCTATGGAAAGGGCTATGCCAGTGTTTCCTTGCGAGATCGACTCAGAAATGAGGAGATCCGTAAACGAACAAAAGTCGCTGACATAGCCCAACGGATTAGCAAGCTGAAGTGGCAGTGGGCGGGGCACATAGCACGTAGAACTGACGGCCGATGGGGCAGACAGGTTCTAGAATGGAGGCCGCGTACCAAGCGCAGCGTAGGACGTCCACTCACAAGGTGGTCAGACGACCTGGTAAGGGTCGCAGGAAGGATGCAGGCCGCTTCCAACCGGCCAATCTGGAAGTCAATGGGGGAGGCCTATGTTCAGCAGTGGACGTCCTATGGCTGAAATGATGATGATGATGATTGTTTTTTAAACTATGTTCTTGTTCTATCTATGGAAATTTTGCTACAGGCGCAAAGTCGTTTGACAACTGATTGTCAAATGACAAGACAGTATTTGCCGGGACAGCTAGTATGACTAGTTTCCTTATAATTGAGGAACTGGTTTCAATGGCACTAAATCATCATCATCATCATGTCAGCCATAGGATGTCCACTGCTGAACATAGGCCTACCCCATTGACTTTCTTTGAGGGAAATTGCCAATACTCGCCTTGGCAGGCGGGTTTTCGAGCGCAGTTTTTTATAAGATTTACCATACAGACGCTGCTGCCCGTCTCGTGCTATAGGAATTAGTCGCCTCTTACGATACGCCTCCTGTTGGTAGTGGGGAAGTGTATTCTTTACGGCCGTCCCCACACGGCACTCAGTAGGTAATGATAAATATTATCTGATAACAATATTGACTGTTTCAGCAATTTACTATACAGGGTGTAACGAAAAGGTGAAATAAAACTTTAAGGGGTTATTCTACGGCTAAATTACATCAACTTTTTCTATGGGACTAACATCGAAATCTCAAAAAAAATTGACGTTTCCATACAAACTGATGCCAGCTGGTCGCGTTTTAGTATGGGAAAGTGTTTTTTTTTTGCGAATTCGATGTTGGTCCCATAGAAAAAGTTGATGTAATTTAGCCGTAGAATAACCCCTTAAAGTTTTATTTCACCTTTTCGTTACACTCTGTATAAAACTGGTACTTACAGTTTAAATTAATATGAATGTTAAGAGCCTCGTCATTAATACAATTGGCTATGATTGGTAAATATGCTCTGAGTTGAAAGAACAGAGTGGTCTATTATACGGAATGGTCAAACATGCGACATTATAAAGACACTAGCTTCCGCCCGCGGCTTCGTCCGAGTGGAGTTCGGTCTGCCGCTTAATCTTGTCAACGACCCATGTCACTTATAGCTCAAAATAATAAAATACACTACATCAACTCGCTCTAAAAGTAAAAGAAAAAGCGACGCTAGCACCAATGCATTATTTTAGAACAAAGGACATGTCCGCTTTTTCTATGGAGGTTGTGTTTTTTTTCTGAGTAAATTTTAACCAATATGAAATATATATACGTTTAATCTACAAAAATATGATACACGAAACTACAGAAACATTAATTTTAAACACCTACCTTAATTAATTTTAAGCCCGCGGATTACCTATGAGACGATTCGAGGACTATGGGATTTGTATGAGCTAAATTCAGAAAATTTTACACGAAGAATTGAAAGTTCGGAAACTTTGCTGTCGTTGGATCCCTCATGAACTGACAGCGGAACAGAAGCGGGCTCGCGTGGAATGGTGCTTACAGATGCTACTGAAGTACGACCACGGACATTCTAATGCTGTTTATGACATTGTCACTGGAGTCGAAACGTGGATTTATTGTTTTGAACCCGAAAAAAACAGCAATCTTGTGAATGGGTGTTTGAAACTGAGAGCAGGCCAACAAAAGTGAGGCAGGCGAGAAACGTTGGTAAAAAAATGATCACGTTTTTTTTCTCAGCTACGGGTCCCATCTGTACAATTCTACTTGAAGATCAAAAGAGTGTTAATGCCGAGTAGTATTCTACCATTTGTTTACCCAGGGTGTTAGAAAAAGTTCGCGAAAGACGACCCAAAAGCCGCGTTCTCCCACATCATGACAACGCTTCTTCACACACGGCCAACAAAACAAAGTCATTTTTAGCTTCCGAAAAAGTACAACTCGTCACCCATCCTGCCTGCGCATAGCCCCGACCTAGCACCCTGTGATTTCTGTAGTTCCTGAGATTAGCGCGTTTAACCAAACAAACAAACAAACTCTTCAGCTTTATAATATTACTATAGATTTGTCGACTCGATTGGTGTAGTGGCGCAGTAATTCTCGTTGCTCGCAATGGGTTCGATTCCCGGTTCGACTCATTACAGGGAACGATCTTTTCTAAATTGCTTTGAATCTGGGTGTGCTGAGAGTCGCCCTTCGCAAAGTACATTGTTTGGTACCTCGTTATACAGGGTGTAACGAAAAGGTGAAATAAAACTTTAAGGGGTTAATGAAAACGACAGCGAAGCGAAAGCTTGAGAAAAATACTAGGAGCAGGGCAGGGCTTAATAAAAGGCTGTACTTACATATTATTATGCCAATCCAATTTAATTTACTTATTTTACTTATGACAACTCAAGATTCTACGGCTAAATTACATCAACTTTTTCTATGGGACCAACATCGAAATCGCAAAAATAAATTGACGTTTCCATACAAACTGATGCCAGCTGGTCGCGTTTTAGTATGGGAAAGTGTTTTTTTTTTTTGCGAATTCAATGTTGGTCCCATAGAAAAAGTTGATGTACTTTAGTCGTAGAATAACCCCTTAAAGTTTTATTTCACCTTTTCGTTACACTCTGTATAAGGATGTTAATTCCTTACTTAGATACCATGACAATAAACCGACGACTGATTGGTGGTAGTAGTTAGAGGGCTACAAAGCCAGCTGTTGCGGGTTCGACTCCCGCTAGAGACAAATATTTTAGTGTTGAGCACGAGCCAGAGCATTTAAATAAATATAAATAAATTAGTTTAGGGCTACATAATTGGTGCGATTGTAAAAATAATTTATTATTATTTATTTATAATTGGTGTGTTTATCTGACAAATATTTGTAATTATTTTAACTTATCTACAATACAATTTTGGTTACATATCCAATGCCACTAGACTACTTTAATATTCTATCATCGAAACCACATAGCCTCGATAATTCGATGTCTCTTTCTGATAAAGATACAAATAACACGTGTAAAAGAGATAGAAGATAATACACAACAAACCTTGAGAGTCTAAATACGGTTTTGATAACATAATATCTGTATCAGCGCAAACATCTACGTCGCTAAGGAGGTGAGTGCACCGAGTAATGGTTATTTTATCAATGACTAGCTTTTGCCTGTGGGCTAGTTGTGGCTTCGCACGTTTGGCATGTACCCACCCCTCCCCCTCCCTCCATCTCCCCTGTGACCGTGACGTAGTAATATATGGACGACTGATGAAAAAACGCGACAAGACAACACAACTCGCGAAATTAGCGTTTGATCTCAGCCTAAAAAGTCGTGACATGATGTCAATCGGAAGTCGGCGGGCCACGTTGCGCGTTGTTGTGAGACGTTGCCAAATTTGACTGATTAGCGTCACGTGTTACGTTGCGCATCAATTGTTACCAAAATAATAAATAATACAATACATGGCTACAATGGTATGTTATATTTTTAAAGCACTTCGAAGTATCATACAGTGAATTATGTCAGGCGCGTCTCTCAGACACGAAACAAGGACAAGCGAAACCCGACTAGGAAAGTAGCAAAGCACCTGGAGAAAAATGGACTTAGATACTTACATTTTATTTTTAAAGGTCCAAATGGTACTCGCACAAGGTGACCTTCCGTCATTTTGGTGTCATTTTTAAAAAAATAGAAACAAATATTTTCATTGAGTATCTCTGAACTAGAATGACTTAATCTTAGAACATTGATAAACCTCTTCAAAACATAAAAAATTATCAAAATGTCACTTACCCAATCTCCACATCATCCAGCCGCTGATATTTAAAACCTCTCGACAGCATGTTGTCTCTATCGCTCGCACTGACACTGAACACTATTCCTGTCTCATTTTAGCACTTAACACTGGCACTTGAGGTGAAATATTGCAACTGCACTCTCGAGTTTCATTCTTATCTTATTTTTCTTCAAGTTTTGGACACTTCTTGTAAAGCAGATGTCGTTTTGTTAACTCTTTTCCCTCTAGTAATTTTATTTTTAGAGTAAACAATGGAATATCGTAACTACTACTACCTCACACTACTACAGCTTAATTTCCTCTACCCAAGTCTTGAAGAGATAGCTTTTGGCGATAAGACTGCCTGATTGTGTATAATCGTAATTGTGTCTTGTTTGTAAAAACTTTATTTTTTTTGTGCAATATGTTGCCAATTTATCTATCTATCGTAGCCTATGAACTGTGCTCTATAAAAAAAGACATGATATTTGTGCCTTGTGACTTAAAAGAAAATTTTGTTGGTGGTGCATGCCAATAAGCATTACCTAGAGTAAGAAATGACATTTATTTTGTTTCACATAAATCCGCCATTTTTAACCGACTTCAAAAAAGGAGGAGGTTCTCAATTCGTCGGTATCTTTTTTCGTTACTGCGTTGACCGATTTCGATAAATATTTTTTTATAATCTGTGACTGTTACTGTTTTAGTATAGGCGAGAGTTGACAGGACTTGTCATTTCATACTAAAATGTAAGTGAAAAATCACTACTAGTTTAGAAGAAAGATGTTTTGTATTGCTGCTATACATATAAGGTACTAGCTGTCCCGGCGAATTTCGTGCCGCCTCTTCATGCTTTTTTTCGTGAATATTTCTGTTTTTTCATAGTTATTCTGCTATTTGGGGCGAAGACAAATTCAACAAATCAAAGATCATAAAAATCGGTCCAGCCGTTCTCGACTAATAAATGGTGTAACTAACCCGACTTTCTTTTATATATATAGATGTGCTTAATGACTCATGCAATCCCATCGTGAGAAGTAAAGTTTAATATGACGTCAAAATGTCGAAAGCCAGCTCTTTTGCGACTGAAAATGGAACAAAAAATATCTCATTTGTTTTTAGTTCCATTTTCAGTCGTATTACGCAATGTAGATTTTTTTGAGTTTATAATTTGATTTTAACCTTACTGGGACCGGATCAGACCGAATCAATCCAGCCGGTCCTGCATACGTTAGTATGTTTCTTTTCTCGGGATGGGTTTCCATCGAGAGAAAGGTATAGAAACATAGGAAGGAAATAGGAAGTCTCATAATAACGGAGGTTACGGAGGCAGAAACAGAAACGGATGTCATATGTAAATTTTAGCGGAGACTGAAACAGATGCGGAAGTGGAAGTGTAAAAACTATTTAAGAAGTTCATTATTTTTTAATTTAATAAATGTTCAAAATTAAAATCTAGCGTCAAATTATAGTTATGAAAATCTGTTTTCTACATATGACAAGCTACTTACGGCTGAGGATCCCGCCATCAGCCGTCGTAAACCTCTGATAAAAGTTGCAAAAACAAAACAGAAACTAATGAGGAAAATCGTGCGGAACTTCCGCAGTTGCGGAAGCAGAATTAAAGGTCTGTCTGTTGTATCATTACAAACCACGACGACACATCGCTAGACTCCAGATGCTGGCCAGCGAGAAATCCAGATGTGCAGCTGCAGCCAAGGCATTAGGAAAGCCTTGACGCACATAAAAAGCCAATTTTTATCCCGTCCTCAATCTTAACAGCTTTATTCTAAATACAATATAAATATGCTTTTATCATTTCATAGTATCGATATTTAATCAATGTTTATAGCGTTAGTGTGATAAAAAAATAAGCCTATGTTGGTTTCCAATTATATATTGTTATCACAAATACTTTTCAAGATTAGTAAAAGAAAGCGCACCTTTTTATTGATTCAAGATAGTTCTTTGACAAAAGAATCAATAATTAAGCAACAAAAATACATTTAGACCAATAAAAAACATAATTTAGATCCATTTTATCTGTTCATTGTTTAGTTTTTACTTGACTCCTAAAAGATATTGCGTTGAAATGAAACTAATATGGTGGGATTAATTGAAGATCTCACAAAAACTTAATTATTTGGTGTCAAAAGGCTGCGGGATGCGGGATAGCGCCTAAACGGCTTTATCTTTAAATATATTCTACCTAGAAGAGGATACAGTTTATGTCACTTAATTTTGTAGTTGTACTTTTGCCGTACGAGTTCATGTTTAGTTTGTCAAATACTTATAACAAAATGAAGTCGAAATAGGGCAAACTTTTTTGGTATCATAAGTATACTATATACAAACCCGTAAGTATTTTCACTTATAAAAAACACTCTATATTTTATTTGTACGACTATATCCTGCTGTTGTGTTTTAATTAAAATAAAATACTTAAACACAAACATAAAACTAACACTATTGATTTCAAACACTTCCAATGGTCACAATTTCACATTTCATTTCAGAGTAACCAAATAAATGAACATAAAAATTCATTCGGCCGGGTCGCGGCGACCGCTAGCGGGGCGGACCTAGGCTGTGCGCCTTCAGCGCACGCCACAACTGCCCGGGTTAAGCTGACGAATGTCTTCCTCAAAGGCACTCAGCGATAGGTCCGTCCATAAAAAAAAAAATTAAAAAAAGGGGCGTGCAGCGGGCGTTTATACGCTGCGCTTTCGAATGAAATGTTAAAAATACGCGGTTTTACAGGTGTTAAAGCAAGAGTGTGTCATCTACTATACGGTATTGTACGCGACGCTGTAAGATAAACTGAAGTAGTCTATTGTGACCGTTGAATATATCTTATCATTTATTAATCAAGTAGTGTAATGACTTGTATGTAATCGTGTGCAAAGCGTCTATGCGCACGCGCATAGTGCCTGCAAGATGCACAGATATACATAGTCCCCTGCAGAATATCAGTGTCACTAACTGCCACTGGGCTTCTGCCCATTTGAAGCGCCACAAACAAAAGTACTAATATATAATTACCGCAAATTTAGTGCCATGTACTTTTTCATCTGTCTACACCGCTAAAATGGCGATAATCATATACAAATACAAATATATGGTAAAAAAATTAACAGCAGCGGCAGACAGAAGACTGGCAGGCAGCAGACTGGTTATTTTATTACAGATATGTCAGGTTTCTACTGTAGACAAAGTATTGTAGTAGAAAAATGAAAAAGGTTCCCCATTCTGTACAGCGGAGGACCTTTTAGGCACATTATGTGTTACGTTATTCATTTTATAATTTTCAAATTGCCAAATAAATATTCTTATTCTATAACAGTTGGATTTATACTTCGGGTCTGACTCCTGCTGCGAATTGCGATATACAGGTTGAACCAAAAGTGGAGGGTAAAGCGAAATGAGGTGGAAGTTTAATTATTGTCAAATCAAAAAGGTTTTTTTAATTTCGCAAGGGCATATTTGTGTGGTGTGGTGAGCATTTGTACCCAACTTATAACTTATAACCTACTCATATTTAATTAAGTATTTTTATCTATAATCAATTTGTCACAGTACATTAGTACATCAAATCATTCGACTCCAGATTGGAATAAAAAAAAATAGCAAAATTCACAAGAATGTTAATTGCCTTCTTCGCGAGACGCATATTTATATAATTTAAAATAACATTCCATAAATAAATTCTTTCATTATCACACTAATTTATCTAGCCCCAAATAAGTAAAGTTTGTACTATAGCAAGTAGCGACTTGATAACAGATTAACATACTTTTAAATACATTTATAATCATCCATGACTCAGATACAAATGTTAATTGCATCGGTGCCAGCCGATGAGAGATTCAATGTTTTTGTTTGCACCGACTCCAAAAGTAACTGATTAGGTACTTAAGTGTTAGGATTATTTTTAGCATTTTAGTGTTTTGAAGTCGGTTTTATTTTTTTTAAATAAAATTTACTTATTTCATCAATTTTTAGTGATAAATCCTAATCTAACTGCTGAACACCGATTTCATCCCCTATTTTCCTACCCTTAGGGGTGATTTTTATTTTGCAAACTTTTATCATATTATCTTTGAAGTATAAGCTATTCAATAAAACAAAAATCATCAAAATCGGCTCATATTTGTCGAAGATAGGTAACAAGAACCACAACCAAAATATTATCTGGGTATATATTTGTTGATTTTCTCAAAAAGTTCTAAATCAATTTCGATAAAATTTATATGGGACCACCTCTGAAGTATGATCTACCAAACAAAAAAAGAATCATTAAAATCGATTCATAATTGGCGGAGTAATCGCGTAACATACATACAAAAAAAAAACATACAGTCGAATTGAGAACCTCCTCCTTTTTTGAAGTCGGTTGAAAATGACTAATTATCAAGTTGATTTAGTTATAACCGGCGCCTTACATCACACTTTCACTTAGCAAGGTTGGTTGCCACAGACAATTACGTGGTTGCTCGTAATCAGTGAAATAACCGACAGTTATCAAGCGAATAGTGAAATTTTCCAATTTCACTACACACTGTAATAATAAGCTTTAAATAAACACAATATAACCAAGGCAACGATTGATGCGCAACATATAAACATGTTTCGCAACGCTTCACAACAGTGCAACATTGTGCAAAGTTGCTTAACGTCCCTAGACATCTTGCCTTTTTTGTCTCTATGACAAATTATATAAAAATGAATCCCTATTTCCCTTGTTCACGCCATAACTTGAAAACAACTTTACCGATTTCATTCATCTTTTTTATTAAGTTTTCTTACGCATAAAAAATTTAAAAAATTGCGCAGCAAAACCTTTATGAATAAACTAAAGACTACGTGAACGAAATCGCGGGAAACAGCTAGAAAATAATAACAATAATTTTTGAAATACTAAGCATTTAACTACGTATAGCTTTTACTTTAGCGATGGACTGGTTAACGAATAATAACTTCATCCTCATCATCATTTCAGCCATAGGACGTCCACTGCGGAACATAGGCCTCCCCCATTGACTTCCAGAATGGCCGGTTGGAAGCGGCCTGCATCCAGCGTGATAAATAAATAATAATTATAATTACTTTAATACATTATATGACTTCCATGATTTAGTAAAAATGTTCGTGCTCATCAGACAAACCCTTACCCCTTGCGGTATTCGATCGAACCGCTGATATTGGAGCCTGTCCAGAGCGCAAACCACTAAATTAAGCGGTCGTCGTATTTTGTCCAAAGGGTTTCGTGAGACAAGATGTCGCGTGATGTTTTGCAACGTTGCCGAAATTGATGAGAGTCACATATTGCGCCATAATTGTTGCCAAGTGCGCCCTTACATCGGGCATCGATAGCCAGATTTAAGACTCAACTTAAGGTGGAACAATTTGATAAACCAGATTTAAGTTTAATCTAGTTTTATAACGGTTTTGCTGGATAAAGTCTTCTACTCAAAGCTCTGTCCCGTTCATAGTGTTAATATGAAGATTAACCACTCTCCTCAATACGGCCAGTCTGGCTAATACATCGAGCGGTTGCCATCAAACCCTTTCCTTAGACAGGGGAACCAGAACATTACGGACGATGGCTACACACTCAGTGTTGTCAAAAGCGGCAATCCTGTTTGTTAGGTACTTTTAGAGCAAATACCCTCAGACACCCGAAACATTTAGACAGTGACCACTTTGTACCATGGTTACACGCCCAGTGTTATCAAATGAGGCAATTCTAGTACAGTCTTTACTTTTGAAATTATTGCCATTATACCTTCGTAACCGTCAGACAGGGGAACAAGACTATTATGGACTATAGCTACACGCCCAGTGTTATCAAATGCGGCAATTCAAGAAAAGTCGTTGTTTTTGGAGTGATTTCCATCAGACCTCCGTTACCTTTAGACTATAAACCAAACCACTTAAACCGCTTTGGACCATGGTTACACATTTAGTGATCAAATGCGGCAACTCTAGTATGAACGTTACTTTTGGAACGATTGCCATCAGATCTCTGTATCCTTTAGACAGTGAACCATACCACTTTGGACCATAGTTATATACCCAGTGTTATCAAATGCGGCAATTCAAGTAAAGTCGTTACTTACGGAACTATAAAACATACTACTTAAACCGCTTTGGACCATGGTTACACACTCAGTGATCAAATGCGGCAATCTCAGTGTGATAGAAGAAAGTACGGAAGAATGACATTGACAAGTAAACATATGTTAGACAGAGATTTGTAGTAATAACTTTTTACTTACGTTCCGTTTCAAGCGATTAGCTATCGGTTTTTAAAATTAATGAGTTTTTGCATTCTGTTTTATAATTTATTTTCTGCGTAAAACGAAAATAGTTACAAGATTTCAATTTAATAGCAAAACTTATTTCGAGTGATTCAAAAATGCGTAAAATCGTGAGCAATAGAAATTAATTTTATACACAAATTGTTTTTATGTTCGAATTCGAGATTGATTTCAAATGCTTAATAAATGCGTCTCCAGTATTATTAAATGCGGCAATTCTAGAACAGTCGTTACTCTTGGAATGATTGCTATCAGAGATACCCCTTAGACTGTAAACCAGACCGTTTTGGACTTTAACTAAACATCCAGTGTCATCTGAATGCGCAGTGTCACATAAACATAAACAAATTTAAACCGAAGAATTGTTTAAAAACAAACCAACAGAGGATCGTAGAGTTACAATAGTCTCTATTGTTCAAATTGTTTTAAATAATTATACAAATACAATGTTGCTACGTTTTATTGAACTTGGATAGCATACTGGGTGTATGTAAAACAGTACAATAGAGTGGTTTTGGGTGCGTAATGACCAGGATTACGATTACGGGGCTTAATATAGTTCGCAGCGAGCATGTTCGTTACACCATGTACTAAAATCCGGGTAAATCCAGCTCGTTACTTAAACGAGTCCGATTCACCCCCCAATCGGGCCCGCTAGAAAGGATCCCGACAGCGGTCCGGCCTGTTACGGCAGTTCCGGTCCCGTCGGCGCCACCACTAGCGGGTTCGCTGCTTGGTAGGGTGCCTTGCACTCTATCATGGGGCCCGTACGAACCTGAAGCTACGCGTAGACTCGGCCGGGTCGCGGAAACCGCTATAGTGGAGCGGTCCTAGGCTTAGGCCTTTAGCGATACGATATAGCGATTTATCGCCACTAACTATATTTTTTTATAAATATGACAGATATATCTATGCCATGTTGAATTTTAATCGAAACAGCGATCATAACATGTGACGTCACCGGCACGGCGACTCAACATTAGTTTGACTTAGTATTGACCGCACGAATGCTCGCTTTGTGAAATTACGCCCGTACGCAACTCCGGTCAGTACTTATCTTAAAAGATCGTAATCAAATGCAGGGATCAGCAGGTATGCTTGTGCGAATTAAACACAAATACAAACATATTATGTATTCGCAAAAGATGTTTGCGCCAAAAAAATTGCGCGAATGGTTATTTCCGGCAATGGCCACTTGAGCGAATCTACTTTTGTGGCAATGGACACTTGCGCGAATGGTCATTCCGGCAATGGACACTTAAGCGCATCTATATTTATGCCAATGGATACTTACCCGAATGGTCATTTCGGCAATGGACACTTAAGCGAATCTACATTTGTGCCAATGGATACTTGCGCGAATGCACATTAGCACAAAAACACACTGGGCGGGCTCAAAAGGTTTTTGCGCGAAAGACACTTTTATAAAGACTTCCGACTTGACCATCATCTTGGTCTAGTGTCCCGCGCTTTGGACTAATTAATTGGTCATAGGTTCGAGCCCCGTTAACGGTCGATGCTTGTGTGATAAGCACGATAAATTGTAACTGAATTATGGATGTTTGCTTAAGTAATAAAGCTTACTTTAGTTTGGGGCTAGATAATTTCTGGGCCAACAAAACATTTCTGTTTAGCCTAATGGTCGACTGGTAGAGAATGCCACATGGCATTAAGTCCACCTTTTGTGCGATTTTATTTTGTGCAATAAAGTTTAAATAAAATAAATAAATAATTGGTGTGATTGCTTGGAAAAATCAATACTAATATTATACATGTGAAAGTAACTCTGTCTGTCTGTTACGTTTTCACGCCTAAACCGCTAAACCAATGTTGATAAATTTTAGTATAGAGATAGATGGGACCATAGAAAAGGACATAGGCTACTTTTATGTCGTGAAAGCTGAACCGATTTCGATGAAATTTTGAACAGAAAAAGCTTGCACCCTAGGGAAGGACATGGGCTACTGTTTTTATTTCACCTCCTAAGCGAGTAAAATAGGGTATGATAAACGCGAGCGAAGCCGCGAGCACAGCTAGTAGTATTATAGACAGACATTCTGTATACTAAACAAGGCAAGCTATACTTATCTTTAAACTGATATCTGAGGCCTTATCGTTTAGATAAACTAAAACGCACTAACCAAATACACTATATTTGATTTGATAAGTCTGATACTATATCATATACATTTGAAAACCGTTATGCCGAAATATATTGGGTTTCTCTAGATTTTAATAAGAAATAAATAACAATAAGTAGGACGTCCACCCACAAGGTGGACGACCCGGTAACTGGGCCGCTTCCAACCGGCCAACCTGGAAGTCACTGGGGGAGGCCTATGTTCAGCAGTGGACGTCCTATGGCATCGAACAGGTAGACTACATATCTACCATCATAAACATAATATTACATCTTTGACAAAGATCTGGTGTTGTGGTCCGCGCAACAAAGCCAGGCGGTTGACGGTTCGAGTCCCGCAAGGGGCAAATGTTTGTGTCATTAGCAAGAGAAAAATACATAAGTCATGGATGTTTATATGTGTTTAAGCATTTTAAGTAATATCTGTTATTTAAACGCCATAGTACATTAAGATTTACTTAATTTGGGGCTAAATAATTAGTATGATTGTTGTAAAAATATATTTTATTAATATTCACTCATGATGTTATTATTTCTATTTAAATATTGTGTTATATTTTTATTGCAGACTTGTATTTACTCAGTTGTAAGATAATGCAAGTTAATTAATTAATTATGCGCGTCGAATTGTAGGTGACTTTATTACGGTGACCGTATTGATCTAGTGGTTGGCACTCCGGACTACAAACCCAAGTCGTTACGTGTTCGATTCCCGGGTAGGGTCGATTCGTAAAGTCTATTTTCTAAATATTTATCATCACACCATTATTTCAGCCATAGGACGTCCACTGCTGAACATAAGCCTCCCCATTGACTTCCAGGTTGGTCGGTCGGAAGGGGCCTGCATCCAGCGACTTCGTTAAGTTCAGTATACAGGGTTATTTTCAAGATATTACCAAATTTAAAAAAATAGGTCTAACAATATAAAAATACGATTTAATGTAATTAATTTTAATCATCGTATTTTTTAAATAAAAAATACAAAAGATACATACATACATACGCTAATACCCGACCGTCATTCTACATTTATATTAATTAGATAGTGATGTAATATTTGAATTCAATTAAATATTAAATAAACTTAATTCAAACGTTTGGTATTTCCTACGAGTTTTTAAAACAGTTTTCCTTAATACAACACTGAGTGACGTACTGTCTAAATGACCAATGTTTCTTGGGCGTGCGGTCATAAACAACATTATTTTTGATAAGAATGCTAGACTAAAATATGTCATACAATCTAGTTACTCGTAGTTATTTTTAATAAATAATATAAATAAAATAAATGAATTATGAATAAAACACCCTGTATAGATTTATCTTGGACACTCGACAACGCATTAATGGTGTTTAAATGGTTTTTAAAAAAAATGAGAATAAAAAAAATTGGACTACCAAACTCAAAATGTTTTTAATGCGTCGTATGTTATTTTAATAATTTATATCTTTACCCAATTAAGATGTTATCTTTGTTTTGAATAAATATCTGACTTTTGTCTAAACATTGCAAAAATGCAGAACATCAGCCATGAGTTTTTTTTAAAATCGCATCATATTTATTTTTAACTTCAAAAAGGGAAGAGGTTCTCGATTCGTCGGTTTTTTTTTATTATTTACCCTCTAACGAAGTAAAATAAGCGTAACAGTTTATGTTTGATTTGGGGTAATGATCTCAAACATTGATGTTAATATGGACATGCCTCCGGGATTCAGGAATTTCTTTGTATCAATTTTTGAAAAAAAAAGCATATCCATATTATTCTAGCACTACCAAAGCACCTCAAATCAATCTAACTACTCCGATCACTGATGATCACCAAAACACGATATGATATCGCTCTAAATGGATACCAACTGTAATAAATTTTATTAAAAAAAAAAAAACCGACTTCAAAACACTGAAATGCTAAAAATAATCCTAACACTTAAGTACCTAATCAGTTACTTTTGGAGTCGGTGCAAACAAAAACATTGAATCTCTCATCGGCTGGCACCGACTCCAAAAGTATCTGATTAGGTACTTAAGTGTTAGGATTATTTTTAGCATTTCAGTGTTTTGAAGTCGGTTTTATTTTTTTTAATAAAATTTACTTATTTCATCAATTTTTAGTGATAAATCCTAATTTAACTGCTGAACACCGATTTCATCCCCTATTTTCCTACCCTTAGGGGTGGTTTTTATTTTGCAAACTTTTATCATATTATCTTTGAAGTATAAGCTATTCAATAAAACAAAAATCATCAAAATCGGCTCATATTTGTCGAAGATAGGTAACAAGAACCACAACCAAAATATTATCTGGGTATATATTTGTGGATTTTCTCAAAAAGTTCTAAATCAATTTCGATAAAATTTATATGGGACCACCTCTGAAGTATGATCTACCAAACAAAAAAAGAATCATTAAAATCGATTCATAATTGGCGGAGTAATCGCGTAACAAACATACAAAAAAAAAAAAAAAAAACATACAGTCGAATTGAGAACCTCCTCCTTTTTTGAAGTCGGTTGAAAATAAGAGAAATAGCCGCCATGTTGAATCGCCGTGCCGGTGACGTCACATGTTATAATCGCTGTTTTAATAAAAATTCAACATGGCGGCTATATCTATCATCTTTTTAAAAAAGATTGTGTCGATTAATCGCTATATCATATCGTTTTTGGTGGTCATTTTGATTTGGCTTCACGACTAGTATCAAGCGATATTAGCCGGGACCAACTTAACTTGCCTTCCGAAGCACGAAGCTGCTTATTACTATTTAAATTGTACCCAAAACCTAACGTTATATTCATCATCATCATCATCATCATTTGCTCAAGCTGTTGAAAGCTCAAGGTTGCACAGCGTTCTATGGAAAGGGCTATGCTCGGCGTTTCTTTGCGAGATCGAATCAGGAATGAGGAGATTCGTAAACGAACAAAAGTTGCTGACATAGCCCAAAGCAAGCTGAAGTGGCAGTGGGCGGGGCACATAGCACGTAGAACTGACGGCCGATGGGGCAGAAAGGTTCTGGAATGAAGGCCACGTATCGGCAAGCGCAGCGTAAGTCGTCCACCTACAAGGTGGCATCCAGCGGCTTCCTGCAACCCTTACCAGGTCGTCTGTCCACCTTGTAGGTGGACGTTAACGTTATATTATTGTAAAGCAAATAAAAATAAAGACGAAAGATACTGAACACGATTTTTACTTAATCTTTCTACTTTTGTATGTCAAGTCGTTGACCTTTACAGTTGAAAACAAGTTTTTTCGTTAAATAACCTACATTACCGCTTACAATGACTGCAGTGCATAAAGATGCATTTTAATACACATTTTTACATCCACAGCATGAATAGGTCTTCGAGAGAATATTAGAATATTATGAATATTAGAATATTATGCTCATCATACATACATTGCTCTGCCCCCCTAGCATGATCACCAAAACACGATATAATATGATATGAAATAGCGATATATCGATACTAACTGTAAAAATATGATAGATATAGCCGCCATTTTGATTTTATATTGAAACAACGATCATAATATCATCATCATCATCATATATCATAAAATGATGTGTATTTTACTTGTATGGTGTGCAATAAAGAGTATCTATCTATCTATCTACCTAATATGTGATGTCACCGGCACGGCGACTCAACATGGCGGCTATATCTATCATATTTTTACAGTTGGTGTCGATATATCGCTATATCATATCGTGTTTTGGTGCTTATGCTAGGGAGGCTGATCCTACTTGTGATAGACAAATCAGAAACCATGACGGTACCACAACACCCAGACTGGAGACAACATAAAAAGTTAGTTTTTTACATTGACCCGACCGAGAATCGAACTCGAGATCTCAGAAGAATAAAAAATACTTTTTCATATCACTTTATCCCGTTTCTAATGCGGCAAGTCTGGTTATTAACACACTTATACTAGCTTTATCATCATCATTTCAGCCATAGGACGTCCACTGCTGAACATAGGCCTCCCCCAGTGACTTCCAGATTGGCCGGTTGGAAGCGGCCCGCAACCAGCGGCTTCCTGCAACCTTTACCAGGTCGTCTGTCCACCTTTTCCTACGCTGCGCTTGCATATGAAAATTCACTGCATTTAATATCTAAAGTATTTTTCAGTCAGGGTCCAAATGCATCACCCTGTATTATTTGTAACGGGATTTTATCGTGTACATTTTTTAAGTTCCATTAAGTTTACTACTCAAGTTATACGACCTAATTGATAAAAACTTGGCGCGTTGATTCGTTTAAGCAAAGCGTCAAGAGTTCGATTTTCAGACAGGATAATTCCAAAAACGAACTTTTCTATTTTGGCTCAGGATTTGGGTGTGCGTGGGAGACGCTCTAGCAAAATTTATGGTACGGTACCTCGCAAGGAGGTTAACTCCCTTCTTTGAGGCCATGATGATGTGTAATGAGACCTATGGCAGTGTATAGATAGATAGATACTCTTTATTGTACATCATACAAAGAAGTTACAATTTGTGTTTACAGAAAGATGCACAATTTAGGCGGTCTTACCGCTAAAAGCGATCTCTTCCAGAAAACCTTGAGGTAGAGGACAGATAAGAAGAAAGGGGAAAGTGGTGCGGAGAGCTTAGTGTAAAATTTAATATACCTAAAGGATAAATATATAAGTCCAATATATAAGTATAGTGTCTCTAGAAATGTCACTGCTCAAATAAAGCGCTTACTAAACTTTCTTTTTTTAATTGTTTTCACAATCACACCAATTATCTAGCCCCAAACAAAGCTTGTACTATGGCGACTAAATAACAGATAAACATACTAAAATACTTTTATAAATATCCATGACTTACAAATGCTCGTGCTCATCACACACACACTTGCCCCTTGCTGTATTCGAACCCTCAACCGCTGGCTTGGTAGTTCGGAGCGCGAACCACTACACCAGGCGGTCGTCACTATACTAAATATTTGTTGTGCAGACACAGCTAGCTACATTTTTTTAAAATCAAATCGACTAAAATACTCGCCACTCGACTAAAACACTCGCAAGAAAATTCAGGAAACGATTTAATAACGGCTCGGAATTGGCTGGGCTGGGAAATCCTAGCAATATTTTTGGTTACAGTACAGACAACAGCTCATCAACCTACCGCAATACGTCGAATTTTCTCAATTGATACCGATCCTAGACGTCGGACTTAAAGTTCAAATTCGGTTTAATGATCTTTAACTTTTTGGATAGGTTGACCAGCCGTCGACTGTACCTTGTAAAGAGGTTAATTATTAATTTCTACTTACTTCGAAACCATGGCAATGAGAGCTATCGTGTTTAAATGCGCCGGTAAAGGCGCTAGTGTGGGTGGTGTCTCTTGAAATATCACCGCTCGACTAAAGCGCTCACAAAATGAATTGCCACTCGACTAAAATACTCGCCACTCGACTAAAATACTCGCCACTCGACTAAAATACTCGCCACTTGACTAAAATACTCGCCACTCGACTAAAATACTGGCACTTGTCTAAATTACTAAGTTTTTACGAAACAACTAGGTACAATGTTATTTTTTAGTTGGTACTAAGGTGCTTGTAGCTCAGTGGTGCAGTGCTTGGTATTAATTACCAAAGTTAAGGAACCCACACCGAGATTTGAGTGGATGAGTGACCATTTCCGACCATGTTAGTGACATGAATCATTGAAAGGCACGTTAAAAGTTGGTCCCGGCTAATATGGCTTGATAATAGTCGTGAAGCCTAATCAAAGGCCTTTAGGCGGCTTGATTGCATCTGACGGTAAGGTTAGTTACCGGCGTTACAAAACCTCTCCACCAATCAACACTGGACCTGCGTGGTGAAGTATGGCATTTGTACATCTTTCTGTAAAAATCATGTGTATTTTACTTGTATGGTGTGCAATAAAGAGTATCTATCTATCTATCTATCTATCTATGGCTCAAACCTCCTCATAGCTAAAGTAAGGTCTGTGCCCTGCAATAGTTATAATTTATGTAACTTCGGCTAGGTAGCTACTAAATAACTAGAAAATATCGACTTACTAATACTGAGCGTAGATCATTTTGGTACCACTAGTTTTAGTTTTTTTATTTTAAGATTTTATGTATTGTGCTAGCCAAATAAAATTCTTTTCTTTCTTTCTTTTTTACAAACGAGCTAACAAATCCGTGGGCTCATTAGTCATTCCTCATAGTAATATTTTTATTTCATACCAAAATAGAATGTGTTTGGTTCCATTTAATTATCTCACTTAAGATTAGCGTCAAGGCACGCATTTTGTGTTATCTTTTACTAATACTATAATACTATTAATTACCTCCATCAATTATTTATTGTACGTTTAATTTATAACTAATCACCGTTGTCAGACAGGGAAAATGGCCAAGAGCACTGTCCTTAGGCATACAACCTGCGTTCTTGAAGAACAACAGCAGTCATAAACAAGTAAACAAAACAACACGATATAGAAAAAACACAACTAAAAGGATTCGAATTTTAAAAATTCGAATACAAACTTAACAAAACCTTATAATAAACTTTCTTGATTCACGAAAAAAAAGTAAAAACTTTACCGCCAAATACGATTGGCGTATTCAAAAATGGAACGCTCAAACTTTCGCTTGGAAAGCGTGCGTCGCGAATGGAATGGCGCGAGAACTGAGTGAGTAGTGGGCCCATTCAGTTAAGAGGTGTGGTGTGGTGAACGTGACGATGCCGATATCGACAAATTTTCCTTAACAATATTACGGTCAAGGTCAAAAATTATAGTCGGAGCAAGGCCCGTGTTAGTAACTTAATTGATAATGTGCCTGTGCAGTAAACAGGAGTTCTAGGTTCGAGGCTCGCAACATGACGAGCCAACTACGAATTCCCACGTATCATACGGTTGTATTATTAACGACTAGATCATCCTAGTAAAAAACTAGACTGGTTAAAGCCCATAAACAAGGCCTTTCGTTAAAAATTCATATGTTTAACAAATTACCATCAGAAATTACAAGACTTCCTCTTAATGCGTTCGAACAAGTGATTAAGGTATTTTTCTTAAATCATGCTTTCTATGATGTAAACGAATTTATGAAATGTTCATTTTCTGACTTACACACAAAATTTAATTTCTATTGACATTTAATTTATTTAAGTTTAAATTATTTTATTTTTATATTTAATTATTTTTCAGTTATAAATTAAGTGATCGTAAATTATTTGACAATGTAATTATGGAAATTGTAAATTTTGACGTACCAATGTTATGCAATGTAACGAAATGGTTAATAAAAAATTTGAATTTGAATTTGAATTAGTAACGCGATGATTCATCTAGAAAGGGTTTGATTCCTAGTTCGCGACGTTTATAAAACGATTTTTCTTAATTTGCTTGGGTCTTGGGAGACTCTCCTGGTAAATGTTGTCCAGACGGGAGTGATTTTTGATGTACTATATTCAGGGGCGTGCATTGGTTTCAAATGGGGGTAGGCTGTGAGTGAAAATTGAGTAAGTTTGCGTGAAACAGTAGGCGATCTCGCGGCAGCCTAACATTGGTTAAATTGCACAGTAACGATCTAAGTTGCGCGCTTTAGTAAGGAATAAGTACAGGTAGACGACAAAATGGTTACAGAATATTTATTGTTTATTGTTGAATACGTAATTAATAATTATGGTCAGCTGTTCTGTCGGTTTTTTATGAAGGTAGGCTCTGCATAATAGCCTATATGGGATGCACGCCCCTGACTATATTTATATTTTATGTCGTGTGATAGATGATGAGTACGTTGATAAGGTTGATACTACTTAATAACACTCACTTGAAGATTTTTCGGTCTTTTCTTCAAGCAAGAAAACCGTAGAGAGATACTAGAAAAGAAATAATAGATAACCACATAAATTAACTAGCCTAAAACCTCATGACATTGTTTTTACTTGCTAGGAAACTTAAACGAATGAGACCACTAGACCTAATATGATGAAGAGCTAGAATAGTTTATAAGTGTCGACACATGCCTCATTCGAGACATACTATTACGCTACAAATTGCCATATATTCTAAACAGAGACATACTGCAGTTAAAGATACAACAAAAAAAAACACACACAAACGGAAATACAAATATCGACGAATACAACTTTATCGATAGTTTTCATCGACTCCGTTACATTACTATGCCGATTACAGACCGTGGATCACTTATCTCGTTCTTGAGACATATCACACGGTAAGATATCGAATGATTTTGGACTCAGTATCTATGAATATAAGATTCAATATCAATTAAAATAATTTTCATATAAGATCTATTAATTTTTTGGTAGCCATGACAACAGGATTTGAGATTACAATCGATTAGTGTTGGTTATTTATATGACGTCAAATAGATAGATACCTTTAGTCAATTCAAGCAATTTTCTAACCAAAGTTCCGCAAGTTATCAATAGATGGCGCTAATACAAAATTTTACAAAATCGATTTTTTAACGACTAAAAAGTTTAAATGATAATTTTCTATAATAGTTTGTTTATCAAAATAAGAAAAATAAAAAGCCACTCTACTACAAATAAAGTGACGTTCGTACGTTCCGTGTATGCCTAACACACAAGTAAAATTTGCAGTTATTCGTGAGAATGCAAGAATAAACTTACTGTGTATTTTTCTCCACCATTTCCGTCGCCTCATCTGTAATGAAATGTAAAATTTTTAAAGGCAACTTAGTAAATTAAGTGGGGAAATATGTAAGTTAATGTAAAATTATATACAGGGTAATAATAAATAAATAATAAGTTGTTTTTACAACCACACCAATTATCTAGCCCTAAAATAAGCAAAGCTTGTACTATGGCGACTAAATAACGGATAAACATACTTAAATATTTTTAAATACTGGGTGTCCCAAAAATTAAAATCGGAACTCTACCGATAAAACACCCCTACCTAGCCGTACCTGAATCACTTGCTCTTCACTCACCGATTTCTTCGAGTATTCGAGTTGGTTATTTATGTATTTATTATTTATTTACTGTCCCGGCGAACTTCGTACCGCCTCGGTTTTTTTTCATGAAATTTTCGATATTTTAATAGTTATTCTGCTATTCTGGACGGAGACAAATCTAAAAAATTATAAATGGTGTAACTTCACCATCAAGTTCGGCTGGACCAATTTTTATTATCTTTGATTTGTTGAATTTGTCTCCGCCCCGAATAGCAGATAACTATTGAAATAACGAAAAAAAAACGTTTGAAGGGGCGGAACAAATGTATAGCTTTCAGATTAGTTAATTAATTACTTGTAGTAGACGATATTACTTGCCAAATTTCATAGTTCTAGGTCAACGGGAGGTACACTATAAATTTTGATTATGAGAGGGTCGACATATATGTTTTTTTCGGCATAAACGGCCGAATATTTTTTTTACGTTAACTCAGAAGTTTAATTTTTTTATAGCTTCGAAAGAACAGGCTAGTTTCCTGGGTGAAAAAAATATCATTCTATTTAGTCCGTCAGTTAGATTATCAAAAAATATTGGACCCATATTTTGTCTTTTGTCAATCAAACAAAAAATGACGAAGATAAAGCGCATCAAAGTGAGCACGTGACGTCACGCCTTGCTAAAAAGTGTCGCAAGGCGTGACGTTACGCGGAACTTTAACGGGCTATATCTTCATCATTTTTTGTTTGATTGAGAAAAGAAAAAATACGTGTCCAATATTTTCTGTCAATCCAACTGACGGACTAATTAGATTTTTTTAGGAGACTAGCCCACTGTAGACCTGAGTACCTTTCTTCTCTATCTCCTCTGCGCAGAGCTATGGACTTGTACAATACATATTTTACTGACGTCGAACTCTTCTCTAGTTCACCTGCTTCGTTCAAGAAAAGTGTCTGCGAAATTATCCATACTCTAGGGTGTGGATACTCCTGTATTATAATGTCAATTACAATCCAATTCAATATATTTATTGCATTCTATAATGTTACATAGGTGTTATAAATAGGTACATTAATCAGATCATTATAGACCCTGTAGGGCACAAGAATAAGAAAATCGGTTCATATAGTAATATTAAGTTCCGTGGTACGCTTTTGTTTGTGTGTGTTTTTTTGGGACACCTGTATGTAGACCAGATATACATATATACTTACAACAAGACTCCATTTTGTGTTTTTCGAAGATCTTCCTTAGCTCATTTAGTTCTTACGCCAGCCCATTGTCAGCGTCGTTTAACCTTTAAAAGAGAAATTAGATTAAGTATTTGTTATTTGAACTTGATACATCTTATCTGGTAATCGGAGAATTAAGTCGTTTATGGCAATTTTTGAGTGTACGCTGTTGTGATGCACTATAGGGAATATGCACGAAAATAATATATATATTGTTTTGCTAGATTTGTAAGAAATTACATGAAATTATAGTGCTAAGAGCGAAAACAAAATTGATTATAGGTAAAAAACAGTAGTTAGAAATTAAGATATACCTGTCTCCTTCTAAAGCCACTTTTACAATGTATGTCATAAAAATGTGCGGAGGACGTGTACTGTGACGTCACGGTACATGTCGGATCTCCTCGTCTAGCACACGACTTTAATAAGGTTGCAAGTTAAGTATTTATAATATTTTTTTTAAATTAAGTTTTATTAATTTTAAGACCAAATAAAAATATACACATATTCCCCATTTAAACGTTGCGATATTAAAACCGCTTTGCCCGCGGGCAGCATTGACGCAGCGTTATCGCTGCGAGGTCGCTGCGTTATTAATTTGTCTTATTACTATTCTAAGGTGCCCGTGTGGGGACGGCCGTAAAGAATACACTTTCCCAACGCCAACAGGTGGCGTGTTGTAAGAGGCGACTAATTCCTGTAGCACGAGACGGGTAGCAGCGTCTGCGTGCGAAATGTAAAAAACTGCGCTCGCCAACCCGCCTGCCAAGCGTGGCAAGTACTGGCAATCCCTCAGATGAAAGTCATTGGGGGAGGCTGTGTTCAGCAGTGGACGTCCTATGGCTGAAATGATGATGACTTCAAAACCATGACAGTAGGGGTTTTGTCTGGCGAATATTTAATTTAATTTTATTTTATTACAAGATCCACAGCTCTAATTACAATTTAGATAAACTTATGAACTAAACTTACAGCCAATAACGGATCTACTTTTTAAATTTTGAAACTTGTATAATCGTCCGACAATCGCATTCAGAGTTAAATATAAAATTTAAAGAAAAAAATTTTTTTTTATAATACATATAAAGAAAAATTGTAAGCAACATTGTTAAAAATATAACTAACCATTACCAATAAACACATTTTTAAAATAAAAAAATATTTAAACTTGGAAACCTTCACATAGCGGTTGGTTTTAATTTTGTATTTAATTTCTACAATTTAAGGCACACACTTAGAAAGACAAAACGGAGTCACCACAGCCACACACAGTCACACACATCACAATTTAACATTAAGGTTGTTAGCCTATAACAATGATTTTAAAAGTTAATGATTCTTTAGATAATTATAGCTATCTACAATTTAAATTTAGTTGTAGAACTTATAAAAACTGTTATTATCTTTTTTATAATCCATTTTTATCATATGTATAGTAATTTAACAGCGTATTGTAAAATAATGTCGTAAAACGTTTAAATTTTATCAAAGAGTCAGATAGTCTTGCCTAATTTACTTTTAAGAAGTAGCAAAAACATAATCCAGGACTTTTTGTGGACTAGCATTAATTTTAAACACACTTTTCATGTATGTTCATATTCTTCTTTATCTGTGTGCCAAATCATCCATATCCGTTCAGCCTTAAATTTGTATTCTTAATACTGTTAAATAACACACAAACCTTAACATTCATGAGAAAAGAAGGATAACATTTTTTTGTTATAACCATCATCATCATTATCATTTCAGCCATAGGACGTCCACTGCTGAACATAGGCCTGCCCCAGCGACTTCCACATTGGCGGGTTGTAAGCGGCCTGCATCCAGTGTCTTTTATAAAAATATTAATTAAGTTAAAGAAATAACTTTTATTTTAATTTGTACAACTTAATAAATAAGAAATCAATATTATGCCAACAGTATTTTATGGTGTGGTGTCAAAAAAGTCAAAAGTCAAAAATCATTTATTCAGTTTAGGGCAGAAAACTGCCACTTATGAACGTCAATAATAACATTATTGGCCCATATGGGGCAGAACATGTCTCCTTATTTTTTGGGCCCTACTAAACATAATTATTTTTTATATATGTAATAAATAAAACTACTCAAATAAATTAATAGTTATCAGTCTGTGTCAAGTTACATGGTCTGGTTCGACTATCTAAGGCAATGGTGGGCAAACTTTTTTAATGGCGGGTCACAAAGTTTAATAAATTCTGCAGGGCCAGAATTATAGAAAAAAATTATTGAGTAACGTAACGTAAGTAATCTAACGGCCCATATACTATCCATGTCGATGGACCCGCATCGGGCAGGATTAAATACTTTCGCGGGCCGGAGTTATCCTGCGGGCCGTACTTTGCCCATCGTTGATCTAAAGGCTAAACAGTTCTGATGCAAATGAAAAAACTAGAGAGCTGGTTAAAAGTAAGTAAATAATAAAAATTGGAACTACAAAGCCAGTGGTAGAAGGTTTAAATCCTACATGGGGCAAATATTTGCCGTGCCATGTGGGGACGGCCGTAAAGAATACACTTTCCCACCATAACAGGAGGCGACTAGTTGCTACAATCCCTTGTTTTTGTGTGCCTTTTGGCATAGGCCTCCTCCATCTGACTCCACTGAAATGAATTTATTAATATATTGGACAACATCACATATCAACATCATCAAACATTGCTCCAATCCTAAGGTATGTAGCTAAAGCACTTGTGTTACAGAAATCAGGCTCAAATCAAGTAAAAAGTAGGTTTTTATAAAACATTTTAAAAACGAAACTACTAAGGACAAGTACAAGTAACTCAAAGTAGAAAGTAGGTAATAAGCTAGTTTCCTGGGTCAAAAAAATATTATTCTATTTAGTCTGTCAGTTAGATTATCAAAAAATATTGGACCCATATTTTGTCTTTCGTCAGACAAACAAAAAATGACGAAGATAAAGCGCATCCAAGTTAGCTAAAAAGTGTCGCAGCAAGGCGTGACGTTACGCGGATTTTAACGGGCTATATCTTCATAATTTTTTTTTTTTTACAGCCCAAAAACCTCTCGCCTCTTGGGCGGTAATGACCGGTTGGCCGGGATCAGGGCAAAAGAGAAAGAAATCGGCGGACGATGCGTGCGGTATCAAGCACCACCGCCTTCTGCATCTTTGCTGGAAGCGAGCCGCCGACGAATCCCAGTCTTTTCAGGTGTACACCTAATGTGACTGGGATTAACCCGTTTGCCGATATAACAATTCGTATGATTTCAGTGGATGCCACTTCCCACACTTCGGTAACCTCGTGTACTAGGTCCAAGTACTTGCGTTGCTTTTCGGTCTCGGCCTTCACAAGGTTCTCGTCATGAGGGATAGTGACGTCTACTAAAAACACCTTCGATTGCGCCCGGTCCATCAGCACTATATCAGGCTTATTCGCAAGAATAGTCCTGTCAGTGATGATGGGCCGGTCCCAGTAGAGCCGGATTATTATTATTATTATTTATTAACAGGCAGGCAGTTGAAACAACTGATGATTGCCCATATCAGGTTGTTCTTCTTTTTTTTTTATGTATGCAGTTCAAAATGCTTTATCTAGCCTGTTCTTAATTTTTTTTTAATTATTTTTTTTCCAGTATTTTATCTTTAGACATTTATCTGGATTTGTGTTATTATTATTATTATTTATTTTTTATGATGGGTGTGGAGGATCCAGTGATTTAACCACACGTGATATTTGTTGGGGGTCATCTTTCCTGATCAGACTGAGCGGTGTCGGTCTCTTGAGTCTCCTAATGCAATCGTCAGCAGCAATGAGACCCGAGGCCAGTTCATTTGGGTGTGATTCAAGCTTTGTTGTGTATTTTTTGACCCATTCTTCTATTTCCTGCCTAACAGTCTTAACATTTAGTTCTTTGTGGAGTCGTTCGTTTGTAAGGTACCACGGAGCATCAGTATTTTGACGTAGTATTTTGGATTGGAAGCGTTGTATAATCTGTGTATTCGAATTTGATGCAGTGCCCCACAGTTGCATGCCATATGTCGCAATTGGTCTGAGAACACTTTTGTATAATAGCAGTTTATTTTCCAATGAGACTTTAGAGCGGCGATCCATTAGCCAGTGAAGTGAGGATGTGATGTTTCCAGGTAAGATGTCTGTCCAGATACAGGCCGAGGTATCTAACGTTGTCCGTTTGTGGCACCACAACGTCATTTACGTTGACCACTAGACAAGTGTCGGGTCTAAAGCTAAAGGTGATGTGTACAGATTTTGTTTCGTTTGCCTTAATGCGCCAGTCTTTAAGTCAATCTGACACTTCGTCAAGACTTCTTTGCAGTATGTCAGAGGCCTGAACTGCATTCTCATGGCTAGCAATGATAGCTGTGTCATCGGCAAATGTGCCCAGGAGGACAGCATCCTTAGATTGTAAGTCGGAAGTGTAGAGTAGGTATAGCAAGGGACCCATGACGCTGCCCTGCGGAACGCCCGCTCCAATAGCATATAAGCCCGTTTTGTCTTCGCCCAGCTTTACATAGAAATGGCGGTCATGCAGATATGACTTTATAAAGGAGAAGTAGCTCAAAGAATAACCTCAGGAAAACTTTTAAAGTAAACCGCCGTGCCACACCTTTTCCGTTCTTAAATTGGTTCACATTCTGTGCTGAGACTACCTCTTCTGGAAGCTTATTCCATGCTTTAACCACTCGTTTGTTCAAGAAGTGTTTGTGAGTGAAGAGTGTTTGATTGAGAAAAGAAAAAATATGTGTCCAATATTTTCTGTTAATCCAACTGACAGACTAATTCGATTTTTTTAGGAAACTAGCCCATTGTAAAACACTTTAAAAACGAAACTACTCAGAAGGACAAGTACGATTAACTTATAACTGCAGGGCAACTGCATATCAAAAAACTAAGACTGTGTGCTTTATTAAATAACTACCTACTTATCAACATTTAATAAGATAAATGTAACATAATTTTTAAGACTATTTTGACACATACTGTACTAGTGTAATAAAATTTTACAATGTGTATAGTTTTGAAAACATTAAATATGAGGGGCCTAGTGAAACAAACGTCATTGCCTATTTAGGCCATGGCTCAAGCTGAGGGCCTATTATCCTAGACATCACAGGCACATAGTGGCCCTGCTTGGTTTTTCATTTCTAATACTTGTTTTTTTTTTGTTTTATAAAATCTTTTGTTGTTTTTTTTTTATTCATTTAATGTTTTTTGTGTCTTCTTTTCTTATTTGAGTCTTCTGTACTGTTTGTGTGTTATGTCCAATGAATAATAAATGTCTTTTATTTCTTTCTTTCATAGAGAGCGTTCTGGTTGCTACAAGGATATAAACGCAATCATTTTTCGAACAGCAACAAAGCATATTGTAACATTTGTCTACAAACTTAAATATTTAATTTCCTTGTGTAATCAATCAATTTGATACTCACCAGTCATACAGAGAAGATTTTATGCTAATGACCTACATACAATCCACTTATACACTTGTTAACACCGCACGATTACTACAAAAACGATAATAATAACAAAATTCCACTTCAATTCAAAAGTTTCGAAAGTTGCATTAGGTTAGGTCTGTTTGACGTAAACACACAAAAGTTGTTCGCTAGGGAGAAAACCGACCTTCTAAAGGCTACGATTAAGGGTTTTACAAATTTATTACACAATGTTTCAGCGTAAAAATTATATATAAAAATGCAAAGAAAATCGCTTTTTCTCTTTTTTTTTTTTTTTTTTTTTGGTTCCATTCTTTCCTTCCTCGATGGTTGGAAAAGGCAAAGGCTTTCGCCATACAGCCAGGTCTTATGTTAAAATGTATCTTCAATGTATTTTTTTTAATTTAGAGACGTTCATCAACCGTTTCACAAATAATGTTTAAAGCTCTTCTACAGTTGAAATTATGAAATTATATAGGGCTTTATAGTTTTCTTCATTCTTGAGAAGTTCCTGTAGACGGCGCGGGATGTCTTCAGGCCTTTTATAGACTTCTAATAAATCTTCAATCAAGATAAGTCTTTGAAGTGAGAATTCAGAACACTCAAAGAAAATGTGATGGAGAGACTGAATTGGTTCATTACAAAATGTGCATGACGGGGAGGTAATCATGTTCATTCTATGCAGATGTTCGTTAAAACGACCATGCCCAATTCGTAACCGAGAGATTAATGAGTAAAATTTTCTGTTCTTGAAAGTTCCTTTAAAGAACCAGGGCACTCTTATATCATTATTTATTTCTCTATACCAGGTTCCTTTTGCTTGAAGAGTTTCCTGCCAATGCTCTGTCCATTCTCTCCGTGACGATTCTTTTATAAGAGTAGTGCAATCTGAATGTGGTAATTTAATATTCTTTGCAGGAACTAGATCCGAAGTATTTGTTATAAGTTTAGCAAAATAATCTGCTTGCTCATTGCCAGCCACACCTATATGCGAAGGAGTCCAAAAAAATATGATATCTTTACCCTCATTAATTAGCTCGACATACTTTTCTTTGATTTTTATAATTAGGTAATTTGTTTTAGCATTGTGGCATGGATTAGACAGTGCTTCTAAAACGCTCATACTATCTGATATAATAATCCACTTTTGACTGTCAAATTTTTCTATGTACTGTAAGGCAGCTAATAAGGCACATGCCTCGGCCGTGTATATACTTGTAACGGTAGGTAATTTTATTCCATGACCAGTCTTTAAGCATGGATCATAAAATGCCATAGAAACATTTTCTACCGTTTTTGCACCATCCGTATAAATCTGCCTGTATCCTTCCCAATCATTAAGTTCATTATGTACAACATATTTACAAAACAGTTTTTTATTAATAATAATCTTCATTTCAAAAAATTTACTTTGATAAAGACCACTACAACATGGTAATTCATCACTTGTATGAACATTGTTTTCGTCTTTTAACTTTTTAACATCTCTTAATGCTATATTTAAATAGGAAGTGAAATTAGCATTAAATAACTTTCTTAATAATATACTATTATTTACAACCAATAATTTCATCAAAAATATTTTCCGGAGATAATCAAACCGTATATCTAATGGAGGCAAATTGCATTCAATTTGCATTGAATTAATCGGTGACGTGTTCATAGCACCTAAGATAATGCGTAAATTTTTATTTTGGACTTTATTAAGTTTCTCGACGAGCTTTTTGTCTGATGCAAAACAAAAGAAAGCGTATTCGAAATGGCTTCTCACCAGAGATTTGTATAATACCAGCAGTATTTTAGGGTCAGCGCCCCATTGAGTACCAGTTAGAGATTTAAGAATATTAGTAGCTCTGAGTGATCGTTCTATGAGACAGTCGACATACATTTTCCAGGAGAAGTTTTGTTGGAAAATAACACCTAAAAATCTTGCACACATTTCTGTTGGCAACTCTTCATTATTATATTTTATGTTAGAAATAGGCAATTGAATGTTACGTTTCTTAAAAACTACAACTTTGCTTTTGCTTGCATTTACATCTAAGTTCAAATAAGTTAAATACGAGTGAAGTTTAACAAGCACGCTATTCAATTTGTCTATAAGATTTGTAAGATTTGAACCTTGTGTATAAATAGCTAAATCATCTGCAAATTGCAAATTTGTTATGTCAGGATCAGGTCCTAAAATTTCATTTAATCTATAAATATATAAAATATACAACAAGGGGCTCAAAATACCCCCTTGGCAGACTCCTTTGTAAGACAGCCTAGGTCCATACAATTTATTGTTTATCTTCACAAAAACCTTACGTTTATTTAAGAATTCGTACAACCATGTCACAATTTTATTGGGAATTCCTAAAGAAAGTAGCGTAGTTGATAAAACTGAAAGATTTACATTATTAAAGGCACCTATAATATCGAAAAATACACATACTAAATATTTATTTTCAGTCAAAGCTTTTTGTATATCTGTAAATAAACATCCCAAACTCTCACGAGCCGAACGACCACGTCTAAAACCAAATTGATTGTTAGGAAGTAAGTGATTGCTTTCAATGAAAAACTCTAGACGTTGCTTTAATAACTGCTCAAATACTTTACCTACGCATGACGTGAGTGCAATCGGACGATATGAATCGGAACTATCTTTATTTTTACTTGGCTTTAAAACTGGAACTAAACAGTCCACCTTCCACTCTTCAGGGATTGTATTACTCTTCCATAACCCGTTAATAATAGAAAGCAATTTTGATAAATTATCTTTAGTAAGTTTTTTAAACATCTTGTAAGAAATATAATCTAAACCGCAAGTAGTGTCCTTTCGCGACTTAACAGCTGAGACTAGTTCAGATAAGCTAAAAATGTCTGTTAAGTAACTGTTAGCTGAGGTATTATTGCTTGAAGTATTATAGTTATTAGGAGGTGGAGCTTCTACATGATCTGGGGTATATTTCCTTAAAAATTCATTAACCCAAGGTGGACATTCATTATTCTGTAGAAACCTAGAATCGCTACTTTTATTAAACTTTCTCAGGGTATTCCAAATTCGAGATACTGGAGTCAGTCTATTAATATTTGAGCAGAACTCTTTCCAGTTCGCACTTTTTTCAGTGTTAATTATGCGTTTTTTTAAAGCCTGTAATTTTTTAAAATTAACATAATTTTCAGGCGAAGGGTCAGTTTTAAACTTTATAAAAGCTTCTTTAGAGTTTTGTACAGCGCTAGCGCAACGTTCATTCCACCAAGGAACCGAAAGATGTTTAAAGTTACTACGAGACGTTTGTGAAACGGAACGATTGGTATTATTTTTGTTGTAATTTGGCATTGACATATTTACAGCAGATTTGATTGTGTCACAAAAAAAATTGTATGCTTCAAGAGGACGATTGTTGTAATTAAAAGTCGGAAAATCATTTAACATTTCATTGACTGTGTCTGAATAGTGTTCCCAGTTTACTAATCGAAGGTTGGGATGATCAGGAATATCAGTTCCTGAAGCAACAAATGTTTGCAATGGTGTACATACAGCAAATAGTTGCATTGAAGTTAAGGTGGGTAAATGATAACTACCTAAAGGATCATCATAGACTTTCCAGTCACAATTTAATGCCAAACAAGAGCTTACCATAGTTAAATCCAAGCCATTCGGTTTCCAACTGTGTGAACCTACAGTTGTTACTTGTTGGTCATTTAACAGTACTAAGTCACAGTCATCTAAATTATCAAATATATTTCTACCTCGAGGGTCTATGGAGTTGCATCCCCAAATTGTGTGATGAGCATTGAAATCTCCAGCTACAAAAATAGGTTTTGGTAAACTATCTATTAGATCTGTGAACTTCTTAATGTGAAATCTTGGTGAGCTGTTGTTTGGACAGTAGACTGAAACTATTGTGTATTTCTTATTATTAATTGTTACCTGGATTGCTAGATTTTGTAAAGAATTATCAAAAAAAGTTGGGAGCCTGACATACTGAATGCTTTTATGAATTATAATAGCAACCCCATTATGCTCATTTCCACAGTCATTTCGTTCTATGTGATAACCTTTAATTTTAAATTTTTGGTGAGGCTTGAGCCATGTTTCTGATATTAAAGCTATATCTATGTAGTTATCATAAATATATTTTTGAAATAAATTGCGACTGCTCAGTATGCTCTGAGCATTCCATTGCATTATATTTAAATATTGTTCTGTGAACTTAGTAACCTTTCTTTCTTACTGAGAGTTTCTGATAGAATACCTAAAATATTTTTTGATGAAATTATTGTCTCATTTGTTTTGTTCAAAGTAATTATTTTAATTATAGTTTCTATTAAAAGATTCATTGCTGATGCATCAGTATTTAGTATGTCAAGTAAGTTGGTTTGAGGTTTTTTGTAATCTTTAACAGTGGTCTTTAGTTCTGGGAAATTTTTCTTATCAAACAGATTTGCATAAGTGGGTGCTTTGTGTTTAATTCTGTTCTCTTGAATTTTCTTTTGTTTGATGGGGCATTGACCAGAAATACTAATGTGATTACCATTACAATGAGCGCAAACAGCATTCTCTTTGGTGATTGTGCAGTCTTTATAATTGTGGTTATTGTTGCAGATTGAACATCTCTCATCATTTTTGCAGTATTTAGAAATGTGTCCATACCTCAAGCAGCGATAACACTGCTTTACCGGTGGTATATATTGCATGATGTTATGTCTCCATCCCTCGAGGTCCACAAAATCCGGCAGGGAGGTTGCTGCGAATGTGATGGCAACTGTTGGAGTTGGCTGACGGACGAAACCATTTGCTGTAGCAACTTTTCTGAAAAAACGACGGATGCTTATAATTTTCTTAGTGCTGCTTAGAAGAGTGTATATTTTCTTATTTGTGTACTTTACTGGGACATTACGAATAATGCCAGTTGTTTCTGTTGATGTTGCTGGTATTGTGGCTGCAAAGTTATTTTCTTTTAAAAATGTTTTATTTATTAAGAATGCATTGGCCAATCCTGGTTTTTCAAAATATACGCCGATTTTGTATTTATTGAGAGCCCTTAAGTACTTAATACCCTTATTATATCTTCTTATGCAGTTTGAAATGGAAAGAAGATCTCTGCTGCCTATTGGTGTCTCACTGCCTACTGCTTGTACAAAGACGACAAACTCTGTTGCATTTGAATCCTCTGGATACATTCGAGTATAGTCGGTAACATAATATGGGGCATGGTTACTCTCCTGCTCTCCCTCGTCCTCCGACTCCGATGTTGTGCTGGTAGAGTCTCGGTTGAGACCCCCCGAATCCTGATCAGGAACATCATCTTTTTTTCTTTTTTTCCCTGCTCGCCTCCCCATCGTCTTAATTGCGGTTAAAACTCTTAATTTAACAACTTTTTTAATTATTGAAGTTAAAAAATTTAAGGAGCCCGCCTTTACTCTTCGAAGTTCCCGCGCTTTTTTTCGCTTTTTCTCTTTGTTTTGTCACCACAACTGTCACAGTGACAGTAAGTAAGGTGAACCACTTGATGTTGACAGTGTTTTGACATATAGACAAAAGTCAATGCGTTTTGTTCATCATTTCAGCCATAGCGTAGCACCCCTAGGACGTCCACGATTTTAATACCGGTGACAGATGGCGGCGGACGGGGCTCCGGACTCGTCTTGACATTGTAAGGTCAAACGCTGCCATTGGTCGATCCTTGGGCTGGCGGAAGTTGTCTGAAGGATAGACCAATGGCAGCGCTTGACCTCACAATGTCAAGACGAGTCCGGAGCCGCGTCAGTTGCAGTTTGTCACCAGCTTAAGTACATAAAAATTCCTTGCTTGCAATTTGCATGTACCTTGCATGCAAGTGATTACGAATTATCGCCATTTGGCGTTGAGACATTTGGATCGTGGAAACCGAGTGCAAAATCAGTTTTCGGAAATAAAGCACCAAAATTAATTTCGATTTCAGAAAATAAAAATCCTGGCTCGTTCCTCGCTCAAAGGCTTAGTCACTAAACAAGTAATACTACGTGGCTCAGTTTAGGCATTCAGCGTGGAACCGTTGCATTTCTTGACATGTAATGAATATGTATTGTGAAGAAATTCTTATTTAATTGTGTTGTGTGTGACTATGATCTTAAATCATGGTTACCCTAACTTAAGAGAATTGTAATTGACGAAATAAGACAATTAGAAGCATCATCGATTTGCCTTGGTATTTTAGAAAACAGCTAGCGTTTGCAAACAAACGTTGCCATTTGCATAATGACGAATACATTTATAGTTTTATAGGTACTTGATCGGTGCATTCGTCTTGACATTGTGGCCAGCCAGACTCCACCCCCTTACTGTTCCAAAAACTGGCCATAATCGATATGTGGTTTCAAACTTGGTCCGACTCCGATTATATATTCACCTACACCACTGGAGTTTCAGTAAGTTAAAATCGTTGTATGCTCAATCCGGAACCAGAAACGAAGAGTCGACGGTCAAAACAATGTCAAGACGCGTCCGTCCTCCTCCTCTAAGAGAGTGCGCGCACGGGAGACTTTTGTCGCTGCGACGTTTTTGTCTCTCATATCAAGTCCTCTGTTATGTATGGAGGTGCGCGCACGTTGCGACGCGACAACTGGGAGACTTTTTTGTTCACTGACCAGCACGGGTGACAAAATTGTGTCTTTGTTTTTTTTTAAATACTGGGTTCTACGGCTCTGGGTTCTAGACCTCACAAATAAAAATAATTAAACAACATGTAAATCCAAATACTCAGTGTCTTGTTTTGGTGCTCAAACACAACTTTTACTAAGACCATCGAAATTTCGAAATAAAAACCAATGTTTTTTAGTTAAATGAAAAACATTGGACAAAATTGTGTCTCTCCGCCAGTGTTGCCAGATTCATAGGTTAAGAATTATCCTAGTTTTACTGCAAAATTATCGTGTTATCGCATCCCCAGTTAACAAAATTACTGTATTTGTAACTACCGAATCTAGATTTTACTAGTAAAAGACAGAATATACGGCTCAAAAGTTTAAATCATGTTACTTGATTACTTTTTAAAATTACAAGTTTTTGTTAACTAAATTACTGCAGTACTTACTGCACAAGCATCGAGCACATACCCTAAAGAGCAGCAAATACGAATCATCTTTCTCCGAAACTAGTAAGTGATTTTTCACTTACATTTAGTATGAAATGACAACTCCTATTAACTATCGCCTAAATAAAAAAGTACAGATACAGATTAAAAAATTGCAGATATTTTACGCTAAAAGTCTATCTCTTTTGTAGTGCAAAGAAATTATATTTACTATCCTGCTGTCAAAGTCAAAGTTGTCAAAATAAAGACAAAATGTATTCAAATACACAGATTGAAATTTCATAAAATTTTCTTTTACTTAACTGAGCAAAATGTCACGGATTTTCCTAGATTTATCGTGCGATACATTATTATTTTTTCTATTGCATTACATTCCAAAATATTGTGAATCTAGCTTATTTATCCCACGTCTGGCAGCATTGCTCTCCATGTATTATAAGGCTCCAGGCTTAAAAGGGCTGGAACCCAGAGCCGTAAAACACAATTATAAAATTTAAAAAAAAAATCTACATTACAAGCGAATGACGCTTCGAATTTTAAAAAAAAGTTTCGTCTTTGTCTCCTTCGTGCGCGCACCCCTCTTTGGAGACGCGACGCGACAGAGACAAAAACTTTTTTGTCCCAGCGACAAAAGTCTCCCGTGCGCGCACTCTCTTAAGCTGGTGACTAATTGCGACGGACGCGGCTCCGGGCTGGACCGGACCGGTGAAATGTATATTTACTAGGTTGTTGTAGCACAATCAATTACTACTAACTACACACGAAACAATGTTGGTTGGAGCTAAATTAAATCAAATTTGAATGTGTATTTTCGCAACTTTTTAATTACATAGATAAGACAGCAAGACAAAAAGGCTGCCGCAGCCCGCAAGCCTCCTCACAAAAATACTTTGACGCAATGTAACATTTTCGTGCATCTCATTCAAACTTTTAGGGCATCCGTAAGGATATGATGTCTTTTTTCCACGCTTTAGGTGTCTTTAAGCGTAGCGTATTATGAGTCTATGTTAGAAGGCAAGATGTGCAGGGAAAGGGTAAAGAGCAAGGTTAACGAGAGTAGGCTGTCGTCTATTCACTCCTTTAAAAATAAAAATGACACATTTTGACAGCTGCAATTTGCAAAGAGAAAGACTCTGTGACTGTGATCTATGGCATGGCCAGTGCTGCCAACTTAGGCGATTTTTCGCCTTTTACGCTATCTCGAACGGTGTCGGGGCGACCAAAAATTGCGATTGGCGACTGGTCGCCGTTTAGGCTACTTTAGGAAAAAAAAGGGGCGACGTAATTTCGAAGTAAATAAAGTTGTAAAAACGCATGTAGGTACTCAATGAAACGTATGTTTTTGTGACAAATAGTTGCGTTGGCCGATATCTCTGCTGCCATGTCAGCAATGTTCATGAATAATTTTTAAAATGAGTTGGAGTTGATAAAAGAAGAAAATTGCAAAAACAATATTATTACTTTAAAAAGTAGCATTTTAGGCTATCAGACTTTAAATTTGGCGATTTTAGGCTAATTTATAGGAAAAAAGAAATCGGCGAATTTAGGCTACTTGGCGCCAAATTTCTGGCGATTTAGACTGGTCTAGAGTTGGCAACACTGGGCATGGCCGTCTGTCCTTGGACATACTCTGTCTAATCTGTGGCCGTCTGTGGTCGTCATTTCGTGAAGTGTTTGCTTTATGTATTTGTTTATTTTGGTATAAAAATCCTGTAATTTGAATCAAACATCGCTATGTCAGGACACAATGTAAACGTCTGTGATATAGGCGACGATGTAAAGGAGGTGTTAAAGAAGTTCCGTTTCCAGAAACACAGTTCAAACTCCGCACTGATTTTGAAGGTAATTGATCATTTGTAATCATTATTTTATTTCCTATGTTAGCGTCTGTGAGTCATTCCGATAAAGTCGGTGATGCATGCAATTGGTCGTCTGGGATTGTATCATCACCAGAATGATTTAAGGAGTAATATTTGAGTTTATTCAATAAGGCTAATCTCACTCATATATGTTTGCTCAAGATAGTTACAAAAATCCCGTTATATGTTAATGTCTGTTTAGCCTAATGGTCGGCTGGTAGAGAATGCCACATGGCATTAAGTCCACCTTTTGTACGATATTATTTTGTGCAATAAAGTTTAAATAAATAAATTAATGCAAATTGATTTTCAGCAATACCTATTATACACACATGGCATCAGTGGCGTAGCTAGGTAACCAAGGGCCCTGGGGCAAATTAAAAAATGGGGCCCCACTGCTATGTAAACTGATTAGGTTTTATCAAATAAAAATATGAAATATACAAATACTTTTAAAATGCTAAGCTACTTAAGGTCTTTTTTGTGCACTGCAGGGCAGGTAATAAAAATATTAAACAGTAACAACATAAATTACAATTATTACTTGGTGTCGGTTTGGCTAATAAAACGAAATAGAGAAGATTCAAGGGTATATTATATAAAGGTCGGGCCTACCAACTGACTAAATAACAATTACATTTACAATTTTTTCCTAGCTTTAGTTTTCGCAAAAGTATCAATGACTTCGTTTAAATCTAGGCTTGATGCGGTTTTGTTTTCAATTGCTATTAGCGATAAATGTCAGAGTCGAGTTTAGCCCGTATTATTTCTTAAATAATTTTTAATTATTTTTAATTTGCTAAATTACCTTTCAGCCAGTGTTGGGCATTAATCAATTAATTTGTCAATTATCTCATTAATTGACTAAAAAAGTAATTGCAATAAAATTAATTACAATTAAATTAATCGCAACTAAACTTTTAATTGCACCTTGCAATTAAACTAATTTGATTAACATATGTCAATTGTAACTAACAATTAAAATAATTGAAATTAACTTCTTAGTTGTTTTATGAATCAATTAAAACTAACAATTAACTTTAAGTATCAAAACGAATATAGTAAAAGATTTAGGAAAATTAAACTGTAAGACTCGGATATTTCAATCTCAGATAAAAACGGATGCTCCTCTTCTTCTTCTGCAGCAGCTGAAACTTTCAGATGCTGCAGAAGTGACAGGAATTGTAAAGAATAATAATATTGCTGTAAATACTTCCGTTAGGTCGCATTCTAGCACTCCATATTTGCTCATTATTTCCTTACATAATTGGTGAACAGTCCATGCTTGAGTTAGTTGAGGTAAAACTAGGTGGTAAATATTAATAAATTGAAGTTAAAAACTAGGGCCTATTATATCTGAATATTTTCTTTGGAATTCGTCACACTTTTGTAATAAAGTTGCTTCATCAACATGTTATAAAAATGTTGGTGTTAAAAAATCGAATATATTATGACCGACTGCACTCATACCAATAAAACGTGTACCTAATTGAGATATTACTATGTCTAGTACATTATTGAAAATCTCAATTTTAAATATTTTTTCTCGGTTTGGAAATCGGTGATCAGCAGCTAATTTATCAAAATGTTTTTTAACTTTTTTTTGCCTTTTTCTTGAAAATGGGTGTACGAGTTACATCGTACATTCATCTGCTGCGTAGTCAGAGACCTACAAACCGGCGGACGAGCCATGGACCCTGCACATGCACCGTCGGCACTCTACACCGACGGCACACAATAGAAAACCTTCACATGTTAACAGACTGTAATTTTTATAGATAAACATAACTTTTTATTTAATAAATGAGATATCAACCGTCCGTGTTGGTACTCATTTCCCTCCGCTGCGGCCAAGACTACCTTAGCCGTCACGATGATCAGTCTGGTGAGTCTGTTACTGGCAGCGGGTCCACACCGCCTACCTACCATCCTAACGCTGTCTCCCTTGGCGACCTACGAGCAGCTCTTCACTTCTCTTTCTACATCCTTATTATGTTTACGTATTTATTGTTAGGTGGGGCTAGGGCTTTAGGGACTTAGTGTCTTGGGGTAAAAGGGACTCTACGCTCACTAGGGAGTTAGTATCCTGTCTGACCTTATATTGTGGACACCGGAAGCGGTGCCTTACAACCAGTTGCTTCCCGCCTGTTCAATGGGTATCAATACCATATTTTCTTGCAGTTTCACTAGCTTTGTACTTGAATAATTCGAAGTCATTTCTATAAATTTGCAACTTTGCTTTGGTCTCTGCTAAAACTTTACTTGCCTCACCTAAATTGATGTCGCATTTTTGTAAAGTTTTGGATACATTGAAGTTTAGCATTTTTGTTTTAATACTCTCTGCTTCACTACGCTCATCTTTATTAGGACTCTTTAGAACTATTTCTGATAATGCTTAGATAATATCAAAATAACGAAGTTTTATTGCAGATATCGTATTGACCCTACTGGACCATCCATAGTTTTTTTAGAGTGGTGTCCGATTCGCCAGTAAATTTTGACAGTAGATCCCAACGTTTGATGCTGTTTCCGAAAATATATCATATATGCGCATATATATCAATTGGCTGTCCATTTTCCGATCTGGTTCTTACTCCATACCTCACAACAATGCTTAGCTGATGTACCTTCGATATGTCCTGTGTCGTATCCATTATGATGGCAAAAAACGGTGACGCTCTAATTTGTTCTAGCAGGTGGGTTTTGAGTTTAGTCCCCAAGCTCTCAATCATTTCATCAATTGTTGCACTCAGATATCTTGTACTGGTCACTGTTCACTGACGACGTTAAAAGTAAAATAAAAGGAAAGAGAAACACAATGATACGCTACAAGTGTCGTTGGGGAATCCCCGGGAAAAAAAATATCACCGTTAGTGTTACCACATTTAACGGTGGAGACCATGAACGATCCCCTGCCCGCGGGCCTGAATTAATGTACCTACTGCAGGTGACTTGCATTTTTTCACGATATTTCGCGTTATACAATGAGCTGTAGCCGAAATCTATAGATTTGACACGATTTATTGAAAAAAATTCTTAACTCGAATTCACAATAAAACGCACATATCACTATCCGTCAAAATGATTACTCTGCCAACCTACCAGAGAGAATTTAGGTAAATTCCCTAGGAAATTCCCCACTTTAATCATGACAACTCAATTTCTCTCAACTGAGTTGTCATGATTAAAGTGGGGTTGCAACCTGTCATTTTCAACCGACTTCAAAAAACGAGGAGGTTCTCAATTCGACTGTATGTTTTTTTTTTTTTTTTTTTTTTGTATATTTGTTACGCGATTACTCCGCCAATTATGAATCGATTTTAATGATTCTTTTTTTGTTTGGTAGATCATACTTCAGAGGTGGTCCCATATAAATTTTATCGAAATTGATTTAGAACTTTTTGAGAAAATCAACAAATATATACCCAGAATAGGGGATGAAATCGGTGTTCAGCAGTTAGATTAGGATTTATCACTAAAAATTGATGAAATAAGTAAATTTTATTAAAAAAAATAAAACCGACTTCAAAACACTAAAATGCTAAAAATAATCCTAACACTGAAGTACCTAATCAGTTACTTTTGGAGTCGGTGCAAACAAAAACATTGAATCTCTCATCGGCTGGCACCGACTCCAAAAGTAACTGATTAGGTACTTAAGTGTTAGGATTATTTTTAGCATTTTAGTGTTTTGAAGTCGGTTTTATTTTTTTAAATAAAATTTACTCATTATTTTGAAAATGGGAGAAATTTCCAATAGTTCAGTTCGATCGAGATTTCAGGTAAGGATTAGAGGGCCCCCTGAGCTTGAGGGCCCCGGGGCACTGCCCCGCCTAGCCCCTAGGTAGCTACGCCACTGCATGGCATGCATTAAACAGCTATAATTTTAATCTTTTATTCTTCTACTATTACCTACTTATTTCCTGAAATTAATCAATGTTATCCACTTTGCCAGGTAAGGCCAATTAAAGAACTCATAGACCAATACATGAATAGCCCTTGTTCCTTACTCAACATAAATATTTTTTTTCATTGAAATATTGTCATTAAATTCAAAAAAGTATTTTTAATTTTGTTATTATTACTTCTAAAAATACAACTAAATAAAAATACATCTGTTCATACTTGGTAGTTCCATTTTTGTTTGTCCGGGTCATCATCAAATCAGCTCAAAGGTACAAAGCTATTTATGTTTATGTTTATGCAATAAATAAATTTTTCTTAGAATTATAAGAACTCAACAAACCACCTTCCGCTTTCTCTATGATTGTCCTGTCCCTTAGTTAGTTAGTTAGTTAGTTTAGCTGGGCTTTCTCCGCACTTAGCCTCATGATTGGGCCATTGTGCGTGCTACTTAGTCTTTCCTACTCCAACCATCCTAGGTTGTCCCAGAAGGTCAGCAGCCTTTTCAGACTGCTGCAGGCTTCCGGGAGAGATCCTGGTGATTGAAGAATCTGTGCCTGTTGATCTGCCACGCTTCTGCACTCCAATAGTACATGCTGTGGCGTTTCTTCTGCCTCCATGCATCCTCTGCATGTCGGGCTGTCTGTCACACCTATGTTAAACAGGTGTTTGTTGAGGGGACAATGGCCGGTTATAACACCTATAACCTTGCGAATCTTGTCCCTTGCTAATCTTATGAGGTTGCGGGCAAGCTTATTTGATACCGCCGGAACTGCATTTTTCATTTGCCTGCATCCCTCGCTGTTTCTCCATTCTGTTAGATGTGTTTCTTTGGTTCTTTCGCGCAACCATGATTTTATTTGGGCCTGGGGTATGGGCAGTAGTGGTTCCGGTCCGTACACTACTGCCTTCGATCCTCTTTTAGCCAGTTCGTCTGCTGCGTCATTGCCCAGTGAGTTACTGTGTCCTTTGATCCATTGCAGGGTTACTCTGTTCGTGTTTGCAATAGATTGGAGTGCGTTGTGGCATTCCAGTATAAGGACAGAGGTTATGATATTGTTTTGTAAGGCTTGAAGGACGGATGCACTGTCTGAGACAATTTTTATGTTATGCTCTCGGACGTCTCTGGCTGCAACTGCCTGTGCCGCTTTGGTGATGCCAATACATTCTGCTTGGAAGATTGTGTTCAGTTTATCTAGGGTAGTTGATATTTTTATGTTTAAGTCATTCGAGAAGACACCGGCTCCAGTGCCATGTGCAGTTTTGGAGCCGTCTGTGTATATCCTAACTTCGTCGACGCCAGAGCTGTCTTTTGCTTCTTCCGTGAGTTGGATATTGTATCTTCGGTCGAAGATGTGATGACACGGTGTTTTGTCCATAGGCGGCTCAAGAAGTGGTATTTCCTTTAGGATCGCCTGCAGAACTTTTGAGTGTGTTGTTTCTATGTTTTGTTTGCTCTTAGTCTTAAGGCGGTTGCCTGTGCTTCCTCTTGTATGACAAGATCTAATGGTCTTAGGTTCAGGAGGAGCTCGAGCGCGGCTGATGGGGTGGTTCTCATACATCCGGTGGTTGCTACACACGCTAAGCGTTGTAGACTTTGGAGTTTTGTTTTCACTGTGGTCAGTTGTGTTCTGGGCCACCATACAACTGATCCGTAGGTTAGAGACGGTCTGATAACTGATGTGTATAGCCAGTGTAATTTTTGGATTAAGACCCCAATTTTTACCAACTAGTCTTCTACATTGACAAAAAGCTATGCAGGCCTTTTTTATTTTAGCTTCAATATGACTCGCCCAGTTCAGTTTATTATCAAGGGTGATGCCCAGATATTTCACTTGATTTGATAGCGAGAGTTTGGTATTAAATAATTTTGGTAGTTGTAGTTCTGGTAACTTCCTTTTGTTGGTGAAAAGGATTAGTTCTGTCTTTTTCGGATTTACTGACAGTTGATGCTCGTCACACCATTTTTCTACAATCTGAAGGGCTGAACGCATTATTGCGCAGAGCATATTTTCAGCGTTCCCATTGATCAGTATTGCTAGGTCATCTGCATAACCAATAGTGGTGTACCCTCTTTCATTTAGTTTACGTATGAGGCTGTCCACTACTATATTCCATAATAGTGGTGAGAGAACGCCTCCTTGCGGGCATCCTTTTACTACCTTTGCTCTTGTGGTAGTATTCACCACTATCTGGACCGCCCTTTTACTGACTAGCTCTGTGATCCAGTGTCTAATGACTGGTTCAACGTTTGCTTTTTGTAGGGCGTGGTTAATGCTGTTGTGCATGGTTTTGTCAAATGCCCCTTCTATGTCTATGAAGGCTGCAAGTGTTGATGCTTTGTTTGTGATAGCCGATTCTATTTTTTGTACCACTATGTGTAGTGCTGACTCTGTTGATCTGCCTTTTCTGTATGCATGTTGTTGGGGATGTAGTGGTTTGCTTTTTAGCGCTCCATCCCTTAGGTGTCGATCTACTAGTCTTTCCAGCGTTTTGAGGAGGAATGATGTTAGACTGATGGGCCTGAAAGATTTGGCGTGTGTGTAGTCCTCCTTCCCCGGTTTCGGTAGGAAGACTACCTTTGCCTCCCTCCATGATTTAGGGATGTATTTGAACGCTAGGCAGGCCCTGTAGATTGGTAGTAGGTATTTTATTACTTGGTTGGATTGCCATTGTAGTAGTGCTGGGAATACCCCGTCTAGCCCTGCTGACTTGAATGGTTTGAAGCTTTTTAGGGCCCATTCCATTCTTTTTGCAGTTACTACCTTGTTTGCAACTTCCCATTCTTGGGTTGTCGGTATGCTGTGCTGCTCGTCTGGCCACTTGGAGTCTGATGTGATTTGACATCCGGGGAAGTGTGTTTCCAGTAGCACTGCACTGGTCTCTTCATCTGAGTTTGTATAGGTGCCGTCTTCCTTCTTGAGTGATCCCAAAAGTTTGAGATCGCCTTTTGACAGGATTTTTGTTATTCTTGCGGCTTGGTTGGTTGAGTTTATGGTACTACAGAACTTATGCCAGGCCTCCGTTCTCCGGAACCTGATCCGCTTCTTGTAGTAATTTTGTGCTGTTTTGTATTTATCCCAGTCCTCGGTGGTTCTGGTATTTTTTGCTCGGTTAAAAAGTGTCCTGAGCTTTTTGCGTAGCCGTTCAAGTTCTGGCCCCCACCAGGTCCTTTTTTCCTGACTTTTAGGCATTACAGCAGGACATGCCAGTTCATAACTTTCTGTAAGAGTTGCAGTTAGGAACTGGACGTTTAATTCTATGTTGTTAGTACTAAGTATTACGTCAGTTGGTTGCGTGTCACCTAGTGCCTTGGTTAGTAAATTTGTGTACCTTACTATATCTGTTTTGCGGGGGTTGCGATATGGAGCAGGGTTTGTTTGCTTGTATTTTATTTGAAAACACATGCGGTGATGATCTGCAAAGGATGGCTCGTTCGACACATGCCATCCTTCAATGAGGTCGGTCGCCGCGTGTGTTGCCATGGTAATGTCTATGATAGTTTGATACCTTGAGTTCACAAATGTAGGTTCTGTACCTCTGTTCATGATGTTCAGGTTTGCTTGGTATAAGTATTCGGCTAATGACTCACCCCTTTTGTTTGTGTCCTTACTTCCCCACAGCGAGTGATGCGCGTTGCTGTCTGCGGAGATGATCAGGTCCCAATCGTGCGCTTCGCAGTGTTGCACCAGTTCGCTAGCTAGCTAGTTCCCTTGGAGGAGTTTCGCCATCGCTGGGCATATACGCTGAAGCTAACACTAGGACGGTTTGTTGTTCCGTAAGTGTTTTCACTGCCGTGAGGTCTCTAGAACAGAATTGGTTAAGCAAAGTGGTTGTTATGGTTTTAGGCATAAAGATGCAGGTTCTCGGTTTGTCAACCGAAGTGTCCAACAGCAACTTACCGCCGATGTTAGTTAGACCGCAGACTCTGTTGTTTCTGATCCATGGCTCTTGGATCAGGGCGACGGTGTTGATGTTTGCCTCCAGCACTGTGCGTAGAGTGGCCGCCGCTATCTGCTTGTGCTGGAGGTTGGTTTGGATGACATTGAGGGTGTTATGGGCTACGCAGGACGTCATCTTCGTCGCTGGTGCCGCCATCCTCAATGTGCGACGACGAGTTTGTCTCCATCTCGCTCGGACCCGGTTGGGGAGCTGAGGTGGATGGCTCTGGAGTTGAAGTGACCTTCACTGTGGCCTCACTCATCACTGCTGGTTTGCTTCCGGCGTTTTCTTCCTGGGTAAAGAAACGGATGTACCCACTTCCGGACATGTGGGCCACCCGACGGTCTCTATCCAGGATGGTCTGTCTCTGGTCTTCGGGGATTCCCAGGATTAGGTGGACTACCTTTTCCTTGGAATCCACCTCTTGAGTCCTCTCATCCACCGTCATATCATAACACTGCCAGGAGTCTACTTTGTACCACGGGTTCTGGGCACAAAGGACTCTGTGCAACGTGGCAGCGTCGGTGATACGCGTGTGGATAAGAAGCCCCGCCTTGAGCTTCTTCTTCATTTCTGACTGTTTGATAACAGTCAGGGTGGTACCCGTTATAGGTGACGGTAGGGTTTTGGTTGCGTTGACCAACCAGCTGAGAGCGTTTGCGTCCTCACACCACATCGCTAGTGCCCCGTCCATTAGGAAGGGGCGTCCGCGGAAAGATGGAGCTCGCGCACTCGGAGACGGTGGAGACAGTACAGCTTGTAGGATACTATCATCGATAGCCTCCCTAAGCTGGTCTGCCTGACATTGCGAGAGGTCCCTCGGCGGAACGGTGATAACCGCTACTCTCAGATGCGATTGGTTCGCGTCTGCGTAGCTCATCGTCCGCTTTGGTTTCGCGTCGGTCTTCGCGCGTTTAGCTTCCCCCCTAGGAGATTGGGTCTCATCCAGACGTGCTCGCTTCGAAGAAGCGCGCTCGTCCAAGCAATTCCCCTTCCCAGGCTGTTCCTTTTCAGGAGCAGTGGGAGCAGTCGCAGCGGGTCCCCGACCACGAGAACCTCTCGGTTTTCGTCTCTTTTTCAGCTGTGGTGGTGGTGGTGGTGGTGGTGGTAGTTGTGACACCGTTGTTCTCTGTGCCGTTGCCATCTCCGTAGAGGTGAGTGGCACAGATTCGCGCTGCGTTTCCGCTGCTGCGTCGGTCGTCACCTTGGTTGTCGTCTTGGGCTGCAAGGTTTCCCTTCTCGCGCGCCGGTTAGGGCGACTGCGTTCCGGTTGGCCTTTTAGCCCTTTTTTGTTGGGTTTAGCCGCTGAAACAGCGTTCCCTTTTTTCAAAGGGCGCTTGTGAGCGGCTATGGTCCACTGGGACACGGTGGTTGTGTCCGAGGTAGGTATAGCCTCTGCGAGGCCTGACATATCCAGACTGGAGCCTGGTGTTGAGCACAGGTTGCCCCCCCCAGAATACGAGGAGCAGACCGAGCTAGGCTCGGTGAGGGATTCTCCACTGGCAGTGGTACCCTCCTGGGGTAGTTTCTGATTGACTTGTGCTGACATAATGGTTTTTTGGGGCTGTTGGCGAAAGGTGCCAAGACGAAACGCACACTACCTGCCCTTGGTAAGTGTGGTACAAATTTCTGGGGGGATTTAATGCCCCAAGGCTATGTGGGCCTAGGTGTGGTTTTGCGCCGCCACGGTTCGGCTCTGCGGGGTTGGTTGAGGAAGTATGGATAGGGTCAGGGGTTAGGATCTTGGATGTCGGCCAGAGGTTTTTGTTACGCCAGTTGCTGAGGGCAATTGGCCAATAACAGGCGGCAACCTCGGGAAGGGTAGTCCACTGGCCTTGCTTAGGGGATCTTTGCGACCTGCGCTACTCCCTAAACCGTTCGCCAAACCCAGTATATATCCCAGATACTGGGAGTAGAGGGATCATTAACCACTATCGTATTGATTGACAATCCCTCCGCCCTGTCCTGTACCTTAAGCATGTCTCAAAGAGATCGCTATTAGCGATAAGACCGCCTTCATTGTACATCTTTCTGCCAAAATCATTTACTTATGTATGGTGTGTAATAAAAGTCCCAATATTGTCAGGTTAACTCATCAAGCATCCATAATCAACAGTGATCGGAATAGGTAGATTGATTTAGGGTCAATGATCTCAAACATTGATGTTAGTATGGACATGCCTCCGGGATTCCAGAATTTTTTTGTATCAGTTTTTGAAAAAAAGGCATATCGATATTATGTTAGCACCACCAAAGTACATCAAATCAATCTACCTATTCCGATCACTGATAATCAAGACATAATAAGAAAGAATTCTATTGTTATGCGATCTCATGAGACCGCTTGGATGTTAACGAGTTAAAGAACTCAAAACTTGTTTTTCCAGGTGAACAGAGAGAAGCAAGCCCTGGAAGTGGACGAGGAGCTGGAGAATGTGGAACTAGAGGAGTTGCAGGACATCCTGCCGTCACACCAGCCGCGGTTCATTGTCTACAGGTAGCTGTTAGCCAAAGATGAACAAACTAGTTCATAGTCTAAAGATTTATAAACAACTAGCTGTTGCCAGCGACTTCGTTGGCGAGTTCTTTCTAAAAAAAACCTTCTGAAAATAAATAATACAACAAAAAAAGAATTAGCAAAATTGTTGATGATATAGAAGACAATCTTTCAGTCTTTATTATCTACATACGGCGATCCGTCTCGCTCACGGCGGTCAATGGGCGCCCATTTAAACGTACTTTATTAGACCCGCCGTACTCCCGACCCGACCTGGCGCCGTCCAGCTCACGCCCTCTGTGTGTGTTACGCTTCATAGTCTTAAATTGTTGTATCTAATTTGCAAGGCGTATAACATATTTTTTATCCCGTTCCTTTCAGTTACAAAATGGAGCACAATGACGGTAGGACGTCGTTCCCGATGTGTTTTATCTTTTACACGCCGCGAGACGCGCACATGGAGCTACAGGTAATAATAATATTGTAATAATTTATTTATTGACAAATTAATAATTAATTAATAATTAAATTATTGATTACTTTAAATAATTAAAAAAAGTCAGACGACCTGGTAAGGGTCGCAGGAAGACGTTGGATGCAGGCCGGATGGACAATCTCTGTACTTACTTAAATATCGTACCTACGTATTTTTGTACAATGTGACGTCATGTGACATTTCAAATCGAGATGTGTAGTATTTTAATTATGTGAAAAAAGAAAAATTATGTGTCCAATACTTTTTGATAATATATCTGATGTAGAAAAAAGAGTTTGTCGTCATCCCTATTATTATTGATGTTGCTGATTAGTTGTATTCATCATCATCATCATCATTTCAGCCATAGTAGGACGTCCACTGCTGAACATAGGCCTTCCCCAATGACTTTCACTGGGGGGGTTTGCCAATACTCGCCACGCTTGGCAGACGGGTTGGCGAGCGCAGTTTTTTTTATAAAATTTTGCTCGAAGACGCTGCTGCCCGTCTCGTGCTGCAGGGATTAGTCGCCTCTTACGACACGCCTTTTGTGGTGGGAAAGTGTATTCTTCGGTCGTACCCACATGACACAATTTTATTGTTGTTTATTAAATAATGGACAACATCACATACATTGCTCTGATCCTATGATAAGTAGCTGAAGCACTTGTGTTACAGAAATCAGAAACAACGACGGTACCACAACACCCAGACCCTAGACAATTTTGAAAAGTATTTTTTCTATATTGACCGGCCGGGAATCGAACCCAGGACCTCAGAGATAGCGACACCAACCCCCCTAGCATGACCACCAAAACACGATATGATATGATATAGCGATTTATCGACACATACAGTCAATTTTTTTGAAAAATATGAAAGATATAGACGCCGTGTTGAATTTTTATGATCGCACTTTCGATAAAAAATTAACATGGCTATATTTATCATATTTGTAAAAAATAAATACCGTTTGTGTCGATAAATCGCCATATCATATCATTTCGTGTTTTAGTAGTCATGCTAGGGGGGCAAGTCCGGTATGCTCATATTATTTATCGATTATTATCTTAAAATCGTCAGGTAATGTACGCCGGCACACAGAGGGCGCTGGCGGCCACGGTGGGCGCGCCGCGCCTGCTGGAGGTGAGGGAGATAGACGAACTCACCTCGGACTGGCTCAACGAGAAACTCAGGAGGTAGACAAGGACAGATATATGTTTGGCAATAATAGCTGCTGGATGTTCGAAGATACTGCCACTAACTATACGTTTAGCCGTTGTCTTTGTAAATTTTTAAACACTTTTGGGAGTCGACCCAATAAACAATATTTTGTGTGGGGTGGAACTCAACCCAGACTGAAGGGATGAAATTGGGGTTGAAATCTTGTATGGGATATACCACAGTTGTGCAGAAAAATACAGAAATCGCTAACAATAATCCATACTTAATATTATAAATGCGAAAGTAACCGTCTGTCTGTCTGTGACGTTTTCACGTCTAAACCGCTTAAGCGATTTTGATGAATTTTAGTATAGGGATAGATGAAAGTCCTTGGAAGTCCTTGGAAAAGGACGTAGGCTATTTTTTGTCGTGAAAGCTAAACCGATTTTGATTTTACGGAAAAGCTTGAACCCTAAGTCCTTACCCAAGACTCAAGCGCTTTCCATACAAAATTTCAAATAAAAATTGTTGCCTACGTCCTTACATAGGAGGTGGATAACATAGTTGCTATTTTTTTCACCTCCTAAGCGAATAAAATAAGGTGTGACAAACCGTATTCCAGGCGTGCGAAGCCGCGGGCACTGCTAGTATTCTATAAATCAGTAATTCTGTTCAGATAACGCTTATTTTCTTAAAACATTACTTTTTTGACGATAAAATAATGTGGACATGCTTTTCTGAATAAAAATAAATTATTAATTCAGGTTCTTCGGGATTGACTTAATATTATACAATTGATTGTTTTGTTGTGTATTTTTTTTCGTCTTGTGTCTAATAAATAAATATTGGACAACATCACATACATTGTTCTGCTGATCCTATGGTAAACAGCCAAGGCACTTGTGTTACAGAAAATAGATACAACAACGGTACCACAACACCCAGACCCGAGACAATATATAAAAGTTAGTTTTCTACAAATAAGTACACTTATTCAGTATGGCATGTCCATATTATTTTTTCGTTAAAAATTAAATTATTTCGCACGAAAGTCTGATAAATAATTATGACATAAATTATGCATGAAGTCTTCAAAAAATGTTGTGGTTAAAGAGTAAACCTATTTATTCATACGGATATAATTATACAGGGTTGCTGATGAAACGAGGAAAGACTTCGAACTTTTTTGTATGGAGCCTGGCATACCTCCAAGTTGCAAGTAACCTTAAATAACGTTATTTTGGTGTACACCTATGAAACATACGTTAATCGATAGAGAAAATAATTACAAACAACAAATACTCTTTGACAAAATGTTCAGAATTTCAATTTGATTATGAAAACAAAAGTAATTACATGTTCACCCTGAAATTCTGAACAAAGTATATAATTTACGACATTTTGTCAAAGAGCACTGTTGTTTGTAATTATTATTTCTATCGATTAACGTATGTTTCACAGGTGTACACCAAAATAACGCTATTAAAGGTTACTTGCAACTAGAAGTATGTCTTTTTCTAGGCACCATTATTAAAATCATGGCATACATGGTGGATGCTACATATTTATCACAATCAACATCCTGTTAGTGATTTCATCGTTCAACCTGCCAACCTGTATAAATAAATATACAGGGTTATTATTTAAACATCAACAACCTTGCTTGGGCTGGTTCTGGTGCTCAAACACATTTTTTTCTATGAGACCAACATCAGAATAGAACAAAAATAACTTCGCCATACTAAGGCGGCGACTAGCTGACATCAGTTTGTTTGAAACAGTGATTTTTGAGATGTTGGTGTCATACAAAAAAAAACAATTTTAGGCACCAGAATCAGCCCCTCGAAGGGTGTTGATGAATTTAAAATAACCCTATATAAATAAAACACTACTGTGTTCATTGTAGTATGTCGTTAATGTGTAATCAGTGTTAGTTTTAGAAGTAGAAATGTGTATCTAGCACAATGAGTTAACTAGAACCATACATTAAGAACTGGCCAAGTGTGAAACGGGTTTTCAAACTTGACACACAAACTGTCTTAGTCTCCAAATAAGTAATTAACATATTCGTGATAAGTACCAGACGTATTTTATACCGGGGTCATGTCCCAGCACGCCCAGACGCGAGACAATTGAGAACAGTTCGCCAGTAAGTTCAACACTATAGCGGTGTGTATTTTAGGGGCTGAATCTAGTGTTTAAATAAAATTTTACAACAGCAGGATTCGAACCCACAACCTTTGTTACACCAGACGGTGGTACACAAACGTTTGGCTCTATTTGAAATGACATTTAGTTGTTATTATTGATTGAATATTTGTTATTTATAGTATACAAATCTTACAGTATTCACTGTAATGAAATAATATATTAGCTGAATAATTTTATTTTTCTATTTAAAGTGTGCTAATAACAGTTGCTTTAGTAACAGAACGCACAAACTTTCAAATTACTATTTCTATTGCATAAATAAATAAAATCTTTTATTTGTCAGAATATGGTTACACAGTGTTCTTAAAATTATATTTACCAACATATTCTATCGCCAGCGACGACGCCAACGTGTTAAATAAATAAATATGGTTTAAAAAACACACCGATAGGGATGACGACAAACTTTTTGTTCTTCGTCTAACGGGTAGATTATCAAAAAGTATTGGACCCGTATTTTTTCTTTTTTCACATAGTTAAAATATTACAGAGATATACAGGGTTACATTGCAAGGTAGTGCCAAATTTTTAAAATAAGATCTAGAGAATAATTTAAAAGTGCGTCTTCGTTTTTTTAAACTTTGCTATACTTTTGTAACTAACTAGTTTTTTTTCGTCAATTTTTCGATGTTTTATTCGTTATTCTGCGGGACGGAGACAAATCCAAAAAATCATAAAAATCGGCCCATCCGTTCTTGACTTATAAATGGTGTAACTAACCACCCGAGTTTGTTATATATATGTATATATATATAGATGTGAAAAAATGAGTTTGTTTTTATGTAGATCGATTTATTAGCTGATTCTAAGTGGTCCCTGAAAAATTGGCACTACCTTGAAATGTAACCCTGTATTGATTTGATATGTCGCATGACGTCACGTCTTGGTACAATTTTTACTTAGAAGTGACGACACGATCCCCCACCCCCGAACTTTGACGCGCTTTATCTTTGTCATTTTTTGGTTAACCGACAAAAGAATAAATAAGTGACCATTATTTTTTGGTAATCTAACTGACGGACTAAGAGCCGATTTTTCAATCGCCAGATAATTTTTATCCGACGCATAATAGTGACGCTTTGACACATTTTCTATACGAAAACTGTCAACATCTCAAATTTATTCTTCAAATAAAAGTTATCTGCTTGTTGAAAAATCGGCCCTAAATAGAATTTCATTTTCTTTACCCATTCGACTTTTCGATTTTCTGTCATGGTCGCGAAGTAAGGAATTAACATGTTTGTGTTACGAGGTACCAGACAATCTATTATACCAGACGTTACTGCACACCCAGCCACAATTTTTTTCCTTAGAAATATCTGAAGACTACACTTGAATAAATCGACCACCTTAGGTGGGAATCCAACCTACGTCTCTTCGCTATCCGGGCTACTGCTCTTTCACTGAACTACAGAGAAAGTTAGCGTACTAGTAGAAAGACCTTTTTTTGTATGGAGTAGATTGAAATAACTTGATTTTAAGTACCTTAAATAACGTTATTATGTTGTACACCTATGAAACACACGCCAATCGATAGAGAAAATAATTACAAACAACAAATACTTTGACAAAATGTCGTAAATGATATACTTTGTTCTGAATTTCATCTTGAATATATAAATAAAAATAAATATTGCAGGTATGCCAGGCTCCATACAAAATAGTTCGAAGTCCTTTAACAATTTGTTTCTCTTGTTTAAGTCGGCAATATCTTATAGATCAATAAATAAATCGTTTATTTGCACAAAACATGGTATCAAATGTTAACATTAAACAATAAAATGATGTGCGATTATTTGTAATAGTATTTATAGTTACCGTTAACATCCCATAGGATAGGAGACGTGGATTCGATTCCCATTTTACGCAGTAATTTTTTAAAGTGTCATTTATCTTTGATCTGCCATGAACAGAATTTAAGAAGATTTTTTATTGAATTCACTAAATTATTTTACTAGTCTAAATGAGTATTTAACCATGATTTGAGATTATTAGAAATTTTTTAATTATAAATAAATTGCCAGAAATATTATATTTTACAAAATGTATTAAATCTTGCCTCATTATAACCTTTGTACAATATTTTAATAAAAAAAAACTTATTTAAAATATATAAAAATAGGATAAGTTGGATTTGTATGTGTTTTATTGAATTTTGTCAAACCAAAGCATTTGTAATATCAAAATAGTGTTTGTGTAATATTTATTAAAAAATATTGTTAAATAATGAAATAATTATGTTTACATATACATTCCTTATTTAGATCGGTTTTAATTAAACAATAAATAATATACTTAAATATACTTTATTTGATATAATATTATTTATAAAATTTATACATGATTTATACAAAAATATCAATATTTTATTAAAAAAAATTAGGTCTGAAATTTGTGCAAAAAGCAACCACTTTGAGTGTTGATATTTATAACAAAATTTAATATAAATAACATTTTATTTACAGCATATGTATTGTCCACTAAAAACAGTAAAAAATGCACTTTGTAAACAGAGGCCCAATTCCCGTAATTTGACAATTGTCGCAATCCGGTGTCGATCCGGTCCCAGTAACATTACTATCACAAACGGTATTCTCGTAAACTTTCAATTTGACGTAAAATTATTAAAACTATCCCAATAAGACTAAAAACAGAGCAAAAAAATATCTAATTTTGGTTTCTTCCATTTTCAGTTGCATTACGAACTATAATAGCATTTTTTGGGTTTACGAGAATACCGTTTGGGATCGTAATGTTACTGGGAGCGGATCGACACCGGATTGCGACTATTGTCAAATTATGGGAATTGGGCCTCTGGTTTTTGTCTTGAATTAATTATTCAGAGTGATCTTTACAACCTCAGTAATGTTTTGAACAAAAATAAAAACAGTATGGTCAGTAAACACATTATCTACTCATCATGTCAGTCTATTGCAGTTCACTGCTGGACGTCAGCCTTGCCCAAAGAGTACGATCTTCCGATTTTTTCATCCAGCCATATTCCTAGAGTTGGCGGTCCATCGAGCTGGGGGGCGTCCTACACTACGCTTGCTGAGGCGTGGGCTCCACTCGAGAACCCGTAAAATATTAAAAAATTAAAAACTAGACTGCCGTTGATAACAGCAAACTTAAAGTTAGAAATTAATTGTAGATACAGTAAGAATATGTGCCGTGAAGAATACACGTCCCCACCGCCAACAGGAGGCGTGTCGTAAGAGTACTAATTCCTGTAGCACGAGACGGGCAGCAGCGTCTTCGTGCGAAATCTTATAAAAAAACTGCGCTTGCCCACCCGCCTGCCAAGCGGGGCGAGTATTGGCAATCACCCCCGATGATCAGTCATTGGGGGAGGCCTTTGTTCGGCAGTGGACCTCCTATGGCTGGAATGATGATGATGACAGAATTGTTTGCAGTCGGGGGACTTTTAAAATTATTTTATCACACCTATTCGTATACCCACAAATTCCTACTGTATTTGCAATGGGGAATATGCATAAATTTTTTATTTGATGATAAATAAATAAGAATTTTCGAAAAATATTGATAAATACCTGACATACAATCATTAAAGTCGCGTGCAAGACAAGGAGATCCGACATGTTCCGTGACGTCACAGTACACGTCCGCCATACGTTTTATATTGTAAAAGTTGTTTCGGAAAGAGACGGGTTTTTACTATTAAGAATAAATATTGTAAAAACAATATATTATTTTCGTGAATATTCCCTATTTCCTTACTGTTTTTACAATTTATTTCAAATTTTTAGTTCGCTTTCATTAGTTATTATATTGTTACTAAGATCGGATCGAAACTGGGTTGTGGCTAAGTAAAGGAAATTAGGCTTCTATATTTTCATTTTAAAATGACAAATATGTATGAGTTATTTTCATTTTTGTTCTAATCTACCAGTCTTTTCTTATGTACAGAATGGTGCATTTTTGGTGTCAATATATTTTTTATTACAATAATGTATTATTTATACTAAAGTGATTTTATAGCATTTATACCTTGTAAGTGTATAAAAGACATTAATTAATAAATATATCAAAAATAGCTCGTGTTTTATTTACTTCGTTGTAATGTCTATTAAATAAGGTGGCTCTTTTAAAATGCAATTTTTCTGAAATAAGGGTAGTAACTATTGGTGATTTACCTTTATTTTTGAAATGATATGAAAAATCCATTTGCACCACATGCAAGAATAAGAACGTATCTTTCAAAATAACGTGTTATTTTGTTTCAATTATCTTTCATGTCTTTACAATTAGAGAACAAAATGAATGGAAATTTGTCGAATTTTAGGACGGCCTCTTAATAAAAATTAAACATGGCGTCTTTAATATAATTTTTTGATAAATATTCGCTATATCATATCGTGTTTTGAGGGTCAAGTTAGGGGGGCTAATTTATTTGTTAATAGTGATTTTAATATTGTAAGTTTCCCTAATGAATCTAAAATAACATGTCAAAGACGACGCATAAGAATCTAAGTAAGTCTCTTTTAGGAACATTATCATCTATTCGCTACGTAAACTTCTTCCCCATAAGCTTAGCGCTTTCACATTCACACCCAGACAGGTCTACCCCGTGGTCAATCATAGATGAGTAGGGCAGTTCCCCGAGGACTTCGTACCCGCATTTAGCCGCTAATACCTGAGACGTGATGGCAGTGAACACTGTGGCCGTCGCTTCGATGCCGAAGGCTTTGCAGAGGGGCTCTCTGAGAAAAAAACAGGTCCTCTATTACATAATATGATATACAGGGTTATTTTTAAAAATAACAACCCCATAGGGACTAATACTGGTGCTCAAATACAACAACTATTTCTATGGGATCTAAAACCACCATGTATCACCAGAGGGGGAAAGGGGGTTAAAACATTACGTAACCCTAACGGTTTTACGGCTAGTCAAGTCAAAGTCAAAAACTATGTATTTAGTTTAGGACAGAAAACTGCCACTTTCATCGTCAATAATAACATTATTGGCCCATATAGAGACAGAACATGTCCCCTTACTTTTGGGCCCTACTAGCGCTTCGAGACAAGACAGAAAATCTGGCAAGTGCTGAGAAGAAACGCCGGAACAAACTCAGTCACCACTAGCTGCCACAAAAAAATATAAAATCAAAATAAACAGGTAGGTACATCAGTTTAGTGCAGGCTGGACTGACCATACATTCTTGTCATCAAGATAGTCTTGAATTTTATAATACCCCTTAGACATTAGTGTAGTTTTGACATGTCACTTAAATTTATTAAAAAGGAAGTTCGATAACATTGTAAGGTAGGTATATTATTAAAAAAATATATATAAACTTTTCCAAGAATGAATTACTTAGGTACTTGTTTTGGCCAATCTAAAGTTTAAGCCTACATGTTTGTTTTTGTTTCTTGTGTTATATGAATGAAAATCTAAATTTTTGCGTACGTACGTGATGTTATCAAATATGTATTGAGAGGCCACCACAGATCATCTATAATCTGAGGAGGCCACAGTGAGTATGTCGATTTCTTAGAAATCTCTCAGGGACTCGCGCGGACTAAGTTTGTAAATAGCACGAATGGCTCTTTTCTGTAAAATAAAGATGGCATCGATGTCCGCAGCAGAACCCCACAAGAGAAGACCATAAGACATAATACTATGAAAGTAACTAAAATATCCGAGCCTTGCCGTTACAACGTCAGTTAGATGTCTATTTTTTTCTAGTCTTGTCTCACTCACCTCGCATCAAATATCCTGGCTCCAATGTTCTGCCCCCTAAACTCGGGCAGCACCGTCAGGCCGCTCGACGTCAGGTACTTGTCGACTCCGTAGCGCTCAAACACGTCCACCATCTCTTCAGCTGTCACCAGGGTCTTCAGGAGTTTCTTCCAGGACTCTCCTTTCACCTGAACCACAATAAAATTAATATAACATTACAAATACAATGTTAGTGATCACGTACACAGAAGACCGATGGGCCAGAAACCCTGCCTGTCAGACGCAGCGTAAACAGCTGTTGTAATTTTAATTAAAATTTATTATTAATTTGTTTAAAACAAACGTTATATAAACTTAAATAATGAAAACAACGTTTTATCAATAATATGTGACAGTGTAAACAAACCAATATACTAAATAATACGTAAAATTGGACAAAGTTGCCGGCCGGCTTTGACAACAAAGTTCAAAAGGAGTTTAACGGAATACCTAAAACCAGGGGAGTACTGTTTTCAAACCATTATTTATCCTTATTAGGACATAATACGTTTAGTTGTCTTTAAGTAAATCTAATAAACTAAGTTGAGGTTATAACTGCAGTGAGCAAGGTCTGCGTAACTACTTGGTGTTAGCAAATATTTCCCTACTGTAATAACGTTATTACAACATTTAACACTGCACAAACCTCACGAAAGTGAGACGCGTCACAATTCATCACATTTCGGCCTAGTTGTGCCTCTCTTTACTTGACGTATAGTGGAAGTAAAGTTGACGAAAACAACATTTGCCGCAGACATTTTACTCCTTACACTGAACAATATACATTAATGTAATTATCAGTGAGAAATATTTTTAGTTATAGGAAATAATTTGGCATAACTTAGCAGAGGAAACCGTTTTTATATTGATAAAAAATACCCTCAATTAGAAATAAATAAAAAAAAAAAAAAATTGTACTGTTAATCCATATTTGTTTAAAAACCTAACTTTTGTTTTGAGAGTTTGATTGTAGTTGTCTCTCAACATAGATACCACCATCCATAATTAATAAATTTGACATCTAAGTACCTATTCACTGCTCAATAAAACATTTTATTTAATAGGATAATATTATTTGTATCTTTAATTTAGATAAATTCAATAGAAACTATAGCGTATGTTTCTGGTTAGTTAGTATCTATATTCCAAATTATTATTATTTTTCTCCACAAATACTCATACCTTCTTAAACATCTGTTGTACACTTCTCTTTGATAATTCCAGATCAGGCCCAACCTATAACTTTCAAAATGACTACCCGGAGTGGAATTATGACCAGAAAAATGACTTCTCAGAACGCTGAGCTAAAACTCAAAAAGGCACTTGAGGAATTGAAAGAGAGTAAAGAAAGCTGTAACCAACTTCTTAGGGAAAGAGATGAAAGTGAAGAAGAAATTAGGATTGTAATAGATAAAAACTCTAAACTGAAAAAAGAACTAGCCGAACTGCTGGCCCAACTCCAGGAAGTCACCGTACACCGTGACGAGCTACTCAACACTGTCAGCACCTTCGACCAGTGCAGCAACATCTTTGAGCAAACTTTAATGCGTAGCAACGAACTGGAAAATGATCTGCGAGATGCCAATAGGACCATTCGTCACTTAGAAGAAGAGAAAAAAGAACAAGAATACTCAAAGACGTTGAATCTCTATGAGGAGCTGATTGGTAGCCCTGGTAGCCATTCAGCAGATTCGAATTTACATTTAACTAGTAAAACATTACTGAAAACTAACAAACAAATTAGATTATTAAGTAATAATAAGGCTAAAAAATATATCAAAATTAGTAAATTTATTACAAAAACTAACAAATTAATTAAAAAACAGAAATGCTTTTACAAAAATATATTGTTAAGAAAACAACGCATAGAGTTAGTGGATAGTTTAGAAATCTATCATAATAAATTACATGAAAGTAGATGTAAATATGATGTGGACATTGAAAGGCTTCAGGCTGACATCTCGAAGTTGTATGAGTCATTACAATCTATGACGGCTAAATATAACTCGGCTCAGGAACAAATTAACGAACACATCCTGGCTGCTAATAAATTTTTAGAATTGGAAAATTCCAACCAAGATTTTAAATCGCTACCCAATATCAAAGTCACCCAAGTACTAGATAAGAATCAACAGATCGATGCCGGCCGGCAGTTGTCAATGTCTGCATCTCACTCTAAAGATGCCATATGTAAGCCTGTCAGTAATGTAATTGTTTTCTCAGATAGGTTAGGAGTTGGTTACGGCCCAATGTTGCATAAGTCAATTAAATATGACGTAATTAACAATTGTATGCCAGATGCGTCCTGGGATCAAATTATTAAACGCATACAAAACAGTAAATTTAATAGTGAAACAATACTTGTTATTTTATTAGGAAATAGCAAGAATATTACAAAAAAAAAAATTATACAGAAATTTTCAATGTTGTCTAGCCTTATTGTAAAAAAAGTTGTTTTGTGTGCCCTACCATATTGTAGGTATCAAACAACTGAAGAAAATAACAAAATTCATTTATTAAATAGCGTATTTTTCAATTTAACTGAACGTCATAGTGACAAGTTTGTGTTTTTTGACACAAACAAATTTACTAATAATAAATTTATATTAACGGGCGGCTCTTTACACCTGCCATATAAATTAAAAAAACAAATAGCTACTTTGTTAGCACATAATATTAACAATAGTTTTATCGAAACTAAGACAAACTGTGACCATGTTAGTACTAGTACTAACTTAAATATTGTTCCCTTGACAACCTCTAACATTTTAAACTAAGAGAGAAGACAAAAGCCAAGTCTACCTTTAATATTATTCATCAAAATATGCAAGGCTTGGCTGGCAAAGAGTTAGAATTAGCCTTATTCTTACAAGATTTAAGTGTAAATGTTATATGTTTAACGGAGCATTGGATTAATCAATATGAATTAATGTTAAACATAGAAAATTTTAAAATCGGTAGTTCGTTCACAAGAAAGTCTGCTATAAGGGGGGGGTCACTTATACTATTAAATAGTGAATTAAAATGTAAAGAACGTAAAGATATTGTGTCACTTTCGATTGAACGAACTATTGAACTAGCGTGTGCTGAGCTAGAGCAGTATATTATAATAAGCGTTTACAGCCCTCCCTCTGCAAATTTCCAGCTTTTTGAATCCACTATGGAAGAGGCCTTAAAAAAAGTATGCAATTCTAATAAGAAAATTGTCGTATGTGGAGATTTTAACATAGATATATTAGTAAATTCACAAAATTCAATTCGTTTTCTGAATCTTTTTAAATCATTTAATTTAATTAACCTGTTTAATGTACCTACAAGAGTGACTCCCACATCAGCTACTTGTTTGGATAATATTTTTTGCAATAGCGAAGTAATAGACAAATCAATTATAAATTATTTAAGATCTGACCATAGTGGACAAAAGGCGTCTTTTGAGCACCATCATGCCCGAGAAATTGTAGATGCTGTATGCAGGCCAATAACCGTAAATAGAATAGACCGATTTAAGGAGAAAATTTGTGATGGTATAGACTCATTAAAACCTAGCAATAACCATAACGTCGATCTGTTATATGAGGATCTTTTTGGCGTAATCAAAAATGAATTTGATCAAATTTTTACACAAAAAAAGATAAAAGCAAATAGACTTAAGTGTAAGTTCAATGAATGGGCTACACCAGGAATTTACAAAAGTAGAAAGACATTATATGACTTGTATAGTCTAAAAGCAAACTCTCAAAACCCACAGATCATAGAACATGTGAGGAATTACTCTAAAATATTTAAAAAAGTATGTGCCACTGCAAAATCAAACCATCTTCGTAATGTTATTTTGAATTCTGATAATAAAGCAAGGGCCACATGGAAAATCATAAATAAAGAAACATGTAGACATAAACCAAATGATAATGCTTACTCTCTTAAAATTGGGGATAAACTGGTTAGTTCAAATGCGGATGTCGCAAATACTTTTGAGGAATTCTTTTCAAACATAGCTCCCTCTACAACTAAGGAACTAGCTTCTTCTGCTGAACTAGCCGAGTCCCTACTCAAGTCGGGTGTTGACGAATGTAAAACTTCATTTAATTTTAGACATATAAACCCTGATATAGTAATAAAAACATTTAAAGAATTAAACATGAAAAAAACTGAGGACTTATGGGGTATTTCTGTCAACATTATCAATACAATTATAAATACGATAGCCCCTTATCTTGCAAATATTTTTAACAAATGTATTGATGATAGACAGTTTCCCACTTTGATGAAATTTAGTAAAATTATTCCTTTATTCAAGTCAGGCGAGAAAAATAATCCCTCTAATTTTCGACCAATTTCAATATTACCAGTACTTAGTAAAGTCTTTGAAAAAGTAATTTTTAGTCAACTGTTATCTCACTTTGCCCTGAATAAACTTTTACATGATAATCAATATGGCTTCACGAAAGGTAGAAATACTACTGATGCTGGAGTTGCACTCTTAAAACACGTGTTTGATGCTTGGGAGAGTAGGCAGGATGCTTTGGGAGTTTTTTGTGATCTTTCTAAAGCTTTTGATTGTGTGGACCACCAAACTTTACTAAAAAAACTTAGGCACTATGGTGTTTCAAATGATGCCTTAGATTTAGTAAACTCTTATCTCACAGGCAGAACACAAAAAGTATGTATAAATGGAACTGAGTCTTCTGGGTCGCCTCTTACTATGGGTGTGCCGCAGGGATCAATATTAGGGCCCCTACTGTTTCTAATTTACATTAACGACCTTCCGTCTTTTACAAAGGACCTCTGCGAGACAGTGTTATTTGCGGATGATACTTCATTAATTTTTAAAATTAAGAGAGGTAAAGATTTATTTGACGATGTAAATACTGCTCTCTCGCAAGTATTGCACTGGTTCACTACCAATAATCTTATGCTTAATGCAAATAAAACAAAATGTATTAAATTCACCATGCCGAACGTAAAACTGGTCCCAACACATATAACTGTAAAAGATGAACTGCTAGATACATCTAGTTCCACTACCTTTTTAGGAATCACTTTAGATTCCCGTTTGCAATGGGGTGCTCATATTGAGACTCTATCGGGAAGACTTAGTTCAGCTGCTTATGCCGTGAGAAAGATAAGACAGTTGACTGATGTTGGAACGGCAAGATTGGTGTACTTTAGCTATTTTCACAGTATAATGTCATATGGAATATTATTATGGGGCTCAGCAGCAGATATTGAATCTATTTTTGTGCTACAAAAGAGAGCTGTACGGGCAATTTACGACCTCAGACCCCGAGACTCGTTGAAGGAACTGTTCAAGGAAATTAATATACTAACAGTGGCTTCTCAATTCATTTATGAAAATATCATGTATATTCGCAAAAACCTGCATCTATTTCCTAAAAAGAGTGACATGCATAATATTAATACCCGGAATAAAGATAAACTTGCCGTTCCAAATTTCAGACTGCATAAAGTGGGTAATTCGTTTATGGGAAAATGTATTCGCTTTTTTAACAAATTACCACAGTCCATTGCTGAACTGCCTATGTATGAATTTAAATCGCATGTCAAGATGATTTTAATGAAAAAAGGTTATTACACTGTAAATGACTATTTAAATGATAAAAATGTATGGAATTAAATACTGCCGTGCTCGCACAGGTTCATTTTATCTTGTAATGTAAACACACTATTTAAAAAGAGGCTGACAATAGTGACCGAGTTTCTTGCGCTGCTTCTTCTCGGCACTAGCCCACAATATTGTCCCGAAGCAGTGGTAGGGTAAAAAAATATACTGGGACGTGTAAAAGAGCTTAATTTAGGCCTATTTACAGAAATAAATTGGTTTTATTGGTTTTTTATTGGTTTTTATTGGTTCTGGAATGAAAGCCACGTACCTACCGGTGAGCTCGGCATAGGACGTTCACCTAGGCAAACAGACGACCTGGTAAAAGTCGCAGGAAGCCGCTGGATGCAGGCCGCTTCCAGCCGGCCAATCCTGAACTCACTGGGGGAGGCCCATGTTTAGCAGTCCGCTCGTCGTCTGCGCGAGCGTCTTAACATTTACTGCGAGCTTACGTTAAGACGCCGCGTGCTAAAATCCGTTGACAAGGGGCTCGTTGCTTGCTACCGTTGACAAGAGGCTCGTTGCTTGCTACCGTTGACAAGCGGCTCGTTGCTTGCTGGTTTCCATGTACAGAATGTACCGACTGTCACGCCCGCTCGGTACCCAACATAATGACTCCTCCAATGTAACTTACGTTCTCAATATCCTCCTCAGGGTCGTCCTTCGTCTTCACCAGCACGATGTTGAACCCGACCAGGGAGACAGGCCTTCCCTCCTCCTCCGTGAAGCAGGCCAGGCTCATGCCCTGTGAGAGGTACTCCTCCCAATTAGTTCTGATGGTTTTTATGGCGTCTGGGTCCGAGTTGATATCTGAAATATAAAGTAAAAAGAAGAGGTTCTACTTAATTATTTTATGTTTTTTTATGTATGTTCACCGATATTTTTGTCAATTTTGGACCGATTTCAAAATTTCTTTTTTAATAAAAGATAAATAAAAAATTTTGATACCCACAAGGTGATCCCATTTTCACCAAGTTAGGGTCTGATCTGGGTCCGGCAAGCGCAGCGTAGGACGTCCGGTACAAAGTGGACAGACGACCTGGTAAAGGTTGCAGGAAGCCGCTGATGTAGCGATGTAGGTCCCATTCAACCGGCCAATCTGGAAATCACTGGGGGAAGCCTATGTTCAGCAGTCGACGTCCTGTGGCTGGAATGATGATGAGGGTCTGATAATGGAGAAAAAATAGAAAAGTTCGCTTCTCAATTGGACTTAGGTGAACGTAAGACCATCATGGTTATGATACCAGAAAAAAGCAGGCTTACCTTTAGACCGGGGGAAATTCCATAAAAGCAAAGCAATGCCTACATCTAGATTGTCATGCCTTGGAGTTGTCAGGCGTCGGCGTAGAGAGCCTTTTGTGGCTCCAATTTAGTTGCTTCAAATGCTCGTGGATTACATAATCTATGTCATTATTAATCTAAGGTCAAATATAAAGTTTTAAAATGATACGTCAGTAAGAAGTAAGTTAATAATTAAAAATAGATATAACAGCAGAACACTGATTTATATTATGTGGCAGTCCCTTTGTCTGTCACGTACGAATTTGCCAGACCACTTAAAAGTAGTAGGTACCTATATAAATAAATAAATATTGGACAACATCACATACATTGCTCTGATCCTATGATAAGTAGCCTAAGCACTTGTGTTACAGAAATCAGAAACAACGACGGTACCACGACAGCCAGACCCGAGACAATATAGAAAAGTTATTTTTCTACATCAACCGACCGGGAATCGAACCCGTTACCTCAGAGATAGCGACACCAAGTTCGGTATGCTCGCCTCTCGGCTACAGAGGTCGTCAACTTACACTTCAATACTTAGTTCGATGAACTCACCCAAAATCTTGCAAAGAGGTTCATCTCTTAAGAAGGTCTCCTGCATCAGGTCCAAACACTGTTCTTTGTATTCATCTTCTAGGTCTCTGATTTGGAACCTTTTGACATAGAAAACTAAATATTACTCCGTTATTTTGGGAAGAAAATAAAATAATTTAAGCTATTGGCTACCTTTGGTAGTTTTGAAAATCATGGATTAAAACTCAGCAGTTATTTATGGCTTGTCAAGTTAAGTCGTATAAAAGTTAAGTAGCATTCACAAAAATGCTAGTTTAATCACCATCATCATCATTTCAGCTATATGCGGTCACTGCTGAACATAGGCCTCCCCCATTGACTTCTAGATAATAAATAAATTATAAATCTAGTTTAATAAATCAAGGATTGATTGATGAAGGATGATTTACACTTGAATTATTATTTATTAAATCACCCTGTAAACAGGCTTACATTTCACGGTAGTGCCAATTTTCCGGGGACCACTTAGAATCAGTAACTAAATCGATCTACGTAAAAAACAAACTAATGTTTTTTTTCATAAGTGAACAAAGTCGGGTTAGTTACACCAATAAGTCAAGAACGGCTGAACCTATTTTTATGAAATATGTATTTTTGGATTTGTCACCGTCCCGAATAGCAGAATAACTATTAAAACATAAAATATTTCACGAAAAAAAAAACGTAAGAAGTTCTCCGGGACAGAGAGTTATAAAAGTATAGCATAGTTAAAAAAAACGAAGACGCACTTTCAATTATTTTCTAGATCTTATTTTTTAAAGGCTACCTTGCAATGTAACCCTGTATGTACGGAATCCTGGGGAGTGTAGATCTACTCACGATAGACCAGGCTTCCCATCTCGGTCCCTCCCTTTGAAGGTACTCCAGACTTGACCCTTGGCAGCACTGTCGGGCCTCTTCCATGGCATAATGTCAATGATTCCTATAAAAAAGTAATCTTAGTTAGATTAATGGGCTAGTTTCCTAAAAAAATCTAATTAGTCCGTCAGTTGGATTAACAGAAAATATTAGACACGTATTTTTTCTTTTCTCAATCAAACAAAAAATTATGAAGATATAGCCCGTTAAATTTCCGCGTAACGTCACGCCTTGCGACACTTTTTAGCAAGGCGTGACGTCACGTGCTCACTTTAATGCGCTTTATCTTCGTCATTTTTTGTTTAATTGACAAAAGACAAAATACGGGTCCAATATTTTTTGATATTCTAACTGGACGGACTAAATAGAATAATCTTTTTTTGACCCAGGAAACTAACCTATTCAAAAAAGTGAGGTTTTATTTCCATATGTCTGTCAAGACGCTTTATCTCAGGGGCGTTACTCAGTTTACAGTCCCTTATAGTTGTGAAAAAATCAAACTTCTTTTTCTTTCTTTTTTACAAAAGGTATTGTAAAAAAAAGATACAGCCGTTTATGCCGTAAAAAAACGTATATTTCAACACTCCAGAGAATCAAAATATACAGGGTAGTTTTCTGCTAGAATTATGAAATTTGGCAAGTATTATTGTCTCTTAAAAGTACTTACAGGGAAAAATTGGAAAACTATACATTTGTAATTTTAATTCAAAGCATTTATTTCAGCAGATACACTTAGTCACAAAAGTAAAATTAAAAAAAACTTAAAATTATAAGTTAAGTGTTGTAGCCAACGTTTACGTAACGTAGTCAAAATTATCGTTGGTTGTAGCCAAAGATTTCTTTATTTATATTAATTTTCTTTGGTTGTAGCCAATAGAACGCAATGCTTTGAAAATGGCGGTCTGTCACTGTCGCGTTTTTAGCTTTCCTCAACAGATGGCGCTGTGCTCAGTTACATCACGGTAGCACAAGGATTTTTTGGAACAACGACCCCCTTGGAAGTCCTGACAAAATTTTGTAAAGGTTGCAGGGAGCATCGCTGGATGCTCCAATTTTTGAGACAGACTTCTGATTGTTATTAGAAGATTCTGTGACACCACACCCGATTGATTGATTGATTCAAATCTGTACAAATTCGTTTTGTTAGTTTACGAGCATACCGGACTTGGTGTCGCTATCTCTGAGGTTTCCGGGGTTCGATTCCCGGTCGGTCAATGTAGGAAAATAACTTCTATATTGTCTGGGGTCTGGGTGTTGTGGTACTGGTTCTGAAGTTTAACGGTTTGCGCTCCGGAATAGAAACCCAGGCGGTTGCGGGTTCGAATCCCGAAAGGGGAAAATGTTTGTGTAATGAACACAAGCATTAGTGCCTACGTAATGTTAGTAATAATAACTTTTAAGTCTAGTCCGTTATCTAGATAGTAGTCAAGTTCTGCTCAGTTTGGGGTTATAATATATACTTATTGGTATGATTGTTAGAAGAAATGAAAAGAAAATGATAATAACAAAAAAATGAGCTTACATAAAACTGTAAATTGATAATAATGATGAGGTAATTTAAGTTTTCTTTTCAGAACATTTTTTTTAATAACATTTAAATAATGTCCTCACCGTTTTCTTTGTAGAACATGTAACAGAAAATTTTATGTGTGATTAAAATGTATATGTATACATAAATCACTTATAAAACATTAAAAAAAACTAAAAAATAACACATACCCACATCTAAAATATCGAGTTAAAATTGTTAATTTTTGGTTTAACTTTACAATTATACTTCTTAAGAAATTTTTTTTTTCGTTTTAAATAAATTCTGTCGTCCGCTCCGGCTTCGCGTGAGACGCGGAAAGCCGACGATATTTTTCCCAACTCGATTGACAAATATCAAGTGTTTTTCTGTGCTTGCTTGTCTTTATGCCAATAAAAAAGGCAATAAAATAAACCTATACAGACAAACAGGGCAGACGAAATAAAAATGCCACGAGTATTTCAGATTTGCTTATTTTCTTTAGTTTTTGTTTCGTTAAAAAATGTAAATAATAAAAAAATCTGTTAATGTATACCAACCTCAGTATATTAAAAAACATTTAATTAAAAAGAGTATAAAATAAGTAGTTTAATATTTCTACTATTGAAGGTTTACATTATACTTACATAGAGTTCCTGTAAGTTTATTTATTACAAGTTTAATGTAAATAATTAATAGGGAAAACTATATAAAAAAAACTACGTAACTCACTAATTAAAGGATGTAAACGTTTCCACGCGTGTGGAAGCTGGCAAAACATAAATCAACGGCTGAACCAATTTTGATGTCGCACACAAATTAATATTGACCATGATCACGATTTAAGGAAACCTCATATTTTTTGTATTTTGCCAGGCCCAATTCCCGTAATTTGACAATAGTCGCAATCCGGTGTCGATCCGCTCCCAGTAACATTACGATCAACAAACGGTAGGGTGTCATTGACATCGCCTTTAAAAAAATGTAATATGTAAAATTTATATGCATAGGTATGTTAGCACATGCCTTTTTCGGCTTTATCCTAACCTAACACCCCGTACAAACCTTTTTATCAAAAAAAAAAACATAGTAGGTAGCCGAGAAATATGATGCAAGATCGTTACTACTTCTGTGAGAAATCGAAATACCAACTTACAAAGCCGCAGGCACACTCAAAAGACGTTTGTGTATTTATTAAAATTACTACGTCTCTACAAGGTAAAACTACGTCCTAGATATTATAAAGTTTACCTTTACAGTTTTCCTATTGGCAACCTTGAAACCGCAACACCGCGCTACCAACAGTTAAAAAAGTATTTTTAAAGATACTTCAGACAAAACTTTGTATACTTTTTCGTTAAAATTATGTACGTATCGATTCTAGCACGTGTTTAGTATTACTGATCAGTTTGACAAATGATAAGTTGTGAAACTGTTGATTTGTTTAAATATAAACTTTATTGCGTTGTGATAAAGTTTATGACAGCGCTGTAGTGATTTAAATAACGTATGGTCAGTGCGGCGTGTGTGTGAGTGAGTGTACGTTTCCATTGTAAGGTTTATTTTAGGACAATCGTTCATTTAACAATATGTATTAAGTAAAACATATTATTATAAATATGTATTAATTAATCTCAGTTATTTAATATGTCAATTCATTATAATTGACATATTTTAGCTATCTTCATTTTAATTTTATTTATAGTAATTAGATACAAACAATGTAAATTTTGCATGCTATTTGTAATAGCGAAACATGTGCACTATATTATGTTGTCACATCATCAAATACCATGTTTTACGCAAATAAAGATTCTGATTCTGATTCGTTTCTGGCCGAAATTCAAAAAAACTTTGCTTACATTAAAGATTTTAGGAAACAAAGATCTAAGTAAGTATGTAGGTACGTGCCCAGGGACCCGGCCGCAATCGAAAAGGGCCCCTATCTATTTCCCTAGTTCCTACCAGATCAGAAACCGATAATCGATATTCAATAACAATAAATTACATTTACATTGCAAAGGGGTGCTAAATTTTAAAAAAAATCTAGGGAACAATACAAAGAAGCGTCTTAATCGTTATTATTTTTAATAATCGTATGTCGCCAAAAAAAAATACTTTAAAATATTCGAAAATAAAGTCTATAGAGAGACTACGAAAGCCGCGCGGTCATTCATCAGAGGCGTAGGTACGGCGCCAACAAGGACCTTACGCAGTGCACATACGGTGCAAGTTTTTCATGAATGAGTAAATTATCCACGCGTTCGATTTTTAACAGCGGATAGGAATAACTAAATGTGAAAAAAATGATTTTGTTCTTTACATAGTTCGATTGAGTTACTGATTCTGAGCAACTCTAGAAACTGTATACAGGGTTCTTTGAAAAAACAACGCATGTTACAAGTATGCACATTAAATCAGAGACCTTATTTGAAAGAATTAGGTTTCGCAGGCTCCCTTGAACGATTCCCTTTCCCATTAACAACTGTCCTCTGACTTAGTCATAGGGGCCCTATTAATCTATTGTGCTCAGGGCCCCTTAATAAGTTAAAGACGGCTCTGTCTGTATGTCGTGTCGTGTGACAATGAACACACACCCTCTGACATCACAAACTCGCCGCTTACTTCCACTCACACGCATAAACCGCAACAACTCGAAATCTATGATATAATCTTTATTTATTTTAGTGCATTATTATCGGATCGGATTGCTTGCATCACAGATGTTGTGATAAACTTCAAATTCAGAATGAATTTGAAGAATACGACAGAATACTTTCTGTCCCACACTTACTACTTACTTAATTATGTGGCGTAATTAAAAAAACTGTTTTCAGTATTGTAATTTTTTTGAGCTTTGACTTTTCAGTGTCCTTTTATATTTTTTAGTTTCGTACTATTATAATAATATACTATTATAAAGTATGGATATGTGAAAGTAACTCTGTTTGTCTGGTACGCCTAAAAAACTGAACCGACTTGGATTAAATTTGATACAGAGATAGATGATAGATAGTATAGTATGGAAAAGGACATAGGATACTTTATATAGTAAAAGCTGAAACAATTTTGATGAAATTTTTGTACAGAAAAAGCTTGAACCCTAAGGAAGGAAATATTTATTTCACGCGAGCAAAGCCGCGGGCGCAGCTAGTAAATTTATATAAAACAGATTACTGCGCAAATGTCATTGTATTGAAAACTAAGATTTAATAGCGCTAACTCCCATTGTCACTTGGTCATTTTCCTTATGATTCTACGTTTCACCCCTTGGGATTATAAAATTACTTCCTCAATTAATCAGTTAGGTATTATAACAATCACCAATAAAATCTAGCCTCGAACTAATCAGAGCTTGTAAGTACTAGCGACTTGATAACAGATAATTATTAATAGTATCATTTTATGTATATATATATATGTATATTGTATGTATTTAATATTATATTATATATTATTGTTATGTATGTAAGTATATTGTTTTGTTCATTTCTATCTGGACTTATATATTTATCCATTAGGTATATTAAATTTCACACTGAGCTCTCCGCACCACTTTCCCCTTTTTTCTTATCTGTCCTCTACCTGAAGGTTGTCTGGAAGAGATCGCTTTTAGCGATAAGACCGCCTAAATTGTGCATCTTTCTGTAAACACAAATTGTAAGTTCTTTGTATGGTGTACAATCAAGAATATCTATCTATCTATCTAATCCCACCAAAAACATTTTCATGTAAAATGTTGCCAAGAAGACGAGCCTTTAATACCCTTTAACCATAAACTAGGAGATGGAAGTTTGTAAGAGACTTCCACAAAATTTTGATGCTAGAGGTCAAAAAAATCTAAAATACATTTTTAGATTTTTTTGAAATTTTATAAGGACTTGTTTTAATAAAACTAAGTAGCTGTCCCGGCGAACTTCGTACCGCCTCTTCATACAGTTTTTTTCGTGAATTATTATTATTTATTTATTTTAGACCCCATCACATACATGGCTCTGATCCTGTAGTAAGTATCCAAAGCACTTATGTTACAGAAATCAGAAACAACGACGGTACCACAACACCCAGACCCGAGACAATATAGAAAAGTTATTTAATTAATCTGTGTTTTTATAGTTATTCTGCTATTTGGGACGGAGACAAATTCGGAAAATCAAAGATCATAAAAATCGGTTCAGCCGTTCTTGAGTTATGAATGGTAACTAACCCGACTTTGTTTTATTTTAACAGATGTAACATATATTTCAGGATTTTTAGTAAATCACCCCTCAACCTTTAAAGTTGGCAGGCAACTTACAAAAAGAAGTTAAATCCCACCAACAACATTTTTATGTAAAATGTTGCTTGGACACCATATGGCTCGCACTGTCAAAACGTTGTCAGATATCATGTAGAGCCAAGCTTCTAATTCTAACTCTACAAGCCCTAACTGTACAAATTCTACACCTAATTCAAAATTTGTGGCTTTTCACTAACGACATTGGGTATAAGATGAAAAATGTCTTCACTGCTCATTCATCATTTCAGCCATAGGACGTCCACTGCTGAACAAAGGCTTCCCCAATGACCTAGCTATCATCGGGAGGGATTGCTAACACTCGCCACAATTGGCAGGCGGGTTGGCGAGCGCAGTTTTTTATAAGATTTCGAACACAGAATCTGCTGCCCGTCTCGTGCTAAAGGAATTAGTAGCCACTTACAACACACCTCCTGTTGGCGGTGGAGAAGAGTGTTCTATACGGCCGTCCACACGCGGCACATTACTTTTCTGTTTTACAATAGTTCTTGTACTAACGAAACGGCCAAGCAACATATTTTGACGGTGCAGAGCTTGTGAAGTTAGGGCTTATAAAATTAAGGTAAGAAACTTGACTTTACATTCAGATCTGATAACTTTCTTGGCAACATTTTACATGATAATGTTTTTGGTTGGATTTCACTTCTTTTTGTCAGTTGCCTATGAGGATAGGGGTAATTAAAAGGTTGAGGGGTGATTGATTTACTGAAAATCCTTAATGTGTTTCATTATTTATAACAACAAATCCTCTGGCATCAAAATTTGCGGAAGTCTCTTACAAACTTCCATCTCCTCTTAATTCAACCCGAAGGGTAAAAGTTCCAAGTTATAGATTTTTGTTGTTGTTAGCTTACAAACAACATTTCAACTGTCTACGACTTCAAAAAGTACTCTAAGAATCTTGATAATCATCAGTGAGTCAGTGACGAAATCGGGGATTTATACATGTATATCAATAAAATCTAAAGTCTAAGAGATAAGCAATTGCAGCAAAGCAATGTTTAATGAATCCACTATTGACGTCATATCCCGAGAATTTTGTTTATCTGGTATAATCCAAACCCAAGTTTTGAGGGTTCAAAAAAACCGGCCAAGTGCGAGTAGGAATCGCGCACGAAGGTTTCCGTACCGTTATCTTTAATATTCTGTAAATATTTCGAGCGTCTACCTTATCGATCAAAAAACAACAAAAAAAAACACGTTTGTTGTATGGGAAGCTCCATTTAAATATTTATTTAATCTGTTTTTATTATTTTTTGTTATTCGCTGTGTGCGCGATGACAGCGCCCCTAGTGACCACAATTATTGTGGACTTAAGATCTCTCAAATTATGGCAACTAGATGGTTTGAGAATGATTTTCGAATTTTAATTTTAATGTTTTTACTTAAAAATACTTAATAACTTTAGTATGGAATTCTATGGAAATATAACAATTTGACACATGACAGTCCAGAGTTTTTTCACATTTCTGCTACATTGCGTGCTGCGATCGATTTGACATCCCCCACCACCCACTTTGCACATAGCGAATAGCGGCAACAGAAATACATCATTTTGTGAAAATTTCAACTGTCTATCTATCACGGTTCATGGGATACAGCCTGGTGACAGACAGACAGATAGATGGACAGTGCAGTCTTAGTAATAGGGTCCCGTTTATTCCCTTTGGGTACGGAACCCTAAAAACGATGAAGCGCCTCGAGAGAAGGTAGGTAGTGCCCTTGCGCTTCGCTTGGCTCGTCTTGGCGAGGGCACTACTGTGCCTCTAGATACTGATGGGTTTTGATTATTTGGGGGTGAGAGGATCCTCCGACCAGACGGGTGTTGTGTCTGGTGGGCTACAGCCCGACGGTTGTTTGTCGGGTTCATGTATATATGGTGCAATCGCTCCGATAACTTTAATATCGCGATGTTGGATACGTCAGTTTTATATATGGCGAGATAGATGTCGCTACAATTAAAAGCCAAATTTAAGAAGACTAATCTGTTCATTATTAAAACCCTACTAAGGGTAGGGAACAACGAAATCTTGAATACATTATCTTATGATCAAATCACAAAAAAAAGGAAAAACGCGACTTCGATGTTGACACTAAAAAAAGATTGTAATTATGATGATGATACGTAGGTCACACTATAAGTTTTGCGTAACTTAAAAAAACAACATGTTATAACCAAAATATTATGTTTATTGCTTTTCAAATAACTCTCCTTTACATTTTAAACATTTTTTTATGCGATCGAACCATTTTTTAAAACAGGAGGACCACAGATCTGAAGGCATGTCTTCTACGTGCTGATTGAACGCTATCACTGCCTCTTCGGAGTTGGTAAAAGTAAAACCTCTCATCAAATCTTTGATTTTGGGGAAAATACAGAAATCACAGGGTGCTAGGTCGGGGCTATGCGCAGGATAGTTGTACTTTTTCGGAAGCTAAAATGACTTTGTTTTGTTGGCCATGTGTGAAGAAGCGTTGTCATGATGTAGGAGAACGCGGCTTTTGGGTCGTCTTTCGCGAACTTTTTCTAACACCCTGGGTAAACAAATGGTAGAATACCACACGGCATTAACACTTTTTTGATCTTCAAGTGGAATTGTACAGATGGGGGGACACGTAGCTGAGAAAAAAAACGCGAGCATTTTTTTACCAACGTTTCTCGCCTGCCTCACTTTTGTTGGCCTGTTCTCATTTTCAAGCATCCATTCAGTGACAAAGTGCCACTTGGCTTTAATCGGAGTTAGTGACAAGTTAAAACAGTAATAAGTTCGAGTATGCAAATCTATCATCACGAAGCGATTGCTACCTCATTGTGACCATTGCTAAACAATGTCAATAAACAATTGACATCTGATGCATCCCGACGATTTGATTGGTCCAATATTAGCTGTCATTTATATCTGATTCTTTGTATCCGACCGAAGCGATACATGTTTTATCTTCATGCATCTATTTTTGACGACCTCCGTAGCCGAGAGGCGAGCATTCCGGACTTGGTTTCGCTATCTCTCACGTTCCGGGTTCGATTCCCGGTCGGTCAATGTCGGAAAATAACTTTTCTATACAGGGTTACATTGCGAAGGGGTGCCAAATCATTAGGAGTGGCTCAGATTCAGTAACTTAATCGTACTATGCAAAGACAAAATAAAAACTTTTTCACATAATCATTCCTATCCGCTGTTAAAAATCGTACGTGTGAATAATTGACCTCAATCATAAAAAAATTGCACCGTATGTGCACTGCGTAAGGTCCTCGTTGGCTCGCCGTACCTACGCCTCTGATGATTGACCGCGCGGCTTTTGTAGTCTCTCTATTGACTTTATTTACGGATATTTTAAAGTATTGTTTTATCGTAACATACAATTATTAAAAATAATAACGATTAAGACGCTTCTTTATATTATTCCCTAGATCTTATTTTTAAAATTTGTCACCCCTTTGCAATGTGACCCTGTATTATCTCGAGTATTGGTGTTTTGGTAACTTCATTGTTTCTGATTTCTGTAACACAACTGCTTAAGCTACTTATCATAGCATCAGAGCAATGTATGTGATGTTGTCCGATTTTTTATTTTTTATTTATTTGGTTTTAGATAATCATCATCATCATCATTCACTTGACCTGTTCCCAGGTCACCTGGGGTCGGCGTAGTATGTCTTTCTCATCCATGCAATCCGGTCACTCGTTGTTGTGTATAGGAAGCACATTTGTCTATGGTTTTTATTTTGATTGTCTGTGGCGACAATATCTTGTTCTCTTTTGTTTTTGGGTCTGTATCGACATGGCCGCAAATATACGACTCCACAAAAAATGTGTTTATAATTTATAGAAAACCCCAATCTTCGGATAATAATAGAAACAACACTCGTCATTGAGTCATTCACTTTCTTCTCAGTCATATCGCTCTTCACACAAACAATCCATCCATCTCTTATTAGGTCTTCCTCTACTTTGCTCTAGATATTGCTGACGGCAAATTTTTGTTTCAAATCAAATCAAATCGGTTTATTTAGTAATGTTACCGGGAGCGGATCGACACAGGACTGCGACTATTTTATTACGAGAATAGGCTAGTTTCCTGGGTCAAAAAATATTATTCTATTTAGTCCGTCAGTTAGATTATCAAAAAATATTGGACCCGTATTTTGTCTTTTGTTAATCAAACAAAAAATGACGAAGATAAAGCGCGTCAAAGTTTGGTAATGGGAACACGTGACGTCACGTCTTGCTAAAAAGTGTCGCAAGGCGTGACGTTACGCGGAACTTTATTGGGCTATATCTTCATCATTTTATGTTTGATTGAGAAAAAAAAACATACTTGTCCAATATTTTCTGTTAATCCAACTAATGGATTTATTCGAATTTTTTAGGAAACTAGCCTATTGGGCTCCAGATAAAAATCGGAGTATGAGGTTTGATTAACGTTTAAATTACGGGAACTTGGCCTAAAGTTGCTAGTTTCATCATCATCATCATTTCAGTCATTGACGTGCACTGCTGAACACAGGCCTCCCCCAATGACTTTCATTGGGGGGGTTGGAATTCTCGCCACGCTTGTCAGGGGTTGGCGAGCGCAGTTTTTAAAACATTTCGCATGCAGACGCTGCTGCCCGTCTTGTGCTACAGGAATTAGTCGCCTCTTACGACACGCCTCCTGTTGGCGGTGGAGAAGTGTATTCTTTACGGCCGTCCCCACACGGACTTGTTTACAAAGCGGCAAACTTGCTAGTTTGTCAGGTTGTTTTTCTTAGCCACTAGGTCAATGCTCTTCTCTTGCCTTTGGCCGCCTACACACCTCAGGTCACCGAGTTTCCATGTTCCGGACTCATGTCATGAGCCCAAATTCCGCTTCCAGTCAACTGTTTCCTACTGCCCGACAAGATGTCTGACTCAGGACGGGGGCGCTTGCGCACCAAAATAAACAATGCGTTCCCAGAAATTTCGCAGGTGAATTCTTGTTTGTTGGGCAGCAGTGATGGGAAGTTTATCGATGAGGCTAAGTACAGTGACAGTTTGAACAGTCGGGTCATCGAGCACATCATATAGAGCAGCAAAACGAATCATATTTCTCCGAAAGTAGTAAGTGATTTTTCACTTACATTTTGTATAAAATGACAAGTCCTGTCAACTCTCGCCTAAAACAGTACAGATAAGGATTTAAAAATTCCGGATATTGTCGAACAAATCATATGACATTTCTAATCTATAGGGTGCTCTATGAGTCGGATAAACAAGTATTTTTTTTATTGTTGCTTAATAAATTGAACAACATCACATACATTGCTCTGATCCAATGGTAGGTAGAAAAAGCACTTGTGTTACAGAATTCAGACACAACGACGGTACCACAACACCCAGACCCGAGAACATATAGAAAAGTTATTTTTCTACATTAACCGACTAGGAATCGAACCCGAGACCTTAGAGATAGCGGCATCAAGTCCGCTATGCTCGCCTCTCGGCTACGGAGGTCGTCCGTACATGAGATGACACTTCTCATAACTTAATCAACTCCCTTGTTCCTGTTTTAGATACTCTATGGCGTTACTCTACACTATTAAATAGATAAGATAGAATCAGTTACGTGAATAGTTATGTCTTCTTCTTCTTCTTCTTCGTCGGTAACACTCTTGTCAGAGTGGTCGTGGTCATCACTTCAGGTGTAGGTGGCAAGCTTCACAACACGTCGCCACTCTTCTCTGATTGCCGCCTTCCTTGTGCCTTATGTAGTCAGTTGCAAAAAAAGAATGTAAAAATAAAAAAAATATTAAAAAAAAAACAAGATGCTAAAACTTAAATATCACACGATAGCAGCGTTCTCGCCAAACGCGATCGCTTTCAGACAACTTAAAGATTGAGAAAGGATGTAGGTAATAAGTGCACACTTGTCTTCCGAAATCACTAGTCCAATTGCTGTATTCTGTATTGGACTTCAAAAAGTCGCAAAAATAACTACATTTTAAGAGTAGCAATGTGTGTAGCTTTGTTTCTTTCTTCTCCAGTTGTGCATAATTTCTCACTATATTTTTTCCACGGTGAGAATGAGTGGCCACTTCTTCTTAAAAAAAATAATATTACTAACATAAAAAAAAAATATAGTTTCCGAAAAGATTTCCGTACTTTGCTTAATTAGAGCTCAATTAGTAATATTGCTCAGCACACTGGAGTTAGACGTTCCAAATTATTAAAAAGTACAAAGTTTGACAATGATACTTCCGGTTTTTTATGTCCTAAATATCATTATATGTAAGTACGAGTCGAATATTTACGAAAACAAGAGAAATTATTAAAGGTAAGTAAGTACCGCCAAACAAACACGCAATGACCTCTGTAACTTGGCCTGACTGTGGCAACACGTGACGTATCGACTACAGCAGCCAACACTACGCTTAGTAATTTTATATTTCCCCTATCCCAAATTATACAGACCAAAACCCAGGATAAGTATATCCAGACGTTATTCGGTCGGAGCGCGCGCAGCACGCGGCCGCCATTTTATATTTAGAATCGAAATTCGAATTCTCGCGCCGCGTTTCGTTGCACCGTGTTTTTTTTTTCGCAGTGATTATTGCAAGTTGCGGTTTACAATTAGGTCTTTTTTAGTGTGCACGCTTGGATCATGATTTTGTTTGGGTAAGTAATTAAAGTACTTTTTTTGTTTGGTGTCGTGTGTAAATTGTTGTAAACGTTTAAAATTATAGTTACACTAAAGTTTTTAGCAGGAAATCGTAATGATTATTCTGGTTTACAAGTTTTTATGTGAATGTGAGTATTTTTGACAGCACTGCATCTTTTGGCAAACGAAATAAATACCTTAGGACTATAAATTGTATCTGCAATTGGTAAATATTTAACGATTAAGTAGTAAATTGAACTACCAACGAAATATAAAGGTCTGAATCGAACATTAATAGACTCTATTAAGTGACATAAATAACAGAAACAAATCAAATAAAAATACATTTTGCCAAAAATAGATAGAACTATGCTAACTTTATATTCTTCGAGGAGCCTAATACTCGTATACGCAAGCTACAATACTTTCACCAATGCAATTATTGTGGTTAAAGAGTCAATATTTGTTTATTTATTATTTTAGGCTTCAAATTTTCTCAACGCCTTATTGTCAAGAAAACAAATAAGCACATACCGCAGTTACTTTTTGTATGTGCCATCATTTTGAAATATAATAAAATGGCGTGATTCACACTCACACAGGTTTGGACACTTAGAAAAGTTTCCCCACAATTTTATTTATTTATGAATAAGGTACACCAACAGCAAAACACATAAAACATTAACAACAACACGATTACAAATATATGTTTAAATATGTTTGCCAATGACAGGTATACACAACATTTACCACAATGTGTAGCTTAAGTTTATAATACTAGGCACAAAATAACTAAAACTAAATTAAAAAGGACAACACAAAAGACAAAAACTAACTAAGGAATGAGTAACTTAATAAACTAACTTAAAATACCTAATAAGAGTTTTAAAACTATAAAACTCACTTTAAGTAAGGAATTACAAAAACAAATCAAATGAGCCCAAATCTTCGATCCAGAATCTATCATTTTTAAGTATGAGTTCTCGATCGAAGGCCCAAACCCAAATGTTTTACTACAAGCAATTGAAGAGTTTCACTATCATCTCCTGGGTCTATCTCCAGGTCAGCACCAAATTCTGACCAGTAATCAAAATATTGTATTGCTAACCGAGTTACACATACATACACATATTCAAATTGATTCCAAGATTCGATTACATAGTCAGTCAGCTTCTTAGTTAGGTAATTAGTTACAAGTAAAGCTGAGTAAAGTGTTTTATAAAAAAAATCTGTTAGGATGTACCATTGACGACCTCCGTAGCCGACGAGAGGCGAGCGTACAGGACTTGGTGTCGCTATCTTGAGGTCCCGGCTTCGATTTCCTCTCAGTCAATGTTGAAAACTAACTTTTCTATATTGTCTCGGATCTGGGTGTTGTGGTACCGTCGTTGTATCTGATTCCTGTAACGAGTTCTTAACCATAGGATCAGAACAATGTATGTGATGTTGTTCAATATTTATTATTATTATTTATTTATTATCATCACAACAGAAGGCGTCATTACTTATGTGAATAGTCATTCTCGTTTATTGTTCCTGGTTTCCCAGAGGAATGACCCTAGTTTCTGGAATAGATTACAGGAAGCGTAACGTCCTAGTTTACAGTCGTCATAAGTACAGTTGTAGTAAGAATATTGTGTTGTGATTAGGTTTTTGTTTTATAATTTAAGTAGATTTTTTGATTTTCCTAATAAATAGCTATAGGTATTTACCCAATATGGGTCAAAACCTATTTATACCTAGGTAGAAATCTTGTTTTTACCGATTTTGGGTAAATATAATCCTCCTCCACCCATCGCTAATAAATAAATAAATGTATGACCAGCCGTTAACTTAAATTACTTAAACTTTCGAGTAAAAAAAATAGTATATGTCAATGGTTTTCACATTCTCATTATACTGCAATGCCAGATGGCAACAAACACTTAATACTTATGTTACCTATTATTTTAAATACTAGTACACCTAAAACATAAAAGTTTTTTAGCTCAGTTTTTACAATTCTAGACAATTTGTATCCAGCACGAATTGTCTAAGATTTCTTGTTTGGCAAACGATGTATGTGGTACATTGTCTGCTCTATTTACTAATTAGGTGTTATTATTCTTCCGTCTAGAGACTCATGTAGGTATTATTGGTTTATATGTTATTCCTATAGATACTCATCATCATCATCATTTCAGCCATAAGACGTCCACTGCTGAACAAAGAAGTGTAATGGATTATTATCCATGTTGTCATTATGTCGCATAGAGTGCTTCAGAATCTTTCAATGGTCTGAAGTATTAAGCTACCCTAGTCAAAACGTTGTGTTTTCCATCATCGTAACATTGCCAAATTGACATGTAAAAGAGATTCAGTTATCACTTTCATCGTCATGCCAGCATAGACTTTTGGAGCTTAAAATTGCATAAAGATACCATAAGATTCTTTACTTGTCTGTCCTAACATAGTATCCTAGTAAAAATGCAAATGAATGCCAGACTTGATATATCTAAGGCAGCAGTGCCGATACCATATAATTCTTTTCAATTTCCTTTGTTACTTGGCTCACGCTGGAGACGTTTTAATATCCGAGTAAGTTATGCCTGAGTTCAGTGATTGCCAGGATTGATTAGAGTCACCTTGCATCAGTTGTTAAGAACAACAGAATCTGAAACGACTAGTGACTGACTGTGACTGGCATGTTTATGTACTGAACGATGACGTGGCTCTTTTGTGGATGTTTCATTGGTCGGTGCAGTGGGCAGGTGTGTACTGTGTGGGTTATTGTTTTTCGTCACATTAATTGCTCCAAAAATGCTAATCTTATTAATACGTCTTATTACATTATATCTTCACTGTTAGCTAATCTAACTATGTAACCAAGTCTTGGAAGTCGTTTTGACTTTCTTCTTACTGTCGCCGTTGTATCTTTTTAAAACTACCGGATAGACCATGAAGATGGCCCCAACCACTTCATAGTTGAGGTGAAGCTTGTGTCCTTCAGTGGGACTTTTATTAGGCCCAATTTACTTTCTTTTACAAAACTTGTTTTTGTCACCGACGACGAGAATTATAAAACGGTACCACGTTTTATTAAATATAGCTTTAGTAATAATGAACTCCAAGTTGTTATTTCAGAATAAAAATAAAAAATGACTCAAATTCCTACATGATTAGCGAAAATCATTGTTTTGTTTTGTCTTTCGCATAACCTTCGCAGTTACGAGAGCTGTCAAAGTGCCCAGTTGTTTGTTTCCTCGTTGCAGGGACTTTTAACAACTGTCTGGATAGCTTGAACAGCTGTTGGTAGAAATGCTTATAACATTGATGTAATAACGTGTTATAGAGTAGACCCATCGAGCACATACCTACCCTATAGACAGTTCCGTCTTTACCGTAAGGGCACACGGGGCCTGTGCCCAGGGCCCCGGCCTCACGGGGGCCCCAAAGCACTAAAACATGTTTGTATACTAAGAAACAATGTTATTACAAAAAGAAAGAAAAGAGGGTCAAAGCCTAGAATAAAGAAGGGAAAATTTAAAACTATACTAGTACTATTAGGTATTCTGTGACTATACCTTTTAACGGAGGTATGGAACCATTTTTTGGAAGTCATGAATTCATACCAACAGTATTATATTTTTACTTTGCAATATTATATTTGACGACCTCGATAGCCGAGAGGCGAGCATACCGGACTTGGTCTCGTTTTCTCTGAGGTCCCGGGTTCGATTCCCGGGCGGTCAATGTAGAAAAATAACTTTTCTATATTGTCTCGGGTCTGGGTGTTGTGGTACCGTCATTGTTTCTGATTTCTGTAACACAAGTGCTTTGGCTACTTACCACAGGATCAGAGCAATGTTTGTGATGTTGTCTAATATTTATTTATTTATTATTTAAATTTATTAATAGGGTCCCCTAATACTTGCGTGCCCCAGGGCCCCGGGATATGTTAAGACGGCCCTGCTTATAGAGCAGCAAGCAATACGAACCAACTTTGTCCGAAACTAGTATATGATTTTTCACTTACATTTAGTATGAAATGACAAGTCTTGTCAACTCTCGGCGGTACAAAAACAGTACAGATACAGATTAAAAAATGGCGGAATTTTTTGTCGAACAAATCGTATGTCATTTCTACTCTATATAAGGTGCTTCATAAATATCTGCAACGGCAGAAATGGGTAAAAGTATTGCTAATATAGATTACGATATTAAAGAAATTTTATGTCCAGAACATCATTAATTTTTTCATTAAAAAAACTCTCAAACCGTCCCAAACTTTAATGTAACTACAAAATTGACCAAAAGTTGAGAATTTATGTTAAGTGAGTTATCATTTAAATTATAACTTAAAATTAAAAATCTAAACTGATAATTTCTTAGTTTCTAAGTAGCTTCAGAGAATGCGCTAGACTCTAAGCTTTCATAATAATAAAAAAGTTGTACTTTATAGGCTTCATAGGCTATTTAAAAAAATCGTAACTCGAAAACCACGAAAAATCGTAGAATATACATAGGGGTGATTCAAATACCTACCTCTCAACACGAGTTACATATAAAAAATTTTGGACCTGACTTTTCTGGCCACTCTGTATAATAATGTGACTAAGGGCCACTTTCACCCCTTGTTGATTAGTTCCGGATACCCTATCTGGAACTTGTTTTGACAGATGTAAAAAGTGCCAGATAGGTTATCTGGAACTTATCAGCAAGTGGTGAAAGGGGCCCTAATAAAAAAAAATAAAAAAAATTCGACGACCGTCTGGTGTAGTGGTTGGCGTTTCGGACTACAAAGCCAGCGGTTGTGGGTTCGAATCCCGCAAGGGGCAAATGTTTGTGTGATGAGCACGAGCATTTGTACCTAAGTCATGGATGTTTATAAAAGTATTTAAGTATGTTTATCCGTTATCTAGTCGCCATAGTACAAGCTTTGCTTAGTTTGGGGCTAAATAATTGGTGTGATTGTGAAAACAATTAATTTAATTATTATTTAATAAATATTGGACAACATCACATACATTGCTTTGATCCTGTAGTAAGTAGCCAACGCACTTGTGTTACAGAAATCAGAAAAAACGACGGTACCACAACACCCAGACCCGAGACAATATAGAAAAGTTATTTTTCTACATTGACCCGACCGGGAATCGAACCCGGAACCTCAGAGATAGCGACACCAAGTCCAGTATGCTCGCCTCTCGGCTACGGAGGTCGTCAAATAAAATAAAATAGTATAAATAATAAAAGTAACTTAAGTTACACTATCCCCACAAAAATACTCATTGTCCTTTTCCATTACAATTTCACAAGAAAGGATTTTAACTGTAGCCAAAATTATCTTTAATTAACAAACATTCCGCCGTGTTTTTCATTTCTGACTAAACGTTTGTATTTTGAAATCAAATTGTTTTCGCGTGGCCACGTAGCAACGCCGATATATTGTATATTTAACGAAAACCCTTTATACCACTGCCAGATTTTTTAAGCTGCCGCCAAAATGATAAAATTCAGAATCTGTAGTCTATTTTGATAGATTTACCGTCTGAAATAGTGATACCTATCAATAGCTAGCTTGTTTCTTGTTATATCTCTATTGCTTCGTATGATCTTTAAATATGTCTTTGTTGTTGAGATGTGTTTCTAATTTCTGATCTCTTTAATCATTTTTGTATTCGGTCATTGACTTTTGTTAAATCAGCTGTCTTTTCTATTATTATAACCTTTGTCTTTTGTGCTAAAGTAAGAAAGAATCTATTTCAGATTTTGATTATCCCATTCATTATAATTTTAACTAATATATTTAATTTAAAACAAAATATACAATTTTAAGAGCTAATTCTGAAACGTAGGAGCAACATTAAGTCTCAAAAAAAACATAATTATCTCTATGTTTACTAATTACCTATAATGTTAAAGAATACCTTAGTTATAAAAGCTGGACTACTATATTATAAGGACTGAAATGTTTATACCGGATTTTAATACAACGATTTAAGACAACGCCTCGATTTAGCCATACATTTGCATGCTTTGTTAAATTAGGCAAAACATGTCATTGAGCTATATTTTGTAATTAATAACACCTGTGTAATACCATGTTTTATTGCAAATAAAGAATTATTTATTTATTTATCTAGATCAGCCGTTACGTACCTTTTTTTTTTTTTTTTGCGCAGGAAAAATGCGTTAGCATACCAACCGCATCAGGGCAAGCGGGAGGTTATGTACGGACTCTCTTGCCGGGAGGCAGCGCAAGTCGCTGTCTCTCGGCAAGCATACCATACTAAAAAACCTGCGGTGTACACCTCAACGTATGTTGGTGATGCATGGGGACCCAATGTATGACTTCCATGCATCACCCACGTACGGCTATGCCGGGCCTCAGGCATATGAAATAAGGTGATCCAGTACACACAGGATCACCCCAAGGCTGGCGGGCTGTGCAATGCGAGCATAGGGCCCCTTGACCCTTCACTCACTAGCCTGCTAGAGGGTTGAGATGACGGAGGGCGTAATGCCTCCGCCTTCTCCCCCTCCTTCGTCTGCGGATCGGATCAGCATGAGGATCGTCCTCCCTGACCCGCTCCGCAGCCTCCTTTTGCGACACCACATCCTCGCAAAAGGAGAGCATACCCTCCCATGCCCTCTCGCTTCCCAACATAGCTCGCACTATGCTGGGAAGCGAGAGGTTATCCCCAACCACTGAGGTCAGAATACGGCGCTGCTGGACCCATGCTGAGCACACCTGAAGGGTGTGGTCAACAGTGTCCTCCGCGGCACCGCATTCGTGACACTCAGGGGTCGGCTCTCTCCTCGCTATGTGATGCAGGTACCAACCAAAGCAACCGTGCCCGGTTAGGACCTGCACCAGACGGAAAGTGAGAGAGCCATGACGCCTTGTCATCCAGTCCCCGAGCACCGGACGGATCGCACTAATCGTGCGGTCCGCCAGGCCCCCGAAGCGACCGGACTCCAATCTAAGAGCCCAGCGCCGCATCAGATGCCGCTGAGCGCAGGTTCTGATGCGGGCTGACTCTTCCGGGGTAGGGCGTTCACCCGTCGACCTCCTTTCTGTTCGCCACTCGTGCATCGTGGCCAAAATCTCCGCCTCCAGGTCCCACGGAGGGAGACCGGCGATGGTCAGAGCCGCATCGAGAGACACCGTGTGGTATGCCCTGATCGCTCGCAGCGCTAGAGTGCGTTGCGGCCTGTTCAGCAGGCTCTTCGCATCCCCACGAAGTGGGTGCCAGACTGGGGCGCCGTAGAGGGCCATGCTCTTTGTAACCCCAGCATACAGCCTGCGACAGCTGATGCTGGGGCCGCCGACATTAGGCAGCAGACGACTCAGAGCCGCCGCTGTCCGGACCAGCCGGGGCTGCAGACGCGCAAAATGTGCGGCAAAACTCCATTTGCCGTCGAGAGTGAGACCCAGATATTTCATCTGGGTCCCAATCCCGACGACAACACCGTCGACCACTATTCGAGCTCCAGGTGGTGGGCCCTGTCGAGGGCCGTGGAAGAGCAGGGCTTCGGTCTTTGCGGTATTTACCGTCAGGCCAAGACGCCGGGTGGCATCAACCACCGCTGAGACGGCAGCCTCGCTGCGACGACACACCTCGTTAAGGCTCCCCCCCCGAGCCACAACAAGGGTGTCATCAGCGTAGCAAAGAACACGGGTGCGCCGGAGAGGCCGGTTCCGGAGAACGAAGTCAAATCCGATGTTCCACAGGGTTGGCCCTAGGACCGATCCCTGCGGGACACCGCACCGCATCGCTCTCCGCTCCAGCATCCCCCCCGCAACCGTGTACACTACCTCCCTCTGACTCAGGTAGTCTTCCAGCAGCCTCCCGAGGTACGGAGGCACTCCATGAAACCGGAGCGCCTCGACGATGGTGGAAAAGGGGAGGCTGTTGAAAGCGTTGGCAATGTCAATTGACACTGCCAGTACCCGGTCAGCATTCTCAACTGCCTCTTCGGCAAAGGTTTTTAGGGCCAGTACGGAGTCCATCGTCGAACGACCAGTTCTAAAGCCGAACTGGTTGCTCGACAAGTTCGGGCCAGTCTCCTCCATGTGCTCGATAAGACGGGACGCCAGGATTTTCTCCAGGAGTTTCCCCGTCTCATCGAGCAGCACAATGGGCCTGTAGGCGGAAGGTGAGTCTGGTGGTCTCCCCTCCTTGGGGATCAGACAGAGGTGACCCACCTTCCACGCCTTCGGGGATCTTCCTGTCAGGAGGGATCTATTAAATAGATCCCGTAGTCTGTCGCCCAGGTGGAGTAGGGCTGTGCGTAGGACACGGCCAGGGATGCCGTCCGGTCCAGGGGCCGTGGTCTTCCCCTTAAGCCTTTCCCTAGCCATCTCCATCTCTCCATCAGTGATGGGTGGGACGGGAGTTACGTACCTACGACGAGCTAAGTAGAATGGAAAACAATTTTCTTTTAGATTTTTTTTGTTTGTCTTTTAATGGAATCTCCATTTGATCAGAACTACCTTTTTAAATTTATTACTACAAAGAAATTGGCCAGTTGTTATATTATAAAGAACTAACTCTGTAACGAACCAAATTTCATAGGGTTGGGGCAACCGACAAAATCTATTCGAGCTAGACCTAAAAATGCATGGGGCAGAAAGGTTCTGGAATGGAGGCCACGTACCGGCAAGCGCAGCGTAGGACGTCCACCTACAAGGTGGACAGACGACCTGGTAAAGGTTGCAGGAAGCCGCTGGATGCGGGCCGCTTTCAACCAATCTGGAAGTCACTGGGGGAGGCCTATGTTCAGCAGTGGACGTCCTATGGCTGAAATGATGATGAGACCTAAATAAAACTACCATGATGAGTCACTTGAGTATACTATAGCCAGTACCAGATTAATAACTAAAGTATGAATAACACATCAAAATCTGATGTGTGGGCTGTTTTAACTTTACCTGTGAATGTTCGAGTATTTTGAAGTGCTCAACTCTAAATAAAACAATAGTTAGGTCAAGGTGTTGTGGGCTTGCGGGAGATGTGTGAAATATCTTGCTAACTAGATCGTAAAGAGCTGCGAACGGACGGATTGACAGACGAACTGGTATTACATTGCAGTCGCCAGACTTATTTAGTGCGATTGCATTCAAGGCTGCAGTTTCGGTTTTAATTCTGAAACAAAATTATAAATAAATCTCAAAGATATCGACGCATTTTCAGATAGATAGGAGTGAAATTATGTTATTATACGTTTTTCAGTGAATCTTACACTTTTTACGACTGAAGTTATTTTGTTATTTATTTATTTATTTATTTAGACTTTATTGCACAGATTAAAAAATCATACAAAAGGTGGACTTAATGCCATGAGGCATTCTCTACCAGTCGACCATTAGGCTAAACAGATTAAATAAACATTAGGTTATTGTTTATTTATTAGTAATTGTAACTTCTTTGTGTGGTGTACAATAAGAATATCTTTGTGTCTATTTATACTGAAGGTACTGATCATTTGTAAATAATGCCACTGCTGGCATTAAGTCCGCCATTTGATTTTTTGATTCCGCCATTTGATTCCGACTAATATTATTGTATTTCCCTATACAAATATTCTTAAAATATGTATCTAACTACACTCTATCTATAGATACATAAGAAACTTAGGGCCGATTTTTCAAAGAGATAACTTTTACTCGACGAATAAAATTTACATTTGAACACTTTTCCTTTACGAAAAGTGACAACATGTCAAACTTATTCGGTATATAAAAGGCTCTTGGAAAATAAAAAGTACTTACTACAAAACTAAAAAAAAAGGACATTTTGAGAATGCCGTAATAGGCGAGTTTCCTAAAAAAATCTAACTAGTCCGTCAGTTGGATTAACAGAAAATATTAGACACATAATTTTTCGTTTCTCAATCAAACAAAAAATTATGAAGATATAGCCCGTTAAAGTTCCGCGTAACGTGCAACACTTTTTAGCAAGGCGTGGCAAGGCAAGGTGACGTCACGTGCTCACTTTGATGCAATGTATCTTCGTAATTTTTTGTTTGATTGTCAAAAGACAAGATAATATTTTTTGATAATCTGACGGACTAAATAGAATAATCTTTTTTTGACCCAGGAAACTAGCCTATTGTGTGAAAGTTTTCCCGCTTTGATTTTGAGCTAACTGACATAAACAGAAAATGTTATGAATGAGTGAATGAATGAATAAGGTTTATTTGGCACAATTAAAAAAGAATACAATTCACAGTTTTTCATTTTCATAGTACCAAATAGGCCTCCGCTCAGCATATGCCGAGGCACAGAGTGCCGCGACGCTGATTTTCAGCGGACACCTTAAAAAGAGTGGGCGTCCAGCCCTGCACAAACAGATATTATATAAGATTAAGTTTTAGTAAACTATAGTTAATACACAAGAGATATCATGTTTTTCAAAATTAAAAGTCCATATTAAAATTATGACATTAGTACAGACACTAAAAAAAATACAAATAAGTAAAAGAATATTAGTAAAAGAAAGTTACAGCTGTTCGTGTTAATTACAACTAATGTGACTATAGCTACAGAACCTGTAACTACAATCAGGGGCGTGCATTGGTCTCAGATGGGGGTAGGCTGTGAGTGAAAATTGAGTGAGTGAGTGAGTGAAACAGTAGGCGATCTCGCGGCAGCCTAACATTGGTTAAATTGCACAGGAACGATCTAAGTTGCGCGCTTTAGTAAGAAATAAGTATAGGTAGACGAAAAATTGTTACAGAATATTTATTGTTTATTGTTGAATACGTAATTAATAATTATGGTTAGCTGTTCTGTCAGTTTTTTATGAAGGTAGGCTCTGCATAATAGCCTATATGGAATGCACGCCACTGACTACAATAGTCTTTTACTCGTAGGCAAGTCCTGGGTCAAAAAATGATTATTCTATTTAGTCCGTCAGATTATCAAAAAATATTGGACCCATATTTTGTCTTTTGTCAATCAAACATGACAAGATAAAGTGCATCGAAGTTAGAGAGTGACGTCACGTCTTGCTAAAAAAACCGGCCAAGTGCGAGTCGGACTCGCGCACCGAGGGTTCCGTACAAACCTGTAGGTACCGTTATGAGTAAAAGTTCACCCATCACGACAATCGAGTCATAGTTATGGTATTTTTATTGCAAAAAATCCATAACATTACGAAAGTCAAATTGCGGTTTACGATTTATGACGTATTAAAAAAAAACTAATTACTTGATCTCGTTCAAACCAATTTTCGCTGGTAGTTTTTATGGTAATGTACATTATATATTTTTTTTTAGAATTATCATTCTCTTATTTTAGAAGTTACAGGGGGGGGGGGGGGGGTCACACATTTTACCACTTTGGAAGCGTCTCACACGCAAACTATTCAGTTTAGAAAAAAATGATATTAGAAACCTCAATATCATTTTTAAAGACCTATCCATTGATACTCCACACGTATGGGTTTGACAAAAAAAAAAATTCGAGTTTTAGTTCTAAGTATTAGTAGCCCCCAAAATTTATTATTATTTTTCTATTTTTTTGTGAAAATCTTAGTGCGGTTCACAGAATGCATCTACTTACCAAGTTTCAACAGTATAGTTCTTATAGATTCGGAAAAAAGTGGCTGTGACATACGGACGGACGGACAGACATGACGAATCTATAAGAGTTCCGTTTTTTGCCATTTGGCTACGGAACCCTAAAGAGTGTCGCAAGGCGTGACGTTACGCAGAACTTTAACGAGCTATATCTTCATCATTTTTTGTTTGATTTAGAAAAGAAAAAATACGTACTTATCCAATATTTTCTGTTGATCCAACTGACGGACTAATTAGTTTTTTTTAGGAAGCTAGCCCATTAGAATAAAATATAATAGAAACGTTTATTAAATTTTACATACACAAAAAAACACAATTTAACAAAACATCTGGTGTGTCAAAAAGGTACCCGCTCAGCAGCAATCCAGTCGGGTATAGGCATCGAGTACATACCCTATAGACATAGATAATCTATGCCATACCATCTTTCTCCGAAATTAGTAAGTGATTTTTCACTTACATTTAGTATGAAATGTTATAAGTCCTGTCAACTCTCGCCCATACAAGAAAGTACAGATACAGATTAAAAAATGGCAGAATTTTTTTTCGAACAAATCATGACATTTACTATATAGGGTATAAATGCTACATGGGTATATTTTGCAGTTATTTTGATAATACTTGCAACATCCAAACAATACCTACTTACGTCTGCCTGTACCTAATTTCTGTTGATTTGTGTGAAAGTGAAACTACGACGTATTAAAAGTCATCATAACGATAGTAATCAACTCTTGTTTTTGCCAAAATACTAAACGCACGCGCAGGTCAATTAATTATAATGATACATTTCACCTCGGCTAGAGGAGGAGTCGAAAGTTTGTGAAAAAGTTAAAAGAAAACATGGCGTTGGGTACTTTGAATGTCACGGTCTTGTGACGTATATAATGTATAATCAGCACAGCTTTATTGTTTAATAGACGCAATTTCAAAAGGCATCGTAATGTCCTTACGACCTAAGGTATTGTCTACCGGGAAATTAAGGCAAAGTTTATGTACAAGACTTTTTAAATGACAAACTCTGACTTATTATGTTTTCTTTTTCTTTCTTAATTTTAATCATTTATAATGTAAACAATCAACTGACATTAATAATTATGTAATTTAAACTAATATTATTATTTTACACGGCGACTTTGCCAAAACATGTTGACACTTTAGAAAATGTAACAACAACCATAATGCATGATAACTATGTAATATGTTTCACACGTGTCTTAGTAAATAAATTTATCTTTATCTTTAAGTAAAAAGCAAAAGTTGTTTTAACACTCCGGAAAAATATTATACTTATCTATCCGCTTCCAACCGGCCAATCTGGAAGTCAATGGAGGAGTCAGGGGGGAGTCAACGTCCTATGGCTGAAAAAATGATGATGATGATCTATCTATCTTTGTCTTGACGTAAAATGACATATTATTTTACAAGTATATTCGCTGTGTGCGCGATGACAGCGCCTCTAGTGACTACAATTATTGTGGACTAAGATCTCCAAAATTATGGCAACTGGATGGTTTGAAAATGATTTTCGGTTTGTTTTTTTTTCAAATTAGATGAAAATATGTAAAAAGTTTGTGCATATTATAATAAGTGATTTTCTTAATTGAACTAAAATATAAATGTTCTAATACGTACGGGTTTTGAATCAATACAACATGATATAACTTTCTAACCTCAAACTGGTGCAACAAGGGAAAGAATTAGTATTAGCACAGCTTGTGAGAGACGTTAAAGAGCTTAAAACCAACGGACAAAGCTACTTAATAAGAGCTATGATCATAAGATAAACGTCTGTGACACAAACCCCATACAAACTTTTTTCTTTTCACAGCAGCTATCCATTTATTTCTTTGCTCCAATTTCCATCTTGATGTTGGAAACGAATAAAACATGCACGAACTGTTTTTCCCATTGTTTCCACACTTTATAACACAGCACGTACTGTGACCCATATCGCGAATTTTAACGTTTTTACTTTAAAATACTTAATTTCGTTAGTATGGAATTCTATGGAAATAGAGCAATTTGACACATGACAGTCCAGAGTTATTTCACATTTCTGCCAACTAACGTGCTGCGATCGATTTGACGTCCCCCACCACCCACTTTGCACATAGCGAATAGCATGCTTTAATTATCATTACATAGAAAAGTATTTGGTTTGTTAGACTATAAACTTTGGCACTGTTTATTACTAATATAAATGATTCACACGTCCTTAATTGAGTCACTACTCGAATTATAGCTTATCAAATAACCCTGAGATAACATCATAAGCTATATTGATCGCTATTAAATTTCCCACGAACAGTTTCCCATTCGGCATTCCAAAGTTTTAATGATTTAAGTATACTGGAGATAGAATCGAGTCCCAATTTCACAACACATTCATTCTGGAGTGCATCCAATCATAATAAAAATAGGAATAGAGTTTTAAATAAATACGTGTTATCTGTCAGCCGTGCAAGCATATTGTATTTTTTTTAACAAGAATATTCGTTGACACTGTCACTTTCTTAAAACGTTTCGTACTAACTAATAATTAATATTTTTTACGCATGTACATTTGTAATAGAAATACTTATTCAGGAAAAACTCTATAAGTGTCAATATTTAGTAGTATATAATTTAAAAAATAAACATTAAAAATAACCAAGACGTTAAAAAAAAGTACTTACATAAACATTTTAAAACTATTTCTCCCAGAGACAGCATTTTCACTAAAACATTTACTGGGCTACGAACTGTAATATTATAAGAAAATCCTTATAATGATGACTTAACGAATTTTACTATCTAGAAATAAATAATTGCTCGCAAGATAATCCCTGTTGTAAAACATAATCCCTACAGTATTATTTTCACACGCATTTCGAGATACGACAGTTGAAAGACCTAATTCAGAAACGCGGGAACAAAAACATGGCCGCTTGCCTGTCACATTTCGCGCGCTTTTAGGAAAAGTTTTGAACTATACCAAATACCTACTAGTAACTGCAATCTGAGAGTTTTTTAGCCAAAGAGGATAGTAGGATACTTCTGTATTATGTTATTAATTTATTACTTAAATGTAAACTATCCAGTGTGTATCTTTCTTATCTGAAGACCAGATGCAATAGGTATAGCAAATGTTTACTTTATAGTGCTACGGAAATATCTTTGAAAACACGTTGAAGCATTTCTCAGCATCGAAGTCTTGTGTTTAGTATTGAAAACCAATGTTTTATGTAACACAAGGTGAAAGAGAAAACACCTAAATGCTGCGTGGTCTGGTATTTTATTTTTGTTCAATGGCGTTGGCTTGGCTCACACAGCTTATTAGAATTGATTTTAGCGTAGATAGATATCTACTGAATTTAATAAGCTCGATCCAATCGATCGTTCATGTATGGAAATACTAGTTCTGCCGTTTCGGCTTTGCATGGTAACGAAGTATCTACGGTTAGTGTTCTAGCTACCTACTCTGCTTCTCTAGGCACTAGATTACCTATATTTTCTGTGGCGCTTGCCCACAATATGTAAAGTCCCGATGCAGTGGTTGAAAATAAAATATCGTATGTCAGAGCTTAATTCAGGCCTATTTGCAGAAACAAACTGGATTTTATAGGTTCTTGAATTTATTAATCTCTTTAGCAGCGCAAGAAACTCGGTCACCGTTTAGCCTATAAATGCCTATGCGAACTAGAATTTTTTTTACCATACACTTTTATCAATACTCGTAACTAACTGACCCAGCGAACTTCGTTTGACAGGTATGAACAGTTTGTATGGGAAAATAAAATAGTTGTTTTACTACTTTCCTTGCATTGAACTTAAGATCAAAATATTTTAAGATCAAAATTAGCCAAATCGGTCCAGCCATTCTCGAGTTTTAGCGAGACAAACATATATATAGATAGATAGATTGAATGATTTGAATTGTGTGTGTAAAAAGTGACACCAGGTATTTAAATATAGCGTTTCATAAGGTTTTTGCCTTTGGTCCTCCCGCAGAATACCAGTGCCGTGGTCTATGCCACGACTAATGCTGAGCGGGAGACCTTTTTGGCACCGACCATTCCTGCATTTGTATTTTTTTATATTGTTTTTGGTGCCAAATAAAATATTACTTACTTACTTACTTACTTACTTTGGTGATTAATAGTGTTGAGCAATTAATGATCATGACATTCATTCAGACAGCCACTAACACCACTTCGAATCCCGCTGATGATAAGCATCAAATACCAATTGCTGACTATTTTAAAAGGTAAACAGTATTTCTGCCAAGACCGAAGCGCCTTAGTACGTGCTGAGAGACAAACTGGCAGCCATATTAACTAATTAAATACGGAGTGACATGCGTCAGTGGATTACATAAATAAACGTGGTTTATGTTTGATGAAATGTTATTATCTGTACATATAATAAAACAGTAAAAGTCAATTCCTGTAAGTACATTGACTAAAAAAAATAAAAAGCAGTCCCCAAGCTTTCTCTATAATCAGTGGAATCCAAAAAATTTGTTTTTTTTAATAATAAAATTAACAGCGGTTTCTTTGGCGGTGGGAAATGGATTTTCGGGCCATATCGGTCCAGGTTTAGTTTCCGATTTAATCATTTCCAAATATAAGTGACATTGAAAGTTTAAATCAGGACTTTGGACCTGTTAATAAATAATTAAATATTGAATAACATCACATGTACTATGTATGTAGGCACTTTGCGTTCTCTTTTCTATTCTTTATGATCTCAACGCTCCTTCTTACCTAAAAGAAAAGTTTAGGTTCCTTCACAACTGTCACGACAGAAATCTTCGTACTGGTAATACCCTCCAACTACTTACCCCACTTCACACTTCTGGCTTTATGTCCAACTCTTTCACCCTCACAGCTATACGACTCTGGAATCGACTTCCCACCAACATTAGGAAATCCAAGTCCAAATTTACTTTTAAGAAAGCTCTATGCATTTACATCAAAAATCGCTGATCTAATAATTTATCTTTCATTTGCTCTGTGTACTATATTATGTATGTGTATGTATATGTATATAATTGATAATCATATATATTTATACCTATTTATTAAGTATGTAATGTTGGTGTGTATATATTATATATATATATGTTTTTTTTTCTTGCTGCACCCCCTGTATTTCTCTGTTTGATCACTGGTTGACTGGTAGAGAATGCTTCTTGGCATTAAGTCCGCCATTTGTACAATTATTTTTAAATGTGCAATAAAGTATAAATAAATAAATAAATGTATGCAATTGAGATATAGAAATAAAAAACGACGGTAACACAACACAACAATAAATGAATTATGAACACACAGACCCGAGACAATATAGAAAAGTTATTTTACTACATTGACCGACCGGGAATCGAACCCGAGACCACAGAGATAGCAACGCCACGTCCGGCGTACTCGCCTCTCGGCTGCGGTGGCCGAATCACATAATTAGGTCGGTATGATCATCAGCAGTCAGAGCAACGAATAAAGCTTTTATAATAATTATTTAAAAAAATTAAAACTATTCATTTAAATAAATAGTTTGTAAAAACATTTGTTATAGTATACATAGTTTGTAAACATCATCAGTGTTTAGAAGTCCATTGCTCGACATAGACCGGGAGGAACATATCTTTATACTTTTAATCCCTTAAGGCAAAATATAAAGATATCTTTGCCTAACGTAATACAAATGCTTCTCGCAGACTAAACATCCATCAGTTGCGTTTGTAGTGTGTGACGCACCTCACCCTATTACGTAGCATAAGGCTTAGTATATAGGATAGATGTAAGGCTAATTTGTATCAATATTATACCATCGGTCGACGCAATAACATCTTTCATTTGTACTCCCTGGTCCCAACATTGCACGTTCCTGTGCAAATAGATTATCATTGCGAGCAAAATATCCGCTCATGGAAAAGTAGGCGCTAGGAGTAACATTCATTAAAAAACCTTATAATTCTTAATTCAGGAAAACCTTCAACATATAACTTAAATGATATATTAATTTCCACATCCTATATCCAGTATTTTCGCCAGAAAACTTGTCCAAAAACACCTCTTTTACGTGTATTCTCCTTACCCGGCGCCTTAAAGAACGCCACAACGAGCAACGCCACATCGAGCTGCTCAGCCTGCCTAGCATGAGCACTAAAACACGATATGATATGATATGATATGATATAGTGATATATCAACACCAACTTTAAAAATATGATAGATATAGCCGCCATATTGAATCGCCGTCACATATTAAGATTATTTAAGATCGCTGTTTTGATAAAAAATCAAAATGGCGGCTATATCTATCATATTTTTAAAGTTGGTGTTGTTATATCGCTATATCATATCATGCTAGGGGGGCTGGGCTACTAATAGGTATACTAGCTGTCCCGGCGAACTTCGTACCGCCCCTACATACATTTTTTTTCCTGAATATTTCCGTGCTTTTTATAGTAAATTATTCTGCTATTCGGGGCGAAGACTAATTCAACAAGTATAAGATCATTAAAATCAGTACAGCCGTTCTTGACTTATATGTGTAACTAACCCGAAATAGTTTTATTTAAAGATTCATATCATAGTTTAAAAAAACAATGAAACCCACTTTTACATGATTGAACTCGTTAAAACGAATCAAATGAGCCCAAACAAGAAAGTTTTACTAATACACTCTTCTATCTTCTAAGGTATTCTGTGCTTCTATCTGACTTTCAACGTCATATTAAGACCACCTCAGTCCACCGCTGGACAGGCCTCTCCCATTGTCTTTGGAGGCTTTTAAATTGATTCCGAACTGTTGTGACCTGTCCGGATTGTGTTGAACAAAAGTTGCCAGTAAGAGATCGCTTTAAGCGATAACACCGCTTAAATTGTGCAATTCTAAATGTTTGTCCAATCAAACCTTGGCCATTTCTGACTCTTATACGTTTAGCTAGTTATCTTGGTGATGTTGGATTTCGCTTTAACGCGATGAAAAAGGAAACGCGAGTTTTCATAGAAAAATAGGATTTCTATAAAATGCTACCAGGTGGCGTTGCCATGAATGTCATAAAAAATTACTTAAGTACCTTTCAATCGGGTACTAGACCTCTGCTCTGAAGCTATTCAATCAAAGTCAAAGTCAAAAATCATTTATTCAATTTAGGGCAGAAAACTGCCACTTATGAACGTCAATAACAACATTATTGGCCCATATGGGGCAGAACATGTCTCCTTATTTTTTGGGCCCTATTAGCGCTTCGAGACAAGACACAGTTACCAATTATCGAATTCGCTCGTTTTTTTAAATATCTTGGACAACATCACAGACCTACATTGCTCTGATCCTAATGAAAAAATGAAAAAAAAATGAAAAAATATTTATTTGTTAACAAAGACACTTTAAAATAGCATAGAGGTAGACTCTTTCTTTTAAGTGCATAGCACCTGTGTTAGAAGGAGCCACTCTTCCATAACAAACACTTATAATTATATAATTTAGTAACACAAAAATATATGGTTTTTCACTTAGTTAACTACTTACGTCTAATAATTAATGTAACAAAGCCTCTTTAAATAAGTACATGTGTGTGTGTGTGTGTGTGCGTGTGTGCGTGTGTGTGTGCGTGTGCGTGTGCGTGTGCGTGTGTGTGTGTGTGTGTGTGTGTGTGTGTGTGTGTGTGTGGATGAGTTGTATGTGGGTGAAATAAGTTATATAAATATCAAACATCATTTCTCCTAACTAAGTTTTCTGTTTCATTATATTCTAATTGCTTTAACCAAGTAGTAAGATTTGTTTTACATTCCCGGTAGGTCATTGGATAAATGTTTAATAGTGTATTAATTCGATTATATAAAAGGGTCGATAAATTTACAAATTTATTACGGGCGAAAGCGGTGTGTATACGTTGTGTTTTCTTCTTTTTTGCGTGATATTTGGACTGTACAGTATAGATCTATGTGTTCTTAAAATAACGTGTAATATATATAGTTTCCTAATTGTAAGTAAGTCTGCCATATAGTAGAGTGTTTGAGTTGAAAACCTGCGTTTTTTGAAAAACATAACTTTTAATAACGCCCTTTGTGCTCGTTCCACATCCAGAAATTTTGTTTTTAATGCCCCACCCCAAACAATAATGCAGTAAATTATGATTGATTGAACTAGCGTAATGTAAATTTGGTTCAGCAGTTTTTTTGTGGCTACGTGTCTAAGTGCTTTGAAGATCCACATTAATTTTCTTAGTCTGGCCGCTACCAAATCGATATGAGAGTGCCACGACAGTCGTTGGTCAACCATAACGCCTAAGTACTTTGCACTGCTTACTCTATCTATCGTAGGGCAATCACACGCTATTTGGTACTGTGTGCGGTTGTGTAATTTGATTTTATACGAGTCTTTTGGTTGCGTCCTATTTTGGATAGAAAAACACATATAATTTGTTTTAAGAATGTTTAGTGTGAGCAAGTAATGATAAGTAGCTTGAGCACTTATGTTACAGAAATCAGAAACAACGACGGTACCACAACGCCCAGACACTAGACATTATAGAGAAGTTATTTTTCTACATTGACCGACCAGGAATCGAACCCGGGACCTCTGAGATAGCGACACCAAGTCCGGTATGCTCGTTTCTCGGTTACGGTCGTCAATTTTAGATCATCATTATTGGACTATTTCCTCCTTCGATGGCTTTTTCCTTTTCCTAGTAAGATCACGCTTGACCATTATGATCATACCACCACTCATAAACATTTAGAGCGATAGACACTCATTTGTAATTCGTATTCTTACCAAAGAAAATAACAAATTTATATGAATCTTTGATTGACCTTACTTATTTTTGCTTTTTCCATTTGACTAGTTACAAAATTGATTGCCTTTACAGATACTCCCAGATCCAAAACAGATATTACGTCATGATAATTAGAATAGTATCCCAATGACCTACACTGTGGCCTAGATATTGCTGCTATTTATAATCGGCCATTGACCTATCGGCAGCCGATGGATAGACACGCCAAATCTGTTATGGCAGGTTGTCAATGTAATGTAACACCGTGTATGTGGATGACATCTTTTGAGTGGGGCTGGGGAGTTCGAAGAATTAGATTAGGTTAGGTTTTCTTGTTGATTTTATGGCTTAAAAGCGGTGGCAGGCTGGGTAATTCAAAAGTTATATAAACTAAAATATGGTTTTCTGTACTAATTATTTATATTTATATATTAATTAAGTACATGTCTGTGACCTAAGGTGTTAGAGACTAGGGCCTGAAATAGGTTAGGTTTGGTGAAAACCGGTGTGGCAGGTCACAAATTATCCATATTTAAACCTTGAGGATGAATCCAAATAAAGTGTCCAAACCGAAACAATCAGGACAACAGAATGGCGAAAACATTGAAACCAATCCAAGAAACTGGGGTATTTTGGGATTATTTTTACAAGCTTTTAATTTTACCTGCGTTTACTACAGACTGTGGGCGGTTCGGGAAAGTTACGTTGTCTTCGACAAACAACATTTTGTTAATAATTACCACTAAATGCTTACTGAAATACAGAGCGACTGCTTGACCGAGGAATCACTTGTGCATTTATTGCATAGTTGTAAAATATTATCAGTTAGCACTATACAGCTATACAGCGTGGAAATGCGGCCAGCCTTCAGACACTATGTCGCGCGCGGTGTTTAGACGGTGATCTGGGACTCATTTATTTCGTAAATATTTATACCACCAGAAACATTATTTAAAATGTTGCTAAGTTATGACCATGTGACACTGTCAAAAAGTTATCAGATCTCATGCAGAGCCAAGCTTTTAACTCTACAAGCCCTAACTCCACAAAACTCTACACCTTAGTCAAAATGTGGCTTGGCCGTTTCGCTTCGTCACATAGGCGCAAGATGATTGCGAAACGGTTTTCTTTTCTGTTTATTGCAATATTTCTTGTAGTAACGAATCGGCCACAGATTCTTTCCCCACTTTGGAAGTGTCTCTCGCGCAAACTATTCAGTTTAGAAAAATGATATTAAAAAGTTACCAAGTTTCAACAGTATAGTTCTTATAGTTACGGAAAAAATGGCTGTGACATACGGACAGACGGACAGACGGACAGACAGACAGACACACAGACATGACGAATCCATAAGGGTTCCGTTTTTTGCCATTTGGCTGCTTAGGGTTCAGTAGCCATACTGAACCCTAAAAATGAATCTCTATTTCCCTTGGTCATCGCAACACGCGTGAACGGACGGACGAAGTCGCGGGGAACAGCTAGTCCTAAAGAAAATACTACTACGTATGTAGTATAATGATCGGGCATTTAAGAAAAATGCTTTGACCCTAGCCTTGACAATGGGAAGGGAAAATTGTCTAACAGAATCGCCTTGTTATTTTTATCTTTTGACTTAAAAGTGAACAACCCTTAATGAGTAAATGGAATCTCTGAAAAGCGTTCCCGGAAAAGAATCTGGAGTAACAAATCCGTTTGACTCAATTTCCGGAATGATTCTTTGTGAATGAATAACTTTGTCATTTTCTGGAAGAGATATTTGAAAGGTCGATGACACTATTTAAGTCTTCAATGTGATCATAGACAAAAAAAAAACGACAAAATAAAAATTATGTCGTCCAAGTACTCCAAGTAGCACAAGAAATTGATCCATTATAAAAATGCTGGTTTAACTGACTGTGAAATATTTTCAATACATTCCCGATCTAACAAAAAACGGCCAAGTGCGAGTCGGACTTGCGCACTGAAGGTTCTGTAGTTCATTACAAACATATAGGAGAAGTATGTAAGTAAACACCTAGTTCGTTCATAAAACGGGAATCCAGTCTTGAAGATTCTTACAACTTTTTAAGAGTTTGATATTAAAAAAAAGGTTTCACTACGGTTTCTGTACTTTTTCTTTGCCTTTCATGATTATATCTAGGACAACGGTTCCCTAGCGAGTGTCAAAATATGCGAAATAACCGGCCGTTTCTTTTGTCTGCGTGGACTTAGAAGTTTAATTTTTTACAGATTGAAGGGATTGCAGACCTGAGTATTTGAGATTGAATGATTTACAACTTAGCAGCACGCGTTCCTAAAAAGAATCTTGACAAACAGACAGACAAAAAGTGATTCATCTAATAGTTCCGTTTTTCCTTTTAAGGTTCGGAACCCAAAAATAGAACCATCAAAATTATATTTTCAATTTCATTTAAATTTAATCCATCAGCTGAGGTAGTAGGTATACCAAACTTCCAAAAAGTTTTACATTGGCACAAAACTTCAACGCCTTTGCCTACGAAATTTTTCCCGCGTATTCTTGGCCGTAAAAAATGGCGGCTATGTACCCTCCAAGGTCAATGTCAGAATAGTCTATGATCGCGAGATTATAGAGATTTATTAGCATACGAGTTCGGACTAAATAAATGATTGTTTATTTTCAACGATATTATTTATAATGAGATTTTTGAACGAATCTGTTTTCACTTGTTTACTTTTGAACGGGATTTTTACGAGAAGTAATTTTCGCAAGATGGGAGGCGGTTATTATTTTCTTGTTACGGATTATGGAGCTACGGAGGTCTGATAGCAATCGCTCGAAACATTCAACCTGGAAGCGGGCCAAAGCTTTACCGAGAAGACAGGTGCCACGATAAAGGACCCTTATGAAAAAATAACCTAAAACAGTGGTCATTGCTTTATATAAGTTTGTACAAAGAGTAATAAATTTAATCAAGATTACCCTACGGGCTACGGCTGTCTAGCATTTGTCTCCTCGGCTCAACTAATAAACAATTTGGTAATAAATTAGAGACTCACATGTTAAACGTTGGCATAATATCTGCAACACGTGAGAAGTGCAATGCACGTATAAGAGTATTTTCGTCTGTGTTGTCTTGTTAGTATTGCGATGCTCTCTATCCGAAAATTATGACGTGTTGTCAAAATACCTACATTTAATTTTTTGTGGTCCCGGCTTTATATCGCTTGATACTCGTACCAGTCGTGAAGCCTAGTCACGTAGCTCAATAACATCTGACAGTAAGGTTAAGTCACTGGCCTTTTAACACCCCTCCACCGCACTGCACTGGGCCTGCGTGGTGGAATATGGCCCATACCACCTCATAGTTGAGGTGAGGCCTGTGCCCTGTAGTAGGACTTATATGCATACTTTACCTTTCACCGTGACTTGTGTAAATTATTTCCTATTTCCTATTAAGTATCCGGCTGCGGGGTCTACTGTCCATCCACGAATGAATGATTAGTGTACCATACTAAGAAAGGAGGTCGGTTGGTAGGTAGGAGATCTAATGGATATTTTCTTTAGCATATCTTTTCTATCTTTGATGCATCATATCTAAGATCGGATGCAGCATTGCACCAATTTATATAATCTTGGGGTTTCGCTCCGAGTCATTATCTTCTTGAGGACTACCTACTTTATGTCTGACCACCACGTTGGTACGAGTAGACTTTTCGATTTTCGATACTAGCAGACTTTTCTAATGTCCTCGCTGACAGGTGTATGGTAATTTACATGACATGTTCCAAAACTTCTTTTTGTCTTCTTCTTGGTAAGTTTATACATTATGGCATGTTGAAAAACACAGTATGTAAAATAACAGAGAGCGTTCCCTTCAGCCAGTTTATCTACATCAAAAATTCAAAAATAAGCATAAAACATTCAAAATCCAAAAAATAAAAAAAACGACACGCCTAGGCTGTTTAAAACCAAAATCGTAAATATAAATAGTACCTAACTAGCGTAACTTAGTATAATGAGCAAACTAGCCAAGTCGCGTTTTATGTTGCTCGCACGGTGAGAAAAGGGTGAGACGTTTATTATTTTTTATATTTTTTTAAAGTAATAGTTTTTTTATACAAAAAAATGCGTACCGATTACGGGTTATGAAGTCGCGCGTCCCATCACGTCCCATCTCCATGTATTTCTTCATCTATTTTTCGGTGAATTCTTTTGTTTATTCCTCTTTTGGGTGGCCAGCATTCTAAATAAGTTCCAAGTCAAACAGTTTCAAGCATTTTTCTCTGTTACTAGTAACCTCTCTCAAAACATTGTATAAAAATAGCTTCAGCACGCAAAACACGGTTTATGTTTGCGTAAAAGCTTTGTTGGTAAAAATAAAATAGTTCTGTTGCAGAAACAGGCATCTTTCTTTACTAAAATGGCGGCTGCCTTGCATACTACTACTAAAATACTTACATAATCATAATCACATACATTTAACATACTTACATAATGTCACAAAATGTGGATATTTCAGTCCAATAACAAGCTAGTTTTTAAATTGTATCATATATCAAATTACAACAAATTACAAACGACAAAAACATTGAGTTTTTATAATGGGATTTTCTAAGGTGAAAAGAATAGGTCGTGCAATCCTTTGTACCCTCTGATTATGGCTAATCTTTTTCATAATCATTATTTCGAAATATTTCTAAAATTGAACGATACTGTACATCTAAAAAGTTCCCGCGCCGGGTTCTGGCAAAAGGGGTAGACCCAAGAAATGCTGGTTTGACGTCGTGAGGGCTGACATGCGTGCCAATGATCTCACAACTAGACGCTGAAGACCGCCGCGTGCGAAGTGGAGGAGTAAATCAAGGAAAGCGGACCCTGGGCTCCAAAGCGATGGCTTTGCACGCAACCGGGACCGTATAGATTGGTATAGATGAAGAAGACTGTACAACTCAGGACATGTTATGAATGTTAATCTCGATTGAACAAACCGTGTTCAGGTGTGTAATTTAGCCACGAATTTAGCACACTGCTCAGAAGAAAAAATATAACCTTAAATCATGTGCCGGAATCGTTTCTAAAACTAATAAATAATACCATTGAAAAGGTCAGCACTCAGCATGTAATAACGTTCTTGACTTTGACCCAGCGCACGCACCGATGGCAACCATACAACCCCATTTATAAACACACCAAATACAGTGCTTTTATCTAAAGTGCTATTTTATATCGTAATAGGCACTAATCTAAATCGTTAGTATTATAATTTTACAGCAACAGTATAAATTACAAATCAAAAGATCCCACTTCGTTACGCGCGCATTTTGACGTGTGGTTGGCGCAAATCCAAAATGGCGATCGTGTTAGCGTTGGAACAACGCGTTTTGGCCGGACTGGCTTCCATACATTACCAAGTCGTACCGTTAAATTTAATTTAAAATCCTCGTTAAGCCAGCGATGTAACGTAAATTCTCACGATATTATCAATTAAAGTTTATTTCTTCTGCACTCGGAACAATAACAAAGTTTTCAACATCAGTTTTTTGTTTTTCACACTCAGTACATATAATTGCGACATTCTCGCGATTTAGATTTGAATATAATAATCAGTGTTACAATTATTTTTGGCATAAATAATTGTAACACTGATTATTTAACTGGTGTGATATGTTATTTGTATAACTGGTGTGATAATTTAGACAAATTAATACGAGTAGCGTATTATAACCTCAAAAACAAAACGATGGCGTGTTGACTTAAGAACAATTGTTTTAAAGATTGACAAGCCCTTACCGCTGGCAGACAAAGATAAAGGGAGTGATTGGGGGAGGCCTTTTCTCAGCAGACAGCCTATATGTAAGTAGGTATAAAAAATACTATGTAGGTCTTAAGTTTTTAGATGTAATTTGTTGACCCTATTGATGGGATAGTGGGCGGCGCTGTAATGTGCCTTGAACGCCGAATGTCCCACTTTCGATTCCCAGGTCGATTCAGAAAATGACCTTTTCTCAATTGGCTCGTGTCTGGGTGTGGTGGGGACCGTTACGGGTTCGGATCTCGCAAGGGGCAAATGTTTGTGATGAGCACGAGCATTTGTATCTAAGCCATGGATGTTAATGGATGTATTTAAGTATGTTTATCCGTTATCTAGTCGCTAGTACAAGCATCGCTCAGTTTGAGGCTAGGTGGCTTACTTACTTACCGGCTTGGCTACCGTTGTTGTTTCTGATTTCTGTAACACAAGTGCTTTCATCATCATCATCATTTCAGCCATAGGAGGTCCACTGCTGAACAAAGGCCTCCCCCAATGACTGATCATAGGGGGGGATTGCTAACCACGCTTGGCAGGCGGGCTGGCGAGCGCAGTTTTTTATAAGTTTTCTTACGAAGACGCTGCTGCCCGCATCGTGCTACAGGTGGGGAAGTGGACACGGCACACACAACACAAGTGCTTCAGCTACTTATTACAGGATCAGAGCAATGTTATGTGATGCTGTTCAGTATTTATTTATTTACATATTGACACCCGCAAGGAAATCAAAACCTACATGCCTAGGGTACTTCCCGTTGACCCAGAATTATGAAATTTGAGAAGCAATGTATTACAGAAAGTAGGTCAGGGATTGGTCGAATGAGCAGTCTGTAGTTCTGGTGACTCTTTATTCCGGCAGAGCTTCGCCTTACAATCAGTTCAGGGTGGAAGAATCAATCTGAATGCACTAACATCTCGCTTGTATACAAAAATAACCGAAGTACTATGGGAGTCAAAACAATTACATTCAAACTATAAGACAAAATATTCTAACCATGAAGTTATTACAATTATCCAAATATAAATAATTAAAAAGGTTTTACGAAATGATTTCATATCTAAGGTAATTATATACGTTTTAAATATAAATGAAGTCGTTGTGATAATTTAATATGATGGCGCTACGCTAGTATTCGATGTCCGGTTGTCATATTCTCTGTAGTAGGCGAGGCGTACACCGGCTGTGACGTCGAATGACGGTGGTAGATTGTAACAAATGTCATAAAGCACAAGTAAAAAGAAAAAAACTGTAAATTTTTAGATACGCACCTTTTTACAAACGCAAAAAACAGTTAAATTAAGTCATCGATACTCGATTACTTATGGACATACCTATAAGTTTTACCGAACAATCGAAGCGCAACTCGACTCGCAATTGACCGGGTTTCTTTACACTAAATGGCATTCTAAATGTATTCAAAATACTTCATTAATCTTTGTAAAAAATAAACAAAGATATCATTTTCCCGCAAATTCTGATAAAAAAATATGTTCATGTCATCGTCGAGTAAGAAAATAATGAATTGGACACAGGTGGCGATCTCTCCACCTTCACAGCTATTTCAGAGTTTTCCTGGTTCGTTTTGTAAGTCTGGAATTATATATATATGTAAACTAGGGTTATCTCAAATGGTCTTCAACAATACGCGAGTACATCGGACTTGCCGTATCGCCGTCTCTTGAGGTCCCGGGTTCGATTCTCGTTCGGGTAAATGCAGAAAACGAACTTTTCTGTGTTGTCTCGGGCCTGGATGTTGTGGTACCGGTTCGTTGTTTCTGATAGTGTTGCCGAAAAATCGATAATTTTGCAATTGATAGTTGAACGCCAAATTCATCTATACGATCGATAGTATCTCTTTTACTGCAATACTATCGGTAAACAGCAATACTATCCATAGTATCGATAGTTTCGATCGCAGCCAACTAATGAACTATCGATACTACCGATAGTATTGCTCTTCAATATCGAGAAGACTATCGGTAGTATAGTGTGATAGTGAGCTTTAATTCAATAGTATTGCCATCTAAGAATTCAAAGAATTGCCATATTTATTTAGAAAAAACTAAACGTACGTTTAAATAAAGTCAAATACACTAGTTAATTAATTTGATTTCGTTAAATATACCACTTAATATGCCTGCATATTAAATGAATTACTATTGAAATAAATATCACTATCGATAGTATAAAACTATCGACAGTATCGATATTATCGATACTATCGATAGTCTATTAGATATTGAAGAGCAATACTATCAATAGTATCGATAGTTCATTAGTTGGCATCGATCGAAACTATCGATACTATCGATGGTATTGCTGTTTACCGATAGTATTGCAGTAAAAGAGGAATCGATAGACTTTCGATAGTATCGTTTTTCCTTCAACTATCGATAAGCTATCTATAGACAATTTATATTGACCTATCGAGCGGCAACACTAGTTTCTGATTTCTGTAACACGAGTGCTTCTGCTACTTACCTTAGGATCAGAACAATACATATTATGTGATGTTGTCCATATTTCTATAATTCAGGCAGGCTTTATAAAAAGTGCTTAATTTAGGCCTATTTGCCGAAATATTTTTTAATTTTGTTTTTTTAGACGCCTTTATTTAGTACGAATTTAATTCGTGCGTCAGCGTATGAACCATCCGGATACTGTGACTACTATGGGAGCCCGCGCACGCATGCGAGTGCGATTTCATATGTTTCTATTCGCACGTTTCCTATTCGTACGAAGACATTCCCAAAGTGCGGCTGGCCTAAAAGTCCTTTAAAGGACGCCAGAAATAGGTCCGATTGAAAAAAATATATACAGGGTTATTTTTAAAACATCACCAACCCCCTAGAATGATGCTGGTGCTCGAATACAACAACTTTTTCTATGGAACCAACATCGGAATCGCAAAAAAAAAACTTTCTTAAGCCGTTGATAAGCCGCCAAACCAACAAAGGACAACCAACAAAGCATACACCATACATTGATACTTAAACAGCTTAAAAAATAAATTACAAGGTATAATATAAATAATAAGGCCTTAATTAAAGGCTGCCACAACATGCATAAAAATATTGTTGTTGGAAAATAACTTAAATTATTAAAACACATTTTATACTATGCTTACAACGTAAGCACTTGATAAAGTATCCACGCTGAAAACACAGATAAATAGTACAATGTTTTTTTTTTTTTTTTAAATTATGGACTCATCCCGCTCTTAGAAAAGCGGTGATTCTGCCAATGTCGCGTGTATATTTTACTTATAGTCAAAGCTTGACAAAGTTCGCAATAAACAACGGGTGTTTAGTTTTTATTGCTTTTCTTAGATTCAATGGAGGCTACTCTTCCCGTAGAAGCAGGTTTCAGGACGCTATCGGGTCTAAAGCAAGTTGTCTTGAGACAAGTCACTTGACACTCGATGCGGCGTTGAATACAATGATATTTCAATAGTTTTAGATCTTTATCACTTCACCAAACATTAGAACACAAACTACACCAAACTTGCACTCTAAAGCTCTTTAAATGATAAATAAAAACCATAATAGATCGACCATGCTTTTCGTTCGACTACCCCCCACCGAATCTAGTACAATGTTGCCTAAATAAAATTTAACTGTCAGAAACAAGACAATCGGATAGGTTTAATTTAAATTTACGTAGTGAATAAGACATATCAATATTGGCACCTAGGGAACGTGGCAATTTACTGAATTGTGTGTATTTTTTTTTTCAATTATGATGTTGGTCCAATGGTCCCATAGAAAACGTTGTTGTATTCAAACCAGAATCATCAGTTAAAACATCAACAACCCTTATGGGGCCCTAATAACCCTGAAATCCTGAATAGACAGTTGTAAAATTGGTCAACCCTACACTGCATTTTGATTTCCTTATTATTTCTCACGTCTATTTTCGTATCTTTGTTTAGTTTCAGTCGAGTTTAGTTTCGGGATATTATTGCCGGGGTTATTACCGTTTTGACCTGAATTGTCGATGGTTTTGACGTGTTTATTTGGGTCCAGAAACACACCTTTACGACGTGACGAATAGACATTTGATGCCAAAGTTTATTGTTGATATTGTAGGATGTTGACCCATTTATTTTTAACCGACTTCTAAAAACTGGTTAAGAGTATGTTGGAGGGTTCCGTACAAACTTGTAGGTGTGTTAATAGTTCGTCAGTCACAGGTCGTCTCAAAGATTTTTCCCGCCGCTGCGAATAAGGTCATAATTGCAACCTGTTGTTTTGTAAGTACATACCTTTAAGAGAAAATTGTTTTTTTTCCTAAGATTTAAATGTAATATTATATTCAATAGTTGTTATTTATGAGTACTTAGTAGAATCACAGAATATTATAGTGGTAGAATCATAGAAGAAAGTTAACTAAAATTAAAGGAATTTAAATTAATGAAAAATATTTTCGGCCTCCTTATCATTTCCTATATTTAGCTTCTAGCGCCATCTGTTGATATTTTTCTAAACGAAACATTATATTTTCTTCGGACTTCGAAAAACTCAAGATTGGTTTTCATCGACGTGTCGGTTTGTTAATGATAATGATAATAATTTATTTGCAAATAAATATTGTATACAAAGATGTTACAAACAGTGAGAACCAAACATGTTTAGCCAAACTTAATTAGCATGCAAAATTTTACAACGGTTTTATGTCAAAAATGCTAATGAGCGATGATAATACATAAGAAAAACAAAATATCAGCACCTACACGATATTATCAAAGAACTCTTTTAAGTCATAAAGTGTTTTTATTGGTTTTATGTGTGACCATCATCCATTACTTACTATGCCATTTTGGGGACGTTTATAAGATAAGTGCCGGGAAGAGGGCCTTTATACAAAATAAATGACTAATAATCGCATCGATATGCCTAGAAAAACATTGTGCCTAACTGCTAAGCTTAAAAGTTAAATCAATATGTCAATTCTTTAGACATAGTAACAAAAAATAAATCAAAAAGAGGCAACTGCTATTTTTCTATCGAGTAAACTACTGTAGGCAGCTACATAATTTTATCTGTTGTATCATAAACAGTACCTACTTTAATATCAGTATTTTTTTTTTAGAATTTTATAACTGTAAAATACTGTTTTACGTAAGTTTAATAAACTTGTCGGCGCGGCCTGCGCGGCGGGAATACTTACATGCTTTGACGATTTCAGATTACTAATAATAATAACTAATACATATATAATAGATTAATTAATAATACCTAACTAACGAGCAAATTATCATCTAAGTAAAGAATCAAAATTAGAAGCAAGAATTATTACGAGGCCGTGACTCGAGCGGGAATAGAACTACTTCATTGCGCCGCTGCGCAAATCGGGTATAAAAATGTCTAATTGGGTCTACTGGTTCAACCGGTCAAGCGTGAACACGTAACATTATACAGGGGTACTTTTAAAACGGGACTAGAGCCCTTAAGGAGGTGCATGTGATCATCCATACAATTATGTTTTTCTTTCTGGGGTCACTATATTATTACATGTTATTTTTATCGCTTACCGTAGTTTTAAATGAAATTGTTTACACTGATATAATATATTATATCACAAATCTTTTAGACTATAATTTATCTCGGACTAAAACATAATTATTTCGGAATAAATCATAAACTATATCCCATGATGAAAAACAATTAAAACATCTATGATACATTCTGCGTTTTCACCTTTCCTCAACAGATGGCGCTGTGCCCAGTTACATCGCGGTGGCACAAGGTTTTTTCGGAACAATGACCCCCCGGTAGTACTCATCAGCACTTGTAAAGGTTGCAGGAAGCATCGCTGGATGCTTCAATTTTTGAAACAGAAACTTCTGATTTATAAGCAGAAGATTCTGTATAAATAATTAAATATACATTAGTAAAAACTTATACTATTTATTCGGGAATCCCAGTCCTTCAGTCAACATCCCAAAAAAAAATTTTCACGTAAAATGTTGGCAAGACGAGACGACTACATTTTAAGGGGCTACATACTCGTACATACATATTCAGGTCATAATGATATAATTGACTTGGAATTACTATTTTTATGCAGGTAAATATCGGCATTCAAGTAATTAAAATTTCTGTTGCAGAATAGAGCCGTACGCGCAACGCAATATTAATACTGTCTTGGACCTTTGAGGGAGATTTTTAACCGACTTCAAAAAAAGGAGGAGGTTCTCAATCCGTTTTTTTTTTTTTTTTAAATTGTTACCTCAGAACTCCGCCATTTATAAACCGATTTGAAAAATTATTCTCTCAATTGATAGGACATACCTCCAGATTGGGCCCATTTTTTTCAAAATTCAATTCTGATGATGGGATCCATGAGGAATTGAGGGAACTCCTTAAATATAATAGGTATACTTAAATCGATTTTAGTATATTTAACAACAAGTCAAGCATTTGCATTCAGAAAGTATCATTTGCTGACGTGGAACTGATAAAGGAGACCATAGTTGGCCACAATAGTCTTCCACGAGTAGCGTTAAGATATTTTCATTATGACAGCTAAGCCTTGCCATAGTCAAATCAAATTTTAATAAATGATTCTGGTGTGAATGATACCATCAAACTGATCTGATGAAGAAGGCGGAAGGTAAGCACCGGAACTCTGTGATAAAACAATGTATCATAGCCGTGTTTGGACTTATTTGAATCGTCATGAGAAGCAATTTAGCTATAATTACATCACAGATCGCCATTTAGAATTTTAAAAAAACACTAAAAAACAAACAACTAAAACTAATTTTTATAAAAAAATTACCGACTTCAAAAACACTAAAAAGCTGAAAATAACTTTTAAACAATCATACCAAACAGTTATTAGTCGGTGCCAGCCGTGGAGTGTTTGAATGTGGTTGTTTGCACCGACTCCAAAAATAACTGTTTGGTATGATTGTTTAAAAGTTATTTTTAGCTTTGTAGTGTTTTTGAAGTCGGTTATTTTTTATATATTTTTTTAAAGATATTAATGTATTAACAGTAGCCTCTCAATACGTTTTTTAAAATATTATGCACGTTGAAAAAAAGTTTGTTTAGCTTATAAAGTGGTTTTCATCATTATAATACTCGTAATAAAAACAAACTTGCCGTTCCGAGCTTCAGACTATACAAAGTTGGTAATTAATTCTTGAGGTAATGTTTTAAATTCTATAAAGTACCACAAACTTATTGAACTACCTACATGAATTCAAAATCTGAATTTAAAAAACCTTATAAAAAAAGAATATTAAGAATAACGATTATTTGAACGACAAGAGTGCATGGATTTAACCTGCTTAGCTCGCACTTACTACATGTCTTCTGTATTGCCTGTAAAAAAGGCTGACAAAGGTGACTGAGTTTGTTGCGCCGTTTCTTCTCATCACCAGCCAATATGTAGTCCCGAAGCAGTGGTAGGGCAAAGCTATATTTTGGGACGTGTTTATGTGCCCGGAAGAGGGCCTATATGCTGAATAAATGAATATTATTGAGAATTATAGAGAGAGATAGTATTACGATTACAAGTACCTATACTGAAAATATTACATAGAAAACTGGTTTTTCTACAACTTTGTGTTAAGCAATCTACTAAGAGAGAATTTAGGCGCGAGTATTAGTACTGTAGGTTGGCGTATAAAAGAATATATTTCAAATCCAATCAAATCAAATCAAACATTTATTTGCAAGAATACAATTTTACATTAAGGTCTTATAATTAGTTGGTAAGTCATTAGTATTCTGCCTGCAAGCAGACGCGCAAATAATAAATTATATTGTTAGTAGCTTATGTAATTTTTTAAAATAATTAGATATTCATGTTTATAAAATGTAAATTTTTACAAAAGTCAATAAATTCTTTAACATTATAGAAGCAGTTACACAAGAGCCAGTCACTTAATTTGTTCTTAAACTTTATACCTTCAACCAATTTTAAGTTATTAGGTAGCAGGTTATAAATATAAATGCACATGTTGAACACATTTTTCTTGTACATATATTTGCGGCTGGGGGGTTGATACAACATGCTTTTGAATTTAGCTCTTTCTAGGGTTCCGTAGCCAAATGGCAAAAAACGCAACCCTTATAGATTCGTTATGTCTGTCTGTCTGTTTGTCCGTCTGTCCGTCCGTCCGTATGTCACAGCCACTTTTTTCCGAAACTATAAGAACTATACTGTTGAAACTTGGTAAGTAGATGCATTCTGTGAACCGCATTAAGATTTTCACAAAAAAATAGAAAAATAATAATAAATTTTGGGGGCTCCCCATACTTAGAACTAAAAATCGCAAAATTTTTTTTGTCAAACCCATACGTGTGGGGTATTTAAAAATGATATTAAGGTTTCTAATATCATTTTTTCTAAACTGAATAGATTGCGTGTGAGACGCTTCCAAAGTGGTAAAATGTGTGTCCCCCCCCCCTGTAACTTCTAAAATAAGAGAATGATAAATCTAAAAAAAATATATAATGTACATTACCATAAAAACTACCAGCGAAAATTGGTTTGAACGAGATCAAGTAATTAGTTTTTTTTTAATACGTCATAAATCATATACCGCTATTTACCTTTTGTAATGTTATGGATTTCATTTTGCAATGAAAATACCATAACTATGATTCGATTGTCGTGATGGGTGAACTTTTATTTATATAGGTACCTACAGGTTTGTACGGAACCCTCGGTGCGCGAGTCCGACTCGCACTTGGCCGGTTTTTTGCCTTGCGTAGACATCACAGTACTTCCTGAAGTAGTTTGTATTGTTTTTTATAAATAGATTTCTATGTACATGTAAATAAAACAACTACGAATAAATAAGTGTGGGATGGTGAATTACTGAACGTTAATGAGTGAAGTAGCGAATGAAGATGGAAGAATGAAAGATTACTGAATGTAAATGGGTGAAAGAGTTAGATAGATTATTTAAATGATAAGAGTAAAAGAGAGATGTGATAAGAGTAACGAGGAATGATGATTTGGAAGAAAGATAGTAAGACGGACTTGTGGGATCGCGGTGAAAGAGGAAGGACGTATTATGCAGTAAGATTTATTGAAGACATAAAGTCATTGATTTAAATAGTAATAAGTCAATGCTTAAAGTATTGTTTTACCAGGTTTTACTTAATCAGTGTTGAACTAAGACTAAATAAAAGCAGTTGATTCACCAAAAATTTTATATTTTCATGCCCCGATCCTACATACATACGGGTTATTTGTAAAACATCAACAAACTCCTAGGGGCTGATTCTGGTGCTCAAATACAACAACTTTTTGTATGGGACCAACATTGAAATCTAAAAAAAACTACTAATATTATAAATGCGAAAGTTTGTGAGTATGGATAGATGTTTGTTACTCTTTAACGCAAAAACTACTGAATGGATTTTAATGAAACTTGGCATACAGATAGACCATGGCCTGGATTAACACATAGGATACTTTTTATCCGGGTAAGGTCAACGCAGACGACGTCGCGGGCTAAAGCTAGTTGAAGTTAAACCATAATTTATTAGCTAACTTCCTTCTAGCTAGGGGGTGATTCTAATGCTCTAATACAGCCATTTTATTTATGAGACCAACATCAAAATCAAAGAAAAAATATTTCATCCATAATGTGTTTTGGGCAAGCGTGAACAAAATTTAAAAATCTATTGTACCAACCTCGATGCCATAGGGATATACACATATAAGAGAAATGTTTATAATATGTCGATTGCAATATATAATAAATTACCCGAAAGACTGAAAATGCTACAAGGAAATGTATTTGAGAAAATGTTAAATAATTGGTTGTTGAATAATTGTTTTTATAGTCTGAATTAATATTTTAATTTTAATAAATAATTGTATAAATAATATGAAATCTTTAATTTAAATAGTGTGACATTTTATTGTAATGTTATTATTAATATTTGCACGCCTGCATGCAGGCTGAATACATGGACAAAGTTAGTAAGTTCTGCATTATAAAATTGCATGTAATGATGTATTCCCGCAAATAAACGATTGAATTTGAATTTGAATTTGAACACGTAAAATTATACAGACTTTTAAAACAGGACAGGAGCCTTTAAGGAGGCGTGTATGTGTTTATCCATACAAACTACTTTTTCTATGGGGCCAAAAACTATATTTATTTTTATATGGAATTGTTTACACAGAGATATAATATTACATCACACTCAGACTATAATATATCTCGAAGTAAAACATGATTATCTCGGCATAAAACATAAATTATATCCAACGGTAAAAAAAAATATTACGTCATTCAGCACCGCGTTTTCACCTTTCCTCAGCAGATGGCGCTGTGCCCAGTTGCATCGCGGTTGCACAAGGGTTTTTCGGAACAACGACCCTCCCGGTAGTACTCTTCAGCACTTGTAAAGGTTGCAGGAAGCATCGCTGGATGCTTCAATTTTTGGAACAGAAACTTCTGATTTAAAAGCAGAAGATTCTGTGTACTAATAAATACTATTGTTGCCGAAAAGTCGATAGTTTTGCAATCGATAGTTGAACGCTAAATTCATCTATACAATCGATAGTATCGATATCTCTTTTACCGCAATACTATCGGTAAACAGCAATACTAATACTAATACGACGCAGATTGCGGAGGTCAGCAGGAAGATGTTTGCAACGGCAGCGTCAATTAATAGACTACGCAACTTTTTACCAAAACCTACTAAAATTGCACTAGTACAGGCTTTACTTTTCCCCATTCTTGATTATGCAGACTGTAGCTACTTAGATCTCAACGAAAGTCTCCTAAGCAAGCTCGAGCGCCTTCAGAACTTCTGCATTCGTATAATTTATGGTCTGCGTAAGTACGACCATGTCTCAGAATACCGAGCTCTGCTAAAATGGCTACCTATTCGACGTCGGCGTGAATATCACATTCTTTCTTTTCTATTTTCTATTCTATTTAATCCTAAGTCACCGCCGTATCTAAAGGAGCGCTTTAATTTTTTGCAACCTGCCCTAGGTCACGAAATGCGGTCTTCCAATAAACTTCGCCTCGTTTTTCCACTCCATTCTTCTCAAACCTATTCCCACTCCTTCACTGTGCAATCCATCCGCCTATGGAACTCCTTGCCATTGTCTATTCGAGAATCTGAATCGCTTCACAGTTTCAAAACTAGACTTAAAACCTATCTCCTTTCACTGTAGTTTTCTCCTGTCTATTTTTCTTCTACTTTATTTATTTAGCCATTTTTCCTACATCTTGGTCACTAGATTCTTTTTCATGTTAATAGGGTATTTATTTATTTACATGTATTTATTTTAAGTATGTATTCATATTATGTCTGTATTATATAAGTATTTTACTATGTACATGTACTAGGTAGTATGTATTTTATTTTATTTGTTCTTATTTTATTTTATTTGTTTGTTTAATTAGTTTGTTAAATTTTTTGGACTTTTATGTTTTGGAACTCTTTACCGCCTCCCTTCTCTCAATATTAATTCAACTTTCCTCTACCTGAAGGTTGTCTGGAATAGATCGCTTCCAGCGATAAGACCGCCTAAATTGTGCTATTCACTAACTACTTTCCTGTGATTTGTTTGTTTTGTGTGGTGTACAATAAAGAGTATCTATCTATCTATCTATCTATACTATCGATAGTTTCGATCGCTGCCAAGCCAACCAATTAACTATCGATAGTATTTCGAGGTTAGTATCGATACTATTGATAGTTTTGTATGATAGTACACCGATAGGTAGAGAGCTTTAATTCAATAGTTTTGCCACCTAAGAATTCAAAGAAAAAAGATAGCGGCAAGACGATACGTTGGTGGCGTTGGGGTCGGTTTGTGAATGGACTTTACCCTGCTTAGCTTAGCTGGCACTTACTTCATGTCTTGTAACTGCATTTCCAGTAAAAAAGGCTGAAAAAGGCGTCTGAGTTCGTTGCGTCGTTTCTTCTCATGTACTCCCGAAGCGGTGGTGGCGGTAGTAAGGCAAAGCTATATTTCATCCCACCATCTCGGAAAGAGTATTTTTTATTTTTAATCTTCAATATCTGAGTAGAAAAGCCGTTTTTATTCTCTAGAGGATAAAGTAAATTGAATTTAGAACATCGTGTGCACTAAGTTCGTGAATTAAAAAAAACATTAAACCTATTTACTGCTACCTCTATGGTGCCGAATATATCATACAATTATTTTTTAATTTGTTAAAAACTCAGACTCGGAACCTTCTTGGTGTTCTTTTTTCAATTTGCTTTGTACGCGGTTCTTTACGCGGCATTTTTTCACGTCATTGTTAAACCTTATATTAAAAACAAGAAACTTGAAAACAAGTGAAAAAACTAAAATGAGTGATTCTAGCGACGAGGAAGATTGTTTGACGCCAACAGAATTGACTGAAACTGTTAATAATGCGCAAATGAGCTTTCTCCCTCAACAATCACGCGAGAAGTATTTAAAACAGTACGATATGTTCAACACGTGGCGACTAGCAAAAGGAGCCAAAACTTTCTCAGAAAACGTTTTGCTGGCATATTTTATAGAATTATCCGAGAACAAGAAAGCAAGCACTCTATGGAGTACGTATTCGATGCTAAAAGCAACAATAAAGATGAAAAAAGACATACATATCGATACCTATCCTAAATTAGTGGCATTTTTAAAAAGAGCCTCATCTGGTCATCAACCAAAAAAATCGAAGGTTTTCACAGTATCTGATATTGAAAAGTTTCTTAACGAAGCACCCGATTTCGTATAATTGTCGGCAAAAGTAAGTCAGTTGCACATTCAGTATCTACTTAAGTATATTAATCTCAATTAAATAGTATACTTAGTAGATGTTGATAGGCATAATTATGCGTTCATATCAATTTTATTCATTTATCTACTACAATACTCTTTACGTTACAGGTTGTTCTTATTATTGGAATAAACGGAGCATGTCGAACTAATGAACTAACACAACTTAATGTCAAAAACATTGAGAAACATTCAGATGACTTACTATTAATTAATTTACCTAATACAAAGACAAAAAGAGACTTCGTCATTCGCAAGGAATACGTAACGATTGTTAAGAAATATCAAGCCTTACGCCCGCCTAACACTCCAATCAATCGATTTTTTCTACAGTATCGCAATGGAAAGTGTGTTAGACAGCCTATGGGTACTATTAAAATTGGCAGTATCCCACGAGAAATAGCAACATTTCTTGACTTCCAGAACCCCTGTCGTACACGGGTCATTGTTTCCGACGAACTTCAGCCACACTTTTGGCAGATTCCGGAGCTGATCTCCTGTCCCTTAAGCGCCACGGAGGCTGGAAGTCCAATGCAGTTGTAGAGGGATACATAGAGGATTCCATCCAAAATAAGTCTAAAATATGTGAAGGCATCGTAGGAGCCATTACACTGAAAGAGCCTCAATCGGATCCTTGGACTGGCCCTTCTACATCAAAAATAAGCCGTTATGAAACACCTAACCATCTCCCTCTCTCTCCAACATTCACGCCAAGGGAATCCGATGAATCGGTACAACTATTAAGTATGACAGATAGTTTACCGAAAAACAGTACACAAGTGACTAACACCAATATTACAGTACCAAACAAAAATATTACACTCAATTTAAATAACTGTAGCAACGTTACTTTAAAATTTTCTTAATTATACCTTAGTATTGTTATAATTTAAAGATTATTCTGTAATTCTTACCTGTCATAATGTAGTAATTAATACCTAAACTGAAATAAAAGTGTACCTATCTTGTGATTGTAACGTTTTTTTTTTGCATTTAGTCATTTCCTCGAGGTGGAATGAAAAGTTACGTGTTGCACTCGAATGCAAAGATTTTTCACCTCGTGCTCTTTTGATTCTCTCGCTAACGCTCAGGATTCTAATTTTGAATCCTTCGCTTGCTCGGTCATCAAAATTGAACACGCGGTTAAAAAGCAACTTTGCACTCTTGTATAACAAATAACTATTTTAGGACGTGAATATGTGCCCGGAAGAGGGCCTATAAAACGTGTTCCTTTTGATTTACCATAAATTAAGAATGTAAGTTAGACCGCCTCAACGAACGACATGTTAAAAGGTTTTTTCGAATTAATCACATTTTTTCTTTTTATTTGATTTCTTAAAACTATTTCTATGCACTTGCTATATTATGACAAGTGGCCACTTCTAAGGTTTTTACTTTTTACCATTTATTTATATTGACCAAGGCGACTATTTGCTTAACCCTGATGTTACTGAATCTTTTTTTTTTCACGTACTACCGTATTTTTTTATATTGTTACCTTGAAGGATATATTGAACATGAAAAAAAATTTTTTTTTCAAATCTTTATAACGATCGGTCGCTGTAAAAGGGTTAATATTTAAGGCGTTATCTGTCATGCTAGCAAAAACTCCATACAATTGTATAACCTGTGTAGTTGTGTAACTCTCACACAGACTGAGACATTTTTTCTTTCGACAAAAACTGCTTTTACGTTGTAGCATCGTTGGTTTAAGTTATGGGAAATCAAAAAGAACAAAGTTGTATACTGAATAAATGAGAATTATTGAGTATTATCATAGACGAATGAAAAGTAATTTCATTAGTCTATGGTATTATAGAGAGAGAGTATAACGGGCACCTAGGTATACTAAAAAAAAATTACGTACAAAACTGATTTTAGGGTTCCGTAGCCAAATAGCAAAAAATGGAACCCTTATGGATTCGTCATGTCTATCTGTCTGTCTGTCCGTCCGTATGTCACAGCCACTTTATTTATTCCGAAACTATAAGATTTAAGAACTATTACTGTTTAGACTTGGTAAATAGATGTATTCTGTAAACCGCATTAAATTTTCACACAAAAAAGAAAAAAACAATAAATTTTGGGGGTTTCCCATACTTAGAACTGAAACTATTTTTTTTTTCCATAAAACCCATACGTGTATCTATGGATAGGTCTTCAAAAATGATATTGAGGTTTCTAATATCATTTTTTTCTAAACTGAATAGTCACAATAGGTACATTACCATGCAAACTTCCACCGAAAATTGGTTTGAACGAGATCTAGTAAGTAGTTTTTTTTTTAATGCGTCATAAATCGTAAACCGCAATTTACCTTTCGTAATTTTATGGATTTCATTTTGCAATAAAAATACCATAACTGTGACTCGATTGTCGTGATGGGTGAACTTTAGGTACCTACAGGTTTGTACGGAACCCTCGGCGCGAGTCCGACTCGCACTTGGCCGGTTTTTATTTCTACAATTTTGTGTCAAAATTCTACTATGATAAGTTTTTTTTTTTTGGGACCAAAAACTATGATCTTATTTTTATCGCTTACCGTAGCTTCAAATGAAATTGTTTACACTGGGATATAAATAATATTACATCACAAACCTGTCAGACTAAAAATATATCTCAGACTAAAACATAATTATCTCGGAAAAAACATAAATTGTAGTATCCCATGGTGAAATAAAGTTACGTGTCAGTCACAAGCCACATTCCGCGTTTTCACCTTTCCTCAACAGATGGCGCTGTGCCCAGTTGCATCGCGGTAGCACAAGGGTTTTTCGGAACAATGACCCCCCGGTAGTACTCTCCAGAATTTGTAAAGGTTGCAGGAAGCATCGCTGGATGCTTCAATTTTTTAAACAGAAACTTCTGATTTTAGATCTGAAGATTCTGTAAAATACACAGATAGATAATGAAGTTATGAAAGTTACGACGTACGATTTCATATAGAATTTATAAGTAAATCTTGGATCAAGTCACAATAGGCTAGTTGAATCATATCAAAATTAATCATATAATAATTAATTATTTATGATTTCAATACATAAAAGTGCAAAATGGCTGTAAAAAAGAAATTTAAATTTATAATCTGTAATTTCAAAGGCCGAAAACGCTATCCGCCATGATCGTGTGACCCGAGTGACGTCAGACAATCATTTGCATGTTTCTCGCGGTCTTTTTCAAAATCTACAAAGTTGTTATTTATTAGTTTTATTGTTTAAATTATTATGGACGTCGGATTTGTGAAAGCAAATAGCACAAACCTGGGGATAGACCACAACACCCAGACCCGAGACATTATAAAAAAGTTCGTCTTAATCGTGAATCGAAGTGCGACGCCGCGGGCGCAAGTTCGGTCCGCTCGCCTCTTGGCTGCAGAGGTCGTTTAGACAGGGTTATTTGTAATATTTCGGTGCTTCTATTCCGGTGCTCAAATACAAAGTGCCGGCCAGCGGACGTAGGTACATCAGTTTGTATGAAGCATTTTTTTAGATTACTATGTTGGTCCCATAGAAAAAGTTGTTGTATTTGAGCACCAGAATCAGCCCCTAGGAGGTTGTTGATGTTTTACAAATAACCCTGTATATCAATGTTGCTTGTCCACTATTTTAGGAGCCGATTGATATATAACTTTCCTGCATGTTTCCCATCTCTCTGTAAGCCAAGATACTTATACTCCACAAACGTAAACTTCGGTTTACGGTGACCTTTGTGTAAACAGTCTATTTCTAAACACATATAGCTCAGTAGAAGTACATTTTCGAGGTCTTGAGTTCAATTCCGAGGCCGATTGTGTTTGATATTCCTAACATAACACCTGTGGGAAATCGATGTGTATTTACAAATAATATGCAGTGAAATCTAATCAAACCATTTACTTACCTGCACCCCTAGCATGTCTACCAAAATATGATATGATATGATATAGCGATATATCGACACCAACTTTAAAAATATGAGAGATATAGCCGCCAATTTGATTTGATTTTTATCGAAACAGCGATCTTTATATGTGACGGCAATTTAACATGGCAGCTTTATCTATCATATTTTTACAGTTGGTGTCGATATATCGCTATATCATATCACATCATATCGTGTTTTAGTGCTCATGCTAGGCAGGCTGGACTTGCTTCGCTCATGCAGAAAGCGTTTACGCCCCTTGGGCCTGTCATGCATACTTTTGGTCTTTTTTAAATTGCATATCTTTCTTTACTTTTCATAAAAAGGCACATTTTAATTGGTTGTTATGTTTAAGTATTGTGTAGCGCATGCGCGCGCCGTGCGTCATATTAAAGTTTATGAGAATACTACCACAGAATATATATAGGATTAACACTATATTGTTTTGGATAGTTATGTTACTGGGACCGGACCGACATGGATTGCGATTAATGTTTTGATTAATGTTTGACGACCTCCGTAGACGAGAGGCGAGCATACCGGACTTGGTGTCGCTATCTCTAAGGTTCCGGGTTCGATTCCCGGTCGGGGCAATGTAGAAAAATAACTTTTCTATATTGCCTCGGGTCTGGGTGTTGTGGTACCGTCGTTGTTTCTGATTTCTGTAACACAAGTGCTTTGGCTACTTAGCAGAGCAGCAGAGCAATGTATGTGATGTTGTCCAATATATATATATATTTAATATAATATATATATATATTTATATTTAATGTTAATTTGTCATTAGGTGATAGGCCCTCATGCGGTATACCTATTTGCTAGGCATTGAAAATGCGCCTTAAGTTCTAGGGCTGCTCCAAATTTCAGGAACTAAGTACCTACCTGAAAAATACTGCATATTTCTGACGTGGATTTGGACGATTTATTTCAAACTGTTTTGACTTTTGACGTAACCGAAATTGGTTTGAGGTGAAATAATTTAGGTCTCGACCTAATAATCCCGATTTCGATGTTACGTATTGTGTTGTTCATCACGTGCGTATGTTTATTGTTATGTTAAATAACGCAGGTAAACGCCGTGAGTTAATTTTAAAATGCAATGACTGCATACTCTCGTGCGAGTTACCTACTTCATGTTTTTAGGCAATAATTATTTTTCTTACATTATTCTTTCATCTTTTGTAATATATGAAATGCAGATAATTAATTGCGATAATACGGGTTTTCGCCGCTGTTCACTGCTTGATCATGGATGTTTTGGTCGTCATGGTCAATGAACTAGACTTAAATGGTGACTTGTGAATCCTTGATTAATTTGTCTCTTTCCATTCCCAATTATATTGTGCCAAAGTCCAAACATGTCATAGATCTGTATTTTGTGTGTAATAAGTACTATCTTCTATTGCAAATAAAGAACTGAAAGTATGCCAGTAGGGAATTACGTAGGATTTTATTAAACTTGCTGTGCTCATAGCTTATTACAGCTATAATAATAATGTAGTATCAACACTTAGGTACGGGAGTAATGTTCTGGGGATTTTTTTCTGACACAAAAACAGTATTCCGAGATTTCCGAGCACAAAAACGATGCGATAAGTAACATACAGGTTAAAATTTGACGTATCATCGAAGCCATATTTTAAGGAGAAAAAGATTTTACTTCTTCAATGCCGTTATACTATGCGCTTTATTTAAAAAAAAAACTTAATTCCGATAAAAATTGCGAGAAATAGCGATAAAACTCTTTTCGACACGAATTATTTTATGGACGAAGTGGCCGGTTAAGCAAAACTAGGATGGTATTTATTTACTTAGAACTTGATGCGTTATTTATTAGTCTACATGTAAAATACTGTGAGTTTGGAGCATCTTTATCGTTAAAACATGGGTAAAATTGGCAACGCCTGTCATTTTTTTATTAGCAATAACACTTTAAAAATGTTGCAGATGAGAATTATCAGGACGTACAATCATTTTTCAAGTGTCTAGTATCACGTCTAGACACTGATACAATATTTTTACTACTTTTATTTGGCTAAAATATGACGTGACTCATATGATTGTGATATATTTTGATATCTAAGAGCTGTCGCTCCACGGCTACAAGACACTACCGACTTGTAGTATGAATGTGTCATCATGTTTTTATTGTCAGTCAAAATAATAATATCTTTACTTGCAAGTTGCAAGTATCAATATCGTATTAAAAGACTTTGTTTTATGCATTCTTTTGTGCGATAAATTCGATTCTTTGACTCGACGGGGCTTTTCTTTGACTCGATTTTTGATGTAAGTAACTAAAAATACAATCAAGAAAAAAAGAGGTATTTTCAAATTTAGAAAACATCTCGGTGTACTTAGTGCAAGTCCGTCTAGTTTAAGATGGTAGAATTACTTTACACTTCATCATTAGCCTCTGGAAGTCCACTGTTGGACATAGGCCCCCTATAGAACCAGGACCGTCTTAACCTATCCCGGGGCCCTGGGGCACACAAGAATTCGGAACCCTATTGCATAGAAAAAATAAAGTACAAGAAATATTTCTTTTCTTCTAATTTTCTATATTTTTAATCGTAAATTGGTACAAATCAAGTAGAATCTTCTACATGTCATTATAGAATCAAAGCTTAATCTATACATATAATAAAACTGTAGCAGGTCTAATTGCAGGAAGCAGCTGGATGCGAGCCGCTTTCAACCGGTCAATCTGGAAGTCACTGGGGGAGGCCTATGTTCAGCAGTGGACGTCCTATGGCTGAAATGATGAGGTCCAATTCTGAACGAAAAGATATGTTTTTTTTCCTTGTAAGTGCTTTAGGGCCCCCGTCATGCTGGGGGCCCTGGGCACGGGCCCCGTGTCCCCTTATGGTAAAGACGGAACTGCATAGAACCCCATTCCAAACTTCGCTTTCATTACATTTCTTCTCTACGCGTCACCATCACAATATAATTATCTAATCTTTAAGCGCGTCACAGAGAGAGAAGCAAGGGCTATTATGTGTACTGTTTTTATAAAACTAAACTATGACACACCCCAACTCTTTAAAACTATATTCTTAATCAAATTCAAAGCATTCACTGATGAGATAAAAGAAAAAATCATTCATTCACACAATCATCATCTTTTGTGCTATCCCAACATTTCTCGTAGTTTTGACGCGTCTATTTCGGTGCAGCGTAGGTGTTACTCGCTGGATGGAAGCGAGTTAAACTAAAATAACACATAATACACGTACCAAACCTATTTTGTGGCCCAGATACACGGCGAATGACATTTTGCTAAACGGTTAGGTGTTGTTAAAAGACTAGCCGTAGACTAGTTTACTACTGGATTAGCTTAAGCTATCGCATCTCAGGATTACTTATCCAAGGCGCTGCAATGGGCGCAGACGAAGAGAAGACATTAATTTTTTCATTGGGATACATGCATGCGATGCATGGGACCGCGTAGCGGAGCGTAGGCATGAGACACATTGACTTAGGCTCGGACTGCATGCACCCGGAATTTTCCAGAACTCCATACTGCCCATACATAACGGCTCCGGACAAGCCCGGATTCAATACGATTTGTATGGGGTTCTGAAAAATTCCGGATGTAAGTAGTCCGAGCATAAGGCTCGGACTACAAAACGGATTGAATCCGGGTTTATCCGGAGGCGTTTTGTATGGAGTTCTTAAAAATTCCGGATGCATGTAGTCCGAGCCTTTGAATTTGACATCATCAGACACTGACCTGTAATATACTGGACAGGCTGCTGACAAATTAAAATCATGCTTATTTGATTATCGCCATTTTGGTGCTGCAGGCCACTGTATAGGCAGATGTGAGTGTACATGGAACTAAATTAGCAATGGCCGCAAGATATGCAGTCTTTTATTACCTCTACCAAATCAGTCTCTACCCTCCTTATGTCATGCAGTATACGTCAAAAATTGTTCTCGGTACTCTCACTTGTGGCGTTTCCAATGCGCACACAAAATTAGCTGTCATTTGTATAGGACAGCCACTACAGCCAGTCCAGTGGTTTTTTATTAAACTGGTCAGTGTCATTATAACGTAGTTTTACTTGATCAGTGAGTGTCATCAGAGGATGCCGTAGTTGCTGTGCTGTGTCCGTTTACCGGTAGCGGCAATCATCGATCTTCGATCAAGAATACATGATCGAAGCGGCAATCGGACAAAGTCGGTTTTCGGTGACACGAACCACCATCACAGTAGACCGCGCGTTGTTGCTGCGTCCTCCTAAGAGTGTGCGCGCACGGGAGACTTTTGTTGCTGCGACGGTTTTGTCACTCATATAAAATTTTTGGATATTTCGAGATATCCAAGACATATCAAAGAATTTCATATAAGTGACAAAAAAGTAGCAGCGACAAAAGTCTCCCGTGCGTGCACATTCTTAGTGTCCACCCAGGCCACAGCACTGTACAATGTTATTTTGTTTCTATAACTAACAACTTTTAGTTTCTATGTAGTTGCCTAATACTTTTTGTTTGGCAATCCGTGTGTACGTCTGGACTTTTGATCTCATAGGTATAACCTCTTAAGAAAAAAAATATTCACTTATAGCTTGTATCCTACACAATTCACGTTTGCGCAGCGCCTAAGTTATACACGGCTAATTATACATACTCACAGAAATATCGTGCTTATCACACAAACATTTGCCTCGCTTGGGATTCGAACCCGCAACCGCTTTGCGGCTTTGTATAAGTCTTTATCGCAATTACGACTGTTTTCAAATAACCCTAATCGAATATCGAACCTCTTTGGTTCCGAGACGAAATATAATTCCGAAAAAATTAGCTTTTAGACTTGCGTTTCAAAGTAACAAATTGTAACTCAGCTTTTCTTTGTTTCAGGTGCTAAAAAGGCTTGAAACGTTACAATTGCTCTTGTAAATCAATTAGGCGTTAATAAACTATCACGAATGAAATGGGCAAACAGTGGATGAATTTTATTTATTAAAATAAATTAGTTTTCTTCGACTGTGGCTGAAGACAAAGGCCGAGAGATGTCGCTAGTAGCGCCAAGGCGAGTTCAGTTGGACTGGGCTCCTAATATACCATGGTAAGTTTATTTCAGTACTTAAAAACTAACCGTCTTAATATTAAACTCGTTTAATCGTTTTATTCTTGGATTATCTTTACACCACGGTTGAATTATGGATTATAACAACTTGAAATGTTGTCTTAATTACTCATAACAGACGTCTCGTAATTGTGAAAGGTTGAACAACATTGGGCAGCACGGAATCGCATTTGTTCTGCCTGCTTACAACGTTCTGCAGCATGCTGTCGCGTTCTTTTGACCCTCAGCCTGTCTAGCATGACTACTAAAACACGATATGATATGTTATGATATTATATGATATGATATGATATGATATAGCGGTATATTGACACTAACTGTAAAAATATGATGGATATAGCCGCCGATTTGAATTTTTATCGAAACAGCGATCATAATATACATATAACGTAGCCGGCACGGTTTCAACACGGCGGCTTTAACTATCTTATTTTTACAGTTTGTGTCGATATATCGCTACATCATATCATATCATATCGTGTTTGAGTGCTAATGCTAGGCAGGCAGAAAGCGATATATTTTGCTATTGACGATAAATAGTAGACTTCAGCCCCCCTAGCATGTCTACCAAACACGATATGATATGATATAGCGATAATATCGACACCAACTTTAAAAATACGATAGATATAGACGCCATTTTGAATTTTTATCGAAACAGTGATCTTAATATGTGACGGCGATTCAACATGGCGGCTATATCTATCATATTTTTACAGTTGGTGTCGATATTTCGCTATATCATATCGTGTTTTAGTGCTCATGCTAGGCAGGCTGTGAACAATGTGTCTTCCCCTTAATATTATTAGTGACAATAAGAAAAGTGTTAATGGACACGTTCTTAGCTATAACTTATCAACTATACTTAGATTAGGTCAAAATTAAATTACTCATTAGTCTAGTTAGGCTAGATTGTAATATTCTTAAGGTTTATTGTATAACTTAGGCCTTAGACAGATCATAAAAAAAAAATGCTAGGCTGGCTGTATGTTATCCTTTACGTATATAAGTGGCGGTAACGTCTATCTATTAACATCGGTAGATAAGCTCAGGTATCTAGCCCTCCCATACGTTTCGTTACTACATGAGCTACAAAAATTAACACCTTTAAAAAATGACAACTTCACAATGGGTAGTACAGCGGAAGACAGAACAGTGTTAAAGATATGGATTAGGATCAACACCGGACTGCGACTTCTTAAATTACGGGTGTTCGGCCCCTGGTCGTCAGTCTTGTGTATGTTTGTTACAGCACCCAAGGAGACCTTATAGTCAGGGAGGGGGGGAAACTGTCATGGCGCCGCGGGAAAAGTTTATTACCGTGTACGCAAGGCCGTCTTTCCCACTGGGCACTCTGGGCACTTGCCCAGGGCCCCGCGATCGATGGGGCCCCCTAGTTCTAGTTATATAGTTCAATAGTATTAAAGTCATAGGGGCCCCATTATCTTATGTGCCCAGGGCCCCCAATAGGTTAAAGATGGCCCTGCGTGTACGTTACGTGGTTATGCTCCGAAACTATAAAAAGTTTTTGCTTAGTGTAAAAAGAAAACTATTTTCTAATAATGCTCTGTTGTTCCTCCTAATTCTCTGTTACTAGAGAAAATACAATACAAGTATTATACACCAAATTAAAGAACACTTCATTCTCTCTCTTTTACTTCACACTTGGTATCAATGAACGAAGCTGTCAACACAAAATCAGGACTTTTTTAAGTGGCGGTGTAGAAGTAGCGCGGGGACAAATTAGTCCCCTTCCCGAGAGCCAGAGGGTGTTGGTAGTTGTCATTACTGGTCTTTGAATACCTATCTTTATAATGTTAGGTAGTCTTTTTTTTAATTTGGTCTCATCTAGCTCATAAAGCAGTGCAGCGATTCTGCCTATGTCGAGTGAATTTTTGTTTAATAGTTAAACCTTGACATTATACTCGTAGTTCACATTTTCACAAGAATGTTAAGTTAAGTTTTTAAACTTTTTATTGTTTTTCTTGGATTTAGTGGAGGCTACTCTTCCTGTAGAAGCAGGTTACAGGACGCTATCGGGTTTAAAGCAAGTTGTCTTGAGACAAGTCAATTGATACTCTATGTGGCGTTGAATACAATGATATTTCAATATTTTCAGATCTTTATAACTTCACCAAACATTAGAACACAAACTACACCTAACTTGCACTCTAAAGCTCTTCTTTACATGATAAATAATAACTATTAAAATAGATCAACCATGCTTTTCGTTCAACTACCCCCCACCGAATCCCATGTTGGGTAGTCATACTTTTAAAACTCAGAGCGTAGCGTGTCATTCCCACAGAACAATATACATTCCTGTTCTGTGATTTTACCAATGCAGTTGTCAATTGTCATTCGATTTCCCGTGTGCTCTTCAAACTACTTACAAGTTTTCTCTACGTTACTAATACGAAAATAAAATACACTTTAATTACAAAGTTGGAAATAGCACTGACCGGGTACCGACTTATTTTTATTTAATTCAAGACAGCAGGGTCAGGTTTTACATACTAGATTAGATAATTTTATTGTGATTTTATTATCCGCATCAACCGACAACCACACGCTACGCAAGTTGTAAAATAGGTACAAAATTACTTTGTTAAAGGTCACTGACCTCATTGGTCAACACGCGCGAACTTCACGTGTCAAACCGAAAAAAAAATATCCGTCCGTCAGCCGTCAGCTGAGCGACTGCCGCTCGGCGCTCACTTCACTCAGTGAAAAATGAATCTGTCATGGCTTCGCTATCGATCCTAGTTCTCCGTTAAAATCACGGGAAACATGTGAAATACGTTGCGCTATGCGCTGAATGACGTCGCTCGCGCGTTCTTTACGTTGTAACAATTATATTCGGCTATTTAGTCCGCTCGGTCAGTGTATTTTGTGTGAGTTTTCGACGTTTCTAAATTTATTCCCTGTCAAACGGGGCGACACATAAAATTTTTCACGGTAAGTTTTCGCTTTTTCTCTCGAATAATAAACGTAGGTGTGTTTCCTGTCTGTTGCGGCTTGTTTTATGTGTCTGATAAATGGTTTAATTGTGATAAATTCGTTTGTGAATTGGTAAAAATCGATCATATGTGGGTGGGTTAGGAGACGTATATCTGTCTCATTTCCGTATAATCCGACTGCGTTGCGGAGTGACGTAACCCGTGCTATCTGCATCGTGCCGTAGTGCATTCGTGCTGGCCGGCTAACTATTTCTGTCTTTGTTTCACGCGAAACTGGGTAATTTTAGTTAGTTTTTTTGTGATAAATTAATATTTTTCTAAATAAAACTTGTGTAATTCGCTGCATGAGCGTGTGTAGAATGATTTTGCGCATCTTTCACTGTTTATCTTTCCTGAATCATCGCTCTGAATGACATTAAATAAATCGATAACTGTGTCAATTGACATTTGATATAATGTCGCGAACGCTTTTCGTAGCATTATCAAAGTATTTTTTCCTTCCGAAATGATGATTATATTATATCGATTAAACATTTTGGATCTGTTCATACAACTATGTAACTATAATCTGATTAGTATGAGGGAGAATTTCTTTTTGGATTCTTACTAGGATTTACTGAAAGTGGGTTTTTTGGGCTGTCATAGGCTTAGTTAGGTCTTAGTATTTCTTTAACTGGTTTTTAATTAAATTGAATCAATTACACCATAAATAAAATAAGATGGCTATTTATTTTAGAAAAAATTAAGGTAAATAGGCTACAGTAACAATTCTTGACTGCTACAACATGTCTCTTGCTTCTGTGTGCCTGTTGGCATAGGCCTCCTTCATCTGTCTCCATTGAGCTCACTCCAAACCCGATGAGGTTTTAGGGTCATTTTTTAAGTAGGCAACAACTTTTTTTTACCATCTCTAGGATTAAAATGAGTTTGTTGAGGTTGTGTTTTGTGAGGTTAAATATCTTGTCCACTTCAACTTGATTTGATCAATATATGTAAGTATACGGTTAGTGTTGTTTGAGACCATATTGAACATTTCCTATTTTATCACTGAACATTGTCATGGTTAGGTATATTGATATTAATAATACTAATTACTAGCATATATTTCTGCACATGCAAAGTAATATTCTTACTCAAACATACAATAAATACATATTTATTTATGAAATAAAATAAAAATAACAGCATGAAGCAATTTTCTTTGCTAGAGTTTACAAAAAATCTATGTCAAACCATACATATTTTTTATTAATAAGCCTTTATTGCTGATATAGGTAACATGTTACGTTTAGCATATACATATAAACTTATTTCTAAATAATCAGCGTGTCCTGTGACCTCCGCCTCCTCCAGCTTCTTCCATTTTTCCCTGTCGTATGCTGTCCTATTCCAAATCGCACCTCCTGTTTTCCTTATATTGTCTTCCCATCTCTATACGTGTCTGCCTCTTTTCCTTTTTCCGTCTCGTGGTTGCCATTCTGTCTTGATATCGTAAAATTGATCATTTCATGATGTGACCGATCATTTCATATAATGGTGATATTTCATGATATAGAACAGAACACGCTGCCTACATCATGATGTGGTCTGACCAGATCAATGAATACTCAGCGTTTTAACGATTTAAACAGCTAAACACACGAATACTTCTTGAAATGGTCAAACATTAGTGATCATATCGTAAAATATGCCAAATGCCATACGTGGATTGACATTTCATCGAATGTTGACGTTTAAACGATATGGTCAGTTTCAGTTGGCCATATCATGAAATACCACCATTTTATGAAATGATCGGTCACATCATGAATTGGTCAATTTTACGATCTGGCTACGACATAGGCACTAAAAACGTTTATTAACATTCTTATTAACAGACTAATAATAAAATAAATAATACACAGCATAATTTGATCACAGTACAGCCAAAGCCAGCATAGGTCAATCTACCACAGAATATCTTTCCTCAACAGTTTTCTAATTCGAATGACAAAGTTGTTATTTTTGTTGTGGTTAATTAATGACCTATAGCCTTAAGTCTCCTTGTACCTTATTAAGTACAAACTAATAGTAGCCATTTAGACCTGACATTATTTTTTTATGATGGAAATCATTGGGGGAGGCCTATGTTCAGCAGTGCCGTCCGGGGGCTTAAATGATGATAAAAAAAAATTATCCAGAAATAATAGCTTACTGTTTATAAAGTATAAATGGTTTACCTTGTACTTACAACGTATTATGTTGTCTTACATCGTTATTATCATCATTTGTTTTTAGGGTTCCGTAGCCAAATGGCAAAAAACGGAACCCTTATGGATTCCTCATGTCTGTCTGTCTGTCCGTCCGTATGTCACAGCCGCTTTTTTCAGAAACTATAAGAACTTACTGTTATGGATTTCATTTTGCAATAAAAATACCATAACTATGACTCTATTGTCGTGATGGGTGAACTTTTACTTATATAGGTACTTACAGGTTTGTACGGAACCCTCGGCGCGAGTCCGACTCGCACTTGGCCGGTTTTTTACATTTACAGTCGCATTATACCTTGTACCTAGTTAGTAGTTAGTTTCGTTTAAAAAAATACTGTATTTGATCTGAATATTACTGGGACTAGATCGAAACTGGATTGTGACTAGATAACTTAAAAAATTACGGGAGTCTGTATCCCGTATGTGAGGGAGTCCTCAGATCAAAAATAATTGATAAGATTTTTATTGACGCAATCGAGCGGTTTTAGACGTTCCTTATAGAAGGTGAGAAGAGCTGCAATAAAGTATTAATTATATCAACTGTAATCAATTGTGACTGGGCTGGACATTTAGCAAGATATAAAGACAAGAGGTGGACTCATCAAATAACAAAATGGCAGGGCCCGTCAGGCAAAAGGAACATAGGAAGACCAAGGAAAAGATGGGCTGAAGACATAGAAAATGTAGCAGGAAAGAATTGGATGGATGTTGCCACGGATAAGCAACCATGGAGAGAAATGGAGGAGGCTTTTACCTGCAGGGGACCGCACTACGAATGAACACAATGATCATTAATGTTATAGTTACTTGCTAATCAATAGACAGATGTGTGGAAAAGTGAAGCTATAAATTTTTTTTAAAAATTGTGACTAACTCTTAAGGCGATTGGTGCCCCTAAATAAGTAACTCAACTTGTGTTGATACAAATAGCGCACGAATCTTTATTTGAATAATACGGTTCATAACAGCGCGCAATGGAACGTGGTTGTTACGACGATTGTTGCGTCTCCAGTTTGCGAAAAATTAAAAAAATAATACTTTTCCATCTTTCGCAAACGCCAGTATCCGATTAAAATAATCCTATGCACAGTTTGTAGCTATTAAGTTGGCCTATTAATATACAATAAGCTATCAATATCGGCCAAGCAGTTGAAAAAAGATCGACTTTTTAAGTTTTTTTTTATCATGAAGTATTTAATAATTCTACCAAACAAAATTCAATTATGTATATGCTTAAAATGTTGTGTAAAATTAGGCCATTCTTAGCATATTTTTAAAACATTATTTCGTCAATTTTTGCTTAAGTAGTAAGCCTTTGGTGTAGTGGTTCGCGCTCCGGACTACAAAGCCGAGTGGTTCCGGGTTCGAATCCCGCAAGGGGCAAATGTTTTTGTGATGAGCACGTATTTGTACTTATGTCATGGATGTTTATAAATAAATGTATTTAAGTAAGTTTATCTGTTATCTAGTCGCCATAGTACAAGCTTTGGTTAGTTAAGGGCTAGCTAATTGGTGTGATTGTGAAAACAATTTATTTATCATTTATTTACTTATTTATATTTAGGTAATTACATTCAAACAAACAATTTGACGACACCACTCGCCTTAATTATTTGTCGTTGCAAAAAATTATTAATTTGCTGATAAACAAATTACTCAGAAACAAAAATAAGTCGTATTTGCTGACAAATAAACAACAGGCCATTGTATCCTTGATTAGATATGATGTACTGAATTGGCTGAGCGGAGTGGGCGGGGTGATGTAACGCATCATAGCTTCCAGGTAGGTTAGTTAATTTGCTGATTCTATGGGATACTCTCTGGGGATACTAGACTCGTGTGTCAACATCAAAAGTAGGTAGCTTAATATCTGAATTTTCTATAAAAAACGCATTGCAAAACATACATACCACTATATTCTGACGAAAGTCAAGCATGCCTGTATACGTCCATCTGCAGGGCACAGGCCTCACCTCAACTATGAGGTGGTTTGGGCCATAATTCACCACACGGGCTCAGCGCGGCGGTGGAGCGGTGTTATAAGGCCAGTGACTTAACCTTACTGTCAGATGTTATTAAGCCCTAAGGCCTCTGACTAGGCGTCACGACTAGGATTAAGCAATATTAGCCGGGACCAACTTTTAACGAGCCTTCCGAAGCACGAAGATGCTGGTGATGAATAACCCATCCACTTACAACCGCGGCGTAGGTGGCTTCAGGTTATCACTACCAAAGCTCTACCTCCACTGAGCCACAGGCACCTCTTTGTATTCAACTTACGCCGTACGTAAGTACGTATACGTAATACGTACTTGTATTCAACTACTTACTATACACCTCTATTTACATATTTGCATGTCATAACCTATGACTAGATAGGTCTTAAGCAACTTGTAACTATATTCTATCTACCAACTTTGTAACCACCTATTTAGAGCAAATAAATGATTTTTGATTTTTTTATTTTGATCTGATTTGATTTGCACCACAAAATTACTACGCAAAAGCGTAATTAACAATGTTATTGTGACATTTAGAAGAGTCATTTTAAAAATTAATTTTTCAGCTCAGCTAAATTTATCTGAATAAATTACTATTATTTGTGTCATAGTCAAAAATAAAGCTTTTCCCTACCACGGCTACATATCGGCTGGTGATGAGAAGAAACGGCGCAACAAACTCAGTCACCTTTGTCAGCCTTTTTTACCGGAAATACAGTTACAAGACATGTAGTAAGTGCGAGCTAGGCATGTTATAAGGTTCGTGCACTCTTTCAATTAAATAATCGTCTACTTTATAATATCATTTTTCATTAGGATTTTTCTGATGTGCGTTTTGAACTCATGAACAGGTAGTTCAAGAAGTCAATACTCAATACTCAATTGTTTACCTCAGAAGCATACCGGCGTAAGTTGTATAAAGTCATTATGCAACATACGCCCGAATGCTTCTGAGCTGAAGAATTATTTATTGCGTTCCATGATGTACAAGACAGTAGATAGCCAGTATGTGGTGCTTTATTGAAAAATTAATTTAAATTGATACACATACATAAATAAAGTCTGCAGTACTGCACTATAGTCACACCGTTTGACCTTTTTAACTTAGCTATGTTTAACAAACGAGTAATAAAGAGACGTAATTAGTCACGTAGAACTGACAGCCGATGTGGCAGAAAGATTATAGAATGGAGTCCGCGTACCGCAGCTCAGCTTAGGACGTCCACCCACAAGGAGAGACGACCTGGTAAAAGTTGCACGAAGCCGTTGTATGCAGGCCGCTTCCAACCGGCCAATCTGGAAGTCACTGAGGGAGGCCTATGTTCAGCAGTCAAAGTCAAAATCAAAAATTAATTATTCAGTTTAGGACTGAAAATTACTTACTTATTTTTTGGCCTCTACTAGCGCTAGCCAAGACACAGACAATCTGGCAAGTGCTGAGAAGAAACGCCGGAACAAACTCAGTCACCACTAGCTGCCACACAAAAAATATAAATCAAAATACACAGGTAGGTACATCAGTTTAGTGCAGGCTGGACTGACCATACATTCTTGTCATCAAGATAGTCTTGAATTTTATATTACCCCTTAGACATTAGTGTAGTTTTGACATGTCACTTAAATTTATTAAAAGGAAGTTCGATAACATTGTAAGGTATATTATTAAAAAAATTAATACAATTTCCCAAGAAAGTGGACGTCCTATGACTGAAGTGATGATGATGATTGGTATAGCCATGGAGCTCATACCTTATACAAAGTAGAAATGTAATTTATATTGTTCAACCACAATTGTACGGTATTTGATCAGTAATGCAATCGTGGTCGTGTATTATTGCGCGTAGTCCTTAGAGGACGCACAAATCATATTGCTCAATTTTATTATTTTTCTATTTTATTATTAAAGTTAATTTAGCTGGAAACTGAAAATACAGTCTTTCATTCCGAAAATAAATAAGCGAACCAATTATATTACATGAAATTACTAACACAAAGTTAAGTTTACGCAGTGTACCCTAAGCATTTGAGCGGGCCGTTGTTCCTCGCTCGCAGCATTTTTATTTTCCGAAATTTATTTATTTGGAAGTTTGGTGCTATTTCAAATACTAATAAACAAGATCCGTATTAAATAGGACCGTGGTCCGTCATTTGGTGACTTGTGAGGCCCAATTGCCGTAATTAAACAGTCGTTGCGATCCAGTGTCGATCCGGTCCCAGTAACATTACTGTCTTTTTAGATTTTTTACGGTGTTTTCGTGAACCCAAAAAAGTTCGTAATGCGACTTAAAATGGAAGAAACCATAATGAGATTTCATTTGTTCTGCTGTCAGTCGTATTGGGATAATTTTGATAATGGGCTAGTTTCCTAAAAAATCTAATCAGTCCGTCAGTTGGATTAACAGAAAATATTGGACATGTATTTTTATTTTCTCAATCAAACAAAAAATTATGAAAAATTAGCCTGTTAAAGTTCCGCGTGACATCACGTGCTCCCATTCCTAAACTTTGATGCGCTATATCTTCGTCATTTTTGTTTGATTGACAAAAGACAAAATATGGGTCCAATATTTTTTGATTATCTAACTGACGAGCTAAATAGAATAATATTTTTTAGACCCAGGAAACATGCCCTATTTTACATTATCGAGCACATACCATATAGAGCGAAAATACGAACTATTTTTCTCCGAAACTAGTTAGTGACTACTTAGATTTAGTATGTAATGACAAGGCCTGTCAACTCTCGCCCATACAAAAACTTCACAGATACAGATTAAAAATGGAAAAAAAATGGCGGAAAATTTTGTATCGTGATCTATGTTTTACAAACTAAGCTATGTTGTTCAGAAAGAGCGGGGCCTCCTGCCACAAGTATTGTTATTATACTTACTAGGTAGGTCCCAGCCTCAGATTGTGTTTTTGTAAAAAACCTTTGTTACTGAATAAAAACAAATTTATTTTTTTATGTTTTACATCAAAATTTCGAGAATACCGTTTGATAGTAACGTTACTGTAAGCGAATCGACACTGGATTGCGACTAATGTTAGATTACGGGAATTGGGCCTCTGTTATAGACAATAAGGGCCTTACTACAAAAAAGATAGACTAGGTTTAAACACTGCCTAAAGATTAGTCAACCAATTAAAAAGTATGGTAACATAACCGACACATATGTGATATGTCAATATTCCAAATTGTATGGCTATTCTTTAGACATGGTTTAAACCTAGCCTATCTTTTTTGTAGTAAGGCCATAAAACTTTTGACCTTTTGGTAGTCGGCATCAACGTCTACATAACCCCTCTATAAACCTCCCCTTCTTTATAATTTACATATTAATACTGTGTCCCAGTATTTCAATCTTATCTGATATTGATTTCAAGAAGTTACAGTAAGTAAAACTTTAGTTTGCAATTGCTTTCAAAATTGTATCTAAATAGGAATTATCTAACAAAAACTTATTTAACTAGTTAAGATAATTTTGTAACGAGCATAATGTTTAGGACCGACGACCTTAGGAAGATGGTGTTAGCCATCTTCCCATGTTTGGCATTGGATGGATGAAAAAAGGGGGACATCGTGCTCTTTGGGGCTCTTTAGGGGAGGCTTACGTCCAGCTGTGGACTATGATAGGCTTACATGATGATGATATTTGAGGCGTATTTGTTTTATTTGTGCTAGAAGTAAAGTAAGTTTTATTTATGTTATGTCCACGCGTGGTCAGACGACCTGGTAAGGGTCGCAGGAAGACGCTGGATGCAGGCCGCTTCCAACCGGCCGATCTGGATGTCATTGGGGGAGGCCTATGTTCAGCAGTGGACGTCCTTTGGCTGAAATTATGATGATGATGATGATGATGCTGAAGATGAAGTATATTAACGCGTTTATAGTACCAAATCACAATCATCTCTGAACTTCGGAAAGCACGTTGAAAGATGGTCCCGGCTAATATAAAGAAAGAATGAAAATTATTTATTTGGTTCATATCACAATTAAGTACTTAATTACTTACAATAAATACTAATAATAATATCGCTTGATACTAGTCATTAAGCCTAGTCAGAGGCTTTAGGCAGTTCTGTCTTTACCATAAGGGCACACGGGGCCTGTCCCCATATAAACATATTTTAGTGTGAGGCCCCAAAATACTAAAACATGTTTATAAACAAAGAAACACTGTCAACTGAAAAGAAATAAAAAAGGGTCAAAGCCTAGAAAAAAATGGGAAAATTTAAAACTATAATTTTAACGAGAATATAAGTCATGAATTCATACCAACAGTATTTAATTTCTATTTTGCAATAGGTTCCTCGAATTCTTATGTGCCCCAGGGCCCAGGATATGTTAAGACGGCCCTGGCCTTAGGGCGGCTTAATCACATTTGACAGTTATAAGATAGATAGATACTCTTTATTGCACACCATACAAGTAAAATACATATGATTTTTACAGAAAGATGTACAGTTTAGGCGGTCTTATCCTCATCAGGGACATAGGATCGCAGAAGGGCTTTCCAATTTTGACGATCCTGCGCAGCAACCTCCAGACGTATACATACAGTAATAAATAAATAAGAATAAGAATAACATAGTATTAAAATAAAATAAATACATAACAATAATTATACATACATACAATAAACACACTTAATACTACTTGATATATGCGAGGAGATGTCGAGACTAACAGTGACCAGTAATATTTTAAGATATAAAGGCAGTTTGTGTCAAGAAGAAAGAAAGTGTGCTTTAAGCCGATTTTTAAAAATAGCAATCGTTTCGGATTTTCTGATTGTTAATGGTAAAGAATTCCAGAGGCGAATGGAGAGGTTAAGTCACTGGCCTTACAAAACCCTCCACAAATCCTCACTTGCCCTGGTAAAATACTAGCCCCAACCACCTCATAGTTAAGGTTAGGCCTGTGCCCTGCAGTGGGACGTATATAGCATATTTAAATATCTGTAAATGACCTTAGCTAAATGGAACAGACCTAATAACTTAAGTAAAAAATGCGAAAAATCGCCACAGATCTCGGCCTTCGAATTTTTTCATGACCTCGCATGTTTCTTTTGGCCGCTCGACTATATTTGATTTGGCAGTCAAGTAACTTTGCTTAGTTACCCGGTTGAGACACAATTCTATATGTTAAGATGATTTTAATGAAAAAGTATTATTACACCGTTAGTGATTATTTAAATGATAAAAATGTGTGGATTTAAAAATGCTTAGCTCGCACCAAAACTTGTAATAATATTAATTTTAAAAGAGGCTGACAACAGTGACCGAGTTTCTTGCGCTGCTTCTTCTCGGCACAAGCCCACAAATTGTCCCGAAGCAGTGGTAGGGCAAAAAAAAAATTGGGACGTGTAAAAGTGCTTTTAATGGCCTATTTGCAAAAATAAATGATTTTGATTTTATAGTTATTAGAATACTTTTCTATATCTATATAGGCTATATCATATTTTTACAGTTGGTGTCGATATTTCGCTGTATCATATCATATCATATCGTGTTTTTAGTGCTCATGCTAGGCAGGCTGAGGTCATGGTGTAGTTAGTCGTTTGCTATATACCAAGGAGCATCAACAATCATGCGCAAGGTCTTCGACTGGAAACGCTGGAGGATTGCTAAGTTGGATCGTCCAAGCTGATCCCTATTGCTGAATGCCATATGTCCAGATTGGCTTGATAATACACTTGTAGATGCGTAGTTTGTTCCCAAGCGAAAGGCCAGATTTTCTGTTCATAACAACATAACGACATAACAGTATTGTCGGTCACCTAGAGACTTAAAATATCAACAAACGCTATCATAGATACCCCATATATCTAGTTCAGAGCGTGATACCAGATAACATGACATTATAGCCCTATTTGCGTCAATAAACAATATCCAATTGCTATTGATAAGACAAATAAACATACGAAATACAAAAAAATATACTTACCACCGTCTATAAAGTTATCGATTTAAGCTATTATTATAAAAAATATCGACTTCAAAAACACTAAAAAGCTAAAAATAACATTTAAGGCCGATTTTTTAAACCCTTGATAACTTTTCTCCAACGAATAAATTTGACGCTTTGACACATTTTCTATACAAAAACTGTCAAAATGTCAAACTTATTCTTCGAATAAAAGTCAGCCCTTAAACATACATACCTAACAGTTATTTTTGGAGTCGGTGCCAGCCGTTGTTGTTGTTTGCACCCGACTTCAAAAACTTGTTTTTCGTTTTTTATTAGTTGAAATTACCGAAAAATGACATTGACAACACAAACAAACATAATAGTTGACAGAGATTTGACATAATAACTGTTTATTTACGTTCTTACCGGTTTTCAAGATTAATATGTTTTTGAATTCTGTTTTTTAATATTTTTTGCATAAAACAAAAATAGTTACAACATTTCAATTTAATAGCAAAACTTAATTCGAGCAATTAATAAAAAATGCGTAAAAATGTGAGCAATAGAAATTAATTTCATACAAAAATTAATCTCGTGTTGAAATTCAAGATTAGTTCCTTCTACTGTTTGAAAAATACGTCTCCTGATCGACAAATCATCAGCTATCTTGGGATCTGTAGAGCGTCGTCTCTGTCACGTTTAGAAAGAGACTCGGCTAATGATCAGCTAGCTTCGGTTGTGTAGAGCGTCGTCTTTGTCACGTTTAGAAAGATACTCTGCTAATGGTCGGCCCGCTTTGGTTCTGTAGAGCGTCGTCTCTGTCACGTTTAGAAAGAGACTCGGCTAATGATCTGCTAGGGTTTTGTAAAGCAACGTCTCTGTCATGTTAAGAAAGAGATGTCTAGATTTCGACTGCCTCGACTTATATTGGTAGTTAGTTTATATTTCTAAATGTATGTTTAATTCGCGTACAAATAAACGCATAAATCATCTTGTGTAAGCTGTTTTTATCTTAATTAAGGACTCAGTTACAAGAAATATGCCTAATTAATAAGGAAATATCGTAATTAGATATTATCAAATGCAATTTGGTTAATTGAATGCGTTGACCCAGATCTGAACGATGCATTGGAAATTTTAGATTGATAATTATATATTTATTGGTTCTCTTTGTTTTATGTATACTTTATATGGCTCCTGACTTCATTTGTGAAGACTTTTCCAACAAAAAATATCAGTTCCTTTATCATCTTTCAATAAGACCTGATCACTGTAAACTCCGATAGAGTATAAAAATTATTATCCAATTAAAATCATCATCATTTTTATTCGACGACCGTCTGGTTTAGTGGTTCGCGCTCTGGTCTATAAATCCTGGCGGTCACAGGTTCGAATCCCGCAAGGGGCAACTGTTCGTGTGATAGCACGAGCATTTAATTTTGTACCTAGTTTAAGTATGTTTATCCGTTATCTAGTCGCCATAGTACAAGCTTTGCTTAGTTTGGGGCTAGATAATTAGCGTGATTGTTGAATGAAATTATGTTTTTTATTATATTTTTCGTTTCATTCAGATGAGTCTGGTACCGTAATAATTTCAACCTCAAAAATACGCAGGTAAAAGTTGCAGACCTGGAGACGTATTTTTGAAGCATTAGAAATTGTACACGCTAGTAAGGTGTCATGCAAATAAACAAGCTATTTTATTAAATAGTCATTTATTATGCTGAGGTGTTCATGCAATAGTTACGAGTACCTATCTGGTCTGTCATTCACAAATGGTATATAGTTTTAAAAAAATCAACCTATACCGCGAACTAACAGAGTACAGCGCCATCTGTTGTCGAAACCAAGTAAACATATATAATTACTTACATAGAAATCTTGTTCCTGGTGGTGAGCTTGAACAGAAATGAATCTCAAATTCGAACACGAAAACAATTCGTGTATGAAATTCATTTCTATTGCTCACGATTTTACGCATTTTTGAATCACTCGAAATAAGTGTTGCTATTAAGATGAAATCTTGTAACTATTTTCGTTTTACGCAGAAAATATTATGAAATGGGATGCAAAAACTCATTGATTGTAAAAGCCGGTAGGTAAGTAAAAAGTTATTAAGTCAAATTTCTGTCAAACATATGTAAGTTTACTTGTCAATATCATTCTTCCGTACTTTCTACTAGTAGAAAACAAGAAACGAGTGGACAGGACCACTCGTCGCGTTGCAGAATTCACGGAATCTATTTAAAAAAATAGTGATTTTAAGAATTCGCACGCGAATCTTGCGATTTCGTATTTGGATTGTAATTCGCATGATTCAATACGTCTCCTGCTCTTAACTATTAACGTGAAATGCCAGGTATTAATGAGGTTAATACACAGATTTTTGTAAGGTCAGCTCCTAACATTTACCTAAGTATGATTACGTCATCTTTGCCTAACCTTGCCCTATTTTGACTCGGGTATGTATGTACTTAATGTGGAAAAATCAATTTTAAGACCATGTTGTTACGGAAGCTTTTCGCTTTTCCTAAATGTTACAAAGTTACACATAATGACCCTATCTTCCGAAAGTTTAGAGCCTACAATAATGTTAGTAAGGAACTGGATATGTTTTCACTTTCTTAAGGCGACGGGTAAGGCAAGTGACCTTGAACATTAAGCGTCGACTAATGCGACTTCTATTACGAGCCTAAGATAATACAAATGCTTCTCGCAGACTAAACATCCATCCGTTGCGCTCCTGTTTAAATAGATTATCATTGCGAGCAAAATATCCGCTCATGGCAAAGTAGGCGCTAAGAGTAAAATACCTTATAATTCTTAATTGTTTGACTATTTAAAAAAAAACAACTTCACCCTAAAGGCACGAATGTTATAAATAACTAAACCAACTTTGAAGCTAAACAAAAACGTTTAAAATATAAATGTGTACAAGCTCGCGATATTTGCGGTACTTAAAATATTCTTTTGTTGTTTTTAAGAAATAATAACTCGTATTTAGATACATTAGGAAAAACTTCAACATATTATAAGTAACATGTTAAATTAAATCCCACATCCTATATCCAGTATTTTCGCCAGAAAACTTGTACAAAAACACCTCTTTTACGTGCATTCTCCTTACCCGGCGCCTTAAAAACGGGTTTTATTTAACCCGCGAACTCCACTACCTCAAGGAACGTTTCCAATTTCTGCAGTCCACCACAGGTCAGGATCAGGACAATATTCGCTCGTCTCGTAAACTCCAACTCTCTTTCTCTTCCCACTCTTCACAGTTCTACTCACAATCCTTTACTGTTCAGTCTGTCCGCCTAAGGAATTCTTTACCCTTATCCGTTAGGCAGTCTGAGTCCCTTCCTATTTTCAAGGCTAGGGTCAAAGCTTATGGATTCGTTATGTCTGTCTGTCTGTCTGTCCGTCCGTATGTCACAGCCACTTTTTTCCGAATCTATAAGAACTATACTGTTGAAACTTAGTAAGTAGATATATTCTGTTAATCGCATTAAGATTTTCACACAAAAATAGAAAAAACCAAAAAAAATTTGGTGGTTCCCCATACTTAGACCTGAAACTCAAAATTTTTTTTTTCATCAAACCCATACGTGTGGGTATTCTATGGATAGGTCTTCAAAAATAATATTGAGGTTTCTAAAATCATTTTTTTCTAAACTGAATAGTTTGCGCGAGAGACACTTCCAAAGTGGTAAAATGTGTGTCCCCCCCTGTACTTCTAAAATATACGATGTACATTACCATGCAAACTTCCACCGAAAATTGGTTTGAACGAGATCTAGTAAGTAGTTCTTTTTTTAATACGTCATAAATCGTAAACCGCAATTTACACTATTAATACATCGATCAAAGTTACAACGAACTACAAGAACTTATATATTGTGTTACTTGCTGCTGCGGAACCCTTCGTAGGCGAGTCCGGCTCGCACTTGGCTGCTTTTTTTTCTATCGCGTTAATGCTGTTGTGGCTACATGTTCCGGTTCGCGTATATACAGTGTGTAAAGAAAAGGTGAAATAAAACTTTAAGGGGTTATTCTACGGCTAAATTACATCAACTTTTTCTATGGGACCAACATCGAAATCTCAAAAAAAAATTGACGTTTCCATACAAACTGATGCCAGCTGGTCGCGTTTTAGTATGGGAAAGTGTTTTTTTTTTGCGATTTCGATGTTGGTCCCATAGAAAAAGTTGATGTAATTTAGCCGTAGAATAGAAACTATATACATAGTTGTATTTTATTTATGTATGTTTATGTCCGTATATTATATATTTATTTATTATTATTGTTTTTCTATTTTGATGTATTATATCTATTAATTTATTTTTATTTCTGATTCTTTGTCTCACGCACTCTTTTGCTCTCGCACTACGTTACCCCACTGTATTACAACTTAATTTCCTCTACCCTAAGGTTGTCTGAAAGATATTGCTTTTGGCGATAAGGCCGCCTGATTGTACATAACTGTGTCTTGTTTGTATTTAATGTTTTTGTGAAATAAAATGTCTATCTAAATCTATCTACGAAAATGTAAATATAAGTTATTTTTAAAAAATATGGTACTTGGCCCTGCCCCAACTTCAATATTAAGATTATTTGAAGTATGTATTTCATAAGTGTAAAATGTTTTTAATTTTTCTTTTCATTGTTACAGGGAGCAAGAGCCAACTTGCGAAAGGGATTCGCCCTTCAAGCATCAGGCTCCTCATCAGTCGAACAGATCAGGTATGACATAGTAATTTCAGTTTGCCTTTTCCCTCTCTACATGAAGGAAGAAAAGAGACTAAAAAGACGGTCGAATATCGCCTATTCGCTATGTGCAAAGTGGGTGGTGGGGACCGTCAAATCGATCGCAGCGCGGAATGTGGCAGAAATGTTAAATAACTCTGGACTGTCATGTGTGACATTGCTATGTTCATAAAAACGTAACACAAAAAAGGTTAAAATTCGCAATATAGGTCACATAAGGTGTTGTGTTATAAAGTGTAGAAACAATGGGAAAAACAGTTTATTCGTTTCTAACATCACGATGGAAATTGGAGCAAAGAAATAAAAAACAATCCCAAAAACATTCTCAATTTTGCAAAATAATTCAAATTGCCGTGTGGGCATGGTAAAGAATACACTTCCCCACCGCCAACAGTAGGCGTGTCGTAAGAGGCGACTAACTTCTGTGCCACGAGACCGGCAGCAGCATCTGTGAGCGAAATATTATAAAAAAACTGCGCTCGCCAACCTGCCTGCCAAGCGTGGCGAGTATTGGCAATCCCCCCCCATTTACGGGGAGGCCTATGAGCAGTGGACGTCCTACGCCTGAAATGATGATGATGATTTATATAATGGAGTTCAATTGATGTTTCTACCTTCCAGAATCGTCGTCATCATCAGCCGACACCGCCTCGCAAGGGTCTGGTGGTTCCGACGCCGCTCCCGCCCCCACTCCGCGCCCGAAACGCCATGAACCTCAGGTGAGTGAAATGCCGCTATTAAGGCAAATTACCTTCTGCATACATTTTTCTCTCTACCCCGTTGCGGCACGCCAGAAAAACAGAAGTTCATAAATCATGAATAATAGAAAACCCTAATCCTAACTGGCTTATTACTTAGTCTATATTTATACAGGGCGACATAAAGAAAAAAAAATACTGCTGCTAAATGGCATGGTAAAGCTTTTCTCCCGATTTAGATGTTAGTGCCATAGTCAAAGTAGATCATTTGAATGGTTAGAACAGCAGGTCTACTACGAAAAACGAAATCCGTCAATACGATAATCGTTGTTCGGATTGCTTACCACGAAACGCTTCGGATTTTTTGAAATTATACGATAAATAACATTTTATTCATTCATTCACGAAGTCGTTCCGAAAATATGTCGCATCCGATTAAAACATCGACATCCAAAAGTGTTACTTAGTTAGTAAGCCTATCGTTTGCGTATCGTTTGTCTTTCGTTTCGTCCGAAACATCGTATATCGTTTTTCGTAGTAGGCTTCCTGTATTTAATCAGTTAGTCTGATTACACACCCTGTATTATTCTTGGAATAATGGGGTTAAAGTTAGTATAGAGACTGATATAACAGAATTGTAGCCGTTATTATAATATAAGGTCACTCCCGACTTGGAATTTTCACTTCATTTAACATAGAAACTCAGTGAGCTGTAAAATGTTTAGTATCTGTAACATTATAATAAGCGTAGGACTCGCTGTTTGCCATAATATTAAAGTAGTTAAGTATGCCTATATGTATACGAGTACGGCCCACTGCAGGGCCCAGGCCCCACCTCAACTATGAGGTGGTTTGGGCCATACTTCACCAGGCGGGCCCAGTGCGTTGCGGTGGAGGAGTGTTGTCAAATTCTAAGTCAAAGTCAAAAATCATTTATTCAGTCTAGGACAGAAAACTGCCACTTATGAACGTCAATAATAACATTATTGGTCCATATGGGGCAGAACATGTCTCTTCTCTTATTGTTTGGGCCCTACTAACGCTTCGAGACAATACACAGACAATCTGGGAAGTGCTGAGAAGAAACGCCGGAACTGTAAGGCTGGTTACTAAACCTTACTGTCAGATGTTATTAAACCGCCATAAAGCCTTTATTTTTGACTCTGGAAAAATGCTTTTCGCATACCAAAAGTTATTGGCTGTAAGTTTAGTTCATTAGTTCATCTAAATTGTAATTAGAGCTGTGGATTTTGTAATAAAATAAAATTAAAATTAATACCGGGCCGCCTCTGGGGAGCAGAGTTATGTAGGGCCCCCTCGTCGGGAGACAGTGGGAAGCCCTGTCCCACGGCGAGGCTACCCACTATAAAACCAGCGGTGTACCACGCTAACGTATACCGGTGATACATGGGCACCTGTGTTCTGGAGAGCTATCCATGCATCGCCCACGTACGGCTAATACGCCGGGCCTCAGGCATAAGGTTTGGGTGATCCTGTACATGAAGGATCACCCCCCACTCGCAGGCTGTGCACTGTAAGCAGGGGGCCCTCGGCCCGCGCTCACTAGCCCACTAGAGGGGAAAAGTTGAGTTTGGCGAAACGCCTTCCCCTTCTCCCCCCCCCCCCCCCCCTTTTTGACTTCAGATCGGGTCAGCAAGAGGTTATCCTGCCCAGCCCGATCCGCGGCCACCCTTTGCGACGAAACGGCGCCGCCACAAAAGGCCGCCTACGTCTCGCGCCCTCTTGCCGCTCAGTATAGCTTGAACTATACTGGGAAGCGAGAGACTACTTCTTCCAACTTTCTCCTTCCACCAACCGCACCAACCGCAGGGTCAGGACCCCGGGGCCACGTCTAGGCTGCACGAGCAGGGAGTCCTCACCCCTCACACGTCACGTGCCGCCCTCGTGAAGACTTTATCCACAGGCTTGGCCTTGCACATCCGGGATGCACCAGAAAAGAACCGGGTGTAACTAATAACATCCTGCCGCACTAGGAGGTGGCTCTGCATCATCCCAGCTGCCTTAAAGCTTCCTACTAGGCTTTACGACTCAAGCTAATATTAGTTAGACAAACTCTTAACGTGCCTTTCTAAGCACGGAGATGCTTGTGATAAATCTCAGTTACCTTCCAGCCCCCCCTTGGCAAAGCCCTTGCCCACAACCCTTAGGGTATGCTATACAATAATAATATTATTATTTGCAGAGGGAAGATCGGCGCGAGGAAATCGCCAACGCGCCGCGCGTCCAGACCAATCCTCTGCTGAGGTAAGTATCCAAGCTTACAGAATTTTATTTCTGCAAACAGAACCGTATGAGGTTTTCGGAAAACCGACAGAATCGGAATTATTTATTTGCTATTTAAAAAGTATACGACGTGTAATGTTAAATGCACAAAACCTGTTAGGGGCTGATTATGGTGCTCAAATATAACACCTTTTTGTATGGGACCAACAGTGAAATCAGGGGCGTGCATTGGTTTCAGATAGGGGTAGGCTGGGTACATACACATTTCAAGCCAGTGAACAACGAAAGCCTAAACCGTAATTCATATTGAGCGTTTAAATAAATGCTAGATACATTTATTTCTGGTATCACTGAAATTAAATTTAATCCTGTATTTTGTTCACTTATATCTACGTCACAGTAAGGACCGCGTCTTAATGCTTTTTAAATATAAATTGTACTCGTCCACATCTCGCGGTTTAGGAAATGTAAATACTAAATAAAAAACGCAATAAAATTGACATGTTCACGTAACAAGCGCCATCTTGGTAATTAGATTGGAATAAGTTAATAAATTGGTGGATTTTGCTAAAGCAGGGTAATGATTAGTTATGTGAAAAACTCAATAGATGGAGCTTTAAAAAATAAAATGATAAAAACTTTAATTTTACCTTTAGGATTTTCAACTAAATTATAAAGAGGTACTTCGAAATTCACATGGTATTGCATTGTTTAATAAATGATAATTTCTTACCCAGATGTCGATTTCTTTTTGCAAAATGGTGAATGGGGTCGTTGATTTATTTTACCACAACAAATATCAAAACAATTAATGGAATTAAAACAAGTCATTAATCTGATATCCGTAATGGCTATGTACGAAAAATCTGTTGATAATGTCTTGTTTTTGCAACAAACACAAATCCACATTTGATGGTCTTCGGATTGGCGCGTAATTTATATAACCTAGAATTCGCATTAATACTTCACTTTGCAGTTTTTCCATTGAATAACACACAACCACACAACACTTAACCCCGAAAACAAAGATAGCACTCAAAAAAGGTGTAAAGATCAGTAATACTAAAATCTGATTTATCAAAACTCGCGAGATGACAGCCGCCGGCGGCAAACTATGAAACTAATGGAAAATATTGCTGACGCAAACTTTGTATCAAAACAATGTCCTGCATTACCTTTCAAGGAACTGTAACCCTTTTTTATTATTTTCAAACGTTTCTATAAATATAATTACGATTTTATCATTTTAAATATTCATTTCAATATCTTGCACTGTCAAGTTTTAATAAAATACGACATATTTAAAGTGCAAATGATCGAAGTAGGCGAGCCTATATCCGGTTTATGCTGCTAATAAGGAATGTTCCTTCCGTCCGATTGTCATGTATGAAAAGGGTGTAATCTTTAATTTAGGCGACTTTCATTTTTTTTTTAATTCAGTTTGTTCACATATAAGCAGCGAGTATCTAAGTGTGAGTGAAAATTGAGTAAGTTTGCGTGATACAGTAGGCGATCTCGCGGCAGCCTACATTGGTTAAATTGCACAGGAACGATCTAAGTTGCGCGCTTTAGTAAGGAATAAGTATAAGTAGACGACAAAATGGTTACAGAATATTTATTGTTTATTGTTGAATACGTAAATAATAATTATGTTTAGCTGTTCTGTCGGTTTTTATGAAGGTAGGCTCTGCATAACAGCCTATATGGGATGCACGCCCCTGAGTGAAATCATATAAAAAACATCTCACTAAATGTTCAATCAGCTGTTACGTTTTGTATGGGGAAACGATTTTTTTTTTGCGATTTCGATGTTGGTCCCATACAAGAAGTTGTCGTATTTGGGCACCAGAATCAGGGCCAAAGAGGTTTTGCGCATTGAACGTTTACGTTTTAAAAAGATTACAATTTTGTATTTGTCTCATTTATCGAGCTATGGACAATAAATACCATGCAAATATGTTATAGGTAGGTATGAGTCATATATTACTAAGCATTGAATAGAAATTATACAATATCAAAGGTTAAAATACCAAAAATAATAATAGGCTACGTTGACGCATATCAAAATTAATTAAACAAAGAATTATTTGAAATAGTATTCGACTTTAGGAACCTAAATATATCGATTTTAATACTTAAAGGTAGAAGATGGCTGTAAAAATCAAATTAAAAAATATATTTTTTAATCTATAATTTGAAACTCCGAAAACGCTATCCGCCATGATCGCGATGTGAGTGACGTCACTCTTATGGTAAACGATCAAATGTCATTCGAGTCTTTGATGTATTTTTGCATTCTCGAACGATACAGTAATTATTATTACTAGACTTTTTGTGTAAACTATTAGAAATCATGTTTGATTAATTCAGAGAGGTTGTATTTGTAAAGACGTCTAAGTTGTTTGTTTGTTTACTAGAGAGACTACGTCATGGCACAGATAACCTATTTAACCTATGGACCATACATTTTATTAAAAAATATAAAACCGACTTCAAAACACTAAAATGCTAAAAATAATCCTAACACTTAAGTACCTAATCAGTTACTTTTGGAGTCGGTGCAAACAAAAACATTGAATCTCTCATCGGCTGGCACCGACTCCAAAAGTAACTGATTAGGTACTTAAGTGTTGGGATTATTTTTAGCATTTTAGTGTTTTGAAGTCGGTTTTATTTTTTTAAATAAAATTTACTTATTTTATAAATTTTTTGTGATAAATCCTAATCTAACTGCTGAACACCGATTTCATCCCCTATTTTCCTACTCTTAGGGGTGATTTTTATTTTTGAAATTTTTTTCATAGCATCTTTGAAGTATAAGCTATTCAATAAAACAAAAATCATCAAAATCGGCTCATATTTGTCGAAGATAGGTAACAAGAACCACAACCAAAATATTATCTGGGTATATATTTGTTGATTTTCTCAAAAAGTTCTAAATCAATTTCGATAAAATTTATATGGGACCACCTCTGAAGTATACCTACCAAACAAAAAAAAAAATCATTAAAATCGATTCATAATTGGCGGAGTAATTGCGTAACATACATACAAAAAAAAAACATACAGTCGAATTGAGAACCTCCTCCTATTTTGAAGTCAGTTGAAAATGGCTGACAGCGTTTTCGTCTGTTTATGAAAATATTATTTTAAAATGAAAGTTTTGTAGTTTTCTAATTGGTCTAATAGGGAACACTTATTAACAATTTAAGACCTATTTAAAATAAGTGTCAACTAGTCTATTGCAAACAACAAACTAGTGCTTATAATTTATGTATTCCTGGACTGAGCAGATACACATTCGATTACCCATTTGCGCAGTGCTACCTTGAAACCAGTAAGTAATTTTGGGAACTGGTCACTTATAGAATTGGACATTTTATGAATTGGTCATTTAGGGAATCGGACATTTTGGGAAATGCCCCACCCGATTAACGATTTGTTAAAATTCTCCGGTATGATTTTTTCGAGACTTGGCAACCGAGTGTGTAGTCGTAGTCTCCGTCTGGCCCGCATGGTTGACTGGCTTTAAGTCAGCCATTTGATGTTTTTGTCGGTCTGTGCAATTTAGTATAATTAAACGTCCGTCCCAGGTCCCGGACTCTCCCGAACTTCGGGGGGCGGGCGGGGCGCGACCGCTCGGCGTCCCGCTGCGACACGTCGCGCCGCGCGCAGCCCATCACCATGGCGTCCGAGGATCTGCTTCAGCCGGGACACGTCGTCAAGGAGCGGTGGAAGGTCAGCCAACAGCATCAGATATTAGCTGCTAAATAGACGATTTTCATCAGGTCAGCCTATTGCAGTCCGCCGCGTGACGTAAGCCGCCAAAGAGCGCCAAAGAATACGATCTCCCGTTTTTTTCATCCAGCCCCAGCCAGCCATCTTTCTAAGGGCGTCGGTCCATCGGGCTGAGGGGCGTCCTACACTACGTTTACCAAGGCGCGGTTTCCATTTAGAGTCCGTTTACTTCACCTTTTATCAGTTCTGCGACAGATGTTGTTACATGCATATTACATTATTTGTAAATTAAATGTAACATTGATATCTGTTTGTTTCCTTAATAAAGATAAATAAATAAATGCTAGTTTCTGGTGGACTGCGCAGACATTGTATAATATCTGTAACAACTTGTAGACCACTTTTCATGCAAATAACTGATTTGATTTTTGATTTCGCCTCCAGGTGGTAAAGAAGATAGGCGGCGGCGGATTCGGCGAGATCTACGAGGGTCTGGACCTCGTGACCCAGGAGCAGGTGGCCCTGAAGGTGGAGTCAGCGCGCCAGCCGAAGCAAGTGCTGAAGATGGAGGTGGCTGTGCTGAAGAAGCTTCAAGGTGAGAACTGAAAATTTGGATTAAAAGGCGCCACGCAAACGTAGACAGTTTTGTTGCCGACACGGCACACCATCATAGATACATTCAACTGTAGTTGTTGTGTCCTCTAGCGGTGATCGGACACAGTCGTCAGTTGCTTCTACTGGTCACTGGTAACAGTAGTTGCTGTGTCCGGTGGCGGCAATCGGACACAGTCACCGGTCCCTACTTCTGGCCACAATTCGTTCGGCTCGCCCCGCCCGTGCCCCTGCGTCATCCACGCTAATGCGCCCCCCGTTCAGTGTGCGTAGCTTCTGTCGCACACAGGAGACGGACACCGAATGCAACTCCTCAGTTTGCGCAACTCAGTACAATTGCAAAGACATTTGTTAATGTTGCTTGTGTGTTCAACTGACGACTTTTAGTTTCCAGTTACCGACACCGAACTCTTTTTGATCGTCATGAGTATGTTAAGTGGATGCAACCGGACACAAGAAATGTTTACGTATGCGCAGGAAATGGATGATTTCATACTGGTTCTATAGAAATCAAATATTCATCGGTACCTTGTATCTGACACAAGACGCAAAAGTGTCCACGTTTGCGCCCTCGCTTAAGGCTACATTTCGCTGCAGAAAATAATACTTGTCCTATTCTAAATGTGTTTTTTCTTCTGTACAGTTTGTTTTGTGCGGTGTGCAATAAAGAGTATCTATCTGTTTAGCTAGGTCAAAGAAAAAAGCGGTGGCTCAGTATACAGACGAAATTCTGGGCATTTATTCATTCCTCATCATTCGTGACAGTCTATTGCAGTCCACCTGCTGGAAGCATGGAGCACATACCTATAGTGTAGAAATGTCAAATGATTTGTTCGACAAAATGGTCCGCCATTTTCAACCGACTTCAAAAAAGGAGGAGGTTCTCAATTCGTCAGTATCTTTTTTTTTTTTTTTTTTTTTTTTTTTATGTATGTTCAGCGATCATTCGTTACTGCGTTGACCGATTTCGATAATTATTTTTTTGTTTGAAAGGTAATACTTTCAGAATGGTCCCATATAAATTTGGTTAAATTCTGATGATGGGATCTATAAGAAAATCATCAAACATTGCATAAACTCCGTACCACGCCAACTGATTTTAGTATCTATCTTACCTATATCTCTGCCAAATGTGGACCGATTTTGATGATTCTTTTTTTAATAAATAGATTATACTTCAAAGATACTATAATAAAAATTTTTGGAAAAAATTTCACCCCTAAGGGTGGAAAAACAGGAAATGAAATCGGTGTTCAGCAGTTAAATTATGTTTGCACTCGTAAGATTTGTTTTGATTAGGATGTATCACTAAAATGGATGAAATAAGTTAATTTTATAAAAAAAATAAAAACCGACTTCAAAAAACTAAAACGCTAAAAATAATCTTAACACTTAAGTACCTAATCAGTTACTTTTGGAGTCGGTGCCAGTCAATGAGAGACCAATGTTTTCGTTTGCACCGACTCCAAAAGTAACTGATTAGGTACTTAAGTGTTAAGATTATTTTTAGCGTTTTAGTTTTTTGAAGTCGGTTTTTAATCTATATCTGTACTGTTTTTGTATGGAGGAGAGTTGATTGTTAAAAAATTGTATACGGCACTCTGGCGGTAAAACATCGCAGTATACTTATTATTTATAAAAAGGTTGCTTAAATAAAACTGGATCAAATTTCTTAATAAACATTCTCGATTTTGAAAAAAAGAATCGAATGGATTTCATTGGGGCACATCACTTTAAGTGTCAATCGTGAAGTCACGTGATGTGTCATAAGTCCCTTCTATTTTGAAAGAACTATAGTTTCGGAGAAAGATGGTTCGTATTACTGCTCTATAGGGTATGTGTTCGTTGGCTGGACGTAGGGCGCCAAAGAGCACGATTTCTCGCTTTTTTATCTAGCCGCTACCAGCCATTTTCCTAAGGTCGTCGGTTCATCGAGCTCGGGGGCATTTATACATATCCTAAAATATAACTCTGTCCTACCACTACTTCAGAGACTACATATTATTTTCTGATAATGAAAAGTAACGCCCTAAGAAACTCAAATCATCTTTATCAAGTGTCATATTTTCATTTTAAACAAAATAAATATTCAACTGCTTCTGTTAAGATTCATCCATCTTTGTCAGCCTTTCATCAATTTCCTAGCGCTTTTGTCCAATTACAATCAGAAATGAGGAGATCCGTAAACGAACAAAAGTCGCTGACATAGCCCAACAGATTAGCAAGCTGAAGTGGCAGTGGGCGGGGCACATAGCACGTAGAACTGACGGCCGATGGGGCGGAAAGGTTCGGGAATGGAGGCCACGTAGGACGGCCACCCACAAGGTGACAGGCGACCTGGTAAAGGTTGCGGGATGCCGCTGGATGCAGGCCGCTTCCAACCGGCCAATCTGGAAGTCATTAGGGGAGGCTTACGATAAGACCCATCATATGGTTGAAGTGTAGGAAAGGGGGCGCAGGGTTAGATTAGGTTAGAAGTTCTAACTTAGGATATCTGGGTTAGGTTAGGTTAGAACAGTGACCCCATAAAGCGCAAATAGATTTATCTCGCCGAAGATCTCGTAACCCTGGGCAAGCGCGTCAAGGTCGCATTACGAGAGACGGAACCATAGGATGTCCAATTCTGCACAATCTGTCCCAAATAGATCTATCTCGCTGAAGATCTAGTAGCAAACCCGGGTTTATCGTCTCACTGTAACGCCGAGCATGTACGTCTGTCGTAGGCAAGGAGCACGTGTGCCGCTTCATCGGGTGCGGGCGCAACGCGCGCTTCAACTACGTGGTGATGCAGCTGCAGGGCCGCAACCTCGCCGAGCTGCGCCGCGCGCAGCCCCGCGGCGCCTTCTCGCTCTCCACCACGCTCAGGTTACACGACATCGACGTACTCACTATCCGAATCGGAATCGTTATCATGATCACACTTACAATGGTAATCATAATCGTAATCACAATCGTAATTATAATCGCAATCAAAATCTTCTTATACAACTACAACCACAATCATAATCATAATCGTGAACTTAATCGTACTTTCAATTATAATCGTAGTCATGTTCACAATCATAATTACAACTATAATCGCAATAGAAATCTACTTATATCAAAATTGCATTGTAAATTTGATCGTAATTACAATTATAATCGTAATCATATTCACAATTATAATTGCAATCGAAACCTACTTTATCACAATTGCAACTACAATCATAATCACAATCGTAATCATAATCGTAATCACAATCATGATCATAACAACAACAATAGATAGAGCGTGTATGCCTAAATTTAGATGTTTTGTTATGTCCACCACCACTTCGGGACTACAAACTGACTGTTTTTTAGATAATTACCCCAAGTCATAGTCATAACTACTGCCTGGCTTTGTGGTTCGCGCTCCAGACTGCAGTACTAGGCGGATGCGGGTTCGAGTCCCACTAATAGCAAATGTTTTTGTAATTATAAAATGTATATGTTTTGTTACAGACTGGGTCTACAGATACTCAAAGCGATAGATTCGATCCACTCAGTTGGTTTCCTCCATAGAGATATCAAACCTGTAAGTGTAATTCTTTCATTACAATTTAATAAAATTGTTTATTAAATTAAACAAATATTGGACAACATCATAAACATTGCTCTGATCCTGTGGTAAGTAGCCAAAGCACTTGTGTTACAGAAATCAGAAACAACGACGGTACCACAACACCCAGACCTGAGACAATATAGAAAAGTAATTTTTTTACATTGACCCGACCGGGAATCGAATCTGGAACCTCGGAGATAGCGACACCGAGTCCGGTGTGCTCGCCTCTCGGCTACGGAGGTCGTCGATATATCTTCGTCACATATCTTTGACTCGCATTGAACTACAGAGTGTACAGAGTGAAAAGGTGAAATAAAACTTTAAGGGGTTTTTCTACGGCTAAATTACATCAACTTTCTATGGGACCAACATCGAATTCGCAAAAAAAAAACACTTTCCCATACTAAAACGCGACCAGCTGGCATCAGTTTGTATGGAAACGTCAATTTTTTTTTTGAGATTTCGATGTTGGTCCCATAGAAAAAGCTGATGTAATTTAGCCGTAGAATAACCCCTTAAAGTTTTATTTCACCTTTTCGTTACACATATCACTCTTTTCACTCGAGTGAATAGAAATAGAAACAGAAATAGGAAGCATTTATTTGACACACACACACTAATAAAAAATTAGAACGGGGACATAGTAATGTTGACGACCTCCGTAGCCGAGAGGCGAGCATACCGGACTCGGTGTCGCTATCTCTGAGGTTCCGGGTTCGAATCCCGGTCGGGTCAATGTAGAAAAATAACTTTTCTATATTGTCTCGGGTCTGGGTGTTGTGGTACCGTCGTTGTTTCTGATTTCTGTAACACAAGTGCTTTGGCTATTTACCACAGGATCAGAGCAATGTATGTGATGTTGTCCAAAAAAAAAAAAAAGTAAAAACCAATGTTGGCGAATTTCTTCAAGTGTTTATAACTGTTAAGAAGGCAGCATTGTTTTTACTCACTTGTTATGTTTTTAACGTGATCTCTCAGCATAAATGCAACTCGTTTCCCAGAGCAACTTCAGCATAGGCCGGCACCCGGCCAACTGCCGCAAGGTGTACATGCTGGACTTCGGGCTGGCGCGCCAGTACACCACCAGCAACGGGCAGGTGCGGCCGCCCCGCGCCGCCGCCGGGTTCCGAGGTCAGGGCAATACTCTTATTATTATTTGTTCCGTTTGATTTTCTACATTCTTTTCAGTGAAAAAACCTACGCGGACCTCAGTCAAGCGCTGGTAATCCTGTGGGTGTTAAGTTAGATGACATTAGAGGGCGTTCAAGTATTACGTAACGCAATTTTTAATGATTTTTGACTCTCCCTCCCCTCTATGTTACACGCGGTAACGTTTTTCTGTACCCCCACCCTCCTCGTCGTTACGTTACGTAACACCGAGTGACCATTTTTTACATATAAGTCAAAATTATGTTGCGCCCAATAGTTCCCACTAAAAATGATGTAAGTACAATACAATCCAGGGATTCCCCGTTAACATAAACGAAAAGGGTTGCCAACTTGAGGATTTGAATTCCCTAGTTTTTATTTTAAATTAAAAAAATTGTGTTACGTAATGTGTTGTTTGAACCCCCCTCCCGCCCTTGTAACGCATCGTAACGTTTGACTAGACCCTCCCTTTCCCTAAATTGCGTTACGTAATACTTGAACGCCAAGAACATCCTGGTTATTCTACAAGTTTTAGGCTTTGTAGAGTATTAAGCGGCACGTTGAAAACTTCAATGCTCCTATTATTAATATGTATGCATATCTCATAGCACGTAGAACTGACATCCGATCGGGCAAAAAGGTTCTGGAATGGAGGCCGCGTACCGGCAAGCGCAGCGTAGGACGTCCACCCACAAGGTGGACAGACGACTTGGTAAAGGTTGCAGGAAGCCGCTGGATGCGGGCCGCTTCCAACCGGCCAATCTGGAAGTCACTGGGGGAGGCCTGTGTTCAGCAGTGGACGTGCTATGGCTGAAATGATGATGATGCTCTTTAGGAGTTCACGAGCTAAAGAGACCCGATCCTTTAAGGCTTGCGTGGGGATACTGATCCAACACGGAGAGGCCGTTTTAAGCGAAAATAATCAAACAAGTGTTACACTGCTGGATCCAATCTCTGTAATCAAAAATTTTACCCAGCAGCACGTGTACAGGAACTAATGCAGCTAATGACAAACTGATTGGATTTATTGAAAGAAGATGGAAGAACTGGGTTCTGGGCTATTGATGGAGACTACCAGTCAACGCTCTCAGGAAATTATAAAATAGGATTTTATATACATGTTTTGTCTCCAGGTACCGTTCGCTACGCGTCTATAAACGCCCACAAGAACAAGGAGATGGGTCGCCACGACGATCTATGGTCGCTGTTCTACATGCTGGTAGAATTCGTCAACGGACAGCTGCCTTGGAGAAAAATCAAGGATAAAGAACAGGTGAGTGACCATTGGAGTCCATTGGCACATACCAGACTTAGGCTCGGACTACATGGATCCGGAATTTTTCAAAACTCCATACAAAATGGCTCCGGACAAGCCCGGATTCAATCTGTTTTGTATGGAGTTCTGAAAAATTCCGGATGCATGAAGTCCGAGCCTTAAGAATAGGCATGACGACCAACGTTTTATTCTTTTTCTATCAGGTAGATTATCCAAAAAGTATTGGACATGTATTTTTTCTTGTTTCACTTAATCAATATATTACATAGATATGTTTATATGAAAAGCCGCATGACGTCACGCCTTTTTGGTTGATTGACAAAATAAAAAAAATATCTCCTGTCTCCATTATTTTTTGAAAATCTAACTGACGGACTAAATAGAATTTCATTTTCTTTATCCAATCGTCATCCCTATTAGTAGCTAGGCGATGACAGAGTCAAATAAGTCCCAGAATCCGTTTCTGGACAATGACAGAGTCAATAGAAGTCCCGGAATTAATTTCTGGCAGTCCCAGAATCAATTTAGGGCCCAGAATTGGTTTCTGAGCGACCCTACCTATGCATGCATGCCTATGTCTATTAGGTTTCTGAATTCGTTTTTGGACAATTTCTAAGTCAAGAAGACCTGAAATGGGTACCAAACACAAAGATCTAAGAACTTACAGGAACTGACTGCTTTCTCTTCCAGGTCGGCCTCATGAAAGAGAAATATGATCATCGGCTTCTCCTCAAGCATCTGCCATCAGAGCTTCGTCAGTTCTTAGAACACGTCCAGCAGTTGGAGTACGCTGATACACCGGACTACGCCATGCTGACTGCTCTGCTGGAGAGGTGTTGCAAGCGGCGGGGCGTGAGGGACACAGACCCTTACGACTGGGAGAAAGATGTGAGTGGCTTTGGAACCATATGTTGTACTAGTAATGTGTGGTCGATGGATGGATGGGTGACCGTGATTATGATCTTTCCGACCGTTTTCGGCCATGGCGACCACTTCGACTCCTAATCGGACAGGCGAAGATGGCTTATGTAGCCGATCTTCGCAGCGGAGTCCCGTGCACAATGAGGGCACGTTAGTACGCCGTTTACATATTTATAGTTGATGGCGGCAGGAGGACGGGCCTTTAGCTCATCGCGCTCAGCGTCGAGGTCAGCTTGACGCTGCTCCTCGAACTCGCGGACTTGTCTCTCTACAATCCCACGCCATTCTGGGCGCTGTGCTGTCAAAGCTTCCCATTGAGAGGACTGGGTGACCGTAGTGAAGCTGTTAAGTTTGTTCACTAAATGGATGGGTGACCGTTGTAAAGCAGCCTTAAAATGGATGAGTGACAATCGTTAAGCAGCATCAAGTTTGGCTATTTAATAGATAGTTGACCGTAGTTAGGCAGCCTCATGTGTGGACACTAAACAGATGGGTGACCGTTGTTAAATCGTTGGGTTTGGTTACTAAATGGATGGGTTGTATATCAGCCTTAAAAATTGGTCACTAAATGGATGGGTCACCGTCGTTAAGCAGCTTCAAATTTTGGTTATTTAATGGATGGGTGACCGTAGTTAAGCAGCCTCAGGTGTGGTCACCAAACAGATGGGTGACCGTTAAATCGTTGAGTTTGTTCACTAAATGGATGGGTTGTAAATTAGCTTTAAAAATTGGTCACGAAATGGATGGGTGACAGTCGTTAAGCAGCTTCAAGTTTTGGTTATTTAATGGATGGGTGACCGTTGTTAAGCAACCTAAAGTGTGGTCACCAAATAATCCCAGAATAACTTTCTTTGGTAAATTTGGTAATATTGAAATAAACATGTTTTCAGGCATACTCATAGTAAATTACGGCTATAAAAAATGGTGAGAAAATGTATGTGAATGTCCGGTTTTGAATGCTTAGATTTTAGACTGTGGTGATAATTTTGTACACATTTTAGTGGGAATTAGTTACCATTTTGTATGTTTGACGAATATTTTCATTTTTGTTTGAAAAACGTTAGAAATCATAATATGTTTCTAATACAACATATGTAAGTATAAATATTCTCCGACTTGCGCAAACTCAACACAATTTCATTAAAAAAATACTATTCTTTTGGCGTCTCGACTTAGGCGTTAATTATCAAAAAATCTCGTCTTAGTAGGGGTTCCCATGTCATGTAAAAAGCCATTGAGCACATGCCTTATAGAACACCATTACGAAACATCTTTCTTCGAAACTGGTTAATGATTTTATTCACTATTAATTTTATTTACTTCACACAAACATTTTGCCCCTTGCGGGATTTGAACCCGCAACCGCTGGCTTGGTAGTCCGGAGCGCGAACCACTACACCAGTGTCATCGTAGTATGTGATGTTGTCTAATCATCATCATCATCATTTCTGCCATAGCACGTCCACTGCTGAACACAGGCCTCCCCCAGTGTCTTCCAGATTGGCCGGTTGGAAGCGGCCCGCATCCAGCGGCTTCCTGCAACCTATTCCGATGGGGCTAAAAGGTTCTGTAATGGAGGCCACGTACCGGCAAGCGCAGCGTAGGACGTCCAACTACAAGGTGGACAGACTACCTAGTTACAAATCTAACAAACCAAAAATCATTAAAATCGGTCCAGCCGTTCTTGATTTATAAATGGTGTAACTAACCCGACTTTGTTTTATTATATAGAGATGTATTTATTGATAGCACAATATGGCTGTTTGCAGGCTGTGTCGGTATCCCGCACAAGGGCCGCTGTGCATCCCACACCGGATCACGCTTTGCCAACCGACACGCAGCCAGATAATGTAAGTTATAATATTGGAATCATAATCAGAACTGTTTATCGTCAATCATATTGTAGCGACATCTATCTCGCCACATATAAAACTGACGTATCCTACATCGCGATATTAAAGTTATCGGAGCGATTGAACCATATATACATGAACCCGACAACAACCGTCGGGCAGTAGCCCACCAGACACAACACCCGTCTGGTCGGAGGATCCTCCCTTTTCAATGGGGGATGAGGAACTTTACACCCTGCTCCTCTCACCCCCAAACTGGTGACCCCGACGTGATATGAACACGCAACCTTCTGATAGATGTCGCTACAATATGTAATTTGTAGGTACAATAAATTGTAACTACACTGTAACTGACTTTCTTAATGACAAATTTTGACATGAAAATAATGTAATAATTAATAAAAATTTCCTTATATAATATATTTCAATTGTTGATTGTTTGAGTAATAATTTTATAGACTTTGTATATTGATGGACATTGCTAATGTTAACTGAGAACTAACGAACTAACGCTATAAATTTTTACACACTGTATATCGGTAAGACATGTTGATACTAATGACACTAACACCAATTAAATATGTCGGCCAATGCTTTATATATCTCACACATGTTTAAAAATTATCTTATCTTATCTTATCTTATCTTATTGGTAATAGTATCCCTATGTTGGATTCTATAATTTATTAATTACTATACATCATTTTCACTTTGACGACCTCCGTAGCCGAGAGGCGAGCATACCGGACTTGGTGTCGCAATCTCTAAGGTCCCAGGTTCGATTCCCAGTCGGTCAATATAGAAAAATAACTTTTCTATATTATTATCTCGGGTCTGGGTGTTGTGTTGATTTCTGTAACACAAGTGCTTTGGCTACTTACCATTGAATCAGAGCAAAGTATGTGATGATCAGTGATCGGAGTAGGTAGATTGATTTGATGTACTTTGGTAGTGCAAGCATAATATGGATATGTCTTTTTTTCAAAAACTGATACAAAGAAATTCGGGAATCCCGGAGGCATGTCCATATTAACATCAATGTTTGAGATCATTGACCCCAAATCAATCTACCTACTCCGATCACTGGTGATGATGTCTAATTTTATTTGATTTTTCAGGGTTCCGTACCCAAAGGGTAAAAACGGGACCCTATTACTGCTACCACCACTACCTTGTCCGTCTGTCTGTCTGTCTGTCTGTCTGGTGACAGACAGACAGACAGACGGACGGCTGTATCTTAGGAACCGTGATAGCTAGACAGTTGGAATTTTCACAGATGATGTATTTCTGTTGCCGCTACAACAACAAAATACTACAAACATAATAAAATAAATATTTAAGTGAGGCTCCCATACAACAAATATGATTTTTTTTGCTGTGTTTTATTAGATAGTATTAATAATATATTAATTCTTGACATTGCTTGACCGTTGACCCCTCGCTTCTTGTTCCGGATTGAGCATACATCGATTTTAGCTTACTGAAACTCGAGTGATGTAGGCGAATATAAACTCGGTTCAAGTTTGAAAACACTAATATCGATTATGGTCAATTACGGAATGGTTTCCATATAAGAACTGGGCGGGGTCTGGCTGGCGGGTTAACAGAAGTGAATGGAAGGATCTTCTAATAGCAGCGGGTGTTCGATGTCAAGGGAAGCAGAGTGGGGCAAAGTTCCGTTTAGCAAACACTTAAAATTTCCATTTTGTCATCATCATTTCAGCCATAGGACGTCTACTGCTGAACATAGGCCTCCCGCAGTGACTTCCAGATTCACCTTCCTGCAACCTTTACAGGGTCGTCTGTCCACCTTGGAGTTGGACGTCCTACGCTGCGCTCGCCGGTACGCGGCCTCCATTCCCGAACTTCTCTGCCCCATCGGCCGTCAGTTCCACGCGCTATGTGCCCCGCCCGCTGTCCCCTTCAGCTTGTTCGTTTCCGAATCTCCTCATTCCTGATTCGATCTCGCAAAGAAACGCCTAGCACGGCTCTCTCCTTTGTCCTACTCGCTTTTTTTATTTTTATTTTTATGGACGGACCTATCGCCGAGTGCCTTTGAGGAAGACATTCGTCAGCTTAACCCGGGCAGTTGTGGCGTAGCCTAGGTCCGCCCCGCTAGCGGTCGCCGCGACCCGGCCGAGGCTGAGGCTCACACTCGTACGTGTCGAGCCCCATACTAGCAGGCGTGATCGGGCCAAATCCTACTCGCGTAATACGCGTGACAGGTGTTATTCTTCCAGTCGCGCCGCCGCCTCGACACGGAGGCGCCGGCGGGCCCCGACAGGCCCGACAGGCCCGACAGGCCCGACAGGCCCGACAGGCCCGACAAGCGGCTGGCGCCCGCCTCGCCCGCCTCGCCCCGCCACGCCGTCAAGGACCCCCGCATCAATGGATACGTGAGTTACAGCGCTTCGAATGTCCAAACGCGGCTTCGAGGCGTCCAAACATGACTTTTAAGTAGTGATGTGCCGAGTCGCTGCTTTTGTAGATCGGGTCAACTCGAGTCGGTTTTTACGGTATTCGAATCATGACTCGATTCCGCGACTCGAGTGCAGTACTCGTTCTATGTGTGGTATTCGAATGGTAAAACAGAATGATCTTGATGAACTTTTTTTTAGATGCTTTAACATATTAGTTGTAAAAGTTAATTTACAGTAACGGCTTACAGGAAAAAATAGCAGGTTCAACCTTGAATTTATTAGGCATCACGAGCGAGTCAGCGAGTACAGAATGGATTTTTCTTGACTCGAATACCAGAATCGAGTCCAGCGTACTCGAATTAAAATAAACTGGTATTCGAGTAGGCAAGTCCAAAACAGGAATCGAGTCTGACTCGAGTCAAGCCGTACTCGGCATATCACTACTTTTAAGCGTCCATAGGTGGCTTTGAAGAACCCATCGGGGCCGCTAAGCGTCTAAACGTATTTACAAAACGTCCAAATGTGTCCTCGAAGCGTCCAAACGAAATCAAAGCTTTCACAGTTTCTACAAAGAGTCCAAATGGATCCTCGTACCGTCTGAATGTCTTCAAAATGTTAATCGTATCTACAAGTATTGAAGTGGGGCCACATTGGTGACCAAATGGAGCTACAAGGCTACCGAATATGTTTTGTAAGCGTCCTAAAGTGACGCATAGAGTCGAACCGTTGCAATAAAGCGTCCAAAAGTGTCTTTAAGCGTCCAAATGCAGTGGAAATTGTAGGTCATCGTTGAAATTTTTATTCTTTATATTTTAATACATAAAATATTGTTGCAGTCGACCACAGACAAGCCGGCGGAGAAGGAAACGGAAATCAGAACGACTCCCGCGCCCTCTCCCGACAGACACGCCAAGGTATGTTATTTCGACACTATCTGTCATTTTTCACCTGACTGCCCAAACAGAATCTATAATATAAAAATGAATCTCTATTTCCCTTGGTCATCGCATCACGCGTGAACGGATGGAACAATTTCGCTAATTCTTTTTTTGTTGGATTAATTATTAACAGGAGAAGGTTCTTATGAAAGTAAACAATTAAGAAAGTTGCAGATTTTTTTATGAAAGACCACGCGAACAACGTTGCGGGCAACAGCTAGTAAAAGGATAATGAAGGCATCTCCTAAGTGAAATGTCACTTGTGCCAGGAGAAGCCGCTCTCCTATAGCAAGATAAGGTGTAACCTTGTCCTATGACACAATGAAGGGTTTTATTTTAACAAACTTAAATCTAATGTTAATTACCACTTAAATTACTTTACTTACTTATTAAATTATTTGTGTTAGGTAATTATGTGTAATGATCAGTGATCGGAGTAGGTAGATTTATTTAGGGTCAATGATCTCAAACGTCGATGTTAATATGGACATGCCTCCGAGATTCCGGAATTTCTTGGTATCAGTTTTTGAAAAAAGGCATATCCATATTATGCTAGCACTACCAAAGTACATCAAATAAATCTACCTACTCCGATCACTGGTAATGATTGAAATTGAATCTATTTTCATGATTAATATATGGCGGCAGAGAATATGACTGTTGCGAGTAGAAGTGATTGATGTGAAATTTTGTAGTGGTGAGTTTGAGTACTGTGTGAATGTATGTGTTCATGAGTGTTTAATAGAGAATATTACGAGAGGCGTTCAATGTATTCTCGATATCGGGGTGATTTGATATTATTGTGGGTAATGCAAATATATCATTAGCTAACAACATTATTTGATGGTATTTATATAAAATTTCATGTTGATAACTTCATTTGTTTGTTTGCGACCTCCAGTCAAAGACGACGAAAATGACTGACGCGACAATGTTAAAAAAAATCGAGTATCGTGCGGTAGTTAAATTCCTCACTAAACAAGGAAAATCTCAAAAAACTATCCATGAAGAAATGGTAGCCGTTTATCAAGACTCTGCTCCTTCATTATCGACCATACAGATGTGGTCAAGTGAATTCAAAAGAGGCAGGGAAAGTATGACCCCCGCCCAGGTGGGCCAATTTATTTATTTATTTAGACTTTATTGCACAGATTAAAAAATCATACAAAAGGTGGACTTAATGCCATGAGGCATTCTCTACCAGTCGACCATTAGGCTAAACAGAGACGTTTTGTGGGCGGTGCGATATGGGCGATACAAATTCAAATGAAAGGTAATGGTGAAATTATTTTTTTAAAAGCATAAACTACATACAGTAAATAACGATATACATAAACTAAATACTATCATACATAGATTACATAGGCAAAATACATACGTAAATAAATATGACGACGATCATGAGACTACAATACCTAAGGGTTCTAGATGATGATTTCAATTTATAAAGAAAATGAGCACGGGCAAGTTTCTTAAAAGAGTATTTACAAGGGGCTTGTTTGATGTTTTCGGGGAGAAAGTTCCAAAGCCGAATTGATTGAAGGAGAAAAGAGTTGGAAATAAAACCAGTGCGGTGAGGAGTGGAGAGAGTCAGTTTATTAGAAGAACGCAAGTGACGGGAGTGCGTCGAACTAAGAAGAGTAAATTGGGGTTTAAGATAAGAAGGTGAATTAGGATCATTTAATATCGAGAAAAGAGCGGATAAAATTCTGACGTTCCGCCGAAGAGAGAGGGGAAGCCATTGAAGCTGTGAACGGTACATGGATATATGGTCAAATTTGCGTAAGCAGTAAATAAATCGAATACCATTATTGACTAGACGATCCAACTTGTTGAGCAGGACTTGGTTTAAGTCAGGGTAACACACATCGGCATAGTCAATAAGAGGGAGAACCAGAGATTGCACCAGGGTGATTTTAGTTTTAACTGGAAGAAAATGCTTAAGTCTGCAGAGAGAGCGTAGTGTAGCGTTGACCTTTCGGCAAACTTCAGCAACGTGTGTTGTCCAACTAAGCGTGGAGTCTATGTAAAGGCCAAGGTTTTTGACACTCGAACAAAACGGAATATCGACCCCGTTGAGGCCAACCGGAGAAGCGCAAGTTATATCAATCTGGCACATTTGTCGCTGACTGCCTATTATGATGGCCTGGCATTTATTAGGATTTACAGCAACACCAAAACGGTCTGACCAAGAAGAAATATGCCTGAGGTCATCATTAAGTTGCTGTACAGCGAGGTGAATTTCATTGAATCGGCACTGCTGATATAATTGAAGGTCGTCTCCACACAGATGGTACGAGGAGCCAATGTCGAGAGTTATCGAATTTATGAATATAGAGAACAGCAGCGGCGATAGTATACCACCCTGAGGTACACCAGTGCGCAAATCACACCAGTAAGAAAGGGTCTGATCAATATGAACTGCCTGCTGGCGATCTCGAAGGTAGGAGGCAAACCATTCCAGAGCAACTGTGGAGAAGTTTAAGTGGGCTAATAAGAACAGAAGGACATTATGGTCACCTGTATTGAACGCATTGGAAAAATCAATCAGGACAAGTACGGTGACTTTTCCATGCTCCATACCATCCCTGATGTCTTCAGTGACTTTGAGTAAGGCAGTACTGGTGCTGTGGCCAGGCCTAAAGCCTGATCGGAAAGAACTCAAGAGGTCGTTAGTAAAAATAAACTTTGAAATTTGGGTATGTACGACTGCTTCAAGAACTTTGGAGAGGAAAGGGAGGACGGAGATGGGTCTATAGTGGTTGAGCGTACTAGGGTTAGATATTTTAGGAAGTGGAATAACAAATGCTTTTCCCCACACTCTGGGATACGACCCAGAGGTGAGGGAGAAATTGATTATATGAGTAATTAAGGGTAAAATTTCATTAAGTATAATTAAGATCATTGCACGACTAATATCATCAGAACCAATTGCCTTAGATTTAATAGAAAATATACGTTTCCTGACCACATCAGCAGACACTGGGGAAAAAGAAAATGAATCTAGCAAGAGAGGTGGCTTGGAAGCAATTTCGGAGATAGTTTTACATCGGATGCCTTGTTCGAGGACAGAAGAAGAAGAGAAATGAATATTGAGCTCATCCGGTAAAAAAGAAGAAGAAATTGGTGGTTTTATGCTGTTAATACCTATGCCCAAGGTCTTGAGAAACTTCTACACGTCAGCCAAAGAGGAATTCGAAATGTTGTCGTGAATGTATCGACGTTTGGCAGATCTCACCATCCGGTTGCAGCGGTTCCTTGCAGATTTGAAGTTGCTCCAGTTGGTATTCGAGCGGTCCCGTTTAAATTTACGAAAGGCACGGTCACGTTGTGTCATAGCCATACGCACGCCTTTAGTGATCCAAGGAGCAGGGAGCCGCTTAAGCTTTACTGGACGAAGTGGCGCATGCACATTGTAGAGGGAAAGCAAATTAGAGTTAAAATAGGCTACCTTAGTGTCAATAGACGTGGCCGCAAGTACTGGTTCCCAGTCAAGAGCGATCGCGTCTTTCCTTAAACCTTCCACATCAATCCTAGAGAGATTGCGCATGAGCACAGTGGTGGGTTTATTTTTAGTGGTATGTATCTTGTAGGAGGCGAAAATAAGGTCATGACGAGAGAACCCAGGGGCGGCGTGTTGTCCGTGGGAGATAATGTTAGTTGGGAAGGAAGTGAGGATAAGGTCAAGCCATGTATCCGGAGAGTCGATATTATGATGGGTGGGTTGAAGAGGAAGATTGGAAAGATTATGGGAGGTAATTAATGAAAGCAGCTTAGTAGGGGCTGGCGAATTGACCAGAAGGTTAGTGTTGAAATCACCCATAATAATTTGAAGCATGTACTCAGAGCTGATAGGCTCCAGGGCAGACTCAAGATTTCCGAGGTAATTAACACCTGGGGGACAACAAACTACGCCTAGGATGGCCTTGGTACCTTTAATGTTAACCTCTATAAGAATATATTCAGCAGACGCACTATAAGGGGCTGGAGACATTTCAACCACTTTATAGGATATATTAGAGCGTAGGTAGATGGCTACGCCACCACCACCCTTACCAATGCGGTCGTTACGGATAAGTACGTACCCAGGTAGGGTATACATTGCTGAATCCAGTCCAGGTTTAAGCCAGCTTTCGGAAACAAGGATAGCGTCCAAATAATCACATGAGAAAGAACCGACCAGCTCCGCGTAGTGCGAGGGAATACTTTGTGCATTAATGTGGCAGATGTTGAAAAACCTTTTGGATGCAACAAAAGATTGATTAATTAATTCATTGAGGGTGGAAATGTTGCAAAAAGAGTCATCATCATTACTTAAAGAGAGATCGAGGGCAGAATAATATAAATCGTCATCCATATACAATAAATAAATATAGATAAAATAAAAATATTATAAACACGAAATAGAACAAATGTACAATGCTTTGAAAACATCTCTGCCCTAACCTGCCGGCTTACAAGATTGCGTTTTAGATAACAAAAGTTAATTATTAAAGTACCTACGTTTAACGAAACGCAGCATTTATTCACGGCGGCTACCGAAGAAAATGTAAAAATTATCGAAAAACATGTATTAGATGATGCACGTGTAAAAATCAAGATGTTGGCAGAAATAACTAAGCTATCCGTTGGCACTATACACACTATACTACATGATTATCTTAACCTTACAAAAGTCAGTGCAAGATGGGTGCCGCGCATGCTCACTGCACTTCAAAAACAGGCGCGGGTTGACACTTGTAAGGAGTTTTTAGAGCTGTGTGGCGACGATCCAGCAAGTGTTTTTGAAAGAATAGTTACAGGTGATGAAACGTGGGTTCATCACTATGACCCTGAGAGTAAACAGGAGTCTATGCAGTGGCATAAAAAGGGATCAGACCCTCCGAAGAAGTTCAAAGTCACTCCATCGGCTGGCAAAATCATGGCCACAGTTTTCTGGGATTCTAAAGGAATACTATTGATCGAGTACACAAAAAAAAGGTGAAACTATCAACGCAGAAAAATACTCAACTACTTTACGCCGTTTGAGAGAAGCAATAAAAGAAGACGAAAGCTGGCAAAGAAAGTGCTGCTTCTTCACGGTTCACACTGCGCGGCTCTCCAAGTCTGCTGTACGAGAGTGCGGGTTCGAGGAAATTAACCACCCGAGCGAATTGCTGACGATAATGAGCTCAAATCCGCTGTAAATGAGCATTTTTCGGGCCAAGAAGAAAATTATTTTTATAAGGGAATAGAAAAACTTATTTCGCGATCAAACAAATGTATTGATATCATGAGAGACTATAGAGAAAAGTAAATAAAAATTGCGTTTGATTAGAAATTACAAATTCAAATTTATTTCGAAATGAAGCCACAAAAATATTGTTTCAAAATTTGTTAAACTTTGAACTCGTACTCGTAAATACCGTGAATTTTTAATTTTTCCGTAGTCGTTGTTATAGCAATGTCGAAGCTCAAACGAACGACGTGAAAACGAATGAAATACGAATTTAAAAACGATATTTTTGTGGCTTTATTTAAAACAAATTTAAATTAGGAATTCCTAATCAAACGATATCTGATGTTCAAGTTGCCAGTATTGAGTATCGGCAATTCGATGTGTAAGGAGCTAATATATTCGTATCCGTATCGCCGGCAGGAGAGCAGCAACTCTGCGGCGGGCACGGCGGGCACGGCGGGCACGGCGGGCACGGCGGGCACGGCGCGCCCCGAGCGGCAGAGCGTGCCGCCCTGCAAGCCGCGCGCCCCCGCGCCCGGTGAGTCCTTGTCTGTGCTCTGTGCTCTGTGCTCTAACTGAAACGATATTTTAAGTGTCTGTGTTTTGTGATCTAATCGTAGAGAAATTATGTATTCGACGTCTATGCTCTGTGGTCTAACCATAGAGAAGGGATGTATTCTACGTTTACGCTCTGTGGTCTATCTACGGATAGACCACAGAGCGTAAACGTAGAAGGGATATTTTAATTGTCAATGCTTTGTGCTCTTACCATAGAGAAAGGATTTATTTATCGTCTATTGTATTGTGTAACTATAGAGAAATTATATTATTTTTTTTGCTATGGTCTATAGATATGGAAGACTATAGGGTCTTAGGGGTTCCAAGGGAACCCAAAACCACGTGTATTTTTTTGTATTTAGTAAAAAAAATCTAAATATTTTCTTTAATCTCAGATGACTATACCCTTTTCAAGATAAGAAAACACTTATGACACATCACGTGACTTCCCTGTTGACACAAATAGTGATGTGCCCCAACGAATTTCAGCCGATTCTTTTTGAAAATCGAGAAAGTTTATAAAGAAAGTTATATCGATATTTATTCAAATGAACTTAACAACAAATTAATTTAAAATAAGAGATACACTGCAATGTTCTACTGCCAGAGTGCCGTATACAGCTTTTTGACGTCTTTTTTTCTTTTTTAGCATTTTACTAAATAAAAGCAAAACAATAACGGTAACTTTACAAAAACAGTAATATAAGTCAAAATAAGAACTATGCGAAAAATAACGATGACACAAATCGCATACAAGGCAGACGCTCTCGTACTACTGACGTCAACGCATAGGTTTTCACAAGACGACCGAACCGATTCAGCGATTTAGTTCCGATTATGTATTGTCAATCCCTATAAGTAAACGTTCCGGTTTACGCATCAAATATTTGAAGGAAATCCTATTAGTTTATTTGTTAAATCATTAAGATATATGGTTTGCAATTTATGCTTAGATTTTTAGAAGCAAAGATTATTGTGTTTTTGCAATTATACAGTGTGTAACGAAAAGGTGAATTTTTTGCGATTTCGATGTTGGTCCCATAGAAAAAGTTGATGTAATTTAGCCGTAGAATAACCCCTTAAAGTTTTATTTCACCTTTTCGTTACACACTGTATAAATTAAAGATTTAAAATATATTTTATAAAATATTATCGTAAATAGTATGGGTGAAACGGAAACCGCCAAGTGTCTTAAGTATCTTCCTATCTTGAAAGGACTATAATCGAGACGACAGAAAAAGATAGGCTGCCATGATGTGTTATTGTGTGTCGGCAGGCGGCGGGCCCACGCTGGCGCGCCTGCGCGTGGTCACGGCCCCCCCCACGTGCGTGCAGGAACTGGCGCAGGCCTCGCCGCACACGCCAGGTAGTGGTACCGCGCCGTATGCTGTATATATACAGGGTTACATCTCAAATATACCCAAAGGGCTTACAATGCTCTGCGGGTCCAATATAACAACGCATTCAGGGCGTTGTTGCGGCTGCCGCGCTTTTGTAGCGCGTCCTCAATGTTCGCCGTGGCCCGGACAGATGGTTTTGACGCCACTTGCCGAAAAAAATCTGGCTCACTCTTGCGCAGGTTGCGCGGCAGCCCCAACATCATTCTGCGCGCGATAGCCGATCGGCTAGACAGCCCACTTGTCTGGGCTCTAGCCAAACGTACCAAATCGTTGTTAGAAATTAAGTACTAACATAGGTTAAGTTATTGTTACTAACAAATTGGGCCTTGTTGTCACTAATAAAGATTTGAATTCGAAAGGGGTGCCAAATTAAAAAAAGCTTATTATTATTGAGGCGAATGAAAAATTGATGGGGTATAACCTATTGGCATCTACAAAAATAACTGGGCAATGTTTAAATAACTTGGCTTCAATTACATTGGATAGCCAGCCAAAATATGATCTAGGGAACAGTATAAAGAAGGTTCTTAATCGTTATTATTTTTAATAATCGTATGTTACAAAAAAAAAACTTTAAAATATCCGAAAATAAAGTCAATAGAGAGACTACGAAAGCCGCGCGGTCATTCATCAGAGGCGTAGGTACGGCGAGCCGACAAGGACCTTACGCAGTGCACATACGGTGCAATGTACGACTTTTTCGAAAAGTCGTACGTAACAGAGCGTCTTACATAATTTTTACAGTTGATTATTTAGTGATTAATAGACATTTGAAAGAAAAAACGAAAATCGGAGGCCGCTACGTACACATATTAATGTCATTATTGCACAAGCAATGTGATTTTTTGGCAACTTTTTTAAAAGTAACCCTGTATACGGTGTAACTAAACTGTAAATAATACACAACGTCTTATGAACTGACTCTGGTCATTAATTGTACAGCTACTAATTAATTAAAATCGAAATCTCAAGAAAAATATAATAATACTAATTATGTAATAATATATTACAGGTGAAGCTGTCAGCCCCAGGATTGTAGCTGATGTGGACAGCGTCCACTCTGACACACACTTCAAGAGAGGTATGTTATACAGGGTGGTACATAAATCAATGATAACATGGAAAAGTCGCATTACGAGTATTGATAGCAGATTTGTTGTTGGTCGCATAGTAACAGTAGTATATTGTTGCTTTGTATCCGGCATTTTATGCAGGGTGACCCAAAGTTTTTTGTCGAGCTGAAGTTCAAGGATAGACCAGCTTGCCCTCCTAGCATGACCACCATAACACGATATGATATAGCGGTATATCGATAGCAACTAAAAATATGATAGATGTTGCCATTTTTAATTTTCATCGAAACAGCGATCATAGTATGTGACGTCACCGGCACGACGATTCAACATGGCGACTATATCTATCATATTTTATTATATTATTACAATAGGCTATTTGACTGTTTTCTGAAATAGAGTTATTATTGTTGGTAATATTCAAATAAAGCGTCAGCAATTTCATTAAATTTTTTAAACCTTTGAGAATAGTAAAAAATTGTATTTTATTCTTTACGTTTTTAAAAGTCTGCGAAAACGCCGTCGTCCATGAATACTTGTTCGTGACGTCACGAACCTTTAAATATCCATTGAGTTATAAAATACTAGAACAGGCATGTTAAAAACCTTTGGCGACGGTCACACTACTCATACTTTGTGCGAGCGTAGCGCAAAATCTCGCTTTGGGATGTCAGTTCTCGTACAGAGTTACTCAATGGTGACGTGCCTGTCATTGTTACCGGCGTTTTTGACAATGTAAAATACCGACAAAAATATAACATTTGAAAATGATTTTTTTAATAACTATTGATATGTTTCGGTTCCATATGGTGCAAACTATTAAACTAAATTATTAGATAAGTAAATTTTGGTACAAGGCAAATAGCCTATTGGTGTCGATATATCGCTATATCATATCATATCGTGTTTTGGTGTTCATGCTAGGGAGGCTGGGGGCACCCAAATCAAGCCAATCTATGTATGTTCCTACAAATTTCCCAAGGAAATGCAGGTTTCCTACGGACACTCGGTTTACTCAAGTTTTGCAGCAGCACGCACCAAGAACAACTGACTGACCTTCAGAAAACAAAAAACTATCCGTTGTCACATTCACATCCGCATTCGTCTTCCTTCTCTTTCACACGACTTACGTTCCATTCCACACATCCCACATATTCTACTCCAGCCCTGTATAAATAAATAGTTTTCACAATCACACCAATAGGCTAGTTTCCTAAAAAAAACTAATTAGTCCGTCAGTTGGAATAACAGAAAATATTGGACACGATTTTTTCTTTTCTCAATCAAACAAAACATGATGAAGATATAGCCCGTTGAAGTTTCGCGTGACGTCACGCCTTGCGACACTTTTTGCACGGCGTGACGTCACGTGCTCCCATTCCAACTTTGTTGCGCTTTCTTTATCTTTGACATTTGTTGTTTCATTGACAAAAAACAAAATATGGGTAAATATTTTTTGATAATCTAACTGACGGACTAAATAGAATAATATTTTTTTGACGCATGAAACTACCCTATTATCTACCTCCCTATCTATTTATCTATTAAACGACCTCCGTAGCCGAGACGCGAGCATACCGGACTTGGTGTCGCTATCTCTGAGGTTCCGGGTTCGATTCCCGGTCGGGTCAATGTACAAAAATAACTTCTATATTGTCTCGGGTCTAGGTGTTGTGGTGCCGTCGTTGTTTCTGATTTCTGTAACACAAGCGCTTCGGCTACTTACCACAAGATCAGAGCAATGTATGTGATGTTGTCCTATATTTATTTATTTTTATTTAGCTCCAAACTTAGCAAAGCTTGTGTAGTTTCTGATCGTGTTTGTCTGTTTGTTTGTCTGTAGGCGGGCGGCGGGGGGGCCGCGCCCGCGCCGACCAGAGCTACACGCAGTTCGCCGTCATGGACGACGAGAACGTGTCCGCCCTGCAGCAGGTAACGCCACCTTAGCATTCATCATCATCATGTCAGCCTATTGCAGTCCTCTGCTGGACGTAAGCCTCCCCTAAGGAGCGCTACAGAGCTCGATCTCCCACTCTTTTCATCCAGCCACTGCCAGCCATCTTCCTAAGGTCGTCGGTCTATCGAGCCGGGAAGCGTCCTACACTACGTTTGCCGAGGCGCGGTCTCCACTCGAGAACCCGTTTACTCCACCTTTCATCGGTTCTTAGCATTTCAACCCTCTCATTTCAGCCATAGGACCTCCACTACTGAACAAAGGCCTCCCCCGATAACCTATTATTGGGGGGGCTTGCCGACACTTACCATGCTTGGCAGGTGTGTTGTCGAGCGCAGTTTTTTTTATCCTTTCGCCTGTCTCGTGCTACAGAAATTAGTCGCGTCTTACGACACGCCTCATGTTGGCGGTGGGGAAGTGTATTCTTTACGGCCGTCCCCACACGGCACCTTTGTAGCTTAAACCCTCTAGTATAGTATTTTTGAAGGTGTGGGTCGCCTCTGTTAGGCCTCTGTGAAAACCAACCAAAAAATTACAAAGATAAAGCGCGTCAACGTTCGGGAGTGGGGGCTCGTGACGTCGCTTCTAAGTCAAAATTGTACCAAGACGTGACGTCATGCGACATTTCAAATCAATATATCTCTGTAATATTTTGATTTTGTGAAAAAAGAATCTTTGATAATCTTAGATAGACGAAGAAACAAAGAGTTTATCGTCATCCATATTTTACAAAATATAAGACTCAATTTCCACATACCCACATTTGTATGGTACCCTCGGACGCGATTTCGACTCGCACTTGTCCGGTTTTTCAAGTGAATTTTTTTATCAACCTTTTCAATCCCACTGCTGGGCAAAGGTCTCCCCCAGACTCTTCCATCGATCTCTATCTATCGCCAATGACTCCCAATCCCTCGTTAAGTTAACCAAGTCGTCACACCATCTTTTTTTGGGTCTACCTCTTCGGCGACCGCCGTCTATAGGTACCCATCGGGTGACGATTTGGGCCCACCTGTCTGGATGCATTCTGCACACGTGTCCTGCCCACTCCCACTTTAGCTTGCAGTTTTCTCGCCTACATCTGCGACACCGGTTTAGGAGTGGATGGCGGTGTTCCGGATTCTATCAATCCTTTTTACACCTAGTATGCTCCGCTCCATAGCCCTTTGGCAAACTTTGAGTTTGGACTTTTGACTCTCGGTCAAAGACAAGTGAAATTATCTCATTATATTTTATTCACAGGTGACGAAAGGAGGCGCCCTCACGCTTGTGTCGCTGTGGAAGTCGCAGTTCGATGACTCTGAGGAGACCACAGACAACGAGTGGAAGCAGGAACAACTGCAGGTCGGTACGGAAACTATTACAAATAAAATGTGTGTCCGCATCGCAGTCTGCACTTATCCCCAAAAGGAAGGGAGGAAAAACTTCCCAAGGAAGTTCATTTGTGGGAAAATTACTTTGAACTATCTATACACATAAATAAAATCTTATATACAGGGTCAGTAGAGTCTCGATTTTTGCTGAAAGCAGTCGCGCCGATCGCGTACTATACGTGTGTGAAGTGCTGACAAATCATAACATCGCCGTCGCCGCGGCCGAGACGCGATGTCCGCGATGACCCACTTATTATTACGCAAGCCCTAAACAACGACTCAAGTAATTGTTAAGGCTAAGTCACACTGGTTACTTATATTTTAATTAACCATGGCTACCCAAAGTCCCATAAAATTAAAAACAGAGACTGAACACATTCTCTACAAACATTACTGCGATGAGAAAGCGAACCGGTTACGCCTGGAAAGCGTTGTCAATGATTTGCAGAGTCAATTAGAGCAACTCCAACAACAGTTGCAAACTTTAATGGAGCAAAAACTCAATGATAAAGAAGTCCCTTCAAAAAGCTCTCCCCAACCTGTGGAATATACCACTGACGAAGAAGAGCTAGCCAAGGAAACTGAGTGGATAAGAGTAAAATCTCGCAAAAAACGAAAATTGAATACTTCTCCCACTCAAATTCAGGAAGAACCCCTTAATTGTCTCGAAGAGAATAAAAAGGTAAAAATAAAGAAAATTCCTTCACCGCCACCAATAATAGTAGATGGTGTTAAAAATTATCAGGTTTTCTTTGATATCCTGTCCGAGAAACTGCCAAAAGACTCATTTACTATAAAAATGTTAAAAGGTGAAAGTGTTAAAGTAAACACGAAAAATGAAGAAGAGTACAGGGCTGCTCTTGGTGTTATGGACGAAAATAAAATTCTATGGCACTCTTTCGAAAACAAACAAGAAAGACCCATAAGAGTAATGGCAAAGAAACTTCACTTCACGTGTGAACCAGCCAGAGTCATAGAAGATCTTAAGAACAAAGGCTTCAAAATCGAAGATGCTGTTAACAAGTTGCGGTGGAAAAATAAGGAACCACTCAATATGTTTATGCTCACATTCAGCAAAACTGAAGATATTGATAAAATATATCGCATTAAGTCCATATTAGGGTGTAAAGTAGAAATACACCCATGGAAAAGTACAAACCTTGTCCCCCAATGTAAACGATGCCAGGCGTATGGTCATACCCAAAAATATTGCGCAAAAGAACCAAGGTGTGTAAAGTGCACTGGAAAACATCTTACTCAAGACTGTAAAAAACCTGCAGAAGAGAAGCCAAAATGTGTGCATTGCGGTGAACAACATCCTGCCAATTATAGAGGATGTGTAGTAGCTAAGGAGATGCAGAGCATTAAACGAAAGAATACAAAAATTGTTGTTAAAGTCCGTCAGGCACCACAATCATCAAACGACAAAGTTATTGTAGCTCCAACAAACACCGTAAGTAAAAAAATCACCTATGCACAAGTAACATCTAATAAAACCCTGAACGTACATAATGATGATGCAAATGTACCTACTGGTAGTGATGCAAAATTAGATCAGATCCTAAAATATATGTCTTCATTCGATGAACGACTAAAAAAACTGGAAAATAATGCTAAAACTGCTCCATCTAAACCAAAAAAATGAGTAACAACTTAAAAATTATGGCTTGGAATGCTAATGGACTACTCAAAGACCAAAATGAGTTACAAGTAGTCCTAGACACACAAAACATTGACATATGCCTTGTATCAGAAACGCATTTCACTAAACAATCGCATATTACATTCAAAGGATATGACGTTTATCATGCACTGCACCCCAACAACCGCGCTAGAGGTGGAAGTGCCGTTATTGTAAAGAATAATCTAAGTCATTATGAAAAGTTCAAATTCGAAGAGCAAGCGATTCAATCTGTTGCCATCAACATCGAAACGAAACGATACTCATTTACAATAGCTTCAATTTATTGCCCACCAAAACATTCGATAAAAACGAAGCAATACATAGAATTCTTACAAAATTTCGGTAATAAGTTCATCATAGGAGGTGACTTCAACGCAAAGAACATACATTGGGGCTCTAGACTAACTACTACTAAAGGTAAAGAACTCTTGAGTGCCATAAAAGAATTGAAATGTAAAACATTATCTACTGGAAAGCCTACGTATTGGCCTACTGATCGAAATAAAATTCCTGATTTAATAGATTTTTTTATCTACAAAAATATATCAAGTAATTACTTGCAAATAGAAAGCAGCTATGATATGAGTTCAGACCATTCTCCAATATTATTAACGTTAAGTGAAACTATTATGCTTAAGGAAATAAATGTAAGACTAGTAAATAAAAACACAGACTGGGATAGTTTCAAAATTGAGTTGGATAGTTTAATAGATCTCAAAGTGCCATTAAAAACTCCAGAGCAGTTAGACTTTGAAGTTGAAAATTTTATATTAAAAATTCAGCAGTCAGCCTGGCAGAATACTCCTGAATCCATAAGAAAGATTAGGGGTCCAACATACCCCAGAGAAATTAAACAACTCATTGCTGACAAGCGTCGACAGAGGAAAAAATGGCACCAAACCAGATCTCCCGAAGACAAACGTATAGTAAATATGCTTACGAAAAAACTCAAACGCAAAATACAATTATTTAATAATACTATTAGTAAAGAATTGATTGAGCAACTGACCAGTGATCGTAGTACAGACTACTCCTTATGGAAGGTGACAAAGCAAATGGACAAACCAGTAAAGGCTATTCCTCCAATTAGAGAAATTGATGGCAAGTGGGCTATTAATAAAGAACAAAAGGCCAAAAGATTTGCTCAACACCTGGAAAGTATTTTCCAGCCAAACGAGAGTGACACTAGTACAACTTTATTATTAAATGAACTATCCGAAGAAAGCTTAGAAATTAAATTAGTAACGCCTAGAGAAGTACATACTGAAATCAAGACTAACATCAACCCGAAAAAATCTCCTGGGTATGACCTAATCACAGGAGAAGTTCTTAAAAACCTACCACGTAAGGCAATCGTGAAACTCACTACGCTCATAAACGCTGCTTTCAGACTAAATTATGTCCCAGATCTGTGGAAAGTTGCGGAAGTCATAATGATTCCTAAACCTGGAAAGCCACCACACGAAGCAGCATCGTACAGACCTATATCACTACTTCCGATCATGTCAAAACTTTTTGAAAAACTATTACTTAAAAGACTAAAACTGATTATACAGAAAAAAAAACTTATTCCCGATCATCAGTTTGGATTTAGGGAAAAGCATTCCACAATAGATCAAGTCCATAGAATAGTTAATACTATCGAGAAAACTTTGGAAGATAGAAAAGTATGCACCACTATATTTCTAGACGTCGCACAAGCTTTTGATAAAGTGTGGCATGAAGGTCTAATATATAAACTTAGCAAAATGCTACCAAAGCAGTTTACAGCAATACTAGAGTCATATATAACAAACCGAGTGTTTAGAATAAGACAAGAAGATACTTATTCTGAACTAAAACAAATAAATGCTGGTGTACCACAGGGTAGTGTATTAGGTCCGGTCCTGTACCTTCTCTATACCTGTGATATTCCTGAAATAGAAAACAGCACAATTGCCACGTTTGCTGATGATACTGCCATTATGACCATAGGAGAGAGTCACAAAGCAGCAACAGAGCATGCTCAAACTGTCATTAACCGAGTATATGATTGGACAAAACAATGGCGAATCAAGCTCAATGAGACTAAGTCAGTTCATATTGACTTTACAAATAAAACCCCAAAGTACCACCCGGTGTTAATTAATGGCCAAAAAATACCACATGAAAATACTGCAAAGTATTTGGGCATGACCCTCGACACAAAGCTTCGCTGGAAAGCTCACGTCAAGAAAAAAAGGGCCGAGCTAGAGATTCGCTACAAAAAGTTATATTGGCTGTTGGGGAGGCACTCCTCCCTGTCAATACAAAATAAACTTACTTTGTATAAACAGGTTCTTATGCCAGTATGGACCTATGGTATACAGCTGTGGGGCTGTACCAAACAAAGCAACTCTCAAATCATACAACGCTTCCAAAACAAAGTACTTAGGGACATCGTAAGGGCACCTTGGTATATAAGAAATGACAATCTCCACCGGGACCTTCAAATGGAGTTTGTAGATAATGTTATAAAAAAGTATGCAGAAGCTCACGAAAAGAGACTTCATCACCATGTGAATGTCGAGGCAATCCAGCTCCTCGATAGCACGGACATAGTGAGAAGACTTAAAAGAACAAAACCTTTTGAGTTAGTGCAGTGATAGTGTGTATAGCTCTCTGCTATTTTTAAAGACTTGTGAACAATGTGTCTTCCCCTTAATATTATTAGTGACAATAAGAAAAGTGTTAATGGACACGTTCTTAGCTATAACTTATCAACTATACTTAGATTAGGTCAAAATTAAATTACTCATTAGTCCTAGTTAGGCTAGATTGTAATATTCTTAAGGTTTATTGTATAACTTAGGCCTTAGACAGATCATAAAAAAAAAAAAAAAATATACAGGGTTACATTGCAAAGGGGTGCCAAAAATCTTTAGGAGTGACTCAGAATCAGTAACTTATTGGAACTATGCTAAGAACAAAAAAAACATTTTGCACTTTTTATTATTCCTATCCGCTGTTAAAAATCTACTATATAAACTACACGTTACGTAAAATTTTTTTTTATTTAAATAAAAAACTAGAGAATTTAAATCCTCAAGTTGGCAACCCTTTTTCTTTATGTTTTTCGGGGAATCCCTGGATTTAATTGTAGGTACATTTTTTACTAAGAACTATTTTGCGCAAATATAAGTAAAATTGTCACTTTGGTGTTACGTAACGTTTAGGACGAGGGGGGGGGGGGGATACAGAATAACGTTACCGCGCGTTACACAGGGTGAGGGGGGGAGGGTCAAAAAACTTCGTGACGTATCACGCAATTTTTGAAAATTGACCCTTACCCTTCGATACTTGAACGCCCTCTAAAAACTGCTGGACCGATTTTTATAATCTTTGATTGGGTAAACCGCAAAATTTGGTGGTTATAAAACGCTATGTCTCACTACAAAGTTTAGGTAAATATAGTCACCCTATTCCGATTACTGCTTATACACTTTTACACACATTTATACACTTTTTCTTATACAATGCAGTTCAACAGACAAAAGTTATTAATATTAGGGTAAAATTTGCATCGCTGATCTTCTTCTTCATCTATACGGTCAATCCCGGTTGCGTCCAAAGCCGTTGCTTTGGAGCCCAGGGTCCGCTTTCCTTGATTTACTCCTCCACTTCGCGCGGTCTTGAGCGTCTCTAGTTGTGAGATCATTGGCACGCATGTCAGCCCTCACAACGTCAAGCCAGCATTTCTTGGGTCTACCCCTTTTGCCAGGACCTGGCGGTGGCGGCATGGCCAGACATTTGTTTCCTACGTAGCTTGCCGGTTTCCGCAAAACATGGCCGTACCAGCGTAGGCGACTCTCCTGCAGTTTGTCTGCAATATCACGGACACGAAGGCTACCGCGGATGCGCGAGTTCCTCACGCACAACAGACAGAAGTTATTAATGTTAGGGATTTATCCTTGCATCGCTGATATTCTGCTATATTAGTTATACCTTGATTGTAAATGTGTTGCGTTTTGTAATGTTGCTTTTAAGGTTAGCTAACTTCCTCTTAGGGACTGATTCTACTGCACAAATGCAACAATTTTCTCCATGGATTAATGCTAAGTTTTCATACAGAATAAATTTTATCTTATCTTATCTTATGCGACCAACATCGAAATCTCAATAAAAATAACTTCTCCATACAAACTGATGTTAGCTGGTTGGCGCTTTAGTATAGGCATGGAGTACAAGCGCTATAGAATGGAAATGTCATTTATTTTTTTCCATAAAAAATTCCCCAATATTTATCAGTCTGTGGCTGCGGTTTCTTTGTATTGTGGAGGCTAGAGGTAAGGAGTACTATCTCTTACGGGCGGAAAGTTGAAAAAGTGTCCAATTAAAGCAGTAAATAACGGTTCCAAAACACTCCAAAATGGCGCTAGAGTAGGCAAAGGGTATGGCGTGAATGTAGCAGTTGACGGATTGAAGTATGCCGAGTATGGAGTGCCGAGTTAGAATATTTTAAAACATTTTGGTGACTTTTAAACATTGACGATGGAGCCATCCTTTAAAAAACCATTCGAACAATTTACCCTGTCGTCTGTGGCGCCACCTAATTTAACCCACTTTGACGGACCCTTTTTAAAAAGAAGATAGTACTCCTTACTCTACCCTACATAGTATGGACAAGAGTTGACAGGACTTGTCAGATCATACTAAATGTAAGTAAAAAATCACTAACGTGTTTCGGAGAACGATGGCCCATTGCTGCTCTATAGGGTATGTACTCTATGAGTACAGAAGAAAGTAAAGTAATAAATGGAGACCTAATATTGTATGTTAATTTGTCATGTTGTCTGTACTGTTTGTGTGTGATGTCCTTTTTCTCCGAAATAAAGTAAAATATTTTATATTCCACAATTTATTCTGTTTTAGGGATAACAATAGCCTATGTACAGTTTGATTTACTTACATAAAATCATTTACCAAGTAAGGCCAATAATAGTTATCCACGAATTAAAAATAAAAAGTCGGAGTAATAAGTTTAAGATCAGAGCATTAAGTTAACGTAACTACTAGAGGTGGGTTATACTAGGTTAAAGTCAATATCTGTTATCACTGTTACTATTGCAGAAAAATAACAGTTCCAAATACGTGTTACAAAATAACAAGCAAAAATTGCATGATATTTGGTTCACTGTAAGAAGAATGTGGCTGAAATATGGCTATCTTCTGCAGTGTTTGATAGCAAGCCTTACAGAATATACCAGAGTACTCCACAAAACTACACCAACATAAAAATATCTTTTCATATGTTTTTCTATTGAAATAACTTGTTTTTCATTTTATCTTGAGACAGGAAAATCGGAACACAAATATCTCAAAAAAATATTAATTTTTATCACAAGTCATATAAATATTCATAGTTTCATAAATCAGATCAAGACTGTCTTCCTAAAACAATTTTTAGTTCAAGTTTAATTACTCTGAAAGATTAAAGACAAAACTCGTTATTATTCGCAAAAGTTTGTAACTTCAGAATGAAAAAAATAGGTCAAAAAACTTTTGAACAAAGAACATCTAATACACAATGAATGAATCACTGACCTGTAAAAACCTAGACTAGCCGCTGTCAAAATAAAGTCATCCCTACTAGACGATCGCAATTTTAGTGCCGTAGGCTACAGTTTAAACAGATGCGAGCGAACCATGAAACTAATTTAGTAAAGGACGCAAGATAGGCAGTCTTATGCAGTATTCTCCAAAATTAGTTCTCAGCATTCTCACTTTGTGACATTATAAAAGGTCCACACAATTAGCTGTCATTCGTATGTGTGGCGGGACTGCCAGTCTAGTTATAGACCTAGTATGAGTTCTAAAAAATAAGCACTTTACTTAAATCGAGTATTTGTAATTGAAAAGTAATACAAATTAACGTTTACTATTCGATCGATTTATTCGAAGTGGTTTATTTAGTATAAACAGGTCAGTGATTAGAATACAGAAAACAAAAGCAATTGGCAAAAAACAGAATCGAATGAAGCATGATTTTAATAAATCAGTTAATTTATAAAACAGAAATAGGTACTAATATCATTCATCTTAGATTTGTTTAAAATAAAACAGAATTAACTGTCTTTTTTGTGAGCTGAGCTCCTTTGAGCTCATCTATATCCTATATCCTATGGTGCGGTTTGGTGTGTATCCGAATGAAAAAAATAAGAGATAACATTAGTCTTTTCACACGCTCACATCAAATTATTTTACGTAAACCTCATAAAAGGCGTTTCAAAGTAATGAATAGGTATTGTCAAAATTACCTTTCGTTTGTCAGATTGATTATTTTGTCTTTGAAGCTCATGTTGAGCTCAAATAATGTCTGTCTGTATTATGGTATGTGTATCCGAAATAACCTGAATGAGAAAATAACAGATATATAATGCATCTAGATTTAGAAGTCTCATAGGCATAAAACTTCACATTTCAATCCAGTCGTATAAAATAACAGATACACAACCTTTCTAAATTAGGAAGTCAATAGTTGCTTAATACACATATGATTTTATATTTCATTTTAATTTAGTAGCTTGAAATATCTGTTCCTTCACCTTTCTAAATTACGAAGTTGGAAAGTAGCCTTTAATTACACTGGATTTAGATACATTTTAAGTTAGTAGGTTGAAATATGTGTTCTTCGGACGTAACAGCTGTAACAATTGTTACTGTTGTGACTGCTGTTACTTGAGTAACACTTGTTCCAGTGGAACAACTGGAACTGATGTTGCTTCAGTAACAACTGTTTCGTTGGAGCAGTTGCTACTTCTGGGACTGCTGTTACTTGAGTAACAACTGTTACGTTGGAACAATTGTTACTACTGTTGCTGCTGTTACCGATAGTAACAAGTATTTAGCGTATGAGATAACAAGTATTGCTGGTTTTTTTAAAATATCTGTTCTAAATACCTGTTTCGATAAATACGCCTCACTTCTAGTAACTACCCTACGACCCTACGATTAGGTCACGGACTAACTAGAGAGGGCTTTGTCCAGAGTATCTTTTCATTGCCGCCATAGCATCGTATCAGCAAAATACTTATAGAAAAAAGGACGTTCCGTTTTTCATGTATTTTAAATGGCGGCCATGGATAAACTTTAACTTAACTTTTTGAACTTTAGCCAAAAAACCGAAGTTTTAAATGAACATTTGATTTTTTTCATAGTAACATGGACGTAGTGATTTACATTCCCTCTGGAGCATGACGTTATGTTGGCAAAATTGTAAGATTAGTTAATCCATGTGAGATTTTTGCTGGCACACGACGAAAATTTAACACGATATTAATTTATTTAGTACGCTATTACATAGCACTGGATTAAACGTTTATTAGCGATTTTGTGCGCAAGTGGGCCTAAGTAAAATAGCGATAAGGTTGAACTCATGGACTTTTAACTTTAAGAGAATCACAATTTTGACGTATTATTTATTTGTTTTTGACGTCATAGATAATATGATAAATAGAGAGCATTAGTAGCTGTCAGAATATTTTTGCATGGGGAAATCAACCCTGTTGTTCTATTACGCGCGAATGATTCAACCTTAGGGTGATAGACCACTTTCTTGGCCGACGGTACCTACAAATTTGTATGAAACCCCTGGTGGGCGAGTCTCGCACTTGTCCGGTTTTTTTTGTGTGTTGTACAACAAAGAGTATCTATCTATGTATCTATCTATCCCAGTCCCCAGAACACCGCTGCAACCGCGGCCAGAGCGCCGTGTCGAGTTGCTCGAACGCGCCTCGAACTCAACTCCCGCGCACGCACTCCGCGCACCACACCGCGCCCACCGCGCACACCGCGCCCACCGCGCCCACCGCGCAAACAGCCCCGCCCGAACCGGCCCCGAACCCGGCGCCGCAAGCGCCGGTGGTCAACCAACAGGTATGGAACATGGGGAAGTTTACTTTTTAGCGTAAAAAGGCGGTGGGGCAAGCGGCCCGCTCCTGGCCGATTTTTTTTTATTGTTAAGCCTCCAACAACCATATTTATAAAGAACTAGCTTTTACTTGCGACTTCGTCTGCGTAATCCGGATAAAAAGTACCCTATGTGTTAATCTAGGCCGTGGTTTATCTGAACTGGTGGTAGGGCAAATCTATATCTCTGATATGTGTATTATTTTCTCCGAAGAGGCCTTCGGAGAAAATAATAAATGTATTATCGACTATCACCTCAGACAAAATGTAAGAACAGCAGTTTTATGTCACAAAGTCCGTAGATAAATAAACAATTGTTATTGTTAAACATTTTGTAAAATACATGTAAAAATAGTAATAGCCGAGAGGCAAGCATACCGGACTTGGTGTCGCTATTTCTGAGCTCCCGGGTTCGATTCCCGGTCGTTCAATGTAGGAAAAAATGCTTTACTATAGTGTCTAGTGTCACAGGTCTGGGGGTTGTGGTACCGTCGTTGTTTCTGATTTCTGTAACACAAGTGCTTTGGCTACTTATCATAGGATCAGAGCAATGTATGTAATAATGTCCAATATTTATTTATTTACGAAACAGATTTTGATGAAATTTGCAAAAAGATAGACCATGACCTGGATTCATAAATAGGATACTTTTTATCCAGGTGAAGTCAACGCAGACAAAGTGACAGGCAAAAGCTAGTACTGAATAAATAAGTATTATTGAAATTGATAACTAAATCACAGGATACAGAAGAAAAATCCCCACCGTCTACACGCCCGCCCCCCGCTAGACAGGCCAGCGAGCCCGCCCCCCGCCGCCAGCGGCCCCCCTCGCACCCCCCCGCGGCCGTGGGGGGGCGGCCCTGCCTGCACATACCGGGCATCGAAGCCTACCCCGCACTGCAACCTACACTGCCTAGGTGTTGGACGCTGCCGGCTATCGGTAAGTGATCATTGTGGTGTTTGTAAGAAGTTTGCGCGTTTTGGATAATAGATGGCGTTAGGTTTTGTTTCGCCCAAGAATCAAAACCGGTTAATAGGTATTTTAGAATGTATAAGACCCATTTGTAATATTTCATAGTAGTTGTAAAGATTTGACCATAAGACTAAAAGACTTATTTGAGAACTTATTTGTATGGAGCCTGGCATTCGTCAAGTTGCAAGTAACCCTAAATAACGTTATTTTGGTGTACACCTATGAAACATACGGTAATCGAAAGAGAAAATAATTACAAACAACAAATACTCTTTGACAAAATGTCGTAAATTATATACTTTGTTCAGAATATCAATTTGATTATGTAAATAAAAGTAAATATTACATATTCACCCTGAGCGCTGAGAGCTGAGCTATAGCTGAGAGGCGAGCATACCGGACTCGGTGTCGCTATCTCTGAGGTTCCGGGTTCGATTCCCGGTCGGTCTATGTAGAAAAATAACTTTTCTATATTGTCTCGGGTCTCGGTGTCGTGGTACCGTCGTTGTTTCTGATTTCTGTAACACAAGTGCTCAAGCTACAGTGGAATCCGTTTATTATGACTCCGCATATAGTGACCAGCCGCTTATTGTGAAGTCATTAAACAGCGAAGTTTGGTTTTCATATAAAATTCTTTATAACAAAGTCGGATATAATGACTTCGCTTATAGTGACATGTTGGTTATTGTGACCCATTTTAAAAATGGTGTCCGGTTATAGTGTCCGACCGACATGATTGTGACTAACAGGCAGTGTGTCGGCAAAGCAAAAGCAAACAAGCAATACTGATTTCTATGTTAAAAAATTACATATGTATGCATTACCTTTTGCGTACAATTTTTATTTATCTCTATTTTGTTTCTCCCTAATTAAAAAATACATAGTAACAAAAACAGGTGATTGTTTATTTTCTAGAAAATGCTTTGTATGACGTCCGCTTAGAATGACGTGTTTGTCATTTCCCTTCGATGTCAATATAAACGGATTCAACTGTACTTACCATAGGATCAGAGCAATGTATGTGATGTTGTCCAATATTTATTTATTCATCATCATCATTTCAGTCATAGGACGTCCACTGCTGAACATAGGCCTCCCCCAGTGACTTCCAGATTGTCCGGTTGGAAGCGGCCCGCATCCAGCGGCTTCCTGCAACCTTTACCAGGTCGTCTGTCCACCTTGTATTTATTTATTATTTAATATAATGTACGTCGATCTCGTTCAATATTAATTGTTTAGGGTCTCACGTGCGGGCCCTCCGCGCGCCACTGCTCCAGCAGGCCTCGTTCGACGGCCCGTGGCCGGACGGCGGCGTGCGCTACCGCGTGGACGTGATGCGCGGCGTCGCGTCGCGGCACGCGCCCGCCGCCAGTCCGGAGCCGCCGCGTGCCGCCCGGAGCCTGCCGGTCAGTGGGACACATACCCTATGTACAGGCTACCGGAGGGTGGGGCAGTTACCTCAATTCAACTCTTTATTGCATAACCGTATGTTTAGTTACAGAGGTCTTATTTTCTAGGTACAGGTGACAGGGCATAGCAAATTAAAGTAGGTAGGTATTAATATTTTTTTCGTTTTAAATTTACAATAATAAGGTAATACTTGACTGAAAAAATTACATAATTACTAAATTTAACTACAGAGAATCCAATCGTTTGTCAAAAAATTGTAACGATTAAGAATTTAAATAAATTATAAAAAAGCATTATAAATTATTAATAAATCAATAAATTGGATTACAGTAGCGTGTTCCGATCGAGACATAAAATAAATGAATGAATAATGTCAAAAAATAATAATAAGTCAAAAATATAAATTAAATAAATTGTGTCAAATGTCATTATGTGCATATATGATTATGTGTCAAATTGTCAATGTGTAAATGTCATTATGTGCAATTAGTCAAAAAATAAAAAATATTTATCCTCAAAAAATTCTGTCAACGTGTAGTAACATTTATTTATTAGTGTATTTTTTAATATACTTGCGAAGCGCCTATCATTTGTTTCATTCTTTATTTTTTCTGGCAAATGGTTATATATTTTAATTAGCATGACGTTAGGGCTGTGGCTGTGTAAACGAAGTGTAGATTGTGGTAGGACTAGTTTGTGCTTAAATCGTGTGGGATACCGACGATGCTGCTGGTCTATTGTATTCATAGTAAATTGAGCGTATTTTCGAGCGAACTTGCATATTTCCAAAATGTATATGGATGTCAGTGTTAACAAGTTAAATTCTTTGAAATATGGCTTACAACTCACACCTTCTTTTATATTCGCAATAATACGGACGCATTTTTTTTGTATGATAATATGTTACCCTATGTGGGGGTGCTAGTAAGTGGAGCATTTACCCTATGAGAGGGGTGCCGGTGGGTGGAACACATACCCTATGTGGGGGGTGCTGGAGGATGGGGTATTTACTCTTAATTGAAAGGTGCCGGTGAGTAGGATGTTTATCCTAAATTAAGGGTGCCGGTGAGTGGGACGTTTACCTTAAGTGAAGAGTGCCGGTGGGTGGCAGCCTATCGTATATTCGAAATTTAGGCGTGTGGTTGAATGACGTTGTTCAATGAAAGGGCTAGCCGTGCAATCGTACGGCTATTTGAACAAGTCGGCTGCAACAGTCCATAAACAAGCCCCCCCCCCCTTCCAGAGCCTGTCCACCTCGTCGTGCAGCGCGCCGGCCCGCGCCCCGCGGCCGGCGGAGCCCGAGGGCGCCACGGTGTCGTCGCGGCTGGAGATCCGCGTGCGCGCGCCCGACGCCGCCTCGTCCGGCCACGAGGGTGAGTCGCACATGTACTTGGGAACCATCATCATCATCATTTCAGCCATAGGACATACCGAGAGAGCCGTGTGGGGATGGTCGTAAAGAATGTGCCGTGTGGGGACGGCCTTAAAGAATGTGCCGTGTGGGGACGGCCGTAAAGAATGTGCCGTGTGGGTACGGCCGTAAAGAATGTGCCGTGTGGGGACGGTCGTAAAGAATGTGCCGTGTGACAGCCGTATGAATGTGCCGTGTGGGGACGACCGTAAAGAATACATTTTTCCACCGCCGACAGCAGGGGTGTCGTAAGAGACGACTTATTTCTGTAGCACGAGACGGGCAGCAACGTCTGCATGCAAAATATCATAAAAAACTGCGTTTGCTAACCCAGGCGCCAAGTGTGGCAAGTATTGGCAATCCTCCCTGATGATAGGTCACTGGGAGAGGCCTATGTTCTGCAGTGGACGTCTAACAGCTGAAATGATGATGATGACGTCCACTGCTAAACATAGGCCTCCCCCATTAACTTCCAGATCGGCCGGTAGCGGTCTGCACCCAGCTTCCTGCAACCTTTATTGTCTGTCCACCTTGTGGATGGACGTCATACTCTACGCTTGCCGGTACGCGGCCTCCATTCTAGAACCTTTCTGCCCCATCAGCTGTCAGTTCTACGTGATATGTACCACTTGTAAATAAACCGCTTTAAATCAACATAAATGTTGGTGGTTTAAAACATTTTTTACATTTATAGTCACATACCATTCATTTCCTAACTCCCTTCACCTTTCTCCCAGTACGTACAGTACACACACACAGTACGTAAGGTAGAAGAGCTGTTATTCGTTCAAGTCTAACAGGGGTGGGGGGAACAATACATCAAACCCAACGCGATTACGTCACCTGTCGTCACCCGGCGGCAAAACAGTGATTCGAGTGGGTTACTAAAAATGTTAACATCTGAAGTGATGTTAATAAAATGTAAATATCCAGCGTGCTTCCTTTGATATATTTCCTACAAAGTCGTTCACTCACTCTCATGCCTCATTTTCTTTTTCTTTTCCAACAAAACGTCTCGCGGACAAAGCATAATAAAAATCTCTAGTGATGTGACATGTTCCAGTCAAGATCCACTCGGTGGTGAGCAGCGAACCGCGCCCGCACGACGACGCGTCCATATACTACGACGCTACAGAACACCAGAGGGATAAACGGTGAGTCAGCATCATCATCATCCGCTTGCCTCGTTCCCAGGTTGTCCGCCTCCCGATTTAGAACCCTTCGATTACAAATTGACAACCGATAAATGGTTCATTAAAGCGCGTTATGCATACGGATCAACTTTTAGTGTCCTGTTATCGGCAACTCTCAACTAGCTATTTCTTTAATTTTCATATAGTTTTCAGGAACAACGCAGATGAAGCAACCCTAGTTGCCCGTTTCGGCAATCTCAACTGTTTACTGTTGCTGCAATCAGTAATTAAAATTGCCCAAACTAGCAACTGATAAATTTTCTCGCAACCAGTAACGTGTATCGTTGACAACACATCCCTCTCATCGACTTACAGATTTAAAATTGCAGCAACCTAGGCCTTGATTGCTAGTTTTAATTTGCTAGTTTTGAATTTTGTAATACCCCTTAGACATTAGGGTAGTTAAAAAAGTTGAGTTGTATCATCAGAATACATTATGCTTAATCCTATAAGGTCACGTGGTTTTTGGTCGATAATTTCTTATCGAACAGTTCTAAATCAACTAACATGGTATTTCATAACATTTAAACATTATTGTATCGCTGTCAGTTTGTATGACGTTGACAGTGTCAGAACGATGCCCTAACCCCGTACTAAGTTGATCTGGTAATGTGAAAATCCACCTTAGTACGACAAGATTGAATCCAGTGATTCTAACCTTACATCCCGCTTCTTCTTCTCTTATGTCAATGGTATCTAATTGTACAAACATGGCTACTTCTACGGCATTTTGTGTCGCTCTGTTTATGTCATCGTGCTGGTGTAGGGACACTAAGGGCAGAAGACTAGGTGAGCCATAATTTGTGGGTCTATACCACAGTCACATCCACTCTACCGCCTGGTCTGGGGGACCCCCACTTTCCAAATTTTGTCTGCAACGGCCAACCTCTGTACGAAGGTTTAGCGCCTTCTAGGTTGGCCAAGGCTGTTCGTGCCCTGGAGGAAGATGTTCAGACGGCGATAGTCCGCGACCATTCGGTGGTCACTGCCAATTTTCACCCTGTTAATTACGGAGATATTAATGAATATTCGTCGCTTTGTGGTCATGAGGAAGTCAATCTTATTTTTCGTGGATCTATCGGGACTCATCCAGTTCCACTTCATGTGAGGCGGCCTCTGAAAGAAAGAATGCACCACAAAGAGGTCCTCCTTCTTTCGGACAGCCTCTGTCCCCTAGGAATCCGTTGCCCACACCCAAATTGCCCCACACTCAACTCATTAATCATTTGGGGGGCATCATCATCATTTTCCGGCGCTTTCTTTACATCCCTCTGACCGAATGTCGCGTTACCACTATATCAAAAGTAAGTAATAATAAAGTATCATCTGTCAGCAGGTCGTCGACCCGCAGCGGGGACAAAAGCCAAAGCCCAGCAGTGGAAAAGACTCGGTTAGACGCGATACCTGACAGGTACGGCTGTTATGTCAACGTCCCCCTTTTCATTTAAGCGCTTTGTTCCCAGGCTGCAGCAAGTCTAGTTTGAGCGATTGCTATCAGAACTCTGTAAGAGGCCGTTCATAAATTACGTCACACGTTCATCATCATCAGGTACCTCTTTACCATAAAGGCACAAGGGGCCTGTGCCCAGGGTCTTACGGGGGCCCCAAAGCACTAAAACATGTTAGTGAACTAAAAACACTGTTGACTGAAAAGAAAAAAAAGAGGGTCAAAGCCTTAAATAAAGAAGGAATTTTTTTTAACTGATATATGAAATTAGAAGTTTTTGGAAGTCATGAATTCATACCAACAGTATTTTATTTTACTTTGCAATAGGGCCCCCGAATTCTTGTGTGCCCAGGGCCCCGGGATATGTTAAGACGGCCCTGATCATCATCATCATCACTTAAACCATAGGACGTCCACTGCTGAACATAGGCCTCCCCCAGTGACTTCCAGATTGGCCGGTTGGAAGCGGCCCGCATCCAGCGGCTTCCTGCAACCTTTACCAGGTCGTCTGTCCACCTTGCGGGTGGACGTCCTACGCTACGCTTGCCGGTATATACGACAATACTCGTAGATAATAAGTATGGGACTATCCCAAAGGCGACTTGCTTTCTCATGTCTCATGTCATGAACCATATTATGGTCTCTTTTGAATCATATCATTGAATTGTTTAAAAAATGGACTTCAATTAACAAGTACATTACGACGACCTCCGTAGCCGAGACTTGGTGTCGCTGTCTCTGAGGTTTCGGGTTCGATTCTCGGTCGGGTTAATGTAGAAAAATAACTTTTCTATATTGTCTCTGGTCTGGGTGTTGTGGTACCGTCGTTGTTTCTGATTTCTGTAACACAAGTGGTTTGGCTACTTACCACAGGATCAGAGCATTGTATGTGATGTTGTCCAATATTTACTTATTTATTTATTATTATCTGTTACAGAAACAGTCCGCCGACTAAAAAAGAAATTACTAGTGGTTCCGGCGACGGATCTCAAAGCTTAAAAGACGTGAGTATTCATTTACATCAAGTTACACATTACAACTTCTAGGAAAACAAAATAAAATCATGTAATTAATTACAGTAATTTAAATATTTAGTTTAAAAAAAAATTATGTCAAAGTTAAAAATAATGGATTTTCGTTTTGTAAGTCACGGTCAATAAATCTTTTATGTCATAAACTGTTTGATTAATAAGCCATTTTATTTAAGTTAATATTCCGATATTTAATTTCATTAGGAGTTTTATAATATACTAGCTTCCACCCGCGGCTACGCTCGCGTGGAGTTCGATCTGTCATGATAGATAGATAGATACTCTTTATTGCACACCATACAAGTAAAATACACATGATTTTTACAGAAAGACTTACAATTTAGGCGGTCTTATCGCTAATAGCGATCTTTTCCAGGCAACCTTTAGGTAGAGGACAACCATTAAAGAAAGGGGAAGGTGTTGCAGATGATCTTCGTTATAAAAAAACATATATAACCTAACATATTGTTTATTTATTAATACTTATTTATTGTTGTAATGGTTTTTTACGTATAACGCCATTCGTCTATGAATGAAAATCTATGCCCAGCGATGTTTGTGGTCATGCCGTAACCAAAAAATGTAAAAATAGTCTGTTAAGGATTTTAACTGAGACTCACTTAAATAACACACATCATCACAGACAAACTGTGTAAACAGTTTTGTAGGACTCCGTTTGTAAAAATTGTAATATGTTGTATGCATAATAAATAATAAATAAATAATAATAAATAGTTTAGGAATGGCTTTATGCGTAATAAAAACAATTTCTATAGTACTTAAGTCATGTGATTAAGAAAAAATAAGTTGTTAGATTTATCTGCCAAGGCGAGCAAAAGAGCGGCACGGCCGTACCATCCTTTTCTCGAAGCGATTTAGGCAATTTTCGACCCAACTTAGTTGTGGATAAAACTAGAAGCCTCAATTTTCATGTTAGTATTTTCATAAACACGATCCTTGTCGTGTACTAGTTGAACTTCAGAAATATTGAGCATTATTTCGGTTAGACCTTATGTTTGACGATTATCTCCCGGTACATCAGCGTTGGTGGTGCGGCACGGCGTCGCGCATCCCCGTGGCGCTGGGGGAGGCGCGCCTCGCCAAGTGCCTCTCGTGGAGCGGGGACGCGCCCCCCGCCCCCGCCGCCCCCGCCGCCCCCCACGCGCCCCACGCGCCCCCGCCGCCCTCCGCGACCGAGCCGCACGACAACAAGGACCTGACGCCAGGTCAGTCATAGAAATAACTAGAATGTAGTTCAAAACGAAACAACCGACTTCAAAAAAGGACGAGGTTTTCAATTCGACTGTATGTTTTTTTTGTATGTATGTATGTTACGCGATTACTCTGCCAATTATTTAATGATGAATTGCAATCAAACAAGATGAAAACAAAATGAATAGAAAAAATATAGTTTAAATCAATTATTATTTTAAATTAGTTTAAGGCAATCAAACTGAAACCTTAGATTGTTTAAAATGACACAATTCAATTGTAAAAGTCATTAATTTTATTTTATATGTTTTTTCCTATAAATAAAATATCAGATTGATAAATATTAAAAAAAAATTTTTTTTAATATTTTTTGTTAGTTTAAGTTGTTTTTACCACAAGGTTAGGTTTTTATTAGGTGTCTTCTGAACTGTTTAGTTTATCATAGGCTTTTTGGCTCGTGACATTTTAAAAACATGTTCAGCTAACGTAGAAGGTTGTCCCCAGGTCTTAGAAGGCGAAGAGCGAACCCCAACGAAAAGTACGCGGTGGACCCGGCGCGGGAACTGAACCTGCGCTTTGCGCGGCTTCGGCACAGGTGCCCGCAACACTCACGCTCGCCTCCGACAAGGTACTTTTAGGAGTTTAGTCGCTAGGACTTAGATTTAAATTTGCATTTTTGATTTGATTCGGTCTAGTGTATATCGCAGTTTTTGCTGCAGTAAACTACTTTTAGATCTTTACTTTAATAATAATAATATAACGCTTTATATGCCTCAAAAAAAAAATTATACATGCATACAATTTTCATGTCTAATATAATAAATAAGTAGCACATTATTTTACATTAATAAAAAAAATAGGTCTACGACTCAGCTAATGATGTTAGGAATAATCCTTACATCGCTGGTATTCTGCCGTAGCCTTCAACTAATAACAACGAGAACATAAAACTTTCTTAATAATTAAAGTAAAACATTAATTCATTTTTAGAAAAACTTGTGTTACCTAACATCCTAAACATGCATGTAAATAAAGAAAATATTATACCTATACCTATCTATTCCTTTCTCTTTTTCATTTTTTTTCCATTCCTCCCCCGCTAGCATTCTTTAGTCTTTAGTCGCTAGGACATAAGATTTAAATTCAAATTTTTAATTTGATTTGATCTAGTGAATGTCTTAGTCCTTACTGTAGCGAACAAGAGCCCTTTCAAATACATAGACAACCCTCCCCCCCCCCTTCACCTTGCGCCCCTTCCCCAGGGCCACCAAATGAGGATGTCTAACTATACAGGGTGTAAAATAAGCTCAACGAAGCTTGGTTTAACCATGCATTATTTTCATCAAACCAAGGCAAAAAATAAATTAATGCAAAAAAAAAAAACTTGGGAAATGACTTATTTTTAGATATAAAAAAATAACTTATTTATATCACGCACGTAACAGATTATCTCTGTGTGTGTGCATACGGTCGGCGTGTGTGAGTGCGCGCTACACACGCGCCCGCACGCACACTTGCAGAACAGCGCGGGTAGTTGTGTGCGTGCGCGCAACTCATTGCGGGCTGTTCTCTTTAAAGCCTTTTTATGAAAGAAGTACTAAAAACGGGCTTGAGGGTGAGCCCCCTGTTACATCATCATCATCATCATTTCAGCCACAGGACGTCCACTGCTGAACATACCTATGCCTCCCCCAGTGGGCGGGGCACATAGCACGTAGAACTGACGGCCGATAGGGCAGAAAGGTTCAGGAATGGAGGCCACGTACCGGCAAGCGCAGCGTAGGACGTCCACCTACAAGGGGGACAGACAACCTGGTAAAGGTTGCAGGAAGCCGCTGGATGCGGGCCGCTTCCAACCGGCCAATCTGGAAGTCACTGGGGGAGGCCTATGTTCAGCAGTTATTTTACATGGTGTATTTTATTTGTTATATTAAGGCACAGCTACAGAAAACTAAAAAGTATACGTAAGACAACAACAACAATACGTTAAGTCTGTACTTCGATTACAGCCGAGCACAACATTTACATAAAAAACAAACAATAATCAAAGTACGTAATTAATATTATACATATATTAAGTATATTAAACATGTTGACCACTGTCTAGTGTAGTGGTTCGCGCTCCGGACCACAAAGCCAGCGGATGCGGGTTCGAATCCCGCAACTGGCATGCTTTTGTATGGTGAGCACGAGCATTTGTACCTAAGTCATAGATGTTTTTAAAATGTTTTATCTAGTCACCATAGTACAAGCTTTGCTTATTTTGGGGTTAGATATTCAGTGTGATTGTGAAAGCAATTTATTTATGGAGCGCATTGTACCGTCTATATACAGAAGCGAATCCCGCGGCGTGCCCTCGCTGCTGATGTCGTCCCCGCCCGCGTCGGGGGGCTCCTCGTCCAGCGGCTCCCCCCCTCCCGCGCCCGCCGCGCCCCCCCCCGTCGCGCACCACAACGCCGCCCGCGCGCGACGCTTCCGCCCGCTGTCCATCGCGCCATAGGTGAGTAGAGTGCCCTCGCCTCCGTGTGCCCCTGCCCCCCTGTGCCCCCCTCCCCCCGCCCGTCGCCTCCCACAACGCGGTCGCTGTCTATCGCGCAATAAGGTAAGTATTGTCCCTGCCCCCGTTTGCTCCCTCCCCCCGCCGCCCACATCAACGTGGTCGCTGTCTCGCGCGATAGGTGAGTAGTGTCCCTGCCCCATATGACCCCCTCCCCCCTTCCTCCTTGTTGCCCATCATAACGCTGTCGCTATCCATCGCTTCATAGGTGAATAGAGTGCCCCTGACCCCTGTCCCCCACTCCCCCGTCGTCCAACATAACGTGGACACTGTCCATCGCGCTATAACTGAGAAGATTGCCCCTGCCCCTGTGTGCCCCTCTGCCCCTCTCACCCCTCTCGACGCCCACCACAACGAGGTCGCTGTCCATAGCACCATAGGTAGGTAAGTAGAGTGCCCCTGCCCTCCCCTGCGTATGTGAAATAAAACTACTTTTGACTGGTTAAGAGTTTTAAATTTATTTTTATGTTATTTTCAGGAACTGGCGATTCACGGTGACATGACCTCAAAGGAACCTTTCTGACAAATAGCTACATATATAATTATATATATCAAGCCTTATACGCGATATTATGTATAATCTATATAAAATATGACGTATTTATAAATTTTATATACACGTACATTTAAAAGAAAGTTGAAAACTAATGTCAAACATATCCAAAATGGTCTTTTATGAGAATAGATTAAATTACACTAAGAGCTAATGTACAAATGATTATTGACTAAATTAGTACAAAATATTAATAAGAAATAGTCAATTGTATGCTATTGTTGTGGCAAAGACACTAGCGCCACCGGTGGCAAAATAAGAAAATATCAAACATTGCTGTTTTGATGTCACCTAAGTTAACAACATAACATACCTACCAAAATACATATTAATATGTAAAATACGTCCTATATTACCTCACAAATAAAATACTACAACAATTACAGCGTTATTCATACAGGGTGGCAAGAAAAGTGACGCCAAAAATTTTTTTAGGTGTCGCGTGTTGTGAGGTATCTGAATCACCCCTATGTATGTTCTACGATTTTTCGTAGTTTTCGAGTTACGAATTTTTGCAACCGGATCAGTTTGAAAAATTTCAAAAAATAAGTAGGTTTCTACGATATTTTTTTCTTGCAGCTAAATCTTTATGAATTGTGCATGAACTGTTTTGGCCACCCTGTATAAAGCTGCTAATCAACTTGTTAAGCATTACTTAGCTAAGTAAAAACTTAAGCCTTAAGCAGTATTTTTTTGTGTACATCAAAATCACTTTGTACTGTCTCTTTTTATTAAAAAAGAAATGTTTATTCTTGCCAAAAAACGAGATATTCTTCCCAAAAGCGTTGTTGACACTTTTGACAGAATAAAACTCAAAATCAAATGTCAGATGGACGCCATTTTGTTGATTGACTCATAAGAGAGGTGCAGCGGCAATTTGACAAGAAGGTCAGGTCAATTAGGAAACCTCTTAACCTGTTGATTGTGGCTCTAAATAGTGTTTATAAATACGAAATTTTATTCAACATTATTTAAGATTTTCAGTAACGTTTAAGGGTAAGGCTGCAAATTGTTGTCTGTTTAGGTAACTTTAAAATGTCACCACTAGGGGCGCTAGTTTCTTTACATTTTTAGTAAGTAAAATTATTTTGAACCAACTTCTTAGCTAACACTACAATGTATTCATAAACAAAATGTTTTCTGATAAAACCTTAACTTAAATGATGTTATTAATTTGTATCTTAGCTCTCAGTCTAACAATACAGCTAGGCATTGAAAATAAAGAATGGTGAAATGTATATACAAAAGTATTTAATATTAAAAATTACAGCTTCAGGCACGCTTGATGTTATTAAAATTAAGATATACATACATATTAGTCATATTTTATATAGATTATTATATTTATGCCTTGATAAACCAGAAATATGTATCATTTTATTTTTGTAAATTTTTTTGGTTCAAAAAATAAAACCAAAAAAATTCAAAAAAAAAAATATTGTTATAAAATATATTAATGTATTTCTGGTTTATAAAGATTTTGGCAAATTGTGATTTTGACTTTAAAATGTAATTAGGCTATTTTATACCTTATTTTGGTGTTAATAAGGATGCCAATAGCATGTTACGATGCGACGACGTTTTGCAGACGCTGTTTTAGCTAGGAGTGAACAATTTTGTTTGAGTACCCTCATTTCTGAAATTATTCTTAGCTTTTGTCTCCCCCCCCCCCCTCCCCCCCTAAATTTAGCTGAAAGTGTCCTCAGATCTTTAGGCGACATCTGTGTCAAGTTTGAATGAAATCGGCCCAGTAAAAAGATGTAACTAGATAAATAAATAAAATTCACTTCCCAATTCTAAGTAGCCAAACATTATTCTATATTGTTTCGGGTCTGGGTGTTGTGGTACCGTCGTTGTTTCTGATTTCTGTAACACAAGTGCTTAAGCTACTTACCATAGGATCAGAGCAATATATGTGATGTTGTCCAATATATTTATTTATTTGATTTAAGGTTAAAACTTAGTCCCTAATTCATTCTAACCTACAAATTTATTGTCACTCCTAGCTGAAACTGTATCATTGTATTTATGCTGTTATCGAAAGATAAACAGATATTGATAAATAGAAAAAAATCGTTATTAGATCTCTCTTAGATAGGACTTGCCTTTTCAAGCTGTTTTAGCTTTTAAACTAGCTTGTGTCAGCAGAACTAGTTTACTAGTTGACTGGTAGAAACACTTCTGGAGTGTCATTGTACATTTCTTACAAGTTGATGCATTTTTTTTTAAATATACAGGGTTATTTGTAAAACATTAACCACCTCCTGGGGGATGATTCTGGTGCTCAAATACAACTTTTTCTATGGGACCAAAAGAGTAATCTAAAAAAAAATCACTGCTTCATACAAACTGGTGTCCGCTGGTTAGTATGGGGAAGTGATTTTCTTTTCCGACTCGATGTTGGACTCATAGAAAAAATTGTTGTGTTTGAGCACCAGAATCAGCCCCTAGGAGGTTGTTGATGTTTTACAAATAACCCTGTATATATAAGTTCACATAACGTACCACACCTCTTCTAAGCAATTATATAAGGTGCTTCATAAATATCTGCAACTGCTGAAATGGGTAAAAGTATTGCTTATATAGATTACGATAGTAAAGAAATTTTATGTCCAGAACACCATTAATTTTTTCATTAAAAAAATTTATTAAATAAAGATTAGGCTTTATTCTGTCTCAAACCGTCGACACCTGTCCAAAAATGCTAACGTTTCACATTATACCGCTCCCGCGCAGTGTCAAGGGCGGATGACGAAGTGTGTTATGCAAATTGAAACAAGTAACCATTTATTTACTGTCTTTTCGCAAATAATTAATTACCGATCCGGGGCACGTAATTCCTTCACTATCGTAATCTATATAAGCAATACTTTTACCCATTTCAGCCGTTGCAGATATTTATAAAGCACCTTATATAAGTTCACATAACGTACGACGCCTCTTCTAAGCAATTATATATCAGCCTTTAATAGATACATCTATATAAATAAATGATAAATTGATGATGATGATGAAGATATAATTGTAATTATGAGCCAGACAACATGGTACTGGTCAAATAAGAAATTACCATCCTTGTATAACGAGGTGGCAGGCAGTGAATCATCTATCCATCTATCTTTATAAAAAACAAACTCGGGTTAGTTACACCATTTATAATGCAAGAACGGCTGGACCGATTTTTATGATTCTTGATCTGTTGGATTTGTCTCCGCCCCGAATAGCAGAATGACATAAAAAAATCGGAAAAAAAAACGAAGAGGCGGTACGAAGTTCGCCGGGATAGCTAATAATAAATAAATAAACATAATAAATCAAATATTGTCCAACAGGGGACTTCCAATGTCTAATGATGATAGTATGGGTTAGTGTTGCCATATTAGAATACCTACAGTATGTCAAAAAGTCGCTAAATGACAAAAGGACTATATATTTTTGTTAGACTATTATGGTTGTTAGAAATAATTCTCAATGACCATAATACTGTTTGTAACTAAAGATGTCATAATAATCTTTTTAGAATATAAAACGGCTGGACCGATTTTCATGATTCTTAATTTGTTGGATTTGTCTCCGCCTCGAAAAGCAGAATAACTATTAAACTAACAGAACAATTCAAGAAAAAAATTTTTACGAATTGGCGGTTCGAAGTTCGCCGGGACAGCTAGTAGGTAACACACAAATACAAATCAAATGAGCCCAAACACGAAATTACTAGTAGTCATTGAAGAGTTTCACCATACACCATCATCAGATCAGCTTAATGGTGTCAATTTCAAATGATTGTATTGTCATCCGAATGTCATAATATACTTACTAAATTTTAAATCGATACGACTTAGAAATACGTTAAAAATCGAAACCTTATATTTGATTACATAGTTATATGAAAAACTAAAAAATGTGTGTTAAAATGACATCGAAGGGATATATTAAAACCTCATAATATACGGTACAAAATAAAATATTTAATTATAAAAGGCTGTTTAAGATAGTGGTCAAATAACTGCCACCAAACTTGGAACTTTAATCCCTTGTCTTAAGGTCCAAAACCGATGAAAATTTCATCATTCTAAAAATATATAAATGTAAATTATACTTACATGTGCGATAGAGTTTAAATAAATAAATAAATTGCTATCAATATTATTCATATAATTTAAAAACAGGCAGCCATACACACAGTAAGAATTTTTAGTAAAGTTCTTGAGGATACAGTTTTTGACAATCGGGGGGAGGGGCATCATGTACACATTGGGAAGGGGAAGAGACTGAGCAACCTTTTCCTTGAGAGTCTCAAAGTATCAGTTAAAACCGAGTTTAAAAGTTCAAGTAGAAAGAAATTTCACAAACCTTTAATAAAATTATTACTGCTGTATCATTATGAAGTGATTATTGAATATGAAGACGTGAAATAACTAGTTCTGCTAATACATAGCTAAATGCCGCGTCCTATCAAATATGGCGCGACGCTGAGCCGGTTTGTTGGTGCTTACAGGGGATACGAAATGTTCGGAAGTTGTTCTTCTATGATAACGCTTGTCAAATGACTTATTGAGATACGTTGGGTAACTAAAATCTATGGAAAAACTTGAATAATATCAATCGATATTTAACTATGGATTTCCGAGGCAATTAAATAAATTGTTTTCACAATCACACCAATTATCTAGCCCCAAACTAAGCAAAGCTTGTACTATGGCGACTAGATAATGGATAAAAATACTTAAATACATTTATAAACATCCATGACTTAGGTACAAATGCTCGTGCTCTTCACACAAACATTTGCCCCTTGCGGGATTCGAACCCGCAACCGCTGGCTTCGTAGTCCGGAGCGCGAACCACTACACCAGGTTTGTGTGATAAGCACGAGCAATTGTACCCAAGTCATGGATGTTTATAAATGTATTTAAGTATGTCTATCCGTTATCTAGTCGCCATAGTTCAAGCTCTATTATGAGACTGGATGATTGGTGTGACTTTTTATTTATTTAAATGTATTTACCAGCATCTACCTTTCTGTAAACAAAAAAAAATCGTTACAAAAGTATTTAGAACCAAACAGTGTTCCTCTAAGTCATTTGATGCGTATAATTTATTTAATAAGACTTGTAAAGCTCACTATTTCTATATTTACATTTTTTTATAAGTCATTTCGTTTTTTTAATCCGAAAAAAGGTGCATGTTTATGATAAATGTAAAAAGTTTAATTTATTGATTTAATATATAATTATTTTATTTGGTGCTTCCAAAGTATTAGAAAACTCTTTGAATAAATTGATAAAAGAAGACAAATAGTTATTAGAACATATTTATAATTAAAAGGATGTATTCAAAAGATAATGTTGACTAATCGGTTTTACCACTCACACTAAACTTTCTTACTTTTTATTGAAAGAAAAGCGACGGACTACAGTTTGACCACAAGCCATGTACCTCTTCTTAGGACCACTTTCATCACTCGCTGATAAGTTCTAGTTAACCTATCTGGCACTTCTTTGACAGCTAATGGGCTAGTTTCCTAAAAAAATCTTATTAGTCCGTCAGTTAGATTAACAGAAAATATTGGACACTTGTGTTTTCTTTTCTTAATCAAACAAAAAATGATGAAGATATAGCCCGTTAAAGTTCCGCGTAACGTCACGCCTTGCGACACTTTTTAGCGAGGCGTAACGTCACGTGTTTATTTTGATGCGCTTTATCTTCGTCATTTTTTGTTTAATTGACAAAAGACAAAATATGGGTCTAATATTTATTGATAATCTAAGTGACGGATACATTCATATAAAATACACATATTAAATGATAGAATTAATAAAATAAATACTTTAAATAAACTAACTTAACCTAAACTATAAACTACCTACTCAAAAATAAAGGCGTGTCCGTGAGGCATAGAGGCGAGGATACTGGCAGCGTTTCCTCGCTGAATTGCTAAACTAAGCCTTTGTGCGAGGAACGAACCAGCTTTTTTATTTTCCGAAATAAAAATCAATTTTGGTGCTATTAAATAGAATATTTTTTTAACCCAGGAAACTAATCTATAGTAATAGTGCCAGATAGGTTATCCAGAACTTATCAGCGAGTGGTGATAGTTTTATTTTGTGGATTTTAATCCACGTGTCATATGACGTATGCAGGGGCGTGCATTCCATATAGGCTATTATGCAGAGCCTACCTTCATAAAAAACAGCTAACCATAATTATTAATTACGTATTCAACAATAAACAATAAATATTCTAGTTAAATTAAATTATATTAAGTAACCATTTTGTCGTCTACCTGTACTTATTCCTTACTAAAGCGCGCAACTTAGATCGTTACTGTGCAATTTAACCAGTGTTAGGCTGTCGTGAGATCGCCTACTGTTTCACGCAAACTTACTCAATTTTCACTCGCAGCCTACCCCCATCTGAAACCAATGCACGCCCCTGGACGTATGCATATATACGTCCCACTGCAGGGCACAGGCCTCACGTCAACTATGAGCTGGTTTGGGCCAAACTCCACCACGCGGAGTGCGGTGGTGGAGGGGTTTTGTAAGGCCAGTGACTTTACCTTACTGTCAGATGTAATCAAGCCGCTTAAGGCTTCACGACTAGTATCAAGCTTTATTATCCGGGACCAAGTTTTAACGTGCCTACTAAAGCACGAAGATGCTTGTGATAAATGTCACTAAATATGGTTGGAATGGTCACCCATCAACTCACAACCGCAGCGTGTGTAAATACTTTGGTAATCACTACCGAAGCGCTGCCGCCACTGAGCCACAAGCACCTCAACAGCCCGCGCAGCTACAATAATCAAAATTATTAATTTTTCGAAATAGACCAATAATGGCACACCCTACACGTCCCAAGTCCAACGTTATAAATAAATAATGTATTTTTATTTCAGACCACGTCCATAAGCAGAATTAACAACAATTTGCTTATAAATGCTAGGGTTAGTAACAGTGGATATGTTTATATGACCTCCGTAGCCGAGAGGCGAGTATACCGGACTTGGTGTCGCTATCTCTGAGGTCCCGGTTTTGATTCCCGGTCGGTCGATGTAGAAAAATACACTTTTCTATATTGTCTCGGGTCTGGGTGTTGGGGTACCGTCGTTGTTTCTGATTTCTGTAACACAAGTGCTTAAGCTACTTATCACAGAACCAGAACAATGTAAGTGATGTTGTCCAATATTTATTTTATTTAAAAAAAAAATGGTAGTTTAATTTGATTAATGCTTGTGGTCCAACTATAATAGGCTAGTTTCCTGGGTCAAAAAAAGATTATTCTATTTAGTCCGTCAGTTAGATTATCAAAAAATATTGGACCCATATTTTGTCTTTTGTCAATCAAACAAAAAATGACGAAGATAAAGCGCATCAAAGTGAGCACGTGACGTCACGCCTTGCTAAAAAGTGTCGCAAGGCGTGACGTTACGCGGAACTTTAACGGGCTATATCTTTATCATTTTTTGTTTGATTGCGAAAAGAAAAAATACGTGTCCAATATTTTCTGTTAATCCAACTGACGGACTAATTATATTTTTTTAGGAAACTAGCCCATTATCGATACTAGACGTTAAACAAAAAAACTGTCAATATTAGTCTTTTGCTTTATAGGTTTCCATAAAATAATAATAATGGCAGCTGTATGTATGATAACAATTTTTTTTTTAAATCTGCGGATGCTATATTTGACAGTTTTAGTTGAACTATCCGCTGTCTCTTTCTTCTCCTAAGTTTAGTTTAGGTGGTACAACTAACTAACTATCAGTGTACATTGGTCTTGGAAAATACAAAGAGACTGCTCTTTATCAGTTAGGTTCGGTTGTGCAATAAATCAGTTTGTTTTAGTTGATTGCCAAATATTTATTTAGTAATAACATACCGGTATCTCGGTATATGAGTGACAGAGACGACGCTCTACTTAACCGAAGCTAGCCGATCACTAGCCGAGTCTCTTTCTAAGCGACGATGTCTGCTATTCCTTACCGGATACTATCATTGCATTTGTCACAAGAATAATATTTTTATTTAAAAAAATCTTTATTTACAAACTTATCCTAGATTATCTCTAGCATAATATTGCATTTTAATATATTTTGACATACGAGTAAGCTTTCTGACGGAATTATAAAGTTGTCTCTTTCTAACTTGAGCACGAGTCTGGCTTACACTTGACCGGATTTGCCTCGAAATAGTAACTTCCTAATTTTGTCAGACGGCAACACAGATTTAGCTAAGAATTGTGGAAGTAACTAAAGTCTTCATTTATTTAAAAAACAGTGTTGAATTTTTTTTTGTTATATTATGATCTGTGAGGTTCTTTAAATTGATATACACATTTTTTATATATTTAATTTCGTTTCTTATAAGATATATAATGTTATGTTATTATATTTGTTAGTCATAGAGTTTCTTTTAAGTTTTTCTTTTCATAAATGGGCTTGAAACGTTGGCTCGGAACGATGTGTAAGGATTTAACTGTCGTGGACACTAAAATAATTGTTTTAGTCTAATTTGTAAAAAATCGATATTGCAAGTGCATGCAAAAAGGTATGCCACATAACACGTCTTAAAGGCACCTGGTATTGTTGTAACTAAATATATAAAAATTATATATAAGGTATAAATAAATATATAACTTGCTTTCGAATGTTGAAACGACCATTTGAAGGTTGAAGTTTTTGAAATTGACTCTGTCACAAGTATGGTACAAAATTCTGTTATTTACGTCTTTTAAAATTTTAAAATTAAATATTGCCGGCTTTGGTCTAGAGTGCTTGGCCGTAAGTGTTTCCATGTGATAATACTTGTTGCCGGTATACTGAAATATATTTCGATTTTAGATTATCATTCGGAGATGATATTTTTAATCAAGGAATGATGTCGAGCGAGTCGGGACTGCATTAGAAGTATGTACAATTTTGAGCTATCAATAAATAAATAATGTTCGGCATTTTCATTTTTGCATATTTATTGATGTTTGCACAATAGGTTTCGACTATGAGGGTTGGTTTTGAAATGTTGTAGTCATTTGAAATATACGATATTACAAAAAAAACTTCTTCTGTGTGTTCTTTAAAGATATGAAGCGCAAAGAAGTATTAATATTTATTCTAATTCCACACTGGTGAAAAGAAACATTTAATAATAGAAGTTGTTAAACTACAATATTTCAAAAAACTACACAAAATGTATAAATACAACTATTATAATATACATATATAAATACGTTTCTTAGAAGCCATGAAATTCTAGTCTTGCAGCTTAGAGCATAGTGAAATTGTATGTAATAATTATTGTTTAAATAATATAATATCTAGAGTAAGTATTATTGATATTAATATTGTAACAATATTGCGCGGGCACGCTTTGTTTGGCAGTGTTGCCATTGTATAAAAGTAGCGCGATATAAAAGGGATATACGTTGATGATCGCTGAATAATTGATACGACCAAAAAAAGGAAATGTTTTTCTTCTGGCAATTTTTAAGTAGTGCATATCTTATTCGCATTATTACTTTTAACTTAAAGGGGATATATGTCATAAATCATAAAACTAGGCCATAGTTTCTCAACATATTTCTAGCGACCCCTCATTTCAGTAAGACATTTTTTCCATTGTATTACAATGTCCTCTTGCATAATAATGTTTTTACTACGTGTAAAATAAATGTTACACATACATCTTATCTTACAAATCTAAATCTTACAAATATGAACTTATTTAAAATAGACATCACAAACGAAGTCTCAGTCGTAACCGTTTGCATGTTAGGCAATGTGTTACAATAATGATTATATTTAAGGCGCAGAAATATCATAACTTAAGGGTATGCTGAAAACGAGAAAACCTTGGGTGGAGAATAGTCGCAAGAAAATCGGTGTTTTTTTTATTTCGTGAGATAAAACTATCTTTTTTTGGCCGTATCATCCTTTATGATTAGTAGATGGTTTCGTGCGCGGTTCTCTAAGCTTTCTCTTTGATTTTTTCATTAGCAGCCGCTCACGAAATAAATATCTAGTCTTCGAACGATTTCCGTCTGCATTTGACGAAATAACAGTTATTTTTGTCAAAATATTAACTAAAAGATGTATGTATAAAGTTGTTAATATTATTATGTATAGGTCCTTTTGTAAATGCGATTCTTATGTACGCAGTGGACGAGTGGTTTAATGGTTAGTTCCTATAAACATTTTCTGTAAAAAGCACTTATATAGCAATTTCACATATCCGGGCAAAGTTTATATAATATACTAAAGCGAAACGCAAATAATTGTTTCGCTTCGCTCACGTCGCAAAACTATGTGAGCTCGCAATTTATTGTGTTGTAGTTTGCGGTGTAAACCTAAGTATGAATAAACGTGGAAGCGACATGAGCTAAGCGAAACGTGCTAAGCGAAAGGAGCTTATTTTCGAGTCGCTTTACTCCTAGTGTGGTTTGCGCTTCAGTCGTCTATTAAATATTTGCATCTGATAGTATATTCTAATTGTACGATTGTACTAAGCAGAAGGATACAGTTCTAACTCTTTAAGAACCAGTGGAAGTTTTGCAAAGAGCAAATAATCTTTATTGCAAATAAGTAAATCTTAGTATAAAATACGTTCTTTGAAGTAAACATACAATACAGTTATTGCGTTAAAGAGATGGTATACATATTTTTTCACTTGAAATTTAAAATATGAAACCTATTCCATTTATAAAGTAATGATACATTTGCTTCTAGAATGATAATGATATTGTGTTGACTCTGGTTAGAAACTTTACGTCATTGATAGATGAACGAATCATCTCTTTCTGACTAGAAACTATACGTCATTGATAGATGAACGAATATCCGAAGGGCTTGTACAAAAATATTTCGTTCGTTCGTTAAAACCATACCTAATAAATTAAAATAACCATTCACTTGTGTCAATCCTTTGAAATAATATGAACATCTCAAACTAGCGGGGTAAAAAACATGTCAGTTTTCAACGGTTCATAAATTGTCAAAGCGTTGAAACAAGTAGATGGTATTTTTATTTGTTAGTCCTTTATAGACAACACTACAAAAACCGATGATAGGCAGTCATAAGTAGTACTTTTCAACTTCAATGTTGTAGTAGGTATTTGAATAATGGGGAATATGCATGTTTTTTTATTTGGTACTAAAATTAATACTACTTAATTTTAATTAAAAAAGAATTTTCGAAAAACTTTGATAAATACCTGTCTTACAGCCCATTAAAGTCGCGTGTTAGACAAGGAGGTCCGATAATGTACACGTCCGCCATACATTTTTCATAAGTAATAGTTGTTTTAGAAAGAGATAGGTTTACCTTAATTTCTAATTACTATATTACGGTAATTTTTTTCCTAAAATCAATTATGTTTTCACTATTAGCACTATAATTACATATATTTTCTTATAAATATAGTAAAAACATTTTTTTTTTCATGTATATTCCCTATTGTTTTTGAGAGATAGTTAAACTTTCAGAGTAGGCACACTAAGTCATAATTCTATAAAGCACAGGATATTTAATTGGTTTTCGACCTTACGAAGAGGTAATAAGGTTCAAAGTATGGTGTCTAATATATTAACAGACCAAGATTTAGCTTGCTATACGTCCAACTGTCAAGATAAGGCCCCGCCTAGACCATAGACAAATATAGTTTTATCTTAGAATAATCTATGGTTTATGGACGGGACGCGGCACAAGGTAGCCTTGTTGATTGACGACCCTTGCTTCCGGTCCGCTTTATACAGGTTGATTTTCAAAACAGTTGCCAAATTTAGGAAGGCGAATGAGATCTACAATACAAACATCTTTTTCTATGGGGTCAATATTGTTTCTTTAAATAAACTAAAATTTTACATTGATGATAATGTATGCAGTAACAAATAAAAACACATAGTTGTAATTTTGACCCCATAGTAAATTTGTTGGTATTGATGAACACATTCGCCTCCTAAAATTCGGCAACAGTTTTCAAAGTCACCCTGTATTTATTTTGTTTTGACGTACCCCTCGTCCATTGCGCCGCTTCCGGCGACGCGCTGATTACTTTAAACATGGATGCACGCTCGTTTTTCAGTTTACTTTGCCATATTTTTTATATTTACCGAAATATGCACAATGAAATTTAAATAAAAGGTATTTGTCCTTGATATTGTGGTTTTATTTATTTATTTATTTACCCAAACCTGCGAGTTTTATAAAAAAAAAAGGCTTTTTAACTGTCTTCTTCTTCATCTATACCAGGCCCGTCCAACATACGGCCCCCGGGCCACAATGTGGCCCACATAATTCCTTCATCCGGCCCGCGACGGACGACATCAATAGATATTGCGCAAAACTAATTCGATCGATCTATTTAACGTCATTTTTTCAGTTGTAAATTGACGGTCATAATTATGCTAAAAGCGTCTGTCATTTACGATAAATGCTTGGTCTCATTAGACATTTATTGTCACGATAGTCACATATTTTTTTAGTAAAAAATTTAAAAAAGAAGAATTCCACTAAAGTAAGTCTTAAATGTTAAGTATTTTACAATAAAAACATACAATAAAACATACAAGTGGATCTGGATCGAACTCAAAAAAAAAACTCGCGCGTAACGATACGACACTTATTAGCTTCTTCGTGCAGAAAGATAAATCAATTTTAGAAATTTCATTTCGTTATAGATCATCACTACTAAAGCCTGTTTCTCTTAAGATAATGCACTTATTTGTGACCAAATGTTTTTTTTTTCATAGTTTGTCAATAGAATTGAATGTGACGTTTGTGACAATAAATGTCCATAATGTCCGGTCATATTGAGAAAATGTCCAATTTGCTCGGTCATATTGGTCAGACATTTATAACGTGACGGACACTTTACAACTCTAGGCCCGCTACATTTACAAAAATACTAAACGTGGCCCTCCACAAAATTATGTTGGACACCCCTGATCTATATGGTCAATCCCGGTTGCGTCCAAAGCCATCGCTTTGGAGCCCAGGGTCCGCTTTCCTTGATTTACTCCTCCACTTCGCGCGGTCTTGAGCGTCTCTAGTTGTGAGACTTTTTAACTGTATGACAAGTAAATCAGTTTTAAAATATTACATATATAAAATTTTTGTCAGACTTGTAAAGGGTTAATAACATTTTAGCTTTACTGTAACATACAGTTAACTTGCCAATTATACAGGGTTACATTGTATCTAAATTTTAGGCAAATAATCAACTTTTAACCTATCCTAACAAATTAAAATACTATCTACTTGTAACAAACCTTTGACAAAACTTTTAAAGGCACAGAGCCACAAAAATATATTTAATTAAAAAAAATATTTCCAATCCCACCAATCACCTAGCCCCAAACTAAGCAAAGCTTGTACTATGGCGACTAGATAACGGATAAACATACTTAAATACGTTTATAAACATTCATGAGGTACAAATGCTCGTGCTCATCACACAAACATTTGCCCCTTGAGGGATTCGAACCAGCAACCGCTGGCTTTGTATTCCGGAACGCGAACTACTAAACCAGAACACTCGTCATATTAGTAGAAAACTTTTCATTGGTTTTAAGGGATTAAAGTTAATTATAATCTATATATATAAAACAAAGTCGGGTTAGTTACACCATTTATAAGGCAAGAACGGGTGGACCGGTTTTTATGATCTAATGGTTTGTTGAATTTGTCTTCGCCCCGAATAGCAGAATAACCATAAAAAACACGGAAATATTCACGTTTAGTATGTAGGGTCGGTACGAAGTTCGCCGGGACAGCGAGTAATTAATAAAAAACATATTTCCAAATATTAAAATGTATTTAATATCCAAAAAATTCAATTTATAACATACGTTCAGTTTTACGCAATTAAAATATATCACTTCACTTAAAATTCAAAAGATAAATGCTTTCTTAAATATTTTTTAAAACAGCTTTAGATGGCCGAGTGCTGGAAAAAAGTTATGGCCTTTGGCGCAAAAAACGCAGTTTGACATATTACCATCCACATATTACGTCATGCTAAATATTATCATTCCCCCCCCCTCCGGAAGTGGGGGCTCGTGACGTCACTCAGTCTTCTGAGTGAAAATCCGCCGTGACGTCATGCGACATTTCAAATAGAATGGAATGAAGAATATTTATTCAGAACCATGTATACAATACAATTTACAGGAAATAATATTATTCTAATAAATTACAGTGTGGTCTCAATAGTCAATATATCTCTAATAATTTGATTATGTGGAAAAATAAAAAATACGTGTCCAATAACTTATTGATAATCTACTTGATAGACGAAGAAAAAAAAACGTTTGTCGTCAAAATGGACATCATCACATACATTGCTCTGATCCTATGATAAGTACCCAAAGCACTTGTGTTACAGAAATCAGAAACAACGACGGTACCACAACACCCAGACCCGAGACAATATAGATTTTTTTTTCTACATTGACCGACCGGGCATCGAACCCGGGACCTCAGAGATAGCGACAAGTCTGGTATGCTCGCCTCTCGGCTACGGAGGTCTATTGATATCGCGCGGCTGCGGTCGGCCGCCAACACGTAAGTCTACCTCAAAATGTGTCCACGTTAGCGGCGCAAACGTGGACACATTTGTGTCTTGTGTCAGACACAAGCTACCGATGAATATTTGATTTCTATAGACCCAGTATGAAATCATACACTCTGCGCATACGTAAACATTTCTTGTGTCCAGTTGCTTCCACTTAACACATACTCATGACGATCAAAAAGTGTTCGGTGTTGGCAACTGGAATCTAAGTGTCCACGTCTGCGCAGCGCCTTAGGGTAACCAACTTGAAATCGAATGCAATGGGCTAGTTTCCTAAAAAAAATAATTTAGTCCGTCAGTTAGATTAACAGAAAATATCGGACACATATTTTTTCTTTTCTCAATCAAACAAAAAATTATGAAGTTAAAGTTCCGCGTAACGTCACGCCTTGCGATACTTTTTAGCAAGGCGTGACGTCACGTGCTCACTTTGATGCGCTTTATCTTCGTCATTTTTTGTTTGATTGACAAAAGGCAAAATATGAGTCCAATATTTTTTGATAATCTAACTGACGGACTAAATAGAAAATTTTTTTTTGACCCAGGAAACTAGCCTATTGCTCGAAAACGTCGAAAGTTTATTACATCGATGTTATGTCACCTTGACAAGCGGAATAACGGAGCCATAATATCATATATGTATTCGCTCTTAATACTTATTTCCATGGTAACCTTAAACTATAACTAAGGAATAAGGAAATAAAATCTTATTTGCCTAAAATAAACCTCAATATACAGGGCGTCCTGAATTATAGGACACAATTAAGAGAATACCCTTGTAACAGTCGTAACCACCTATTTTATACAGGGTTACATTGCAAAGGGGTGCCAAATCTTTAGGAGTGGCTCAGTATCAGCAACTTAATCGAACTATGCAAAGACCAAGTTTTTTTTTAAAATTTTAATTATTCCGCTGTTAAAAATTCTACGCGTGGATAATTTAACTCATTCATGAAAAAATTGCACCGTATGTGCACTGCGTAAGGTCTCTGTTGGCGCCGTACCTACGCCTCTGATGAATGACCGCGCGGCTTCGTAGTCTCTCTGTTGACTTTATTTTTGGATATTTTAAAGTATTTTGTTTCTTAGCATACGATTATTGAAAATAATAACGATTAAGACGCTTCTTGTTATTGTTCCCTAGATATAATGTTTTAAAGGCAACCCTTTGCAATGTAACCCTGTATAGTGTTCTATTCATAAATATAAACTACTACTAGGGAACGAATCGTAAAATCGATAAAAAATATCAGCTCTTCCATACTAAAGTCGCAATACTACTGGAACAGCTGATTTATTTTCTTGATAATACCATTTTAGTCCCATAGTGAAAGTTAATAGGGTTGTTTACGCCATTCTTAAATGATTGTAAGACAAAATTTATTAAAACTGTCACCTTATTTTAGGCCTACTCGGCACATTATAATTAATTTGAAAAATTCGATTTTTAATTGTTCCAAATTCAATGAAAAGTTAGTCCGTTAAGTTAAGTAAACAATGACGTCATAGTTTGCTATCGCCACACAAATTGTATGGAGGAGTAGCGATAAGACAGTTAAAAAGTATGTCAATTGATAATAGTGCTGTAAAATACCGTATGTTTATGTGTAGAACACTATATTCAAATTTGTATACTCATGAAAAAGTCACCTGTATACAACAATTTTCATTTTGTGACTGTTAGTCACAAAGTTATCAAAAACTTTTGATTTTATACCCGATGATATTTGTACAATGAACTGGATACATTAATTAAAAATCAATTAATATACAATCTGTTATAAAACAGCTTTAAAGTACCTAGCAAGCAAAATAGTTTATTTACAACATAATCTTAAGGGACTATTGCAAGCAACATAAAAATAACTGTTAATTTTATTTTTGTGGCAACACTGAACGCCACTTCCTTTTTAATACATTACAAATCTATCTATATATATAAAAATGAATTGCTGTTCGTTTGTCTCGCTAAAACTCGAGAATGGCTGGACCGATTTGGCTAATTTTGATCTTGAAATATTTGTGGAAGTTCAGGGAAGGTTTAAAAGGTCAGAAAATATAAAAAAAGTTGCAAGGAAAGTAGTAAAACAACTATTTTATTTTCCTATACAAACTGTTTGTACCTGTCAAACGAATTGGCGGAACGAAGTTCGCTGGGTCAGCTAGTAGTAAATAAATATTGGACAACATCACATACATTGCTGATCCTTTCGTAAGTAACCAAAGCACTTGTGTTACAGAAATCAGAAATAACGACTTTATAATAACGTTTGTAGTGATTGTGTGTCAAAGATAATATGAATTCAAAAGATTGTTTAGTGTTTTCCTTCAAAGTGTACCCTCTACCAGCCATGTCTTTAGACACACTCAACGCACCAAACATTCTACGTTCAAAGAATTAAAGATATATTAAAATTTAATTGATACAAGTAATATCATTCGCTTTAAGAACCACTGTTTTATTCTAACAACTAGTTATTAAATACGCTACAAATTGATAATAGCGTTTAGGCCATTGAGGAGAAAATACTTAAGACTGTTCATAATTTACAACATGCTTCAAAATCTCCTCGACAGGCAATTTTAAAGACTGAATTTTGTGTTCGCTTACAATCGTTACATCATCTTGAATGTCACTGTGACACCTCCTCATGTGGTTACGTAGCAACGATTTCCTGACAGACGTATACTCACAGAGTGGAACAGAACATTTGAACGGCTTGTTGCCAGTGTGAATCGTTTCATGGCACAGCAAACTCTCTTTTCTTGTCGCTTGATAATCACAGTACTGGCATTTCAAACCATCCCCCAGGTGAACAATAGTAAAATGTTTCTGCATATCATATTTGTTTCTACACTTGAACTCGCAGTTCGGACACTCATGATCGTAGTGAGTTTTCTGATGCATAGCGAACTCACATTTGTATTGTGTTGAAAATTCACATCTGTTGCAATGGATTGTAATTTTGGACTGGCTTCTTTTGTTGTGCAATGCTATTTGGTCTTTAGTTTTCGTTGAAAAGTCACAATTGATACATTTATATGGACGGTTCTGGGGACCGGTATGGCGTCTCTGGAAATGTCGTTGAACTGAAGCCTTGTAACGAGCTGTGTAGCTGCACATATGACATTGAAACGGTTTGTCCTTATCATCAGATTCTAAAACTTCAATATTGTTCCAATCTAGACATTCCGGATCCAGTGTATATTCTTGCATCTTTTCGTTTGATTCAGTTTCTTCAAATTTTTCATCCGAATCCATTTTTTTTACTTGAGACGTTTCATTTTCATTTGGGTGGTCTTCTGGTTGAGTTACATTTTTACTATTATTTTTATAGAGCTCTTTGAAATGCATTCGTTTGTGTATTTTACTTTCACACATAAAATATGTCTCGAAGCCACAGTACCCACATTTCAATAATTCTTCTTGCTTGCTTCTACTTTTATGAATATTCAATCGCCAATTTACCTTCGTCGAAAAATCACAATAATCACATCTGTTTGCTTTTTCCGATACTATGTTGTGTATTTTAGCCAAATGCCTCGTTATGTGACCATCGAAACGCGTCACAAACGGGCACTTATCGCATTTGTACACCATGTTCCTTGTATCTTTATTATGTGTCTTTCTGTGTTTAACGAAGTGTTGTCGGTATGCAGTAGCGTAATCACATTCGGGGCACTTAAATTGCTTCTCATCCTTATGTTTCTGCCTGTGATTGTTCAGGTTCCATTTGTAGAATGTGGTGTAGTCACATTCGTTGCATTTATACAGGGCTGCAGTCTTCGTATTGATTACTTGGCCTTCCGACTGGTGTTTAATTAGCATATGTCTGTTTAGAGCAGTTGGATATTTAGTTGTGTAGTCGCAGACGGTGCAAGAGAATGGCTTGACTCCATCATGACCTAGTACATGCAGTTTTAAACAATTTCTGTAGGCTGTGGCGTAGTCGCATTGGTCGCACTTGAATTTTGCTGGTAGCTTGTGTTTTTTCCTTTTCGGCTTTATGACTGGTTCACTGAAAAATATAATAGAATTTTATAGAAAAATCTGTGTTGTGGTGATGAGTCTTGAAATCTTATTGCATAACTAAATAAATACCCTTTGTTATAAAAAGTCTAAATTACATAATTAAAAGTATTCCTATATACGTCCCACTGCTGGGCACAGGCCTCACCTCAACTATGAGGTGGTGTGGGCCATACTCCACAACGTGGGCCGCGGGCGAATTAGTGGAGGGGTGTTGTAAGGTCAGTGACTTTACCTTAATCCTTTTTAGACTATTTCGTCAAAAGTAAAGGTTAAGTAACATCCACCCACTAAGTGGACAAGCGACCTGGTAAAGGTAAAGGTACAAGGCCATTGTCCCCTCAACAAACACCTGTTTAACATAGGTGTGACAGACAGCCCGACATGCAGAGGATGCATGGAGGCAGAAGAAACGCCACAGCATGTACTATTGGAGTGCAGAAGCGTGGCAGATCAACGGGCACGGATTCTTCAATCACCAGGATCTCTCCCGGAAGTCTGCAGCAGTCTGAAAAGGCTGCTGACCTTCTGGGACGACCTAGGATGGTTGGAGTAGGAAAGACTAAGTAGCACGCACAATGGCCCAATCATGAGGCTAAGTGCGGAGAAAGCCCAGCTAAACTAACTAACTAACATCCACCCACTAAGTGGACAAGCGACCTGGTAAATATTGCAGAAAGCCACTGAATAGAGGCAGCAACTGAAATCTCTAGGGGAGGCCTATGTTCAGCAGTGGACGTCCTGTGGCTGAAATGATGATGATGAAAGTTAAGAATGTCCCACATTGTACACAACATTTAGAATCACTTTTCTTCAAATAAATTTGAAAGTTTGCAGAAAAATATTTGACTCGACACAAATTCAATCAGCTGTTAGGTGGTAACGTTGTAAGGGTGTCCCGTAAAGACCACGTCACCTTGTCACCACGCCTTCTATACAACATTTTAAACATCTTTGATCTGAAATTTTTTATATTCGCAAAATAATTATTTAACTTTGTATTCAAAATTACCAAACAGCTTATCGAAATCGCGTGGGAATTTAATTCTTTTAATAAAATATTTTGAAGTAGAAGTAAATCGGGTATTAAATCCAAAAAAACTGTTTACGTGCAATATGCAATGCTTGGCGGATGGACAGCTGTAAGCCTATGTTTGCTTCACTGAATATACTCCCTCTGCCGTGCATGTACATCCGTGATCAACATCTGTGATCCGTTCATGAAACAACATCCTGAGCACTTTAAACGGTACACAGAAAACACAAATAGACGAGTTGTTACATAAATTGTACAAACCGGCATGTCATAAATACATCTATGGAAAAAATGCATACAATATGTGTATACAAATATACATTCCAACATATTTAAAACTGTTAAATTATAATGAATTCAAAAATAGTCTAAAGAAATGGTTGAATGAGAGGTGTTTTTACAATGTTCAAGAATACATGGATTTTAAAGGGTGGTTGATAATGTTGCATTCACGGTTCCAATTTGATTTCTTGTCTCGATAATGTAGTGTATTGCAATGTATAAATGATTAGTTCAATGTTTATAACCTAGTAATTAAGATTTGCACGCTTGTGACCAGGCTGAATACTATGACATCATCATGTGTCGTATTCATGCAAATCAATGATTTGATTGATTGATTGATTGATTGATAAGTCATAAAACAAAAGTGGTTCAAAATAATGTGTAGAATGCATGGTGACAAGGTGATGTGGTTTTTACAGGACATCATGTATAAACCTTAATAGGTACTTTTTTTTGCAAATTTTCAAAAAGTAATCGAACAAAAGTTAATAAAAATATCGTGTAGAATGTGTGGTGATAAAGTGACATACTTTATTTTATTTTTATTTATTAAAGAACAGCAAACAGCTACAAAATATAAAGTAACACTATAAAATAACAAAAGAAAGTTAACAATAATGTAGCCCACGCTATCCACATGTTACTAACAAAATTAATTAATTAATTACTTTACAGGGCAACCATTATAAAAGTGTTTTACTTACTTGTTAAACTATAATCTAACATATAAAAATGAATCTCTATTTCCCTTGGTCATCGCATCACGCGTGAATGGGTGGAACAATTTGCTAATTCTTTTTTTGTTGTGTTAATTATAATACTGTCAGGAGAAGGTTCTTTTGAAAGAAAAAATTTGTAAAGTTGCGCAGAAAATTCTTTATGAATAAACTAAAGGCCACGCGAACGAAGTCGCGGGCAACATCTTGTCAGAAATAAATTATTTATTCTTACTGCTAAAACAATTTGTTTTACTAGGTGAATAGGAATAACTACATCACTAATAGATAATGAAGCAGTGGTGGAGTAAAAAACTAAAATTGGGACGTTTAACTCGTCAACATCTAAGCAGTCTCATGAGACCACATAACAATGGAATTTCCATTGTGTCTCATTTACATATGCTTGATTATTATATTTTTATTTTAAGGAAGTCAATTACATAACTTTTAATTATATCATCTTAACTGATCAAGCATATGTAAAAGAGACACAATAGAAATTCCATTGTTATGCGATCTTATGAGACCGCTTGGATGTTAACAGGTTAAGGCCTATGTTAGGTTTGTAGACACTATTTGTTCTCTGAACAAAATGTAATTAAAGCATCAAATTTTAGGCATACGCGTTCTATCTATTGTGATTAACAACAACCTGTGTTAATATGTACCTATCTCAAACAGACTGGTGGCCAGTTTCCTTTGGCATTGGTGTGTGTATGCACGTATACGATGCTACCCGTTTAGCAGCCATCCCAGGCATAAGTTCAAAGAGCTAATATAAGCCAATTTGCAGAAATAAATTGGTTTTAATCATTTTTAGTATACTTACATGTTAGGTTCTACCTCTAGAACAATGCTTGTATCTTCTTCAACTTCGTTGACCTCTACCTTGACCCATACACTAGCGAACATATTCACCATTTCTTGCTCCAATTGCGGTTGCTTACTTGGCACATTTATTTCTGGTTTAGAATCAGTTGATTCTTGCTCATTGAGGCTTTCTTGGGAGTCAGATTCGAGAGGTAAGTTTTGGGGTTCCATTGTTGTAACTTACTAGAATATAGAAATTATAATGTATGCATTATCTTATTTAGCTTCAACTCCCAAAAAGTTGGTCTACAAAGAGATGCCTAAAATTAATTAAACATGTAACCTTTACCCGGCACGTAATACTCAACAGAAAAGTTTTCGTACACTTAATTAAAACAACAGTGACTTATAAAACGCTAATTTTGGGAATAAAAAACAACTGTGTCAAGTTGCATTGTTTACTATGAAAACAAACATTTCAGGAATATTTTACATTGTTAAACTGTAGATCGTAATGAAAACTCATACTTACATCGTGAATTACAAAGTAAATAATGCTTTTTAGTGTGTTTTTACAATATAATATTCTCAAAAAAATCAATCCATCTTTCCAATTATTTTTTTATGATCGTTCTTTCGTTCAAAAATCTTGAGAAAATATTAGGTTTTATTGACTGAACGGTATGTATAACACTCAAGGATGCCTTAATGCAAATTTATTTTGCTTTGTTTGTGCAAAAGCAGTTTTAACAAAATATAATAATTAAAATAGTTAAGTTACAAATAATCAATGTGAATTTTTTTCGAACGGATCTGTTTATGTGATTTTCATCACTGAAAAAGAAGTAAAAAGTCAAGATGAAGTATTTGTCAGCTGTCTAAATAAAACCTGTCTAAATCAGATGTTTTGAATTTTTATCAAAATTATATCGATCTAATAAACTGCATGAAAAGTCTATAAAACACTAAAAATGTATACAGAAGTGGATGTGTTCGTCGGCAATTACACATTGATAGATCCTGAAATATATCAGCTGTGGATTGATGGCTGTTCGTGTAAGTATTTGACCATTTTAAAAATCATAACTTTGATTTTTAATGTCTTCGGGTAAAATCTTGTTAGATTATTATTTACGGCTTTGCCTGAATGTAAGGAGTGGCTGAGTTAAATTGAAAAACAAGTGGTTTCGTAACTAATGCCCTTCTAGTCACAGCCGGCTACAAAATAATGAAATTCTTTAATCATCCACCAAAAGAGTGCTATGAATAATATTAATATTCACTGAATATGTTGACGCCATTGTCTCGTCTGTGTATCTGTCTGTCTGTGGTATTGTAGTTTCCAAATAGACTGATTCTGGAGCCTTGTGTGTGATTCATGTATTCAAGTAGGTATTTATTTTACCTACCCAGTGTCTACATATGTAGATATGTGTTTATATATGCTTAAGATTTAGTAACCTTATTTTATGTGTTGCAAAATTATGGTAGGACGGCTACATTTTTATTGTAATCATATTGTAAAATAAAAAGTTCACCTCTCCACACGAAATAGTAATTTACCTCAGAGATAATGTATTATATAAGTACCTATCACATTTTTTTTTGTGTTGCAACTTTGGCTCCATACCCCATTTTTTGTTATCCTTAACCTCTTAAGTCCTGTGTTTTATAAACAGGTGTATTTCTAACGACCTAGTGTACTACATAAAGTACATACTATGAATAATGCTGCATATCGAGATGAAAAGTTTCATAGTACTTCACATAGCACATTAAGCAGTTATTTCAAAGTCAAAGTCAAAGTCAAAAATCATTTATTCAGTTTAGGGCAGAAAACTGCCACTTATGAACGTCAATAATAACATTATTGGCCCATATGGGGCAGAACATGTCTCCTTATTTTTTGGGCCCTACTAGCGCTTCGAGACAAGACACAGACAATCTGGCAAGTGCTGAGAAGAAACGCCGGAACAAACTCAGTCACCACTAGCTGCCACAAAAAAAAGGAAAAGAAAATAATGTATACCTGTGCGAGCAGGGCAGTATTTAATTCCAGACATTTTTGTCATTTAAATAGTCATTAACAGTATAATAACCTTTTTTTTTTTTCTGTACAATGTTGTTTTTGTGCTATACAATTGAAATGTCAGGTCTGAACTGCTGCTATTGGTTTGTACTATATAAAGTACACTGTGGCTTACTACTTAAAAGCTACTGTTAAAAAATACCTAATTAAGTGAACATCCAAATTCTTTCGATTCTGATTAAGCCATATGATTTAGATGGTACTTTTTTAAACACAACACACACACACACACACACACACACACACAGACAGACACACACACACACACACACACACACACATGCACACACATGCACACATACACACACACACCACACACACACACACACACACACCACACACACACACACACACACACACACTGTCACACACACACACACACACACACACATATTATTATATGTATCATGTTTTAGCCAGTGAAGCAGTATCCACGTTGCACCAGCGCGCCATCGCTAAACAGACCGGGGCATCAGTTGAACTGATCGCTAGCGATGTTCTGGACCACTACCGGTATGTTATTAGCACCTGTCATTTCGTTTTTCTCTTTTACTTATTAAGTACTGATCGGTCTTTAGTTCAATTAAAAAATGGTCCCCTGAGTGGGCATAACACATCACCATAGTTTTATCTTACTCATGCGGCTCTTCGCAACGCTTGTACCACAGGGTAGTGTTGGCGATAAATCGATAATTTTGCAATCGATAGTTGAACGCTAAATTCATCTATACGATCAATAGGACAATCGATAGTCGATACTATTGATAGTTCATTGGTTGGCAGCGATCGAAACTATCGATACTATCGATAGTATTGCTGTTTACCGATAGTATTGCAGTAAAAGAGGTATTGATACTATCGATAGTATCGTTTTTCCTTCAACTATCGATAGGCTATCGATAGACAATCGATATTGACCTATCGAGCGGCAACACTACCATAGGGTGCCAGAAGTTAAGCTTCATACAATACGCGTTAAAGCAACGCACACATCAGTCATCGCTCACGGACACAAAATCACGGATCACACGACCGTAGTTCCAAGATTTCGTGGTAGAAGCGTTGCATGAGTAAGAGATGCTGTCCACGCACGGGCATAGTGCTACAGACGAGGGAGGCTTGTGAACGAGGATCTGCGCATCCCCTCAAGCGCGGGAGTGTCGCAATGCGACAGACACTTTCTATACGTTAAGCGCGAGTGTCGCATTGTGACAGAAAGCAACCAGTATAAGAATGAGTTGTTTATGGCTATTTTAGTATATTTGTCTTTGTTTATTTGATATAATTGTGCAGTTGATGAACAGAGACGACTATATAGCCACTTTAACATGTGTGTTAGCCTAATAAATTAAAAAGTTATTTCGAATAGAGAAAAAAATGATTCTTTTTTTGTTTATTTAATTTTAATCTCCTTATCTAAAACACAATATAAATTATTGACACCTAAATTCTACATCAAACGAATGCATTTAGGTAATCCGCTCGCGATATCGCTCTGTACGTGACACGCTTTGTCGCTGTGTTTTATCTCTTGCGCTTCAGGGGATATTATTACAACAATTAACATATACAAAAATATTATTTTCAGCACATTTGCGCTGCTGGAGCGTCTGCTCACAGTGCCGTCTAAACTGTCTGAACAGATGATATTCCAGATCGATGAGCAGACCAAACAAATGCTTATCGAAAAGTAAGTAATAACAAATTTTATTTTATGCCATACAGGGTTATTTTTAAATATCAACTACCTCCTAGTAGTGTTGCCGAAAAATCGATAGTTTTGCAATCGATAGTTGAACGCCAAATTCATCTATACGATCGATAGGACAATCGATAGTATCGATAGAATCGATAGACTATCGATAGTATCGTTTTTCCTTCAACTATCGATAGGCTATCGATAGACAATCGATAGGCTATCGATAGACAATCGATATTGACCTACCGAGCGGCAACACTACCTCCTAGAGGCTGATTCTAGTGCTCAAATACAACAACTCTTTCTATGGGACCAACATCGAAATCGAAAAAAAAAATTCTGGTTGCGCATATTCATTTTAATTTCTTAAACTAAATAGTGGTTTATTGACTTCCAAACATAGATTTCTTTTATTGATTAGATATATTTTGATTCCCGCCGTACTTGTTGTTCAGGCTCTCTATGATTGGCTAGAAGCCCATAAGGATGGCGCTGAATGTCACTTTTAGCAACGATTCCATTGGGAAATAGATGCTTACACACATGATTGACAGCCAATAAAAATTATGTAACACTCTCTTGTCTCTTGCTTGTCAAGCCGCCCGCAACGTATTTTTCTTTTCCTGATAAAAATATAATATAACGTATAACGTTTATGGCTCATTACATACCGCGACTAAACTAATACCCAAAGCCCAACAGTGAAGATATTACGAATTACGCCATATCAATTAAGAAGCAATTAAGAAGAAGCATACCCATGATGAAGTGCTGAAGGCCATCGAGGACTGTTCCGCAGGTTGGTGGGATATTTTATGTCTATTCGGTAGAAGAAGTTCATGATTTGGAGGTCTGTTTCCCTATTTAGGTTCCTATTATTTTATTTTCCTGTAATATCATACACCATTCAGAGCAACCATCAGAACGTAATTTGGTTCTGAAAACCGCACCGCTTCATGGTGAAGCTATTGACACGCTTCTCCATAGTTTCGAGCCGGATATATATCCGTTTCTCTAAATATTCTTTAATCTTTTCGCTACTTACGTATTCATTGGTAAGTACGCAACCGCATCCAACCGCCATATTGTAATTTTCAAATTTTCTCCGTAAATTTAATTTTCGTGACAACTTTTCACTTTTCTCGTTAAATAGATAGTCTTTAACCATGGCAAATACTAAATTAGAGTCCAAGTTAAAGGTACTTAATGCTAAAAAGGAAACCATATTCGCTCGGATCAATAAATTATTTGATTCATCGAAAAATATCTCTACATTTGATTCGCGATCTAACCAAAGGTTTTTGCAAGACTCAGAAAGCATTAATGAGTTAAATATAAAGTTTGAGTCGATTATTGATGAGATAAATGAGGTACAATTAGAAATCGATCCTGAGCATATAGTGGATTATAGTAGTTTAAATACCTTCGAGGATTTTTATTCGAGCGTTAAATACGTTCGAAATAAACTGTTAAACTCGACACCGCCTTCTAATACTAATTCACAAAATGGGTCATTTCATATTAAACTTCCACCTATCGAGTTGCCCTCTTTTGATGGCAAAGCCGAAAATTGGCCTATCTTTTACGAGATTTTTCGCAGTAACGTGCATTCCAATGCACAGCTGACGGATTCGCAGCGTGTGCAATATTTAATGAGTAAATTGACTCATAGTGCCCTTAAAATGACTGCAGGTATCGTTCCTACCGGCGATACATATAAAATCTTGTGGGATAGTCTCGTAAAGAAGTATCAAGATAAACGTACTCTAGGAGTCCATTACGTCAACAATATTTTAGACATCAAGAGCTGTGTAGGTACCGCTTCGAGTCTTAGTGCGTTTGTTGAAAAGCTTTCCGCGTCAATGGCAGCGCTTAAACAGCTTAATATAGCAGATTTGTCTGATTTTATTGTCTTACAATGTAGTCTGCGAAAAATTGACCCGCAAACGCTCCAAAGTTTTGAGATTTCAGTAGGAGATAAAGACATACCTACATGTGATCAACTTATATCATTTATTCAAGACCGCGTGAAAATACTAGAAAGAACGCGCAATAGTTGTTCAAGCAACGCGTTCTCTGAACCGCGTAAGAATATTAATAATCGTGAGTTTCCACAAAATAAAACTTATAAATCGTTCGTTTCTAGTAACGAGTCAAGCTCTCGTGATCAGTGTGTACTATGTAAAGCTGATCATAAACTGTATTCTTGTTCGCAATTTCGAGATACATTTAACCCGCAGAAGCGTTTTGAATTTATTAAAACGAAAGGAGGTTGTGTGAACTGTCTTAGTGTTACGCACACTGTCAGTAAGTGTAACTCACAACATACTTGCAACTATTGTGACAAGCAACATCACTCGTTACTACATTTTGATGCTCCGTCTCCGTCGCGTAGACAAGTTTCATCCTCATCCGCGCAGCCGCAGATACAACGCTCGACGGCGGACACCGCGCCACAGTGCACAGCAACATGCAGTAGCACTACTCCGAAACAAATTAATAAAGATACTTCAATTACGCTCACTTCGGAAATGAAACCGAGTCGTACTATTTTATTATCCACCGCTCAAGTATATGCTATGCGTCACGCTAGTAAAGACAAAGAGATCATACGTTGCTTGATAGACAACGGATCACAAAATAACTTAATTACTTTGGACTGTTGTAATCGATTGAACTTTCCTATTAGTAAAATGCATAATTCATTTCTGCAAGGTGTTGGCATGACCTCGCAACCAGTTCATGGTTATACTTATTTTGATATCGAATCCCGCACTAATCCGAATAATAAATATTATATTCACGCACTTGTGGTTGACTGCATCACAGATCGGCTCCCCGCAAATTATATTGAGGTGTCAGAAGACATGACTTACCTTAATAATATTCAGCTCGCAGATCTATCCTGGAATATACCTGGTGAGATCGATGTAGTACTTGGCGTTCAATTGTTTCCTCAGATTTACTTAGGAAACAAAGTAGAGTCTGGTTCTAGAGCTCCGCCCGCAATACTTACCACATTTGGTTACATACTGATGGGTGATATACTGTGTCACTCTCATTCATTGCCAGCGCAGTCAGCTGTTTTCTTTACTGCTTTTTCGAATAACGAAATTGAGTCGAACTTACACAAATTCTTTGAATTAGAAGAGGTTTCTACAAAAAAATTCCTTAGTCCAGACGAAGTCGATTGCGAAAATATTTTCACCGCCTCACTCACGCACCAGAATAATCATTATAGTGTTGATTTACCGTTTTGCAAAGACCCTTCTGAACTAGGTGATTCTCGTTCAATGGCTCATAGACGTTTTTTAGCGTTGGAGCGAAAGTTTGACAAGGTAGATGGCTTACGTCAAAATTACAACCAAACATTGAATGATTATATGCAACAAGGTTATTTGTCAGAAGTGCCTAAATCTGAATTATCAGACGAAGGTTACTATATACCGCACCATGCTGTTTTCAAGCGTGGTAAGGACAGCGCTCGCGCGGTTTTAGACGCCAGTGCTAAAACGCAATCGGGTTTGTCGCTTAACGACGTCTTGTACGTCGGGCCTAATTTGCAGTCAGATCTATTTTTACTTCTGATAGACTTTCGGCTATTCCCTATAGCAATGACTGCAGATGTGAAACAAATGTTTCTTCGCATTGGTGTAAATGAACACCACCGCAAGTATCTCCGAATTTTATTTCGTTTTGATCCAAACGAACCTATCTGCACTTATCAATTTAATAGTGTTCCTTTTGGACTAAAGCCGAGTCCCTTTATAGCTATGCGCACGATACGCAAATTAGCGCATGACCATAAAGACCGCTACCCTGAGGCTGCTGATATGGTAGATACTCAATTTTTCATGGATGATTTTGTTCATTCGGTTCCCGATGAACAAACTGCTATTAAATTGTCTCGCGATCTAATTGAATTATTCAAAATAGGATCATTTGATCTCATAAAGTGGACAAGTAATTCTTCCTCTTTACTGGAGGCACTTCCCGATTCTCACCGTTCGCCGGTTAGTTTTTCAGATTCGGACAATAATAATTATAAGATATTGGGATTGTCTTGGGATCCTGCTGATGATACATTTTCCTTCACTACGCACGAAGTTGATACCAATTGTACAAAACGCAGTATACTCTCTCTGGTTGCCCGCCTGTTTGATGTTCTTGGCTTAGTCGCTCCTGTCGTACTGCTTGCTAAAATTCTAGTTAAAGAACTTTGGTTAAGTAAAATAGACTGGGATGAAGTACCGCCGGAGTCTATACGAAAACGTTTCGCTGCTTTTGCTATAGATTTCCCAACACTAAAGACTTTGAGCATTCCACGTCATATAGGGGTGCACTTAGATTGCGTGGTAAACATTGTAGCTTTTTGCGACGCTAGCTTCAGTGGCTATGGTTGTTGTATTTATTTACACATAACAGATCCTGCAGGTAATATTGCTGTCAGGCTTTTATGTGCTAAATCAAAGGTATCACCGAATAAAATACAAACGCTGGCTCGCTTAGAACTGGTAGCAGCCTTACTTCTTTCCAAACTTGTGCGAGTTGTTAAAGAAAGAATATCTGTCCGCACTCCAATCGCAGGAATTTATGCCTTTTCTGATTCCACAGTGGCGCTTTCTTGGATACATTCGTCTCCCCATAGATGGTCTATTTTTGTTAGCAATCGCGTAGCCAAGATCCAAGAAAATTTGCCACCCAATTGTTTTCATCATGTGTCAGGCAAGGAGAATCCCAGCGACTGTGTATCCCGGGGAATGTTACCTTCTCAACTGGCATCTCATTCACTATGGTGGGATGGTCCAGTTTGGCTTCATAAACCAGTTAATGAATGGCCAATTGATGCATTTTCTCCATTAGATTGTGAAAAATTACCTGAGTTCAAGACTAAAAGTAACACACTTATTACTGCTGCTCAGGACGACCCTTCTCTAATCAATGAAATATCGAATAAAGTCAACTCTTGGAATAAACTTGTAAACATATTTATGTACATTCTAAAGTTTACTAAAAGGTTGCCAAGTAATGATCTTGTTCCTAATATGAATGCTTCCGAGATTTTTATAATCAAAGCCGTTCAGAGTATGCATTTTGCTAATGAAGTTCAATTGTTGAAAGCAGGTGAGCTACCTTCGAAATATTTGCGAAGTTTGTCACCTTTCTTGGATTCAGACGGTGTAATCCGCATAGGAGGTAGACTTTCTAAATCTGACCTTCCTTATGAAGCTAAATACCCCGTGCTCCTTCCCAAACGCGACCGCATAGTTGACCTTCTTATTGATCACTATCATACCGCTAATTGTCATACTGGACCTGGACTGCTAATGTCTATTATTCGTCAACGATATTGGATACTAAATGCCAGATCAACAATACGCGCACGTTGTCGACAGTGCAACGTTTGTTTCCGCTTGAGTCCCAAGCATCCAACTCCCAAAATGGCAGACTTGCCTGCCTGCCGCATCCGTGATGCTAAGGCATTTGTTCATACGGGTACCGATTTTGCCGGCCCAATTAACTTCCTTCCTACTAGACGTAGAGGACAACACTCTCAAAAGGCATACATATGTATTTTTATCTGCCTCGTAACGAAAGCAATTCATATTGAATTGGTTTCAAGTCTTTCTTCAGACGCATTTCTATCTGCCTTTAAAAGGTTCATATCCCGCCGCGGTCCAGTATCGGTAATGTATTCAGATAATGGTACCAATTTCGTCGGTGCCAAAGGTCAATTAGACGAAATATATAAGTTTCTATTAAATTCAGAATTTGAAGACAACATTAAACAAGAATTAAGTAAATATCGTATCGAATGGAAGAGAAACCCGCCAAAGGGAAGTCATTTCGGTGGTATATGGGAAAGTAATATTAAAAGTATAAAAACTCATATGTACAGGGTTGTAGGAAAACAACTCCTAACTTATGAAGAACTTCTAACTGTACTAGTGCAAATTGAATGCATTTTAAACTCCCGACCGCTCGTCGCGATATCAGCTGATCCTCTTCCGGACGTGTTAACACCTGCGCATTTTCTGATGTCCACTCCGTTGCGTTACTTGCCTTCATCTGAATTAAAAGATGAAAAAATTACGCTGACTAACCGCAAGAAACTTTTAGACCAGCTTGTTCTATCTTATTGGAATAAGTGGCGCCTTGAATATTTGCATACGCTGCAAGTGCGTCAAAAATGGTGCACTTCAGAACGTTCAGTCGAGATTGGGACTGTTGTTCTAGTAGGCAATGAAAACGTACCGCCTTTGCATTGGCAACTTGGAGTAATAGTTAAAGTTTTTCCCGGTTCCGATGGTGTAGTTCGAGTCGCTTCTGTTAAGACCAATTCGGGTATTTATAAGCGACCGGTTACTAAATTGTACCCATTGCCTACACAGTAAAAAATAATAATAAAAAATACATTATTTTACTATCATATTATTATATTAAATAAAGGTTATTTATGTTAGATTAGAGTAAATATTTGTTAACTCATTAAAGCTATTTTATAATGTAAATTATTACTTGAATTCTTTATAGGATATATCGAATAAGGTTTTCAATGTTCTCATCTGATAATTTAGTATCAATCTGAAATGTTTCTTTAGTAATTTCATTAGTTTTCTTTGAAGTTCTGTCGAACTTCAAGGCGGGAAGCATGGTTGCGCATATTCATTTTAATTTCTTAAACTAAATAGTGGTTTATTGACTTCCAAACATAGATTTCTTTTATTGATTAGATATATTTTGATTCCCGCCGTACTTGTTGTTCAGGCTCTCTATGATTGGCTAGAAGCCCATAAGGATGGCGCTGAATGTCACTTTTAGCAACGATTCCATTGGGAAATAGATGCTTACACACATGATTGACAGCCAATAAAAATTATGTAACACTCTCTTGTCTCTTGCTTGTCAAGCCGCCCGCAACGTATTTTTCTTTTCCTGATAAAAATATAATATAACGTATAACGTTTATGGCTCATTACATACCGCGACTAAACTAATACCCAAAGCCCAACAGTGAAGATATTACGAATTACGCCATATCAATTAAGAAGCAATTAAGAAGAAGCATACCCATGATGAAGTGCTGAAGGCCATCGAGGACTGTTCCGCAGGTTGGTGGGATATTTTATGTCTATTCGGTAGAAGAAGTTCATGATTTGGAGGTCTGTTTCCCTATTTAGGTTCCTATTATTTTATTTTCCTGTAATATCATACACCATTCAGAGCAACCATCAGAACGTAATTTGGTTCTGAAAACCGCACCGCTTCATGGTGAAGCTATTGACACGCTTCTCCAAATTCAGATCCCCATACTAAGCCGCCGACCAGCGGACATCAGTTTGTATGAAGCAGTGAAATTTTATTTTTAGATTACTATGTTGGTCCCATAGAAAAAGTAGTTGTATTTGAGCACCAGAATCAGCCCCTAGGAGGTTGTTGACGTTTTAAAAATAACCCTGTGTAGTATGACCACTAGACCATTGCTATAGTATGAGCACAGTTGCTGTTACTGCAACTGGGAGAGGTTTTTCTCTATGGAATTTTATGTCAAAAATATGTATATTAGCTTACGAAGATTTTTTTATATTTATAACAAGGTATAAAACAGCTCCATACATACTGTATCTTAGATATACTGGGTGTCCCATAAAGAGCGTGCCAAACGAAAACTGTTGATAGAGCATAAAAAGCTCTATCTCTTGTCCAAAAATAGTTCTAAAGAAAGTTGCACCGTTTTTGGACAAATTGAGATTTTCTAAAAAATATACTAAGGAAAACAACTGAAAATCGCAAATTGTGCAAAAATGGTGCTACGTTTAAGAAGTCTTATTTCGGACAGGAATAAGAGCCTTTTTTGCTCTACCTATGGTTTCCGTTTGGCACGCTCTTTACGGGACACCCTATATAGACAATTTATTGCAAAAAAAAACATTAAAAGTTATTAAAAACAAGATACAGGCGACCTTATCGCCAACAGCGATCTCTTCTAGACAACCTTTGGGCAGAGGAAATTAAGTTGTAGTACAGTGGGGTAACGTAGTGAACGAGCAAAAGAGTGCGTATCTTTATATCTATATATTATATATATAAAACAAAGTCGGGTTAGTTACACCATTTATAAGGCAAGAACGGCTGGACCGATTTTTATGATCTTTGATTTGTTGAATTTGTCTCCGCCTCGAATAGCAAAATAATTATTAAAACATCAGAATTGGCAAAAAAGTGGCGGTAAGATGTCCGCCGGGACCGCTAGCCTATTAAATATTTATAGTAGTATCAACTGTCTCTAGAGTTGTAAAGTGTCCGTCACGTTATAAATGTCTGACCAATATGACCGAGCAAATTGGACATTTTCTCAATGTGACCGGACATTTTGGACATTTATTGTCACTAACGTCACAATCAATTCTATTGACAAACTATGAAAAAAAAATTGGTCACAAATAAGTGCATTATTATAAGAAAGACAGGCTTTAGTAGTGATCATCTATAACGAAATGAAATTTCTAAAATTAATTTATCTTTCTGCACGAACAAGCTAAAAAGCGTCACGCGCAAGTTTTTGTTTTTGTTCAATCCAGATCAAATTACATGTTTTATTGTATGTTTTTATTGTCATTTAAGACTTACTTTAGAGGAATTCTTCTTTTTTTTTAGTTTATACTAAAACAAATATGTGACCATCGTGACAATAAATGTCCAATGTGACCGAGCATTTATCATAAATGACGGACGCTTATAGCATATGACCGTCAATTTACAACTCTAACTGCCTCAGATAGGAATCGAACTAGTGTTTTTTTTTGGCAGTTACGGAGTCCGTAGTTTAGTCGTGGCAAAGGGCTTCTACTGACTGCTTCTTGTATTCTTTGGTAATTCTAACGGTCGATAAATACATCGTTTTTGCAGATATTACGATTTGGACGATGCTGTCATTAGAGAACTACTTGGCAGGAAACTGTCTTCGAGGCATCGGAAAGATTTAGATGAGGTCAGTTAAAATTATAAAATAATATTACTCAGTCTGAAATAATATTACTACGACTTCTTTCTTGATTGATTCTTGACGATTGACGACCTCCGTAGCCGAGAGGCGAGCATACCGGACTCGGTGTCGCTATCTCTGAGGTTCCGGGTTCGATTCCCGGTCGGGTCAATGTAGGAAAACAACTTTTCTATATTGTCTCGGGTCTGGGTGTTGTGGTACCGTCGTTGTTTCTGATTTCTGTAACACAGGTGCTTAAGCTACTTATCATAGGATCAGAGCAATGTATGTGATGTTGTCCAATATTTATTTATATTTCTTTTAACTGGTCATTTATGTTGAAGTAGAGGCACTTTTAAATGAACATATAATTTATATGAGACTGAACTACCTGTAATAAAATGGTTTTTTTATTCATTTAAATTAATTGTATCGTAGGTATCAGAAAGGTCAGGGGCCCCGCTCCGTTGCTGCCGAAGGCAGTTCGATAACGTGCGTCGAGTGTTCAAAGCTGTGGAAGAGATGCCGGGAAACGTTGTGTCTAACATACGCACAACATTCTTGCTGTCTGAACCGCTCGCCAAGTGAGTAATAACACATTCGACGATTTCCGTAGCCGAGAGGCGAGCATACCGGACTTGGTGTCGCTATCGCTGAGGTCTCGGGTTTGATTCCCGGACGGAAAATATAGAAGAATAACTTTTTATTGTTTCGAGTCTGGGTGTTGTGGTACCGTCGTCGTTCTAGATTTCTGTAACACAAGTGCTTAGGCTACTTAGTATAGGATTAGAGCTATGTATGTGATGTACAATTTTTTTTATTTATTATGAGTAAAGACAGGAACAGAGACAATGCTTTAAACAATCTCGCTGTGATAGGTATCCTAATACTAAAGCGCGGGGTATGTGTGCGTTAGCACTGGCTAAACGTCACGTACGCGCCGCGATGGCTAATAACCCGTTTGCGCTGGCTCGGCCAGTGCTCAGCGCGAGCGTCGCATTGTGACAGAAAGCAACCAGTATAAGAATGAGTTGTTTAAGGCTATTTTAGTATATTTGTCTTTGTTTATTTGATATCAGTGCCGTATCAGTGCCGTGTGGAGCCGGCCGTAAAGAATACACTTCCCCACCGCCAACAGGAGGCGTGTCGTAAAAGTCGACTAATTCCTGTAGCACGAGACGGGCAGCAGCGTCTTCGTGCGAAATCTTATAAAAAACTGCGCTCGCCAACCCGTCTGCCAAGCGAGGCGAGTATTGGCAATCCCCCCCCCCGATGATCAGTCATTGGGGGAGGCCTTTGTTCAGCAGTGGACCTCCTATGGCTGAAATGATCATCATCATTTCAGCCATAGGAGGATTTGATATCATTGTGCAGTTGATGAACAGAGACGACTATTTAGCCACTTTAACATGTGTGTTAGCCTAAAAAATTTAAAAAAAAAACTTGAATAGCGAAAAAAAATTTTCTTTTTTTTGTTTATTTAATTTTAATATCCTTATCTAAAACCGGTAGGGCGCCGAGGCGTGCTGCAGGAAAAAACCGCCGTCCAGCAGTGGACTGAAGTGGGCTGATTGTGATTTTCAACCGACTTAAAAAAAGGAGGAGGTTCTCAATTCGACAAACAAAAACATTGAATCTCTCATCGGCTGGCACCGACTCCAAAAGTCACTGATTAGGTACTTAAGTGTTAGGATTATTTTTAGCATTTTAGTGTTTTGAAGTCGGTTTTATTTTTTTAAATAAAATTTACTTATTTCGTCAATTTTTAGTGATAAATCCTAATCTAACTGCTGAACACCGATTTCATCCCCTATTTTCCTACCATTAGGGGTGATTTTTATTTTGCAAACTTTTATCATAGCATCTTTGAAGTATAAGCTATTCAATAAAACAAAAATCATCAAAATCAACTCATGTTTGTCGAAGATAAGTAACAAGAACCACAACCAAAATATTATCTGGGTATATATTTGTTAATTTTCTCAAAAAGTTCTAAATCAATTTCGATAAAATGTATATGGGACCACCTCTGAAGTATGATCTACCAAACAAAAAAAGAATCATTAAAATCGATTCATAATTGGCGGAGTAATCGCGTAACATACATACAAAAAAAAACATACAGTCGAATTGAGAACCTCCTCCTTTTTTGAAGTCGGTTGAAAAATAACAGGTAATTTATTGTTATTTACAGAAAATACGGAGCAGTGGTGTTTATAGCATGCATGAGATTCGAAACGGCTAAGAGGAAACTACAGTACTTGTCATTCAATGATTTTTATCACTGTGCTCAAGTAAGTTTATATATGTACTTCTTATAGGTCATAGTGGCATAGGATGGTGATTTGACAGTGGGTTTCTATTAAGCTACAAGTGAGTGATACCACTTGTATTGTTTGTTCTGCTCATAAGCCATTCTACAACAAAAGGTTTGTACTATGTATAAAGTCCTATTTTAATTAATCAATTTATTTATTTAGACTTTATTGCACAGATTAAAAATCATACAAAAGGTGGACTTAATGCCATGAGGCATTCTCTACCAGTCGACCATTAGGCTAAACAGAGACGTTTTGACGTTTAATTTCTTCTTAGCGAATGATTTAATCCTCAAAATCGAAAATTTTTACTAAAGGTATAAAGTACTAATGGTGAATAACTTTGATTTTGTAAATTCAAAGCACAAAAAAATAACAATTTCCCATAAAAAAATTCGATCTGTTGTTTTAAGGAAAAAATACGGAAAATAGAACTTTACATAGGAATAGAATTTATATAATTTTAGTCCCAATAAGACCAAAATAATTAAACACGTGTGTACTTTTGATAGGCCATTATGCTACAATGTTTGTACTTCTCATAGGCCATAATGGGCAGTTGGACATACTGCTGCACCGGGCCGGAGTATTACGACACAGAAATGGACCGGGAGTTCCTGTTGGAGTTACGGGAGTTGAGGATCTTGCTGGACAAAGAGAAGGAGCATAAGCAGTGAGTATTATACAGGGTGGAGACAATCATCCTTTTATTTATTTTTTAATATTATAATAATATAACGCTTTATTTGTCTAAAAAAAATATTACAAAATTATACATGCATACAATTTATATGTCTTAATATAATAAATAAGTAGCACATTATTAAATGCAAAAGTTTGTAAGGATCTTTGTTAATCTTTCACGCAAAAACTACAAAATGGATTTTGATAAAATGTAATGATAACGTGCTTATACAATGTACGATTTAAGGAGTTGTAGATCTCATAAAATGTATTTAAGTACTAGCTTTTGCCAGCGACTTCATCTGCGTTGACCTTATCCGGATAAAAAGTATCCTATGAGTAATCCATGCCATGGTCTATCTGTATTTCATCAAAAACTGTTCAGTAGTTTTTTTTTTATTATTCAGGAAATCAACGGCGATACATTGCATTTTAAAAATTAAACAGTTTCTTAAAATATACAGCTAATTATAGATTTCCACAGATTAAATAAGAAAGTAGTAAACCGAAGGTAGTAGTAGCAGTTGCTCCATAAAACTTACAAAGACATAAGTATTAAACTAAACTTTTAAAAGCAAAACAATAATAAGAAATAACATAAACAATATGCTCATCACGTTTCGTGTGGATGTGTGAGTATGTGTGTATGTGTGTATGTTGTTTTGGGTGAAAGAGAACCAAACATCCATACATACAAAGATTCGCGTTTGTAATACTCGCTGTTGCCTGCGAATTCGCTTGGTTTCTACAAAACCGTAGTTAGTCTAACTAAACTTAGGACCACGCGAACGAAGTCGCGGGCAACAGCTAGTAACTTTAAAAATTATAGCCTATGTGTTATTCTGATGTATAAGCTATATTATTGTAAAGTTTCATCAAAATCCATTCATTAGTTTTTGCGTGAAAGAGTAACAACCATATACAGTATGTGGCCTAGAACCGGGGATAATATTCAAAACCGAGACTCTAGAGTGTTAGTATTTTTTCTGAAAAGATTTCAGTCAACCAAAACCCATGCATTACACGCAATAAGAGTTTAAAGTTACGATTCATTATTAGTGTATTATTGCAAAACGATATTATCGCTAACGTTGTCAATGTCGTGTCATACGTTCCGAGTAGCTCCGAATAAGTACGATGCAGATGAACTCAAGCGATCTAGTTGAGCGGAACTATTGCATTGTTTGCATTACATTGAAGTTACGATTAAGACTGGATTCGACCAAGCTGGTGTAAGTTTTAACTTGAGAGTATACCACTGATTAATCTAGAATAAGCTGATTTTTCATTCTACCAACCACTAATCTATGAAAAATATTCATACGGGCGATTTTGACAGTGTTTAAATTAAACTAAGAATTAGTAAATATCAAAGTTTTAAATGTTAAATGTCATGATATTTGCATGACCTAAAGGTTAAGCATGAGGACACCTTTTAATATTATAACAGCTTGTAATTACCATGTTTTAGCAAATAAATGATTTGATTTGATTTGATTTGAAAGTTGTCACTTGTCAAATCCACTCCTGTCACTTAGAAACTGACATGTTGTCAACATCTAGCATTGACACTCTATTATTTATATTTATATTATTATCCTACAAAATTAAAATGTTGTGGCATTTCAAGTCGACCTAAAAGAAATGGATTACATGGATTTTGGTAGGTTTATCAATTCGTTGATCGTTCACTCTTGAACTACTGAATAATAATACCGAGTATAGTCTATTGCTCGAAAAACGTAATTGAAGTTATCCAAGGGTAAATTCAAGGTGTAAAATTATACCCGTAATAGTTATTCTGGTATAGCTTTGTGTTTGGTCGAATCGGCCCTAAGTTTGTTAGAAAAAATCAAAAAGTAAAGTTTTGATTTTAGTTAGTTGGGACCATAATGAATCAATTATTAGTGACCTACAGAGTCTCTGTTTTCAATATTATCCCGGTTCCAGGCCACACACTGTATACAAATTTTCTCGTTTATAATATTAGTAAGGGTGTGAGGATATTGGATCTGTTGACACTAAATTTTTTTGTTTTTTGTAAATTTTTTGTAAAAAAATTAATGTTTTTGTATAATTGATTGAATTATTTTATTGGTATGATATGTTTTGTAACTATTATTTTTTTTTATTTTTTTATTATTTTTGTTTTTTTATGGCAACATTGATTTAATTTATTTTTAATTTTAATTTTTAATGTTTTCACCGAAGTTGTCTGTTTAAATAGCCCAGGGCCCCCGCAGAATACCAGCGTCGCGGCAGCTACTTCTAGCTGCCACGACTTATACTGAGCGGGGGACCCTTTTTGGCACATTTCTATCTGTATTTATATTCATAATGTCATATGTGTTTTTTTTTGTGCCAAATAAATAAATTTTATTCTTTATTCTTTATTCTAATTTTTTTGATAATGTATAATAATAAGTCATGTTTTTTCTTTCCAGTTTGATTTGTATGCGTCTAAAACCGAAACTATTGGAGAAGTCGTATCAAGAACTAGAATTGAACTTCAGGTAAATGTTATAATAAAAATACTAACCCTTCAAAGTTTATAAATCTCATAAAATTTAAACGTATTTCTAGCTAGACATTCTTTAGAGTTTTCTGTGTCTTTTATTTATATTTTCGGACATGACAAACTTTAGTAATTGTTATTACCTTATTGTTACCCACATTTTCACAAATAAATGATTTGATTGATTGATTGATTGCTTAGTTTGGGGCTAGACAATGGGGAAAATGCATTTTTTTTATTTAGTCTTAAAATAAATAGTACTTAATTATAATTAATAAAACTTTAAGAATTTTCGAAAAACATTGATAAATACCTGACTTACAGCCCATTAAAGTCGCGTGTTAGACAAGGAGACCTGATATGTACCGTGACGTCACATTACACGTCCGCCATACATTTTTCATAGTAAAAGTTGTTTTAGAAAGAGATAGGTATACCTTAATTTCTAATTACTATATTACGGTTATTTTTTACCTAAAATCAATTCTATTTTCACTATTATCAATTTTTCATGCATATTCTCTATTGTTATTTCCTTATTGTTACCCACATTTTCACAAATAAATGATTTGATTGATTGATTGATAAATCACTACCAAAAAGTTGCTGCCACTGAGCCACAAGCACCTCAGATGAATGAAGAATTTATATGAATAAAACGCTGTCTTTAAACTTTCTTTAAATAGAATAATTAAGATTTCTATAGTTTTGACGCTATATTAGGATGTTTATTTTATCTCAATATATAAAACAAAGACGGGTTAGTAACACCATTTATAAGTCAAGAACGGCTGGACCGATTTTTATGATCTTTGATTTGTTGAATTTGTCTCCGCCCCGAATAGCAGAATAACTATTAAAACATTGGAAAATTCGCAAAAAAAAGGGCCGAAAAGGCGGTACGAAGTCCGCGAAGTTTATTATAAAATTTACAATGTATTTTTAACAAATTTTGTAAATAAAACGCATTGGTAATAAATGAGTGAAAGAGACAAGCCAATGACGACCGCCTGGTGTAGTGGTTCGCGCTCTGGACTACAAAGCCAGCGGTTGCGGGTTCGAATCCCGCAAGGGGCAGATGTTTGTGTGATGAACACGAGCATTAGTACCTAAGTCAAGTATTTAAGTATTTTTATCCGTTATCTAGTCGCCATAACAAGCTTTGCTTAGTTTGGGGCTAGACAATTGGTGTGATTGTGGAAACAATTTATTAATGCGAAATGCCGTGTGAAGACGGCCGTAAAGAATACATTTCCCCACCGCTAACAGGAAGCGTGTCGTAAGAGGCGACTAATTCCTGTGCGTCTGCATGCGAAATTCTATAAAAAACTGCGCTCGCCAACCCGCCTGCCGAGAGTGGCGAGTATTGGCAATCCCCCCGATGATAGGTCATTGGGGGGGGGGCTATGTTCAGCAGTGGACGTGCTATGGCTGAAATGATGAATGCGAAATGACATTAATCTTGACTTGATCCAAGTATAGGGGATCAAAGCGTTAGGAGGAAGACATTACTCTATGGATATGTTGTTGTCTATGGCAGGCTGTACACACGTGCACTGGTGGGGCTGGCCTGCAACCTGCACAGAGGGCGCGAGCTACGCTCTTTGTTCATTGATCTTCTAGAACGGTAAGCAAGTACTTTGCATCTATAAAAAAAAGCGGCCAAGTGCGAGTCGGACTCGCCCATGAAGGGATCCGTAGCAGCAAGTAACTTAAAAAAAAACTACTTACTCGTTCAAACCAATTTCCGGTGGAAGTTTGCATGGTAATCTACATCATATATATTTTTTTGGTTTTATCATTTTCTTATTTTAGAAGTTACAGGGAGGGGCAAAAATTTTACCACTTTGGAAGTGTCTCTCGCGCAAACTATTAAGTTTAGAAAAAAGTAATATTAGAAACCTCAATATCATTTTTGAAGACCTATCCATCGATACACGTATGGGTTTGATAAAAAAAAAGAGTTTCAGTTCTAAGTTTGGGGAACTCCCAAAATTTAGACAGACAAAATTTAGAATCCACAAGGGTTCCGTTTTTTGCTATTTGGCTACGGAACCCTAAAAATGCGTTACAAATGAGGTTTTTTATCTTACGTGCATATGACACATAGTGCAAGTAACGTGTGTCGCCGCGAAAGTCTACGGCGAAGTGACAGAATAATGCGATCTACCCGCCCCCGCAGCTACTTAAGCGGTCTAAGAATAAGTGTTTTTTTTCGCGATGTTGGTTCTTTATGTAAATATAATTTCTTAAATAAAATGTATAAATTCAATCATGTCCTATGTAAAGTACAAATTTTAAAAATATAAAATAAAATAATATGTAGTATACATTATACCATATACCATAACAAAAAATATTATGGTATCATAATATTTTTTTCCAAAGCTATTTATATTTTTTGTATTAGTTATTTAAACCTCCATATTAATAAAATATAAACGACCCCTTATGCATTCTACAGTAATAAAATTTCACCCTGTATATTAAAAAAAAAAAGAAGCTCATTTTTTGAAGTCGGTTTAAAAGGAAAAAATTGCAAACAACAATGATTACTATTTAGATGCAGGCCGCTTCCAACCGGCCAATCTGGAAGTCATTGGGGGAGGCCTATGTTCAGCAGTGGACGTCCTATGGCTGAAATAAATAAATGAATAAAAAACATTTATTTCAAGAAACCAGTTTACAATACTTTGCAGAGTTTTCCCGGTTAGTAGTCAACGACACTTGTAGTGGGAATAACTCGCTTCCCATAATGTTATCTAAATTAATGGTTCATTAAGCAAAACAGACATATTGAGACAATATACATTAAAAATGTGAAAATATAACACTGGTACAACTATGGTACCATACAGAAATGAGAGGACAATGCTCGTATGTATGTAATGTATGGATACGTGAGTGTGAGTGTATGTGTGTGTGTAAGTGTGTGTGTTTGGGGATGTGTGTGTGTGTGCACGTGAAATGATGATGATGATTACTATTTCAGATGTGTCGAACCTCTCCGGCTGGGATGCTGGCCCAAAACTGATTTGGCTCAGTTTCTATGCGCGTATGAACAGTGCGCACTACAAATGGATGTCTTGAGGTATGGTTGTTTAACACCAAGCCAATACTCAATACTCAATAATTTATTGCAAAACCATAATGTACATAAAGATGTTACAAATTAAAGAACCAGTGTTATGGACCCTGTTGGGCACGCAACTTGGGGGCTAGGAGAGAGGAAGCTTTCATCTACCTATGTGTTAATGACATTTTGTTTATTATATTAAAAAGATACAATATAATTAAAATTGAGCTATTTGCTATAACCTATGTATGTATTAGCCGAATCACTCTAAAGACACATTAGCAAAATCTTGGTTTGACGGTTCGCTAGGTGCTTAGTAAAAGAATCACAATTCTTTCTCTTTTTAATAATAAACACTATTGAATAAGCTTTTTTTTCCTGTTATACATATGCGAAAACATGTAAATGGTGTAGTTTTTAAGTAGTGATTAATTATCTGTAAAAATATCACTATGTTTTCCAAATAAAATTAAATTCACTAAATAAAATGTCTAGGCGACAAACAAATTATTTCTAACTGAGGCGTAGGTACGGCGAGCCGACAAGGACCTTACGCAGTGCACATACGGTGCAATTTTTTCATGAAGTAGAAAGTAGAAGAAGAATTAAGTTATCCACACGTACGATTTTTAACGGATAGGAATAATAAAATGTAAACAAAAATATTTTTGTTCTTTGCATAGTTCGATTAAGTTACTGATTCTGAGCAACTCCTTAAGATTTGGCGCCCCTTTGCAATGTAACCCTGTATTATAAATAGCTATTAATATGTATTTATTTTGTCTCTTTGTCTTGCGCACTCTTTTGCTTTAGTAATACGTTACCCCACTCCACTACAATTTAATTTCCTCTACTCAAAAGTTGTTTGGAAGAAATCGCTTTTGGCTATAAGGCTGCCTAATTGTTCTTACCTGTGTCTTGGTTGTAATAACCTTAAATGTTTTTAATGCAATAAAGTGTCAAAAAATATGTAATGAAATGATAGAGATGAGTAATGCACATAAATGAATTTCAATTGTAATCAATAAATAAGGACCTTATATATTATAACTAACAGGTCGTCTGTCCACTTTGTGGGTGGACATCTTACACTGCGCTTGCCGGTACGCGGCCTCCATTCTAGAACCTTTCTGCCCCGTCGGCCGTCAGTTCTACGTGCTATGTGCCCGCCCACTGCCACTTCAGCTTGCTAATCCGTTGGGCTATGTCAGCGACTTTTGTTCGTTTACGGATCTCCTCATTTTTGATTCGATCTCGCAAAGAAAAAACCGGGCTTAACCCTTTTCATAGCACGCTGTGCGACCTTGACAAAGTGGATAGACGACCTGGTAATGGTCGCAGGAAGCCGCTGGATGCGGGCCGCTTCCAACCGGCCAATCTGGAAGTCGATGGGGGGGGGGGGGGGGTATGTTCAGCAGTGGACGTCCTATGGCTGAAATGATGATGATGAAACAGCAGATTAAAAGTGTAACCCTGTATTTTCTGATTTCAGGGAAGCAGATTTGAAGAGCGTTTGGGAGAGATACATGCGTGTGATCAGCCAATGTTTATTGACTATGTACCATATATAAATTGTACATGTAATGACGATGTCCCGATCGGCGTAGTGGCGTGGTCCCGGGTTCGATTCCCAGTAAGACTCAAGAATAACCGACTTTTTAAAATTGTGTCTGGCTGTACTGGGAGATAGCCTTTGGATAAATTTGCTATAAGGATTTTAATTACTACGCGACAACAATAATCGATGTGTCTGGTGTATATTTATTTATCAACCGACTTCAAAAAAGGAGGAGGTTCTCAATTCGACTGTATGTTTTTTTTTTTTTTTTGTATGTATGTTACGCGATTACTCCGCCAATTATGAATCGATTTTAATGATTCTTTTTTTGTTTGGTTGATCATACTTCAGAGGTGGTCCCATATAAATTTTATCGAAATTGATTTAGAACTTTTTGAGAAAATCAACAAATATATACCCAGATAATATTTTGGTTGTGGTTCTTGTTACCTATCTTCGACAAATATAAGCCGATTTTGATGATTTTTGTTTTATTGAATAGCTTATACTTCAAAGATGATATGATAAAAGTTTGCGAAAAAAAAAACACCCCTAAGGGTAGGAAAATAGGGGATGAAATCGGTGTTCAGTAGTTAGATTAGGATTTATCACTAAAAATAGATGAAATAAGTAAATTTTATTAAAAAAAAAAAAACCGACATCAAAACACTAAAATGCTAAAAATAATCCTAACACTTAAGTACCTAATCAGTTACTTTTGGAGTCGGTGCCAGCCGATGAGATTCAATGTTTTTGTTTGCACCGACTCCAAAAGTAACTGATTAGGTACTTAAGTGTTAGGATTATTTTTAGCATTTCAGTGTTTTGAAGTCGTTTTCTATAAGTCTATGTGTGTATTTAACCTAGTCCAGTGAACTTAGCACTTTTTGATAACAGCTTAAGGCTCCAAGAACCTATTTACTGTGTTTTTAAATTTGTTACTAGTTAAATTGTCTTTACTAATAAACGTCTATGAAAGTCCAGAGAGTATTTTATTTAGCACTAGTTGTTAGTACGCGTTGTCTTTGGTAAACCATAGTGAACCATAGACTCCGTAGCCGAGAGGCGTGGACGTCGGACTTGGTCGAGGTCCCTGAGGTTCCGGGTTCGATTCTCGGTCGGGTTAATGTAAAAAACTAATTTGCCTATCCAGGGATTTACTCTTTTTGTGAAAAAAAAATATATTTTGCGATTTTATTTTATTTTTACTTTATCAGGGATCGGAAACCGGTTATTTTACTATGGAACCTTAACCGGAATAGGCTAGTTTCCTGGGTTAAAAAATTATTATTCTTTTTAGTCCGTCAGTTAGATTATCAAAAAATATTGGACCCATATTTTGTCTTTTGTCAATCAAACAAAAAATGACGAAGATAAAGCGCATCAAAGTGGGCACGTGACGTCACGCCTTGCTATAGTGTCGCAAGGCGTGTCACGCGGAACTTTAACGGGCTATATCTTCATAATTTTTTGTTTGATTCAGAAAAGAAAAAATACGTGTCCTATATTTTCTGTTAATCCAACTGACGGACTAATTAGATTTTTTTAGGAAACTAGCCCATTCCCGTAATTTGACAATACTCGCAATCCGGTGTCGATCTGCTCCTAGTAACATTACGACCACAAACGGTATTCTCGTAAACCCAAAAAAATGCAATTATAGTTCCGTTATTCGACTAAAAATGGAAGAAACCAAAATTAGTTTTTTTTTTGCTCTATTTTCAGTCGCATTGGGTTTATGTATCTTCATAGTTTTGGTAATTTAACGTCAAGTTAAGTTCGCCGAGGCACTAATGACGATTTCTATGGTATCATGCGTAAAAAAGCAGCGTCGTTGCTCTGCAGAATACGGGCCAGCTCCAACTCCACCCTGAAGACCATAGCGGGGAGATATGACTCTCCTATAACTCGCCTTTATGCCAGGGTGCTGGTCAAGAGGAACACTGGCTGACCCGCCGCTTTCATCTGTAGCTCTCTCTGTTTTTATTGTTTTGTTTTTGTTGTTACTAATATAGCTTATAAGATCTTACTAATAAAATGGACCTGCGTTGTCTGATTTAATGAAATAAAAATAATAATTAATTAATAAAAACCGCCTAAATTGTACCATTCTAAATTTATTGTTTCTCTGTACTGTTTTTTTGTGTGGTGTGCAATAAAGAGTATCTATCTATCTATAATTAATTAAAAGATTACGAGAATACAGTTTGTGATCTTAATGTTACTGGGAGCGGATCGACACTGGATTGCGACTATTGTCAAATTACGAGAATTGGGCCTCTGATTCCTGTCAGCACCACAAATTAAGGTGGAAATTTGTTATTAGACATGTGTCGTTCCGGATCGTAATAGTTTCAGGAACTATGTCCGACACTGGAACGATATCGTTCCTCTCCGAGGTGCTTAAATAAACATGTTCACAGTTCCGCGCATGTCCAAGCGAACTAAGGTCCGAGACATGCCGAAAATAAAAAAAGAAACAAAAATGTAAGAAAAAAGGATAATGTAAATTTTGAAAAATCATGTATCAATAAGTTGATTTATAAGTACGCCAACCAAAATAGTAATTTCATGATTTTAATAGATACCTAGTACAAACATTTTTTTAAGTAAAATTCTTTAATAACTAAATCATCATCATCATCATCATCATTTCAGCCACAGGACGTCCACTGCTGAACATAGGCCTCCCCCATTGACTTCCAGATTGGCCGGAAAACTAAATATTCATTAATAAAATTATTTGGTTGACAGTCTAAAAAGTATGAAGGTAAATCAATTGAGTAGGAATTGAATTATATTTAAGTATTTATCATACACAATGACATGTCCAATGGACCGAGGAATTGTTCAGGTGTGTGCTAATCAGAGGAACTATATAGTTCCGCGAACATGATAACGGAACCAGTTCCGAAATGTAAAGGAACCGTTCCAGGTTCAATCCATTAAAAGACATGAATTGCGCATCACTATTTGTTATAAAAATCAGCGTTTGTGGGCTTAAGATGGCGAAGGTATTAAAGGTAAGTTGTAAATAAATCAAACAAAGAAGTATATTTTTAAACAAGATTTATTTAAATAATTTCTCAATCACTATCTACGAATACAAACAAATATCCATTAATTAAATATTAATCAATAATATACATCAAATCATTATGTATCACAACACAACTAGCAATAAGTACATATCATATTAACAGTCGAAATATATCTTTGTACAATTGTTTACATTCCCTTAAAGTAAAAGAGCTAGTATATTACAGAAAATATATAATATATAAATACTTTGTAATAATTATATTTTGTGCAGAAAAAAGTATGGCTATTATATATATTTATTGTTATTACTGAATACAAATTAAGATGAACTTTATTTATTTAGATATAACTCACATAAACTGCTTTGTCATATCTATATAATATATCATTTATATCAAATTATTATTTAGTTTATATATTTTCTGTAATACACCATTGTTTGTGCTCTGTCCATTCTGTACTATATGTATAATAATTAAGAATTACGTTCCACAATTTATACACTGCATTGGTATACAAAATCACATAATATCTAAGCTAATTGATGTAAGTAAACTAAAAAAGCAATTTGACAAAATATATATTTTTTGCATAATTATTGCGAATATTTTGTAAAACTATAATGTATATATTATTACACAACAAAAGATTTGTGTTTTTGCACATAAACTCTTATGACGGTTGTATAATATGAATATTATTTATTATACAAAATTATACATTTATGCTCATAATAAAGAGTAGTATATCAACGATTTTTTATCAAGGAGTCCAAAATTGCAAATATCATTCATCTTTACACACTCAATATTCGTTTTTATTCCTTAAAGTATAAGATTCGACATTTAATGAACATTATATTCAATCTGACAAGTAAATGCATTAAACACTTTTAAAATAATATTACACATGTAATATTTTACATTATAGGAATGTATTTGAATGCACTGACGCTAATATTCGAGCTTATGTAAGGTATTGATATAATTGATTTATATTATTAAAGAAAATGTGTTTCGCAAAAAACTGACAATACATAACGACACAAGACAATTTCTCGACTTGACTAGAAATTCATCGAGAAATATGTATTTTTTGTTAAAATCTATATAATACAAATTACACTGAACTGACATAAATACATGTCATATAATATTTTGAATTTAAGCTGCCGAGTGAAATAAATATAAATAGTACAATCCGGAGATAATATATAAGTTTAATATTCGAATATAATAACGCAATTATTATATAATGTAAGTCAGAATATGATAATATATTTTTATTTGCCATCTGTCTTTTATATAAGTAGTTTTAATAGAAACTCAAATGATTAAGTACAGTTTCTCCACATTCTCATATCTACATCAAGGCACTCATTTTCTTACCTTGCATTATCTTTACAATAGCAAAAAGCGTTTAGAAAAAAATTCAGAGTGCCATATTCTTTATAGATATGCGTGAGAAATTTTTGCTCAAATTGCTTTGTAAAATACTTTACATATTACAAACATTTGAGCGTAAACATTCAAAGAAAGCATTATTAGGAATGTAATTTGTCAGTATTTAAAATCGTGCTAATTCATATAGCGCAAGTTACAGACTACAGTCATATGTTTTTGCGTGCTATGAATTTGCAGTAAATATCAAAATTGTTTACAAAGACATGACAATAATTTCGGTTAATTTGTTATAAAATCACTAATCCTATCTTAATATCTACAGATCACATTCCGTAAATATCTTGGGCTTATGTGGTACGTGTACACTGTTCAGCACATACCCTGCAGAGCAGTCATACGGACAATTTTATCACCAATAGGGAATATGCATATATTTATAGTGTAGGTGTGCCGGGAGACACCTTTGGCGAAAATAACGTTGTCTGGTACCTCGGATTACAAGGATTTTAATTATTTGAAGAGTATGACAATGGGTGTATAATTTTTTATCTATTTGGTTAAGCATCGATACTTCATCGAGTTTATACATTATAAAAGTATCTTTAGATGTACACTTATTTCAAGAACTATCAATTCTATACTCGTTTAAATATTCTGACCCAATTCGTAATTAACAACGGCCATTAAAGCCACTTGATATCTTTTGTTGCCAGAAATAAAAATAAGCTCATGAATTTCGATTTTTTAAATAAATTTTTTTACAATGATAATGGTATGACGTACCAGTCAAGTAGGATTTTTTTTTAAACAAAGGGATATATTTCTTGGTAAAAATTTTATACAGCTTACTGTTTTATTAGACAATTATAATTTAGATCCATGATTATCTGATTCATTCTGTTGACAGTGTTCATGTGATTTGTAACACTGTAATTATATGATTATTTCAGTATTGCCATCTTACAAGATAAGCTACTATTTAGTAACTTATCGTTTGGCAATTATATTACGACAGACTTCAAAGTAATTCTGCCAATTGTTATATTTTTTTATAATTTTGTTATTTTTTACTTTATACACACAATAGTTTAAATATAATAAAAGATCAATTCGGCACAAAGAAATATAAAATAGGTAAAGGTCACGTTTTTAATATAATGTGTTTAAAAAATCACTTCACACCTATTTTTTCTATATATAAATAATGTATAACACTCTTTAGACAATTGAGATGGAATTATATACAGATAATGAGGACGTAATTATATTTAGTTATTTTTGAGCTGTGAGATTTTATTACGACGAAACAAAATATCAAAAATGCATAAACGTATGTAATGGTTTAAATATATTTTTTACGTATGCAGTATGCATTATAATAAAATATTTTTTATTCATATGCTACTTATACTCCAATGATTGATAGTGAAAATTAAAATTATTCATTTAGCTAACTATATAAATATTTTATATCACTTAATAGGAAATTGAAAAAAAAACGTATTTAAAGGTCGATTTAGGTTATCATTTATCTCACTGAATAGCTGTTAAATAAATATAATAAAGTGTGATAGGAACTAATATAGTTTATTCAGATTATACATTTATATTCAAGTCTTTGTAAATATATAATTTTATGCATTTGTGATACATGTCAGTCTTTGCAGCATTACCGTAACATAGTATATTGCTGAAGCGTTTGTAGCGTGAAGCCAATGTTTTGTGCTTCAAACATGTTGCATTACATCTCTAGTTTATGTCTAGATTTATTTAAAAACCATCAAACGTCATTTTTAGAATTCTTATTTTAAAAGCAATAACAAACTAAATTGCAATTTAATACTTTTTAATCACATTTGATTCAAATGTCGGAATCAATACTTAATTAATAATCAACTGTGATGGATCATAAAGACCCATACTGCAAAACTAAACGGGTCACGATGACACAATGTCCAGCAGTTAAACTGAAAGTTAACTCCACGGCTACAAACACTACAACTACGCTCAACTAAGCATTACACTTGTCTCGCTCACTCGTGTGACGCGAGAGAGGGATAGCTTACAGTTAGCGCGGCGCAGCCCTCTCAAATGTCCACTTCGCATATTTTCCTCTTTTGGGGGAAGCCGAATTTGTCCTTTTTTATGACCTCCTGCTTTAAGCGCAGGTATGTATCTAGTCTGGAAAGCGCGTATTCCTGAAAACATCGTCTTAAATTTAATAATTATTAAAAATCAATTCCTTTTACAGTCAAACCAATTATAGATAGATAGATAGATACTCTTTATTGCACACCATACAAGTAAAATGCACATGATTTTTACAGAAAGATGTACAATTTAGGCGGTCTTATCGCTAATAGCGATCTCTTCCAGACAACCTTTAGGTAGAGGACAACCATTAAAGGAAGGGGAAGGTGTTGCAGAGTTCTTAAAATTCTTACCTGATACAAATAGAATTGCATAAATTTATGGCATAAACGTATACATACAGTAATAAATAAATAAAAATAAAATAAAATAAATATGTACATAACAATAATTATACATACATATAATAAACATACATACTACTTGATATATGCGAGGAGATGTCGAAACTAACAGTGACCAGTAATATTCTAAGATATAAAGGCAGTTTGTCTCAAGAAGAAAGAAAGTGTGCTTTATCTTGCCCCAAACTCAATGTTATACAGACAGAGGTATTATACATAATGTTATATATCACATAAACACTGGCTCCTCGCGGAATTTGGAACCTAAATATAATAAGTTTTTTTTTGTTTTATAAACAAAATGGACTGTTGATGTCTGAATAAATAAGAAATTTATTATGAGTATTTATTTATAATAATTATCATAAAAATATACAGCATAAAATGTTTTGTGAAATATCTTTCTACTAGAGTTTGAAACTCGGTTTTACTGAGCACCGGACTTGACTTTATAATTATATTATATAAAAATTGTATTATATATTCGACTCACCCAGTATCCGAAAGGTATCTGGCTCTTTGACGCGTTGACCACAGACCATAGACACCAGAACAGGTGGCTCGCCAGCGCAAACGCGTCAACTTCGTTTAGAAGATGGTTCACCTCGTCAATAGTAGCTTCCGGTGGCGTCTTGTCATCAGAGATGTTCATGTGGTAATGTTTCAAGTATTCTTTGATGAATATTTCCTGAAAAGGGGGTGGGCGGGTCAGGAAGTTGCTGAGGCGTGTATATACAACGTTTATTTGGTATATAATTGATATATATTCGATTATATATCGAGTAAGGTGGAAGATAAAGTTTACAGAGCAATTTTAGAAGTTTAACAAGTTTATAATTTTGTGATATGGCAGGCTTTCAAGACGCCTGCTGATTGGTTAAAACATATTTTAATTGTTTAAAAAAAAACTCTTAATTATAAGCAATTGACGCCCGCATTTAAAATAAATACTGTGTATAAGCGGGACAAAAATATTATATTGCAGTGCCTAAAAAAAAAAAACAGAACGTGTTTTGACTGCAATATTATACTATATATATATTCTGTTTATAAGTCTTTGATATGTACTGTTACTATAGTTTCTGTTCAAATAAGTATACTTTTTAAATTAATATTTAATATATATTTCGCCAATTGTAAAGATTATTAATAAATTACTATATTTATTTAAAATGTACAACTCTTCATTCGGAGATGTTAGAGGAACCATAAAGAAAATAAAAAAAGTTAAGCGAAATATATATTCGAGTAAAAAAACATCAAAACAGCGTTGCTGGTCATCATATCTCTTACAATTGAAATAAATTAGATATACATATATAAAATATACAGAGCATTTAGACAACTAGCAACACTAGACATAGAAAATAAATAAAAAATTGACTCTCATTTCTTTTGTACTTTTGCTCGAGAGCGCCGACGACCAGGTAGTCTACGACACCGCCGGATGTCTATGCCAGTCCAGAAGTCTATGGCCCGACCATAGAGCATGCCGCTGCGACTAAAAACCAAGCATAACACACACAAGCTGCGTAGTGGCTACATTTGTCTATGGTTACCCCAGAAGATGTGCTATTTTTCTTTATGATAAAATTATTTGTCGCAACACTTTAATTTCACACTAACAAAATACTAAATAAAAAACAGAATTTAATTTTTAAAATGCATAATATGCATTTAATATATATTCAGTGCTGCCACAAACAATATAATTAGGTAATGTTTATTTTATTAAAATGTAAATTAAGAAAAGCGATGTTCATTACTGAGTACCTCTCTTCAAGAACCCTTAACACAACTTAAATAATTATTATCAAACAAAACTCTTTGTATATATATTTTTACACTATATTTCTCGACCCTTATTATAGATCGGCTTTAGGCTTAGCCCCCACCCAGAGATGCTCAGGGAAAAGGTGTTTGTATACATACAATTTTTATATATATATATTATATAATTCAAAATGAATATATAATATATATATTGACTAGAAATTGACTTTTGAATTATAATCGTTTGTAAATGAACTGTAAATAGCTAAAGTAACGTAACTTTATTAAGCCCAAATAACATATATTCTATCTCAAAATTATGTTTACCCTGTTCATTAAAAGAGGTTTTAAGCTCGTAGCGATGTATATGAATTACGAACCTTATTACGTCATGACGTATGGATCATATTCGCTTGTCTGGAACTTCAAGAACATGATGAAAGCGGAAACGAGCAATTTTATTATTAATAAAGTTTCATAACCTTCTTAAAAATAAAGATTTAACTTAAAATTGGGTTCTGTGTATGTTTAAAATTGATAGAAAAAATATTGATTTATTTTAGATATAATAAAATAAAAAAATATAATAAATAAATAGTTAAAATCACAGTTTGTTTATTTCAAGGTTTCATACAATTATATATTTATAACTAATACTTAAAACTCAATTTGAAATTGTAACGAATACTTATGTTAGTCGTCACTATATTTGTTTAAGGTTATTTATATAGGGTGTGTTATTAACAAAATTGCTCGTTTTCATAGGAAAAATGATTCAGCTTATTCTAAGTCGTTCCTAACGTAAGCCATTTAATTTTAAAGCATTTCTGCGTGTTATGGGTAGGTGGGGTGAGAGTTAGATAATATTTATGACCATAATATTAGTACCCTCGGAGACTCATCAAATCGATTTAAAAAAAAAAAGCTATTTTCCTTTGAAAAACAATATAATTATTTAAAAATCCATATAATCTGGGTAATCTTAATAAATAAATGCCCCAATAATACCAAGAGGTCATGGTCTCGAAGTGAGGACCATCCTTGTGTTCTAAGTACAAGACAATGAACGCCAGAGGCGTCTCTCAGCACACCCAGCTCCGAACCAATTTAGAACAGATTTTTCTGAATTGACCTGTCAAGGGAATCGAACCCGGGACCCTATTTATCAAGGGAAATCGCCGCAACATTATGCCAATCCGGTAGTTAAGCTAATCTAATAATCATAATCACTTTATTTATTTCAGACCAGGCCCCCGATTCAGAACCATTCGATAGCATATTATCGACCGGAAAACCACGTGACAGTATACGATTGAACATTTACCGATTGTCAATTCATTATCGAAGCTCTCTGAAGCGGGGTCCTGGTTCATACAGTTTGGTTAGTCAAAAACTGTTTCTAATAAGCTGCAATATTGGTAATTTTACACTAAGTACGCTTACGCTTTGAGAGAGAACTTGAATATTTGACTTGACTATCAAAGTCATAATTATACACAAAAGAAAATCATTTTTTTGGTGCGTAACTATTCGACTATCTTAGTGTGGGATGATATTTATTTTCTCAAAGATTTCTAGGGTAAATTATATCTATAAAATACCCCATCAAAGAATACCAATAATTAAATAATGGGGAGTATGTATTGTCTTTATGAGTTTTCTGTTAGTCATAGAAGATGGTATTTCAGCAGTATAATCAATCAGTAAGAAGTTATTTTTTTATATAATAATAATTATATTTTATTTTAAAAATAACTTATTACTGAATTTAAATAAAAATACGTATAAAATACGTCATCCATCAAAAATCACTCCTTTCAAAAATCTCTCATCCAAATAACAAAAAAATCGAAATCATCTCACCTTCTGTTCCAAAGTGGGACAATTCTCTTGATTTTCAAAATAAAACGGATGCTCTGGATTCGTGTAGTCATACCCCCATTCTTGGAAGTGGTTTGCTATGTCGAACCCCCTGTAATTGTATGCGCAGTATTCGAAATCTATTAACACCATCCTAGGTTCTCCCGAGTCAGATATGTGACTTAATATACTATCAGATGTGTTTGCATCTTCGTAAGTCTGAAGCGGTTGTACAGAACTGATGCGTTTCTCCATTCGCATACTCTCGTGGGAGTGCTTCTTTTCGGGCGAGCGTAATTCGGGTGAGCGTAATTCAGACGAGCGTAATTCGGACGAGCGTATGTTTCCGGCCGAGCCTATGTTCTCTGTCAAGCGTAAGTCCGGGTTGGAGTGTGTATGGTTGTTTTCTTTGTCCGATTTTGGCGCGTCTGTTTCTAACGTTTGTACGTACACTGAAGATACTTCGGCATCGTCGTCTGATACTGTCACTAAATCTTCTAGAAGGAGGATGTTGCCTGAGAACAATATATATATATTTTTTTAGATGGCAAATTTGCAACGGCAGACCCGGTGGACTAACGTTTTAATCAAACAACAGCCCAGAGCTGTTGCTTGCTGTAGCGTTCAGGCCTATGTCCAGCAGTGGGATGATGATGAAAAATAAATTAAGGAAATAAAAAAGTCTTATGAGGTTCTTCACTTGTAAATGAAATATGTAAACAATTTAAAAGTACAATGTACTTTCTTATCACCCTATATAGATTTGGCAAGGATATGTTAAGTCAAAGATTTCTTTATATTGGTAGATTGACAACTCCATACAAACTTTTTTTCATTTCTATAAATTACGACAGATGGTGTTACCTGTCTCGCATTTTGCTTGTATGTAAAAAAAATATTGAAAGAGGCGAAATATCGCATTTGTCTGTTTTGGTTTGTCATTATTATTAATTTTTAAGATGAAAACTGCATTTTCTTTATTTATTTAAATTAAAATAAGCAAATTCGATTTCAGCTTAATTTATTTTTTGATGGTTTGAACATACTGATAGATAGCACGTATAAGCACAACTTTGCATTGCATACAGTTATACTAAAATACGCTAGATGGCGCAAACTTGTTATTTTAAATAGAAGCAGTGAACTCAATGTTATACCTCATGCGCTTGTGGTCCCGAGTTCGATTCTCTTTCGAAACTATTTTTTTACATTTTCAGTTTATAGTTTTGAGAATTACATTTTCAGTTAGGTTTAAGAAATTAAAAACCTAGATTCAATGATTCCCATAAAAAGTCATAATTATTTTTTGCTAATTGATAATTTGATAAACGTAAGTAGCTGGCTTATGAACTCAACTGATACCTACTATTAGAATAAATTAATCGATAAGACCCCCTGAATTGAGCTAATCTTAATGTGCTTTTTCCTGTTACCTTTGTTTCTTTTATCTACTTATTTTAAGAGTATCCAATTATCTTTTCTTTTTATTTAAAAAAATATTGGAAATCATCATATCACATACATTGCTCTGATCATATGGTAAGTAGCCAAAGCCTTGTATTACAGAAATCAGAAACAACGACGGTACCACAACACCCAGTCCCGAGATAATACAGAAAAGTTATTTTTCTACATTGACTGACCGGGAATCGAACCCTTGACTTCAGAGACAGCGACACCAAGCCCGGCATGCTCGCATCTCGGCTACGAAAACAAAGATGTTTTATATAGGTAGGCACCAAAGATATCTTTAAGTATATTAATTTTCTTTGGTAGGCACTAACAATTAAGTTGCACAATTATTTAAACTTATGTATGAGAAAGGTTTGTATTAGAAATCATTTATAACCATGTACTAGGTATTACCCATGTAACCCGTGCAAAGTTGGGGAAGGTTGCAACTCAAAACACAAAATACAACAAAGTTGCGAATACAACCCGGCATGGAGACGATTTAGACTTTATGCATGTTACGAGACGATCATCGTATCAGAGACGCGTGCGCGCGGAGCAAGCAACCAATCCCGGCGGCGGCGGTGCGGGCGCGGCGCGCGACTAGCCAATCACGTAATCGGAATGGTCTTCTGCGCATTTTTCGCCCAGCGCTCGAGATCAGTGCAGCTAGTTGGATTCGACTTGAGTGCTGCGCGATTTTAAACTTAATATTATAGAAAATAAGAGGTCGAATGCAAATGTGATCATGCGACGTTGCCAGTTCGACAAAGGTACTATGCGAATCGCGTTCTCGTACTAACATGCGTCTGGCGCGATTATACACCTTGTTGATATTGAGATAAGGTTCATTTCACATGTCTTATATGTCACACTACTACACACATTCATTAATTCGTTTGTTCGTTCATATTCGTTGTTTGTTTACGCTTGCGACTAACGTGTGCTTCTGAGATTTATTTTTATAGTTTGTGATTGTGATCTGCCCAAAGGACTCTTGAAATTCTCTGCCAACCCGATTATTTGTGCTCGCCTCAGGATTTTGAAGATTGCCAAACCGCCGACCTTTGCTTGATACTGGACTGTTCTTTAACTTATGATTGGTTTTGGGCTACTACTTTCCAACATTCTTATTGTGCTGTGTATCGACGCTAGTCACGGTAAGTTCCAAATTGATTAATATCGTATGTTCTAAAAGAACGACAGTATAAAGAGTATAACCACAATATTATTAGGTACCTAGGTAAATTCAGTAGGTGTCCGAAAAATAAATAGGGTAGAATTTATTTTCTTTTAGGTAGGTATCGTGCTTTTTTTCGTTTTTCAGTTGCTCTTTTAGGATACATTATTAAATTAAAGTGTAAAGTGTTTGAAATTCCAATTTCCAAATATTTTTCTAGCTATGTAATACATATCTTTTCCTCCCATATACATTTTAATTCTTAGTTTATAATAAATATTATTATTTTTTGCGATTTCGATGTTGGTCCCATAGAAAAAGTTGATGTAATTTAGCCGTAGAATAACCCCTTAAAGTTTTATTTCACCTTTTCGTTACACCCTGAATAATTTTATAAATAAATAGATTGTTTGTTTGTTCTCACAATCACATCAGTTATCTAGCTAGCTCCAAACTAAGTAAAGCTTGCACTATGGCCACTAGATAACGGATAAACATACTGAAATACTATGAAATACTATGTATTATTTGTAGTTTTTCATGTTGTTTGTATTGTGTTTTGTTTTTTTAAGTGTATTTTTTAAATTATTTTGTTTTCTGCAGTGCACAATGGCTCCAGTGAAATGTTATTACTATAATTGTAATAATACAAATGAAACGAAGTCCATGTTCTAATTACCAATTAATGAAGACTCTCGTTTAAAATTATGGATAAAACATTCAGGTAAGAGCACACGTACACAAATATTAAAAACGTTGTTTTAGATGCTCGATTGTTTATTGTTATTGTACCTATGTAGAGACCTATCTCTTTAACGTAATCCTGTTTCAGGCAATGCAAACCTATCCTCCTTGACACATCAAGAATTAAATCATCGATTCATATGTGAAGACCACTTCAATGCTGAAGATGTGCTCAAACACGCTGCAAGATCTAGACTTGTACCCAGTGCTGTACCGATAATGTATAAACCTATAACTTCACAATGTGAGTTTTACTATTATTGCCTTTTAAAAAAATATTTATTTAATTATTTAAAAAAAATATTAAAAAATATGTAACAAAACTTTTTGTTTTTATATCGTTATTGCCCTTTAGTTTCCATTGTTGAGACTGGTTTCAGACAAGGTGTTAAAAAAAAGACGAGCAAAAAATCATGTGATTTTATCGCTCGTACTTTTACTAAAATTACTTCTTATAATAAAAATATTTAAAAACATCCATTGTATTTTTAATTACACTATTAACGTTCTGAAGACCCAGATTCAAATTCAAACCTTTTTTGGTTTGGGTTTTTCACCATAAACGATAGGTGACAGTGCCGTCCATTTTCATAATCTCATTTCTCTTAATGCCTTGTCATAAAGTTGATTTTTGTTAAATTTAATTCATTATAGTAAGTCGTATGTATTGAATCATATAAATGTAAGCTAAATCTTATTGCAAATAGGGTTCAAAACCATTCAGTTGTTCAGGCCAGGGCTTTGAATACCGTTAAAAATCAGGTATCGTTACCCTCATCATACCAAGATAACGTTAATAGCAAAGGTAACGTTATGCTTGGTAACGATACTTGGCCGGCCTTTTACCGGTAAACTGTCTTAACATTATTGATAATTTTACCGGTAAATGGTAACGTTACCAAATTAATACTATAAGTACCGTTAATTAACTTAATTAATTTTAATTTTTTTCTATTAATATTTATACATTATGTAAAGAAAACACAGCCAAGGTAATCAAGACTACGAAAGAAGCCTACAACTCTAATTTGTTGTAAAACTAACCACACGGGTTGGCAACGACGGTTTTAGGTAACGGAAAAAGTATCGATACTCAATTATTACGTTTTAATATTATCATATTGGTATCGATACTAAACTACCGTTACCTGTATGTGAATTTGGTAACGTTAACAAGCCCTGGTTGAGGCTCCCTGTTGAACAGTAATCGTGTATGAGAGAATCGACTAACTTAGCAAAAACGCTTACCTTAAATACATATACTGTCTTGGTATACTACTATTATTTTTTATTATATTTTACAAATAATTGTATGTGATATTATATATAAAATTTGGACATGATCACATACATTGCTCTGGTCCAACCAAATATAAGTGGCTAAAGTAGGTACTTGTGTTTGAAATCAGAAACAATTGACAAATGATTGTAATTATTTTAAGATAATTTTATACTTAACCTTGTTTTCCATATACAATAAAGATGTAACTTAACAACGACGACTTAACCTATCCTATCAGCCTACGTAAATCCAAGACAATACATTGACCCGACCGGGAATCGAACCTAAGCCCTCAGAGATGGCGACGCTAAGTTTTGCGTGCTCGCCTCTCGGCTACGTACATCGTGAAAATTAAATTATCATTAAGTAAGTGCTTCCTTAATTAAGTGAAAACTTATTATTATATATATCTTGAGATGGAACGTGAATATGAAACATTGCTAATGAAATCTCGACTATCGTTCCTATATTTAACATTTAATAAATAAATATTAGACAACATCACATACATTGCTCTGATCCTATGAAATGTAGCTTAAGCACTTGTGTTACAGAAATCAGAAACAACGACGGTACCACAACACCCAGACCCGAGACAATATAAAAAGTTATTTTTCTACATTGACCGACCGGGAATCGAACCTCGAACCTCAGAGATAGCGACACCAAGTCCGGTATGCTCGCCTCTCGGCTACGGAGGTCGACATAGACATATTTGCCAGATCGGTAGAACTGTTTTCAAGTAATAATCTAACAAACTTCGTTTAATTTGTTTATATTTCTTAACACTATTGTAAGTACTAATATGTTATACTCAATCACCAATATCTGAAAATGATATATGATAATACACTGAAAATGTTATTTAATTCAACACCCATAACTTAAGTTACTTAACAACAACGAAATCCTAACTTTTTAATCTATAAAAGAGTCGGGTTAGTTAGCTAGACCGATTTTTATGATCTTTGATTTGTTGAATTTGTCTCCGCCCCGAATAGCAGTATAACTATAAAAAACACGGAAATATTCACAAAAAAACTATAAACGGGCGGTAGGAAGTTCGCCGAGACAGCTAGTATATTAATATAAATGCGAAAGTAAGTTTGTTTTGTTACGCTATCTGGCCTAAACGAACTACCTGATCGCTATAAGATTTGCACACATGTTGTCAGGAGCTACCTACTTTTTATTTTGTGTTAATCCGAATAGAACGCAGGCAAAGCTGCGGGCGATTGCCAGTTCATATTTTACACCAATCCCAGTTTAATAATTTATGTCGCAAGCAAGTCGCGAATCCAAGTTTGCACTTCGTAATAACTAAAATGCGACGTTGCCAAACCGTATAGGTACCATGCGAGTAGTATCGCAAGTTAAACAATACTCAACCCTATAACCTTTACATAGAGCTGAAATTTCAAAATACTTTACTAGCGCTAGGTGTTATGTCTGTTGCCGCGCCGCTTTGAACTCGTAACATGAATGAACGAAGGGCGCGTGGCAGCAATGCGGTGTAGTAGTGTGTGAAAATTATTTTCGTCTTATGACCGGTAATGAAGGCAAATATTTAAACTATCAGTTGAGATTTGCACTTGAAAAACATCGAGTCCCACTTATGGCAGTCGTTTTTTTATGTAGATGATAAGTACATGTAAATGCAAAAACACAAAAAAGACAAAATTCAACAAAAAAACTTTCTCTTAGAGCAACCACGAGAATAAGTTAGGGTATCATGCCGTTAGGCCATACGTGATTAAGCTAAAGCGATGAATTTATCTGTACCTTGGTACTTTGTGACGCAAATAATTTCGACGTCACTTTATAAAAATCAGTATCAATGATGTTTAACGCCATCTCGTGACACGTAGTATACTGAGTGTTGTTGGATGATAGAGTTGCATCAATTGTTTGCTAGATGGCACGAGGTAAGCCACATTTCAGCGTGCACAGTAACCCCATCTAATATATTAAGTAGAACTAGGAGGTACCGGCGAAGATAATAAGTTTTAAACGAGTTCACTTGCGTACTATGGAGTTAGCATTCTACCTTTATTAATTTTCTTTGGTTAAGTATAAAAATAATGTTGTTTTGACCATTCTACTGAATGAAGGTCATTTGAAGGAGGTCATGATATTATAATCTTTAATAAAATAGCCTTTATCTGCTCAACCATAGTCATACCGTACTGATTATATAAAAAACCGGCCAGGTGCGAGTTGCACGCCCACAAAGGGTAAAAAAAAACCATTAATTTTCTCCTGTAAATTAAAATACATCCCACAGTATTATTATAAAGAACGCAAACTCAGAAAACTGGTATCTGGTGAGTGAACTGGTGAGTATATTAATAAAATAGTCTTGGGTCACCAGGTCTCTTCTACCCGGTTTACCAATCTTAATTGTGTGACACACACACACACACATCCCACATACCCCACACACACACGCACGCACTCCCTTACTATGACCAAACAAAAACAAAATGTATCCTTAATTAAAAAACAAAAGTCGCTGATGTGGCAGTGGGCAGGGACATAGTACGCAAAACTGACGGCGTTGGGGCAGAAAGGTTTTAGAACGGAGGCCACGTACCCGCAAGCGCAGCGTAGGACGTCCACCCACAAGGTGTAAAGACGAACTAGTAAAGGTTGCAGGGAGCCGCTGGATGCAGACGACTTCCAACCGGCTAATCTGGAAATCACTAGGGGAGGCCTATGGACGTCGTATGGCTGAAATGATGATGATGATGATGAATTACAAGTACAATTTCGTGTAGTGCTATAAGGGGAAGTCTGCGCAGTTGTACAATATTAACCAGACCACCTTTGGGTGGAGGAAATTGAGTGCCTTACCTTCTTGCAGGTCGTTGTGGCAGAAAACAACGGAAGAGTCAACCGTCGCAATGAACTTCTTCACCCACTCCATTTCCTTCTCAAAGTCGACGCTTTTCAGCCGTTTAATAATACGTTGTTCTTCTTCATTCTGTGGCAAAGAGTTATTAAAATAATAGCTAATATCGGAAAACATATTGACTAAAAACAAAACTAATAAGTTTGTGTTGAATGTTTGCTAAACAGAGAAAAAGTGGTCTTAAGATGTGTATTACTCAAACATCTGTTTTTGCACACCGATTATATATAAAAAATTCCTAATGACATGTTCAAATAAAAATAGAATTAAAATTATACAAGTAGCTTAATTTAAAAAATTTAGAGACAGTAGATGCCAATAGTAGGATTGACAAAATGCAGAATCACCACCAATATATATAGTCCCAAAGCGGGGTAAGGCAAACATATTATATTTTAGGGACGTATAAAATAGTAAGTATATATTTTTTACAATGGTATTTGTAAATATTTTTGTCTTATGCACTCGACTTTGAACTTTTTCAGCACGTATGCTGAATTAATGAGTTATATATTTTTTTTATGATTGAACTGGACACAATATTTGTGAGAAAGCCTGTATAATAAAAATATATTTATCCTCACCTTCCCTTGAGTGTTTCCTGAGAGCCTCTCATCCCGGACCGTCCTTATCCACTTGCCCATAGTTTTCCACAGCCAGTTGGGTTCTTTGGAAAGTGGCACATCCATCGAGTGTATGGCGGCCGTCTTCTCTGCTATCTTCATTGAGATAGCTGGCTCTGCTAACTCTTTCGTGAGAAGGGATCGGGCCTAGAATATATATTCAAATGTTGTATATATATTGTATATATTTGTATATAATATACATAATATTACTAAATAGTGACCAGAGTTCAAGATTTTTGGATACTATAGTAAATATATAATAATATTAGGTAATATCTGAAAATATTGGTTCTACGTGATAAAATGATTGAGGATGACGATTTATGATGAATGGTTTGATGTCATTTTATATCGTGTGATGATGTCACAGCATGTGTGACAATGGGAAACATAGTGGAAATAGTTTTACATATTACAATTCGATAACTTTCTTTATGTATGTAAAAAAACCTTGTCACATAATCTTCCCTGTTTTGAATTTAGAAATTATTTAAATCAAATCAAATCATTTATTTGCTAAAACATGGTAATTACAAGCTGTTATAATATTAAAAGGTCAATATAAAAGCTGTTATAATATTCAAACAGAACTTCTGAAATTATTTACATGTTTCTATTTAAAAATCTTTTTTTCTATAACAGGTAATGTTATTTGTTATAGTTAAGCATTTTAATACTTCATAAATAAATAAATAAAAATATTGGACAACACTACATACATTGATCTGATTCTAAAGCGTTTTTGTTATAGAAATCAGAAACAACGACGGTACCCAGACCCGAGACAATAAAGAAAAGTTCGTTTTCTTTTTCGACCGGGAATCGAACCGGATCCTCAGATGGTGACCCCAAGTCGCTCGCTATATGCATGTGACGTGACATGACGATACAAAATGGCCCACTTCGTTAACCCCATAGATAAAATGTTATACTGGAAAAACACAGCTCAGCACTCACAGGTATATACTCCTCGATCCTCCCGCCCGAGAACACACCGTGGAGCTTCGGCCCCAGCCTCCTCTCCGACAAGAGAGTGAATATGACCGACTCGGTCACAATGGCGTCCATTGCACGTTCCCCGTGGACTTGTCCGTATATCCTTAGGAGTACCTGTGGAGATTATAAACGATATATCTTACTAAGATTATAAATGCGAAAGTTTGGATGAATAGATGTTTGTTCCGTTTGTTGTTTTGTTCAAATTGGCATCTCTATCAATACAACATAAACTGCAAGAAAACAAACTTAATTGAGATGTGTAACATTAAATGTATTATTGTTTTAAAGCAAATATGGTGTTAATCGATGCCTGAATATATTAAAGTTAATTTTCCATTATAAATTAAAAAGTTACAGTGTGAATTATTGAGATGATACCAACCTTCTTAGGTTCCTCAATGACGAAGGAGTTGCACCTATTCATCCCTTTCTTGATTATTCCCCGGGACAGTGAGGTGACTGAGTCTGGGTCGTCTTCGGGAGAGCTCTCCCTGTGAGTGTGCTTGAGATGGGTGGTGTCGTCCGGGAGGGCCACGTAGTAGAGGAAGTTGGAGAGACCTCCACTGGAAGAGATATATTGTAATCAGTAATCAAGGTACAAGAGATGAAATATAAGGCTTAAAGCTACATTATCATTTATAGACCCTGTTGGGCACAGCAAACAATTTAGGTATGAGACAAGGACACCGTTATTCTAATAACATAATGTTAATTACACAAAATACTAATAAATGACAACAACTTAAGTTAAGTTCATTCGTCCATGAAAACATTAACATAAGTACCTATGCACTAAATTAAAAATTAAATTGTAACAATAAAAAGAATACAATAATAGCTACGTAGGAAACAAATGTCTGGCCATGCCGCCACCGCCAGGTCCTGACAAAAGGGGTAGACCCAAGAAATGCTGGCTTGACGTTGTGAGGGCTGACATGCGTGCCAATGATCTCACAACTAGAGACGCTCAAGACCGCGCGAAGTGGAGGAGCAAATCAAGGAAAGCGGACCCTGGGCTCCAAAGCAACGGCTTTGGACGCAACCGGGATTGACCGTATAGATGATGATGAATAAAAAGAATACAATAAAAAGAATTTAATATTTTCTCAATGTTGGTTATTTATATACATTTGTGTCGTCAAAATATTTTTGTAAATTGTAGAAACATTTGATCATCAATAAATCTGTACTTCAATAATTATATCAATCAAACTAAGCAGAGCAGAACTGAATTACTTAGGTTAGCAAAATAAACATACTTTATTTTATTTATTTAGTACACAAATCAGAAATACAGAAATTAAAAGACAGTTTGAAAAATATTATAACATGATACAATGATAGGCTGTAATTCCACAGACATGACGTGTACATAGCATGTAAAGCTAGTCTTAAGAGTCAATAATTTATTGTCGACATGTTAAAAAATAACTTAAATTACCTGTATATAAAATAATAAAAACTAGTAATCCTCAAGTTGGCAACCCTTTTCGTTTATGTTTTTTTACGGGGAATCCCTGGATTGTATTTTACTTACGGTATTTTTAGTAGAAACTATTTTGCGCAACATAATTTTGACTTTTAGGTAAAAATGGTCACTTGGTGTTTAAGGTTTAAGGACGGGGGGGGGGGGCGGGGGTTACAGAAAAACGTTACCGTGCGTTACATAGGGGGGAGGGAGGGTCAAAATCTTCAAAAATGGCGTTACGTAATACTTAAGCGCCCCTTAAATGGTGTAACTTTTTTATATAGATATATAAGTATAATATATATATTATACAATCAAAATACAATTTAATCAAAAAATAATTATTATACATAATACCCGTGTATATAAAATAATAAGAAACAAAAAATAAAATAAATACCTACGAATCATTGAATGATTTTGTGATATTAATATAAACATCTTACTATTGTTTATATTAATTCAAGCTCCGGACTATAAAGCCAGAGGTCACGGGTTCGGTTTTTATCACACAAACATTTTCGGTTCGAATCCCGCAAATATTTGAATGATGAGCACCAAACATGAGTCTCGGAAGTCATGTAACATATTTAGGTATGTCATGTCAGTCCTAGGACGTCCACTGCTCAAAAAAGGCCTCCCCCAATGACTTATCATCGGGAGGAAATGCCAATGCTCGCCACGCTTGGCAGGCAGGTTGGCGAGCGCAGTTTTTTGTAAGATTTCGCACGAAGAAGCTGCTCGTGCTCCAGGAATTAGTCGCCTCTTACGACACGTCTCCTGTTGACGGTGGGAAAGTGTATTCTTTGCGGCCGTCCCAACACGGCACACGGTCCCAACACGGCACTATTTAAGTATGTCTATCCATTATCTAGACGCCGTAGTACAATCTATGCTTAGTTTGGGGCTAAGTTATGTTATTGGTGTGATTTATTTATTGCGTCTTAAGTGTATATTATAATGTTATATACAGAGCAATGTATGTGATGTTGTCCAATATTTATTTATTTATATATAATTATATACATTGTATTAGATCATACTTAATTACTTATGGACGCTGCAAGGATGTTATTTTGTTTATTTAAATTTAATTATTTTATTAAATCATACATTATTTATATACAGTCTATATAATATTTATATACAATCGTTAAGACATTGACTAAATCATAAAAGTTTATAGTAAAAGCATGTCGGTGAATAAATGTGGCTTGGCGCTTAATACTTTTGTCTTCAAGGATCTAAAAGTAAACGTATTGAGTACACTAAAACAATAACAAATTTTCGTTGAGTCATACTTTGTTTTTAACTTTTTGAAACTACGTAGTATCCTTGGCCGCTTGTATTATCATTATCGATCGATATAAACAAATTTTTCAATGACAATCGATCAAAAATACTACAAACCGATTATATATTTCGTAAATATAATCAGTAAAATGTGGGACAAAGGAAAATTACTATAAAGATATGAACACACTCTAAGGAGACCGATAACGTTTGCGATAAAACCGAAGTGTGTAAGAAACCATTCAACAAAATAATTAAGAATGTATAAAATATATATACACGTAGATTATATTTGATTTACTAAAACAATCTGTACATTTATGTAGGAATGGTATAACCGAACTAATGGAAAAATATTAAAGTGTTTGATTCGCTGAGTGTATCCGAGTATGAGTGTAATTAAAACAGATGTGTAACAGAGATATTTATTTATTGCATAATGTTAGTACGTAAATTATTTACCCCATTCTATTTAGCATAATGACTAATATACATATCTTCCCTTTATGAATAATTTTTTTATGATTGCTCGAATATAAAAACTATTACACGACCAAAACGAATGAGTTACGAAGTTTCGGTTATTGCTTTACCTATTTAGGGTTATAAACATCAAAAATCTCCTAGGGGCTGATTCTGGTGCTCAAATACAACCACTTTTTCTATGGGACCAACATTGGCATCGCAAAAAAAAAACTTCTCCATACTAAGCCACCGACCAGCTGACATCAGTTTTTTTTTATTTTATTTTAATTTTATTTATTTAGACACATAAAACAGAATATAATTACAAGAGCACAGGTATTACTAAACATGTATTTAAGTAGCAAACTAAATTATATTCCAAAACTTGCATGCACAGAAACATTGAAATATATTTCTACGTTAAGAACAACAGCTAAAGATTATGAGAACACCCAAATGCGTGTCATTAAGATCATTAAGACACACATTTAAGAGCTCTTACATACTCGTCTCAAGGGCTTGTATGGAGCTGTGTTTTTATTTCTTAGATTTCAATGTTGGTCCCATAAAAAAGTTGTTGTATTTGAGCACCAGATTCAGCCCCTAGGAGGTTGTTTGAACAACCCTGTATACCCGTGCTTCCTATTCAAGCGTACTCGATCTCGGCATGATGTTACATATTTAGCGCTTCTTTTTACATACATGGCGCGCGGCGCCATGACAGTTTTTGCCTCTTCTTGAGCGTAAATAAATAAATAAATTGTTTTCACAATCATACCAATTATCTAGCCCCAAACTAAGCAAAGCTTATATTTACTATGGCGACCAGATAACGGATAAATATACTTAAATACTTTTATAAACATCCATGATTTAGGTACAACAAATGCTCGTGCTCATCACACAAACATTTGCCCTTTACGAGATTTAAACCCGCAACCGCTGGCTTTGTAGTTCGGAGTGCGAACCGTAATGGTTCGCGCCAACCAGACGGTCGTCAAAAGGTAACGTAAAGGTAATGTTATTTCAATATTTGGTATTATTTTCCTGTTTCAATGTCGTGTATCTGTTTTGGTAACGGATAGATTGTTTCCACAATCAGACCAATTAAAATTGATAATTATGTCCCAAACTACTAACAAAGTTTGTACTATGGCGACTAGATAACAGATAAACATACTTAAATACGTTTATAAAGATCCATAAAGTAAGTTTCAAAATTGCTCGTGCTCATCACACAAAAATTTGCCCCTTCCGGGATTCTAACTTGCAACCACACGGCTTTGTATGTTGAACCACTTCACCAGACGGTTGTCGTCATATAATTAATGACTAAAGAATTTCACGATCATGTCATTGACATCGCGACCATGTCCTTAACAGTCAATACAACTGATAAACGAGTGTATAATAAATTATATACATGTATATTATAGCAATATATATATAACTTGTACAACTGTATCTTACGTTGGTAATCCATTAAACAATCAAATAAATGTTTATTAATGTTTACCAGACGTCTCCACCAAAGGGGCGGTGAAAATAAAAGAGCCTATTAATGCGGCCAAGCCTTTTGGGGTCCAATGATTATATATATTTGGCGCTAGGGGTTTGCAATAAAAAAAGTTAAAAAAGATCGCCTTAGGATATTAGTAGTACATTCTACATGTCCTTTAGTCATCAAGCTACAATACAATTGTTAAACGAATATATAATACATTATATACGTGTATATATAAATATATTACGTCTATATGTTTACCAGACGTCCCCACACAGCAACAAGACGTAAACCCTGCGCCAAGATAATAATTAACAAACAACACCACTAATTATGCACATGTTTATAAACAATGATGCGCGCCATTGAACAGCAATCATAGTAGATGACTTTTGTAGTTTTATTTATATAATAAAATATATATACTGCATAATTATATAATAGTAAATAGCAGGTTTGTTAGTTGTATATCGTTGAGCGGTGGTAAAATCACAGCACGGACACTGTATACAGAGTGTCCACGTCATCTTTTCTAACTAATTTGGGTACTAATTTACTTAATTTAGAAACTAAGCTTTGCTGTTCAGTTTTATTGTAATTCAGAAAGAGCGGGGCCTCCTGCCACAAGTATTGTTATTATACTTAATAGGTAGGTCCCAGCCTCAGACTGTGTTTTTGTAAAAACTTGATACTGAATAAAAACAATTTTAATTTTTTTAAATTTTTTTTAAATCTTTCCACGGCGTATTATACACAACATTTTGAACATATTTTTAAGACTTTTCAGACAATTTTGAACAGTATTTTGGTAATTACGTATGGAAAGTCGAATACATTTGATGCAAATTTTTAAAAAGCCTGGTATGAAAGTGTAATAGAATGGTTATAAAGGTGCGCCTGCAAACAATTTCCTACTGTATTGACAATTTATTTCTTACTTTTTAGTTCGCTTTTGTTAACGGCACTCATATTTTTTAATTTAAAAAATTTATTTCATTCATTTTTAAAAATTCTTTATCAAAAAGAACCCCTTTATTTTGACACCCTACTAGATCACTTTAAGACATTTTTCTTTAAGCTCGCACCTTATTGAGTATACATTTCACCATATTTTTTTAATTTTGACAATGAAAACGTAAGAATGGACTAGTTTCCTAAAAAAATCTAATTAGTCCGTCAGTTGGATTAACAGAAAATATTGAAAGAAAGAAAGAAAGAAGAAAGAAAAGACATTTATTATACATTGGACATCACACACAAACAGTAAAAGACACAATACATTATTTAAATCAAAAATAAAAAATAAAAAAAAAAACAAAATAAAATTTTAATTGAAAAAAGAGTAAGCCAAGCGGTGCCACTATGTGCCTGTGATGTCCGGGATAATGGGACCTCACTCAGCTTGAGCCACGGCCTGAGTAGGCCGCGGCCTGGTTTTCAGTAGGCCCCGCCGAGTGAGGTACACGGACGGACAGCCGACGAAACTTAAATAAATAATATGCATATTAAATATAAAAAGAAATAAACTTAAAGACAATAAACAGTACGTAAACTAATGTATAGACAGCGTTATATATATTACTTAAATAAATTTAGGTTATTATTGGACACGTATTGTTTCTTTTCTCAATCAAACAAATTTTTTTGAAGATATTGCCCGTTACAGTTCCGTGTAACGTCACGACTTGCGGCTGTTTGTAACAAGGCGTGACGTCACGTGTAAACTTTGATGCGCTTTATCTTCGTCATTTTTTATTTGTATGACAAAAAACAAAATATGGGTCCAATATTTTTTGATAATCTAACTGACGGACTAAATAGAATAATCTTTTTTTTGACCCAGGAAACTAGCCTATTCCAACGATACCTCCACATCAAAAGGCTTTAGTCGAATAAAATATTTGATAACTTGCACACATCACATACATACATAAAAACATTACACTCTTTTTGGGCAGTCGTGTAAAAACACGGGATCAACGTAACCTTTGAGCAGAACTTTCCAGTTATTTTATTTCAACAATAGTAGCAACAAAAAACATATTAAAACTTCTTTGTATACTTTTTCTTGACTTTGGTTTTACAAAAAGAGCCAGACAATTTTCTAGGATACTTAAAGATTAAGTTTTTTCCTAAAATTCTTGTAATTTAAGGATACGACAATAGGTGGGTTTAGTCGAAGGTTTTTGTCGTACACAAGATGTTTAAATGAGAACGATTTTGTGTATGGTCTAAGTATTAAACATATTAAATATTTCGTTTTGTTTAATTGCCAAATAAAAAGGCGCAAGCAGACGATAGATGAGATACTCTCTATTGAGGCTAGTGTTGCGGAAAAATCGACAGTTTGACTATCGATAGTTATCGATAGACTATACCTCTACAATGGGCTAGTTTCCTAAAAAAATCTAATTAGTCCGTCAGTTAGATTAACAGAAAATATTGGACACGTATTTTTTCTTTTCTAAATCAAACAAAAAATGATGAAGATATAGCCCATCAAGGTTCCGTGTAACGTCACGCCTTGCGACACTTTCTAGCAAGACGTGACGTCACGTGCTCACTTTGATGCGCTTTATCTGCGTAATTTTTTGTTTGATTGACAAAAGACAAAATATGGGTCCAATATTTTTTGATAATCTAACTGACGGACTAAATAGAATAATCATTTTTTGACCCAGGAAACTACCCCATTTAGTTACCCCAAAAAAAAAACGGAACCCTTATATGATCACTTTGTTGTTTGTCTGTCTGTTTGTCCGTATCTGTCAAGACCTTTTATCTCGGGAACTCGTCGCGTTTCGCTCGCTCGGCTTGAGCAATTTTATGGTAGGATTCCAATCAAAACGTGCTATGGTGTTAATACAGTTTTGACCGAAATAGTCTGAACTGGTTTTGATTGGTAATGAGTCTTAACTGTGACATTTTGTTGATGGTGGCGACCGCTAAGACCGGTTGAGCCACCATGGTGTAAATTAAATAAATAAATTGTTTTCACCATCCCACCAATTATCTAGCCCCAAACTAAGCAAAGCTTGTACTATGGCGACTAGATAACGGATATACATACTTAAATATTTTTATAAAAATCTATGGTTAAGATACAAATTCTCGTGCTTATCACACAAACTTTAGCCCCTTGCGGGATTAGAACCCACAACCGAAATACTACACCAGTGGTCGTCGTGTCCCAGTGAAATAGAGCTCTTAGGGACTGCGCTCACTATCAGGACGGTACGGCAAAAGATTTTTAGGTGACGAATAGTAATGTACCTTAACATTATAGAACTACGGTTGAAATTGCAATGATAATATTCTTAGCAAGCAGCGGTAATCCACGGTATGCACAGGAATCATCATCATCATCATTTCAGCCATAAGACGTCTACTGCTGAACACAGGCCTCCCCCAATGACTTTCATCGGGGGGGATTGCCAATACTCGCCACGCTTGGCAGGCGGGTTGGCGAGCAGTTTTTTATAACATTTCGCATGCAGACGCTGCTGCCCGTCTTGTGCTACAGGAATTAGTCACCTCTAACGACACGCCTCCTGTTGGGGGTGGGGAGGTGTATTCGAGGCCGTCCCCACACGGCTAGCTTAGGAATACCGAATTATTATTATCAACCTTAGCAACATACAATTAAGGTACCTACATTACTATTCGTCACCTCAAAATCCTTTGCCGTGCCGTCCCGATAGTGAGTCTTATTCTGATCTTAGCTATTCTCTTGAATCGCTATCGCTTATCGCTTACGATGTTGAATTGAAAAAAAAACGGCAACAATATAGCGTGGTCAAGGTCGGCGGTGTGTTTATTTACGTTTTTTGTGCGAACTCAGGTAAATACAAGTACTTTAAATACGGTAGCGTGTTATTTTATAAGAACTTTTGAATGTATGAGTAGTCAGTTTTTCTTTGCTTGACAAATATTGTAAATAATCTTAACATTATAAAAAAAACATTGACGCAAAAATAATAAACAGTAATTACCTAATCATTTAAAATAGAATCCTTTTTATTCTGACAGTACGTTGATTTTATACGCTGATATTTATGTAATAGGCATGCCAAGATTGCTTACAATATTCATCAAGTAGGTAAATAAAAACGGATTTTAGCCACAGAATATGAAATCGCCTGCGACAGATTGGGCACAGATAAAAAATATATATATTTATACAGGGTGTAACGAAAAGGTGAAATAAAACTTTAAGGGGTTATTCTACGGCTAAATTACATCAACTTTTTCTATGGGACCAACATCGAAATCGCAAAAAAAACCACATTCCCATACTAAAACGCGACCAGCTGGCATCAGTTTGTATGTAAACGTCAATTTTTTTTTTGCGATTTCGATGTTGGTCCCATAGAAAAAGTTGATGTAATTTAGCCGTAGAATAACCCCTTAAAGTTTTATTTCACCTTTTCGTTACACCCTGTATAAATAAGAGTGGGACGGAACAGCCAGGTGAGGTGCTCCCTCAAATATTTATTGTATTACGTCTACCATTCACCTTATTTTTTTAAATTATATTTCTATCTAATTTTATTACAGTTAATTATTTATTATTTTTAAATTTGGTATTAATATTTTGATCGTTCTAGTTCACGGGCCAGAAGTGACCCGGTCCATTATAAGGCTCGCGTGGGGATACTGATCCAACACGTAGTAACGATCAACGCGTATTTTGAGTTCACGGGCCAGAAGTGACCCGGTCCTTTATAAGGCTTGCGTGGGGATACTGATCCAACACGTAGTAACGATCAACGCGTATTTTGATTATTATTATTATATTATTATTATACAATTTCTAATTTATTTCCAGTTTTCAACCTAATCTATTAATTAAATGTATTTTGTTTTAATTAAATAGTGCTATCGTGCTCTCAGTGCCTATCACCCGCAGAAAATCAATGTCGTGGCATGCGCTAAGCCGACATGCCATGACTAATGCTGAGCGGGGGAACATTTTGGCTCAAACCTTCGTCTTAAGACTTTCAATTTTTTTTTATTGTAGGTACTGATCTTATTTTGTATTTTATAATTTTAAATGACGTTTCTTTTGTTTTGCTTATTTTTAATTTAATTTTTTGTTTTGATCGTTATTATTTAGTGTTTGTGCCAAATAAATCATTCTTATAATATATAATAGGATAAATCCTTTAGTTTCAGTTTGCATTATTACACCCGAAGTTTGAAGCTTTAATTCGCCTTGAACTTCACATCCTAAAAATAATAGCTTTAGCTCAGCCTCAAGAGGAAATTAAGATTGGAAATTCTAAATTAAGCCGAGTCTGGAAGTGCTGGGAGACGCCTCTGATGAAATTCATTAGTCTAGTACCTAACACAAGGATTTAAGATCTAAAACTATGATTATGACCCATATTATTTATAACCGTTTTAACTGGTATCAATAAGCTGATGATAATTTGATCCAAGTAGGAAATGAGCTAATAACTTTCAAACGCCTAAATAGATCTTCATAAAATATAGCTAAGAACTATCTCTGTATTATCAGCTTTAAAACAAAAAAAAACTACATTAAAACCGGTCCATCCGTTTAGGAGTTACGATGCCACAGACAGACACCCAGATACACACGTTAAACTCATAACACCCCTCTTTTTCGTCAGAGGTTAAAAAAGACTAAAAGACACAATTTGTGACGGTAATATTCCATGGCGAACCAGATTTTTTGGCGAACAGAATTTAAAATAAATATTGACTCCATTAATTAAACCAACAAGTTAAAATGGGAGTGGGCCAACCACGTGGCCGTCCAGGCTAATGGACCCGAAGCACTGTACGGATGTTGATACAGTTTTTACTAATACAGGGTGTCCCAAAGAATATTTTATTGTCAAACAGAAGTAGTTTTTGTCCCGATGTAGTGGTGGGGTAAAAAATTATATTGGGACGTGTAAAAGATCTGATAAGGACATATTTGCAAAAATATATGATTTTGATTTTGTTTTTTGATTTTGAGTAAAAATAGAATGGTATTTTTGGAGATTTATTTAAAGATTTTAAGTTCTTAATGTCCTGAATGTTTAAATGAAAAAAAGGCATCCTTATATATTTTTTTAAACAGACAGTTGTAATGTGATTTAAGTAAATTGCAGTTAATCGTTCAAATAAGTAATACTGCTAAAAAGATCTTGGCTACTAATACATACAATTCTCGTATCTCTGTGTTTATGGTCGCACTTCTCCGAAACGGCTCGACCGATTTTAATAAAAAAAAAATTATGTATAAGGTCGCCTTTTATAAACGGGTGAAACTTTAACAGAACTACTAATTATATTAGCGAAACCGGGCCCTATTATTTTCTTTCTTAAAAACGGGCTATTTTATTATTTCTAACAAAAAAAAAACAATTTTAAGAGCATCCTGTCTAGTCTGAAACGTCCCTACGTCATCTCTGTCTCTCTCATTTCAATCGTGCCCCACTCTTCCCTCGGGGTGCACGCACGGGGCACGGGGTGTTTTATTTTACGTTGAAATCAAAATAGTTTTTGGCGTTTTTCTCAAAAACTAGCGTATAAAATTATTCTTTTTTTTAACAAAAATGATTAATTTATGTTTTGTAATTGCTCTTTAAATTTCACCCGTTTATAAAAGGCGACCTTATATATTTGGTAGGTATGTGAATAGGTCGTAAAGTATATTTCAAACCGCTAGGTGATTAACAGTGATCGGAATAGGTAGATTGATTTGATGTACTTTGGTAGTGCTAGCATAATATGGATATGTCTTTTTTTAAAAACTGATACAAAGAAATTCCGAAATCCAGGATCCATGTCCATATTAACATCAATGTTTGAGATCATTAACCCCAAATCAATCTACCTATTCCGATCACTGGTGATTAGGGTGACCCTATCCAGATTTTTTAAAACTAAAGACCATGTGAACGAATTCGCAGGCAATAGCTAGTTAATAATAAAAGAAGAGTCTCGTTAAAATATAATTACAGTTTTACGTGCCACCCTGTATTGTCTGACGTCTAACAGAATGTGTAATGCGAGTAACTCGAGCATGTGACGTCAAAATCCTTTCAGATTGCGTCATAGGTTTATGGCACTTCTATGGGTACGTTTCTTACAGTTTTTGGTATTAATATCTTAGAAGGAGTTGTCCCAAAATGGCTTTTTATTCGTCAATATTTTTAACCACGATTTGTTATACATATCTAGATAGAGCAACCAAAAAGCAACATTTGTTACTAAATCAAACAATTTTAAACACCTCCGATTTCGAGCAAAAAATATTTTTAATTCAACTTTTCTTATCCTTATAACATGCCAAAAACAGCAATTCCAGGCAAAGTATTAGTCGAAAACACATGTTAAGAGTTAGTTGTCAGTTATCATTGCACAAAAAGAAATGAAATTCTTGCCTTTTAATACTTGACATAAATAGAGAAATAAAAATACTTTAAATCTGGCTGTATGGCTCTATGCCATTGCCTTTCCGATTATAGACAAACATTGCCACCACTACTGTTAGATGGCAATGTCTCACATGTGACTGTCAAAATTTACATATAAACAAAGGATTTGGCAGTCTGACAGATGTCGGCAATGTCATTAACGTCAGACAGTTGACATCACAGACAAAAATTTATAAAATAAATATGAACTTTGCCATACACTTATCAAATATTTCTACTAACATTTGAATACATATTTTTTTTCACTGAAACGGAGGTGTTTAAAATTAATGTCTCTGTAGTTTCATGTATCATATTTTTGTAGCTTTTAAACGTGTATAATTTCATCCTGGTTAAAATTTACTCAGAATAAAAAACCAACCTCCATAGAAAAAGCGGACATGTCCTTTTCATTGTATTTCCAGGCCTCTATTTTCCACTGGGCCTTGCCTAGGGCCCCGCAATCGATGGGGGCCCCCAATTTCTGCCAGATCATCAACCGATAATCGATATTCAATAACTTTATCATAACTGGTTCATATCCGGAGGACCAAATGTAAACTGATACCTTGCAGTGGATTGTAGTTTATTTCTTCCAATAAGACGACTTTATAAATTAAATGTTTCACAATAGCGTGACGCGTTCATGGCCGCTGCCGGAAGAGAGTGAATGTTTACTCACTCATAGAGTTAAAATAATTAAAAAGTATAAAACTGTTAAGAAGTTTATACTATTATATTTTGAACAATAACAATAAATTCATATATGAAGGGTTTTAAAAAAAATAATGCAAGTATGCACATTAGACCAGTCGCTATTTTAAAAAAAACCTAGAAAATTCGCAGGCTGCCTTCAACGATCCCTTTCCCAATGGGAAATGAAAAAAATAGTCCTCTGACAAAGTCATAGGGGCCCCCCCTATTATCCTTAGGTATGTGCCCAGGGCCCCATTATCCTTATGTGCCCAGGGCCCCCCATAAGTTAAAGATGGCACTGTATTTCAGATGTGAAGTGCCATTTTTTAAGGTGGGAAACTGGGAAGTTCGTTCATGAGATAATGTGTACGTATTTTTAACATATTCCCACAATGTACCTGTATAAACTTAAAATGACATCATAATCAGCCCACGTCTGTCCACTGCTGAACAATAGCCTCTCCCAACGCTATCCTCGTCTATTCTTTCGTTTGGCCTTTCGTTAGTTAACATACTGTATGTCTCAATCTCTCTGTGTGTCTCAAAAAACACATTTACCCATACAATTCAATTCAATAAAATTTCTAAAATTATGCAACTATAGGTACATACGCGACTGAAAATAAAAACAAACTAAAATATGTTTTTTGTTTATTTCAATTTCATCGCATAAACGAACTATTGTTGAATTTTTTGAAACATTATGAACGAGAATACTGTTATTAATGTTACTGTGACCGGATTGAAAATGTATTTTGACTTTTTTTAATTACGAGAATCAGGCAACAGACGGAGAGATTAACAAACATCTATACCTACTCTATAATATAAGTGAGATTATAGTATGAATTGGCAACCAAAGAGACGAATACGTTTATAATAATAATTAATCCATCATTTTATATTAACGATGACATTTTATCTGGTGCCAGCATCTTGTATTTTCTCATTATTATATCAATTCATCACTTCTAAATAAGAAACTGATTTATTAAGGCCTGAGATATAAACGCAAATGCATGTCTAAATTTGTGAATGGCTAATAAAAAAATGTTACTATAGTTGTACGTAATGCTAGCATGATAATAATATGCATGTTGTTGACTTATGACGGAGGTATCTAAGATTGTCTGTTTTAATTTCAAGTTTGGAATTTGTTTTTGTATTTAATTTAATTAAAAAAACCTGATAATTGACAATGTCAAATTGCTCTTGAAAATTTATTTAGTTTAAATTTTATTTTAAGGCGAAGCCCTTGAAAAAGCGTCGTTATTTACAGCGCTGGGCTAGGGGCATCTGTGCGCATGTGGGCAATCGCCATCTACATAACAATGATGTGTAAATACAAGTCAAAATCAGCTGTTGTTGAAATGTTTTGGCAAATTTTGAGGGTAACTAAGGACGCCGTTTGAGCAGAGTTGCTTCGCATTGTCTCCACCAATGAGATTATTTCTTTCTGGTTTCTATGCCAACCAATGTCAACCTACATCTTCTCCATAACTTTTCGTGATGTGTTTGTGACTATTGTGACATAGTTATTATTTATTCAATTTTGTTTTTAGTGATAGTAAAAGACTGTGATCATTCTGGTTGTTGGGCCTCATAGGCTCCTTGTGGTGCCGATTGGGTAGATGTTTACAGTGCCCTGGTATACCTACATATTTTGTGTTACACCTAGGTTTTTATACACATTTTTTATTTAGTTCATAGTCATGGTGGATTGAAACCTCAAGTCTGCGGACAATATCACGTTGTCTGCCTCTTGTAGTTTTTGTAATAGACATTTTTCGACAACCAGGGGTCTGAATATACATATTACCCGTATCCACAGAAATACATCTTCAATTTTAATTCCCTCGACAGACAACAGAGTAACTGAAGATGAACCTTTTCACCTAAAACTAAGTAAATATAAGCACTCTATCCCCATAGTGAAGAGGATTCCTCGCGGTGCTAGAATCTCCGTGGCTTCTAAACTGTCAAATATTATTTTAGGCTGTGTAAATAATAACACTGTTTCTGCCTGGAACGATTTGTTAACGTTTTCCTACAAAACCCTGCATGCTCCTTCTAGACAGGCCAATATTTCGTTAACTCAGGTAATAAAAAATAACTGTTTAGATCCAAATCCTCAACTAATTTTAAATCCACTAACGGTAAGAAATTCACCCACGTTTAACTTATCCCGGAAGATTGAATCTAAAGTCTGCGATGGGGATTTGAAAGGCGCCGCTCGACTCCTCTTCTCTAGCGACGTGATATCGCCCGACAGCTCAGATACCCTTAATGCCCTTCTGTCCAAGCACCCCCCAGCTCCAGCAACACTTCCGTCTCCGGAACCTCTCACCGAAGAATCTGCCTGCCTCCAAGTGAGCGAAAAAGAAGTGTTGTCGGCCATTTTTTCTTTCAAGCCCGGATCAGCTGCTGGTCTAGATGGGATATCGCCACAACACCTCAAGGACCTTACTTCACCTCAGGCGGGTGATTCTGGTCGCCATTTGCTTACATCTATTACAAAACTTTGCAACTTTATGCTTCATGGCAAAATAATAAACGAAATTACCCCTATTTTATACGGTGCTAACCTTATAGCTCTGTCTAAAAAAGATGGCGGTGTCAGACCAATCGCAGTTGGTTCCACTTTTCGGCGTATTACTTCAAAATTATGTGTAAAATTTTTGACTTTTAAATTCCGCGACCATTTCGTACCACATCAACTAGGATTCTGTACCAAAGGTGGATGCGAGGTTGCAGTTCACGCACTTCGTACCATCCTTTCACAAAACCAGACAGAGGTGTTGCTTAAATTAGACGTCAAAAATGCCTTTAATTCGGTCAACAGAGACACCTTGTTAAACGAAATTAAAATTAATTCCCCAGAAATTTTTAATTATTTAAACCAATGTTATTATAAACCAAGCAAACTTTTATACAAAAGCCATGAGATTTTTTCGGCAGTTGGCTGCCAACAAGGTGACCCTCTTGGACCTGCAATTTTTAGTTTGGCAATCAACCAATTTATTCAAAATTTATTTTCAAAATTTAATATTTGGTATTTAGACGATGGGACCCTAGGAGGCGATGCAGATACTGTTTTTCTAGACCTTTCAAGAATTATTCAAAAGTTTAATACAATAGGACTTTCTTTAAATTTTGATAAATGTGAACTTTTTATTTCTGACCGCCTTTCCTCGATAAGGAGATCTGAAATAATCGCAAAATTTAACGTTTTGGCCCCCAATATAAGGATTCTAAACGATATGAGCCTTAGGGTCACCTATTTTTGACAGCGCAATTCCTATCCACTTTCAAAAATTAATTACAAAATTTAATGAATGTTCAGATCGTCTTTTGGAAATAAATGCACATTCGGCTCTTTTTATTCTAAGATCATGTCTCCTAATACCTAAATTCAACTATCTTCTTATCCGTTGTTGCCCAGTTTGGAAATTTCAAAATTTAATGAATAGTTTAGACAGTTTAGTTAAATTTCATTTAGAAAAAATTCTGAACATTCAACTTTTAGAACGATCCTGGGACCAAGCGTCCCTTCCTATCCGCTATGGTGGGATTGGGATCCGCAAAATTTCAAGTGTCGCCTTACCTGCTTATCTATCTTCATCCTATAGCACGACCGCTCTCGTTGCTAGTATCCTACGGCCAAGCACCGTAACCTTTGAGGTGGCATGTTTGGATGAAGCTAGAGATGCTTGGGAAATGGCATTTCCTTCAAAATTCCCTTTAGACTTAAAAAATCAACGGAGCTGGGACAAAATTTCTTGCGAATCCCTTCTAGAATCTCTTATAGATTCTAGTATCAACAACGCAGACCTCGCCAGACTTAGAGCCGTTTCTACCAGGGAATCCGGTTATTGGCTGCATGCATATCCTTCAGCCAATGTGGGAACCCTTCTAGACTCAGAAACTCTTCGTGTGGCGATTGGTCTCCGTGTTGGTGCCGAGGTTTGCAGTCCACATAAGTGTCCTTGTGGTGCTGATGTCAGCTCATTGGGACACCACGGACTTTCTTGTACAAAGAGTGCTGGCCGTTTTTCTCGCCATGCCTGCATCAACGACATCCTTCGTCGGTCCCTTGCTACCATCAACGTGCCGGCCATACTTGAGCCGAACGGTATCGCTCGTGATGATGGCAAGAGACCGGACGGAATGTCTCTTGTTCTCTGGCGGATGGGTCGGGCTCTGGTGTGGGACGCTACCTGTGTCGACACATTAGCCGCCTCCCATCTTTCCGGGACGAGCAGAGATGCAGGTGCGGCTGCGACAGACGCTGAATATAGGAAAAGTAATAAATATCGGCAAATCAGCGCGAATTACTTTTTTATACCTTTTGGCGTCGAAACACTAGGTCCTTGGGGTCCCAACGCACTCTCTTTATATAAAGAGATTGCCAAAAGATTAGTTGACACCAGTGGGGACCCAAGGGCTGGCAGCTACCTCGCACAGCGACTAAGCATCGCAATCCAGCGAGGTAACGCTGCCAGCATCTTGGGTGGGTACCCAAGATGCTGGCAGCGTTACCTCGCTGGATATTCCACGAGGACCATTTTTATAATTCTCTATTTTCGTAGTTTTTATTTGTATATAGTATTTCATAGTTGTATATAGTATTTCATAGATGTATATATTATTTAAAATTAGTATAATTATTTTATAGAATTAATAATGTGTAATAAATGATATATTTACTGTAAATAAATAAAAATAAATTTTATCTTAACAATGAAATTTTTATTTTATTAATATACTGACATAATTGTATTTAGTCTGAATTAATAATTAATTTAATATGTACACTGACTAAATTAAGATAAATTATGTACCTAAGTTTGCATGCTATATTTTATGGCTAAATAGGTCTTCGAACATTTAACTTTTCTCCTGTACCATCTTTACTACCTACCCTATTTACTGCGAATAAAGAAATTTGAATTTGAATTTGTATGTATGCCCCTAAATTAAAGACTGGAAGCTTGTTAGTATGAATATCGCAAATCTCATTTAAATATGGTTCATAATAGCGCGCAATAAAACGTGTCTGTTGCGACAAACGCTGCGTCTTAAGATTGCAAAAACCTTATCAACATTTTGAAGCGCTAGTAGGGCCCAAAAAATGAGGAGACATGTTCTGCCCCATATCGGCCAATAATGTTATTATTGACGTTCATAAGTGGCAGTTTTCTGTCCTACACTGAATAAATGATTGACCGTGACGGACGGCTAAAGAATACACTTCCCCACCGCTAACAGGAGGCGTGTCGTAAGAGGCGACTAATTCCTGTAGCACGAGACGGGCAGCAGCGTCTTTGTGCCAAATCTCATAAAAAAACTGCGCTCGCCAACCCGCCTGCCAAGCGTGGCGAGTATTGGCAATCCCCCCCAATGATAGGCCATTGGGGGAGGCCTTTGTTCAACAGTGGACGTCCTATGGCTGAAACGATTAATCAAAAGAAATAGTGTAATTAAACAAATTAATCATTCAGCCATTAATATAACGTATAATCAACAACCATTTACTGGTTATATCCAGTTATATACGTCACTGATAATTAGTATACACTGTATATTATAGGAATTAGAATCTAATGTCAATTAAGGTAAGGTTTCAATTTGAATGTCTCACGTTGTTTTTAATGTTGACAAAGACTCAAGTTCATCGTAATATGCATTGTTTTGTTAATAAAGGATTGTGAATTTATGTAAACATACATATACTTTTAGATATATAATGGAGTTTGTAAGCAAACATCACTTGTAAGGGGCATGACTTGAAAATGAAATTGTTTTCACAATCGCACCAAATATCTAGCCCCAAACTAACCAAAGCTTGTATCATGTCCACTAGACAATGTATAGACATTAAATACATTTATAAACATCCATGACCACTGTCTGGCTTAATGGTTCGCGTTCCGGATTAGAATGCCAGCGGTCGCGGGTTCGAATCCCGCAAAGGGCAATTGTTGCGTGATGAGCACGAGTATTGTACCTACCTACCTAGTCATGGATAAATAAATCAATAAAAACATTTAGAATGCTACAATAAAAGCAGTCTTATCGCTTGAATCGATCTCTTCCAGGCAACCTTAGATAGAGGACAGTTTAAAAAAGTTGAGATTAATAATCACAATAATTTATTGTAGGTGTAGTGCCGACGGCCGTAAAGAATACACTTCCCCACCGCCAAAGGGAGGCGTGTCGTAAGAGGCGACTAATTCCTGTAGCACGAGACGGACAGCAGCGTCTCCGTGCGAAATCTTATAAAAAACTGAGCTCGCCAACCCGCCTGCCAAGCGTGGCGAGTATTTGCAATTCCTCTTTTCGGGGATGCCTATGTTCAGCAGTGAATGTCCTACGGCTGAAATGATGATGATGATGATGATGATGAATAATTTATTGTTGTTTCATTTGCTTTACATAGTCATAAAGATAATTACCAATAATCTATTTAAACAAAAATGTATCCATATTTCCATTGGTCACGCACGCCATAACTTGGAGAACAACACATTTTTATTCAAATTTATTTGTAAATTATCATATTTAAAATAGTTATTTACGTATATTTAAATACATAAGCTATTTGATCTGCAATTTATTGTAATGTAAGTGCTGCTGGTAAACCTAATAAATAAAATAAAAATACAATAATAACCCAGTCCTGCCATCATCATCAATAAACCCAATTAATTTGTCATTAGCTGCAATAGTTCCCATTTGTCATTAGCTGTACACGTGCTGGGTATAATCTCTGATTACACCCATGATGTAGTTAGAGATTGGATCAAGCAGTGTAACACTTTCAGATTTGATTATTTGCGCTTAAAACGGCCTCTACGTGTTGGATCAGTATCCCCACGCAAGCCTTATAAAGGACCGCGTCACTTTTGGCCCGTGAACTCCAAGAGCGTACATATAATAAAAATGTTATTTTTGATGCTGCGTTCCTGTAGCTTCAACCGGTACTCTTCCACGAAAGCTACGGTAGACCACACCCATCGTTATTGCTATTCCATTAAAGTATAGATTAAGATTCTCACCTGATCCTCCTAAAGTCGAGCTGGTCAGCCTCCACGCTCTTCCAGGCTCCGTGAAGATAGTTCCGACAGATCCTTGCGGCGACCTCCCTCATCTCCTCTTCTGTACCGCACATCTGCAGCTTCTGGAAAGAGATTTGAGGATTGCAGAGTCGTCCGGAAACTACTTATGATTTTAATTTTATATTTAGTTACTAATTGGTCCTTGCTACGTTAGGACGTATAATGTAGCGGCCATTATTGGCGTATAAAAGTTTTACTACACAAACTGGTGGACCGCAAATTTTTCGACTACAATAATTTTAACAGCTAAAATTGTTTTTATTGTACGTTTCGGCGTGTGTTATTTCATCAATAATCATATTTTTTTTAATTCAAAAATGTTTGCCAACTGAACAGCGACTATTCTAGCTGTTCTGGCGTGATTAACTAACAAACATCCTTTGCATTCAAATTTTAACATTTATAATGTTAGTAAGAAGTAAGATTGGCCGTTTTTCTATAATATAAGTACTACAACTATGTTATTTAAGATCTTTGGATTTTGTGTAAACTAAAATAAATATGAAATTCATTTAGTGGAGCAAGAAACAGGCTTCTGAAATCCAGTTTCCATTAGTTTACAAGTTTATTTTTTTATGTAGGTAATAGTTGTCAAGGTATCACCAGCTATCGAATTCAAAATGCTTGTTTAAACTGAATGTAATTTAAATGGTACCCTTTTTAAAGACAAAGAAAAAAATCACAAAGGTAACGCGCGCTTTACCAACGTTAGAACGTATAATGTAGTGGCCCTCATGGTGGACTGCAACTTTTGATTTTAACGTCAAATTAAAAGTTTACGAAAATACAATTTTGATAATAATGTTACTGAGACTGGCTCGACACTGGATTGCGAATACTTACTGTCAAATTACTGGAATTTGGGCTTCTGAATACAGTCGATATTGTCGGTCAGAACTCAAGTAACATACTTTTTCAATATTTATTAAATTATTATCAAAGGACATTCGAGTAAATTGTCTAAATGAGTAGCTTCATCGTAAGATAAATACGCATTTTTAAAGACATTTCCGTGTCATTCACGTTCTATGGAACAAAGAGACAGCAAAATACATCATTTAACAACAGAATTTTACGTGGATGATATCATTGCGTCGTACGTAGTCTGTACGGGAAAATGCCTAAAATATATTATCTTATCTGTTGTGTGTGGCATAAAATTATTATATCTGAATTTATCTTGTTGCCAGTTATCAAGGTTAGGGGTGTGTTTGATATTGATAAGAAGAAACACAGCTTTTTATATGCCGAGGCTAGCCGATCATTAGCCGAGTCTCTTTCTAAACGTGACAGAGACGACGCTCTACACAACCCAAGCTAGCCGATTATTAGCCGAGTCTCTTTCTACACGTGACAGAGACGACGCTCTACACAACCTAAGCTAGCCGATCAGTAGCCGAGTCTCTTTCTAAGCGTGACAGAGACGACGCTCTACCCAACCCAAGCTAGCTGATTAATAGCCGAGTCTCTTTCTAAGCGTGACAGAGACGACGCTCTACCCAACCCAAGCTAGCTGATTAATAGCCGAGTCTCTTTCTAAACGTGACAGAGACGACGCTCTACACAACCCAAGCTAGCCGATTATTAGCAGAGTCTCTTTCTAAACGTGACAGAGACGACGCTCTACACAACCCAAGCTAGCCGATTATTAGCCGAGTCTCTTTCTACACGTGACAGAGACGACGCTCTACACAACCTAAGCTAGCCGATCAGTAGCCGAGTCTCTTTCTAAGCGTGACAGAGACGACGCTCTACCCAACCCAAGCTAGCTGATTAATAGCCGAGTCTCTTTCTAAACGTGACAGAGACGACGCTCTACACAACCCAAGCTAGCCGATTATTAGCCGAGTCTCTTTCTACACGTGACAGAGACGACGCTCTACACAACCTAAGCTAGCCGATCATTAGCCGAGTCTCTTTCTAAGCGTGACAGAGACGACGCTCTACACAACCTAAGCTAGCCGATCAGTAGCCGAGTCTCTTTCTAAGCGTGACAGAGACGACGCTCTACCCAACCCAAGCTAGCTGATTAATAGCCGAGTCTCTTTCTAAACGTGACAGAGACGACGCTCTACACAACCCAAGCTAGCCGATCATTAGCCGAGTCTCTTTCTAAGCGTGACAGAGACGACGCTCTACCCAACCCAAGCTAGCTGATTAATAGCCGAGTCTCTTTCTAAACGTGACAGAGACGACGCTCTACACAACCCAAGCTAGCCGATTATTAGCCGAGTCTCTTTCTACACGTGACAGAGACGACGCTCTACACAACCTAAGCTAGCCGATCATTAGCCGAGTCTCTTTCTAAGCGTGACAGAGACGACGCTCTACCCAACCCAAGCTAGCTGATTAATAGCCGAGTCTCTTTCTAAACGTGACAGAGACGACGCTCTACACAACCCAAGCTAGCCGATTATTAGCCGAGTCTCTTTCTACACGTGACAGAGACGACGCTCTACACAACCTAAGCTAGCCGATCATTAGCCGAGTCTCTTTCTAAGCGTGACAGAGACGACGCTCTACCCAACCCAAGCTAGCCGATCATTAGCCGAGTCTCTTTCTAAGCGTGACAGAGACGACGCTCTACACAACCCAAGCTAGCCGATCATTAGCCGAGTCTCTTTCTAAGCGTGACAGAGACGACGCTCTACCCAACCCAAGCTAGCTGATTAATAGCCGAGTCTCTTTCTAAACGTGACAGAGACGACGCTCTACACAACCCAAGCTAGCCGATCAGTGGCCGAGTCTCTTTCTAAACGTGACAGAGACGACGCTCTACACAACCCAAGCTAGCCGATTATTAGCCGAGTCTCTTTCTAAACGTGACAGAGACGACGCTCTACACAACCCAAGCTAGCCGATTAATAGCCGAGTCTCTTTCTAAACGTGACAGAGACGACGCTCTACACAACCTAAGCTAGCCGATCAGTAGCCGAGTCTCTTTCTAAACGTTACAGAGACGACGCTCTACACCACCCAAGTTAGCCGATCAGTAGCCGAGTCTCTTTCTAAACGTGACAGAGACGACGCTCTACACAACCTAAGCTAGCCGATCAGTAGCCGAGTCTCTTTCTAAACGTTACAGAGACGACGCTCTACACCACCCAAGTTAGCCGATCAGTAGCCGAGTCTCTTTCTAAACGTGACAGAGACGACGCTCTACACAACCTAAGCTAGCCGATCATTAGCCGAGTCTCTTTCTAAGCGTGACAGAGACGACGCTCTACCCAACCCAAGCTAGCTGATTAATAGCCGAGTCTCTTTCTAAACGTGACAGAGACGACGCTCTACACAACCCAAGCTAGCCGATTATTAGCCGAGTCTCTTTCTACACGTGACAGAGACGACGCTCTACACAACCTAAGCTAGCCGATCAGTAGCCGAGTCTCTTTCTAAACGTTACAGAGACGACGCTCTACACCACCCAAGTTAGCCGATCAGTAGCCGAGTCTCTTTCTAAACGTGACAGAGACGATGCTCTACACAACCTAAGCTAGCCGATCAGTAGCCGAGTCTCTTTCTAAACGTTACAGAGACGACGCTCTACACCACCCAAGTTAGCCGATCAGTAGCCGAGTCTCTTTCTAAACGTGACAGAGACGACGCTCTACACAACCTAAGCTAGCCGATCATTAGCCGAGTCTCTTTCTAAGCGTGACAGAGACGACGCTCTACCCAACCCAAGCTAGCTGATTAATAGCCGAGTCTCTTTCTAAACGTGACAGAGACGACGCTCTACACAACCCAAGCTAGCCGATTATTAGCCGAGTCTCTTTCTACACGTGACAGAGACGACGCTCTACACAACCTAAGCTAGCCGATCAGTAGCCGAGTCTCTTTCTAAACGTGACAGAGACGACGCTCTACACAACCCAAGCTAGCCGATCATTAGCCGAGTCTCTTTCTAAGCGTGACAGAGACGACGCTCTACCCAACCCAAGCTAGCTGATTAATAGCCGAGTCTCTTTCTAAACGTGACAGAGACGACGCTCTACACAACCCAAGCTAGCCGATCAGTAGCCGAGTCTCTTTCTAAACGTGACAGAGACGACGCTCTACACAACCCAAGCTAGCCGATCAGTGGCCGAGTCTCTTTCTAAACGTGACAGAGACGACGCTCTACACAACCCAAGCTAGCCGATTATTAGCCGAGTCTCTTTCTAAACGTGACAGAGACGACGCTCTACACAACCCAAGCTAGCCGATCAGTAGCCGAGTCTCTTTCTAAACGTGACAGAGACGACGCTCTACACAACCCAAGCTAGCCGATCAGTGGCCGAGTCTCTTTCTAAACGTGACAGAGACGACGCTCTACACAACCCAAGCTAGCCGATTATTAGCCGAGTCTCTTTCTAAACGTGACAGAGACGACGCTCTACACAACCTAAGCTAGCCGATCAGTAGCCGAGTCTCTTTCTAAACGTTACAGAGACGACGCTCTACACCACCCAAGTTAGCCGATCAGTAGCCGAGTCTCTTTCTAAACGTGACAGAGACGACGCTCTACACAACCTAAGCTAGCCGATCAGTAGCCGAGTCTCTTTCTAAACGTTACAGAGACGACGCTCTACACAACCCAAGTTAGCCGATCAGTAGCCGAGTCTCTTTCTAAACGTGACAGAGACGACGCTCTACACAACCTAAGCTAGCCGATCAGTAGCCGAGTCTCTTTCTAAACGTTACAGAGACGACGCTCTACACCACCCAAGTTAGCCGATCAGTAGCCGAGTCTCTTTCTAAACGTGACAGAGACGACGCTCTACACAACCTAAGCTAGCCGATCAGTAGCCGAGTCTCTTTCTAAACGTTACAGAGACGATGCTCTACACCACCCAAGTTAGCCGATCATTAGCCGAGTCTCTTTTTAAACGTGACAGAGACGATCAGACGACGCTCTACAAAACCGAAGTTAGCCAAGTCTCTTTCTATACGTGACAGTTTCGACGCTTTACAGAAGCGAAGCCAGCCGAGTCTCTTTTAAATACTTATTATTATTGACTTTAATAAATACTTATTATTTAAAGGTGAAATCTAATAAATATTTTGTGTAAAAAACTTGAATCACACCTTTTGAAAGCGATAAATTTTAACACAACATTCGGTTAAAGCAATAACCACGTGTATAACTCACATTTAAACGGTTTATTCACATTATAGACGTTGATACTATGATAACTGAATAAATAATAAAACAATTTACTTATCATTAATAATAACCTGCAAACGTAAACTAAAGGTGTGGTAATATACAATTATACATTTTACAATTTAAATTTAATTTATCCTCATAGAAATGGTACTCCGTAAACTTGTTGGCTATGAAAATATAAAGTAGCAGTATTAGGGCAGCAGAATCACGCCCTAGAGAGTTAACTATAAGATTATAGACAGGCCCGTCCTAACATACCCTAGGGCCCTGGGGCGCAAAGGAATTCCGGTGCCCTATGGCAAAGAAAAATAAAATACTGTTGGTATGATACAATGACATGATAAATAAATTTATTTCCAAGAACATGGTAACACAAGATCTTAGAGCTATGCAAAAGTACAACATATTCTGCCATTGGTTTAGGCGTAGAAATGTTAATATTACAAAATCTGCTATTAAATTATTATTAAATTATACATTATTATTAATTGAAATTATTTTCTCATGAGTCGTCAGTTAACAGTCAAAGGTACAATCGTTTATTTTTGTGTCCATAAATTCTTTATTAGAGTAAAAGCATTCCCGTAAAAATTGAAGCGTGACGTTATGACGAAGGATCTCGGTATTTATCTAGATTCTAAACTAACATTCTCCAACCACATAACATATGTGATAAACAAGGCCTATAAGAACTTGGGTTTCGTTCTTCGCGCAAGCAAACCCTTCTCAGACACACACTGTTTAAAGGTTCTATATTATGCTTACGTACGTAGTGTACTCGAATACTGTAGTGTTATCTGGAGTCCGCAACACGTAACGTACACGAAGGGCATAGAGACTATGCAAGGTATATTTGTTAAACATTTGAACTACCGACAACATAAACAATTTAACGTATACGAGAAATCATGTACCTTTCACAAACTTCAAACTCTCGAAAACAGACGTAAACTTCTGGAAATGTCCTTTCTGTATGACATATGCTGTGGATCTATAGACTCTAGCGACCTGTTAACTTTGGTCTTGAGCTTAAATGCCCCGTCTACCCGCAGTAGACATACGGCGGCTACCTTATTTCATGTTAGCACCCGAACGAATTATGCTCATAATTCTGTTGTATGTCGCATATCGCGATCATATAACAAACACTTTCATACCGTTGATCCTTTTTGTTCGAGTAAACAGTTATTTAAGAAAGGCATTTTGGGTGTGATAGGAAAAATAAATAAATAAATATTAATACTAGACATACACATACATACACACACACACACATATTATGCACATTGTTGATTGTATGAGTTCACGTTCCCCTCTTTAACACGTATTGTATAAAATGTAACAAAATGTAAATCCAATACTGGGTGTCTGCTTTGTCACCAAGAAAATGTATTCTGTACTTAAGAGCTGTGGATTTTGTAAAAAAAAAAATCATGATTTCCAAAAATAATTTCATATCTTCCTTTAAAGTATAATATATAAATAAATAATAAATAAATATTAGACAACATCACATCACATACATTGCTCTGATCCTATAGTAAGTAGTCAAAGCACTTGTGTTACAGAAATCAGAAACAACGACGGCACCACAACACCCAGGCCCGAGAAAATATAGAAAAGTATTTTTTCTACTTTGACCGACCGGGAATCGAACCCGGGACCTCAGAGAAAGCGACACCAAGTTTTTTTTTGGAAGATCCTACGCTGGCGTCGGAAGGCCTTCTCCAGCTTCACCGGGCAGATTTGGCGAGTACAGAAGGTACTCAGCCTAAAGAGCGTCCGGCCAGCGGGTACCTCGTCCGCGTCCGGGCCCCGTACTAGCGGGTGCGATCAGACCATGCCGAGTGCTGAGGGCACCCGGCCAAGAGGTGAACCCGACTAGTGGTTGCACCGTTCTGATCCTTGCTGCGCTACTACAGACTAGTCTGTGAGCGCAGGCGTCCGTCGTTTATGATAAATGCTCGGTCACATTGGACATTTATTGTCACGATGGTCACATATTTTTTTTAGTGTAAACCAAAAAAAAAAACATTCCTCTAAAGTAAGTCTTAAATGTTATGTATTTGACAATAAAAACATACAATAAAACATGTAATTTGATCCGGATTGAACAAAAACAAAAACTTGCGCGTGACGCTTTTTAGCTTGTTCGTGCAGAAAGATAAATTAATTTTAGAAATTTCATTTCCATAAAGATCATCACTACTAAAGCCTGTCTTTCTTAAATAATGCACTATTTGTGACCAAATTTTTTTTTCATAGTTTGTCAATAGAATTGATTGTGACGTTAGTGACAATAAATGTCCAAAATGTCCGGTCACATTGAGAAAATGTCCAATTTGCTCGGTCATATTGGTCAGACATTTATAACGTGACGGACACTTTAGAACTCTAGGCTAGACCATACAGGCTCCAATCTAGTAGTTAGTTTCTTTAGTTTATCCCTTTTAAACTAAAGAAACTAACCGTTCCGTGTGGGGACGGCCTTAAAGAATACACTTCTCCACCGCCAACAGGAGACGTGTCGTAAGAGGCGACTAATTCCTGTAGCACGAGACGGGCAGCAGCGTCTGCGTGCGAAATCTTATAAAAAATTGCGCTCGTCAACCGCCAAGCGTGGCGAGTATTGGCAATCCCCCCTAATGATAGTCATTGGGGGGGCCTATGTTTAGCAATGGACGTCCTATGGCTGAAATGATGATGATGATGATGATGATGATCCCCTTTAAAGTAATGATATTTGCACGACCTTTAAGTTATATTTCTAAAAATCACGAATGCCTTAGTAGGTCATACTGTAACAAAACGAACATCTTTTTTACCTTTATTGTGTGGACTACTGTTACTGTATGAAAGTGAATAAATGAATTATGAATTATACACGAGGATAAATTATATTGTAACAACTTGTACTACTACGTTCATAGCAAATAAAAATTATATTCTATTCTATAGAAAGACAAAAAAAATATCCATATTTTTAAGTCATAGAACAAAAGTGTTAAACGACTGTCTGGTGTAGTGGTTCTCGCTCCGGACTACAAAGCCAGCGATTGCGGATTCGAATTCCGCAAGGGGCAAATGTTTGTGTGATGAGCACGAGCATTAGTACCTAAGTCATGGATGTTTATAAAAGTACATATTTAAAAATGTTTATCCGTTATATAGTCGCCATAGTACAAGCTTTGCTTAGTTTGGGGCTAGATATTTGGTGATTTAAAAAAAATTGTTCACTATAATAGAATCTAGTTTAAGTTTACCCTTAAGTTACGGTACACCCAGTATAATGCCGTTTATATCGGCGGGTAGTCGTAGCAGACAACCGTGCGCCACTCAATAGATTCACTCCATAAACTGGTACACCGCTCAGCTATACACAGTGTCAAAGCGTACAGATTTTCCTCAAACATAACGAAGAAACATGTGATCAATTAAACACGAGACATGGTAAACTGCGCAATTCACCATTAAAAACGCATAACACCAAGTTAATATGTTAATTGGTATAAATAAAACTGCACATTGACAATTGGACTTGTTGTCTTCAATCTAAAGATAATTATACGGTATCGTTTTACGTTAATTAAGAATGTCTGGATTTGTTAAAGGTGATGTGGTCAAGATTTTTAAGTGCAATCCGTCTGATTGACAAATATACTGGAAATTAATTACTATTGTATAAAGCCTTCGAGAAATTTCACAAAGTCTTCTCGTCCAATATACCTCAGTGTCTAAAGACGAAAGTCTACAAGCAGTGTGTGTTACCAGTGATGACATATGGAACTGAAACGTGGCCTCTCACTATGGGCCTCATAAGAAAGCTCAAGGTCGTACAGCACGATATAGAAAGGGCTATGCTCGGTGTTTCTTTGCGAGATCGAATCAGAAATAAGGAGATCCGTAAACAAACAAAAGTCGCTGGCATAGCTTAACGGATTAGCAAGCTGAAGTGACAGTGGGCGGGGCACATAGCTCGCAGAACTGACGGCCGATGGGGCAGAAAGGTTTTGGAATGGAGGCCACGTACCGGCAAGCGCAGCGTAGGACGTCTACCCACAAGGTAAACAGACAACCTGGTAAACGTTGTCAGGAAGCCGCTAAATGCGGGCCGCTTCCAACCGGCCAATCTGGAAGTCACTGGGGGAGGCCTATGTTCAGCAGTGGACGTCCTATGGCTGAAATGATGATGATGATGATTGTATGTTGTTTCTTTTTAGAGTTTAATACCTTAAAAGGTAAAAAGGAACCCTTATAAGATCACTGCGTTGTCCGTCTGTCTGTCTGTCATATCACCCTTTATACAAAAAACGCGTGGAGGTATCAAGTTAAAATTTATATCATATTTATACTCAGCCCTCCTATCATGACCACCAAATCACGATATGATATGATATAGCGATATATCGACACTATCTGTTAAAATATGATAGATATAACCGCCATTTTGAATTTTTATCGCAACAGCTATCATAATATGTGACGTCACCAACATGGCGGCTATATCTATCATAGTTTTACAGTTGGTGTCGATATATCGCTATATCATATCGTCTTTTGGTGCTTATACTAGGGAGGCGGGTCTGCCATTAAATAAAGCTGTGAAAAGTCAAACTTCTAAGTCAAAGCAATGGGGAAGAAAACTCAAAACTTTTACGCAGAGGGCGCTGTGTGTTTGTTACATGTCAAAAATTCCGTACGTTAGTCGTTCTTGTTTTTCTTGCGTTTTTTTGGCCCTGTTTGTTATAAATAGTGCAAACGAAATTTTACAACATGTATTCTACCTGGCGAATCGCAGAATTAAAGGAAGAATTAAAAAAAAGGGGTGCCTCGTCAAGGAAAGAAAGCGGAGCTGGTAGAAAGGTAAGTTTTGCTATTCATTTTGCAAGCCATTTAACGATTCCTAAGGACTTAATGTATTTATTGTGGTAAATAAAATACTTTAGCACTGAAAACTAGTGTAATATTTAGTGTTTTTTGACCATAGAGACGAACTAACAAGTTATCATAAAACAAACATAACCTCACAGTAATTTGATTTTAAAGTTTTATTTCTATTTTAGATTGGAGGCATATGACAGAAACTTCAATTTTTACGCTGATTTACGCTGAAGTGGAAAACCTGGAAGAACAAGTATAACATGTGTTAAGTGCTTAAAAACTTTAACAATGTTACAATTAAGTATTGGATATAATGCTTCTTAACACATAAGTATATTATTAAACTTAAGTACTTGTTTCCTTAGAAAAAGTTTCGAAATCAGTTTCTTTAAAATGTTCTGCTTTAAAATTTACTCTTCGCAAAGCTCTTTCCCATTTCTTTCTTTGCTTGGGATTAGGAGGAAATTTATGTGAACCTACTTCTTCACATCCAAAAGCCACACATCAACCCATTTTACAATAAAATTAAATAATCGTAATAATTTGCACAATTTGTATGGAAATTGACAGCTACTCTGTAACAAACATTTGGCGCCCTCTACAATGAACTATTTGACAGTTTGCTTCCCCATTAAACATATGGCTGTTGATGCAGCATTTTACTTGCAGAGGAATAAAAAACTATAGGGTACTTTCCGTTAACATGCAATCATGAAATTTGGCAAAAAGCAATGTTTTATAGCCATGGAGCACATACCATAAGAAGTAGAAATGTCATATGATTTGTTCGACAAAATTATCTGCCATTTTTAATCCGTATCTGTATGGTCAGTCCAGCCTGCATTAAACTGATGTACCTACCTATTTATTTTGATTTTAAATTTTTTGTGGCAGCTAGTGGTGACTGAGTTTGTTCTGACTTTTCTTCTCAGCACTTGCCAGATTATCTGTGTCTTGTCTCGAAGCGCTAGTAGGGCTCAAAAAATAAGGAGACATGTTCAGCCCCATATGGGCCAGTAATGTTATTATTGACGTTCATAAGTGGCAATTTTTTGTACTAAATTAAATTAATGATTTTTTACTTTGATTCTGAACTGTCTTTGTATTCATTTTATACTCAATGTAAGTGAAAAATCAATAACTAGTTTTGGTTGGAGAAAGATGGTTCGTATTGCTGCTCTATAGAGATATTTATTTATTTTATTTATTTAACAAAAATATGTTATGAGATATGTGCTTGATGTCTCCAAGTAAGGAACTAATTCCCTTGTGTGAGACGCCAGACAGTGAATTTTGACTTTTAAATTCTGGTGGATACATAATTGGAAACAAAGAACATGTTAAATGTAAATAAATACACATTAATTACTAAACAACACATTTAGTTCAGATAATATTATAAGATTATGAAATGATAGGAAATATGTGGTGTATTATAACCAGTGATCGGAATAGGTAGATTGATTTGGGGTCAACGATCTCAAACATTGATGTCGATATGGACATGCCTCCGGGATTCCGGCATTTCATGGTATCAGTTTTTGAAAGAAAAGGCATATCCATATTATGCTAGCACTAGTAAAGTACATCAAATCAATCAAATCAAATCAAATCAAATCATTTATTTGTGATACACAGGTGAATATTGATGTTGTACATAATATAATGTCCTTGCTGTGATCAGCCTTGTCGGCATACAAATGTCTTAAAGAAATACAAATTATGTCAAAAAATTAAAAAATGTCAAAGATGGAAAATTATTCAAAATAAAATAAAAGTTGTGGTACGGCAGTCAAACAGATGTCGGAGGAATGGTATTAAAATTTGATTGATCAATCTACCTATTCCGATCACTGATTATAACAGGAAAATTGCAATATTAGCATAAAATTGTTATCAGGATAATGTCAACCATTTTAAAGGGAATAGCTATTCAAACTCGAATTATTTATTGAAATGATGTGTTTTTGTATGTATAGATGTTTGTTACACTTTCACGCATAAAACTACTGAGCAGATTTTGATGAAATTTGGCATACAGATAGACCATGGCTTGGATTAACACATAGGATACTTTTTATCCGGGTAAGGTCAACGCAGACGAAGTTGCGGGCTAAAGCTAGTGTCATAATAAAAATATACATATGTAATATAATATAAATTAAAAAATACTGCAAGAAATTAGTTTGATGAATAATTTTGTTAAGTGAATATTAGATATTGTAACTTTCCTGTAAATTCAATGTGATACTCATGAGACAGGCCTAGTAGTGTGGGAAGCACTGGTAATCTGTATTACAAGTAACTGTATTTTAAAGTACACAAGTCTTTATTGGTTTAGAATTTGGTAAAAATCAGCCCTGATTATTGCAGACGAATTTTTGTTCTTAGCTCATCACAATGTTGAAAAATATTTTGTAAAGATAAATTTTCACACTTAGGTAGGTAGGTAATTACTTTTTTAAATATTTTTGATCAATAGTAATGAAAATAAATATCGAATTACATGTTCAATATACTGTGTGACTCAAAAAATTTACTGATAAGACTATCACATTAGTACTTTTTATGATTTTATCACAAGATGAAGAAACATGATTATCTATTCATTCATGACTCATTTCTAAGCCATATCAAGGTGTAATTCAGAAAAATCAAGGAAAACAGCGACAAGGAAATTACAAGAGCACTACATCACTGAAACATGAAGTTCAAGGTTAAATAATAGCAAGAAAATAGCCTTAAAACACGGCTTGACATGGAAAAATTCAAGGCTTAATTTTCTCGTTATTTCCGCTATTTTGTGACTCGGAATGGTAATTACGGTAATTAGGATGTTATTAGGAAGGATTGTATTGAGTTTTTAATTAATAAACACTAAGATTCACGCTAAAAACAATAGCAAATGACCTAAACAATTACGAAATCGGTGTTACGATCGGAATCAATTAATTAATGGAAACGTACCCAATAACTATTTTTGTTCATATCGATGAATCTCTTGTAGCTATTTCTCGCTTGTATCAATAAGTTTTTGATAGAGAAAGACATTAAAATTGGAGAAAACTGTTTTTTTCTCAGCACGTAATCTTTGGACACTTTGACGTTTGACACTTGTTTTTTTTTCATGCGTTATTGATTTTGACAATTAATGTTGCCTGAATAAATTCATAATTCGACACAATCGTAAAATCGTACACTTTGTGAACAAAAATACTGTTATCTAACCGTACCGGACGTATGCTGTATAAAGGTCAGTCAATCTTTATTTTGTTTGTTTAAAAATACTTAAATGTATTGTTAAAAATGTTAAATACTTCATGCTACGTCACAGTTAATATTCGAATAACTAGACATTCGTCGTTGATTCAACATAACATTTTTCATGTTTTTAAAAAATGCAATACCCAGCACTTTATTTACATTTAATGAATAACTAAAACTTTCTAATTGTTCTAAAGAAGAACGCGCGTAAACACTTTTCAAGCGTATACAAAGCAGGTAGGATCTGACTGCTGATTCACACAAAACATTACTTTTTATATAGTTAGTTATCTTAACAGTACGTCACCGGGTGGTACGATATTCACTAAGCAAAAAGGAAATATCGTCATTCCCATAGAAAGTGCTCTTTTAACGCATACCACCACTGCCACAAGATTTGTATTTACCTTTGCCATTTCAACACCAGTATCCAAATCCTTGTCAATGAAAAGATATGTTTATTTTTTGCTTTCAGTTATAAAAATACAGCGGCTTCTGATCGCGTATGATACGTGTACACTTTGCGAGTTAAAAATATGTACTGGCACGATATGCCAGCAGGTGACTGCGAGCAGAAATTCGATAGGGTGGTATGATCACGTTTTCCGTAAGTGTAAGTGGGATAGAAAATACAGAATCCCACGATCGTTAACGAAGGTTTACGAATAACAGCCCTTGCATGCAAGTCTGAAACGTCATGTTATCCTGCTAAAGATAAATGTGTGACGTGTCTATCAAGTGTGCAGTCAAGTAGTGACCTATTTTAAGAGACATTTAATATTTACTTAATGACGATAACAGCAAATCGAAAAAGAAAATTGTAAACATTGCATTTTAATAGATTTGTAAGTCAGTTTAACTGGAAAATTATTGTTGTGACGGCTGATGAAGCCGCAATTTTTTATAAATGTTTAGTAAATAAGTCTTGGTGATTCCCTAAACGTGTTTGTGTTTGTTATTGAAGGGTACTTCTAACATGTTAGTTACGAGCATCGACTGACTACGATGACCTATGCAGCGAACATAGTATAGTTTTAATAATAGCATTATCTTGTAAGCCCATTAAATATTTAATTCAATTCGTTATAACATCCGCTCAATGAACAATGTAAAACTAACCTATGAGGCTATGATTCTACGTTAGTAGTAAGTACCTATTCTACATAAAATGTATGTGACCAGCTTAGTTATCATTCTCACAAAGAACGAATTCTCATCAGTCATAAGTTTTTTTTAAATTTGGTATTTTCCAACTTATTGCTTACAATTCGATTTAAATAATTGAAATTAATATAAATATAAGTATTCAAATTTAATCCATTCAAGTCAAACGATTGCATTTTCATGTAATGAATAAGTGCGTAATTTATAAAGTAAGAAAAACATGTTATAAAAGTGGTTGCAAGGTCAACCCAACAAGGAAAAACATAAGTTTATTATACTTAGAGAAGAATCTCTCAGGTAACTTCATGTTTTAAAAGGGAAATTGACGAAGGTACCTAGGTAGTTAGGTAGGTAAATTTTCAAAGATTTTCTACTGAAAATCCTTGAAAATCTAAAAGGTCAGTTATTTTAAGTACTCTTACCAAAAAATAATATACTTAACGTAGGACGCTATATTAAGAATTGTATGCAACAGTATTGATTTTCTGTCAACTAGCTAGCTGGCTTACTCTGAAACGTAGATGTTCGGAAAAGTTTGATCAAATAAGGTAGAAAACTAAAGCGTAGGCGTGTTGTAGTTAAACTAACTATCAGGTTTTGCTATATTTGGCTTAATAAAAATACGACTAAAACTAGTTCTTTTGTTTCACATTACATGTTGTTTCTTTTGCTGAAAAATCTGTAAAGTAAATATTAAATTGCCATGGTTTATAATAATAAAGTAAATAAGACTGATCAAGCATACTTAAACGAGACACAATAGTAATTCTATTGTTTTGCGGTCTCATGAGACCGCTTGGATGGTAATAAGTAAATTTTATAAAAAAAAAACCGACTTCAAAACACTAAAATGCTAAAAATAATCCTAACACTTAAGTACCTAATCAGTTACTTTTGGAGTCGGTGCCAGCCGATGAGAGATTCAATGTTTTTGTTTGCTGAACTGATTAGGTACTTAAGTGTTAGGATTATTTTTAGCATTTTAGTGCTTTGAAGTCGGTTTTATTTTTTTAAATAAAATTTACTTATTTCATCTATTTTTAGTGATAAATCCTAATCTAACTGCTGAATACCGATTTCATCCCCTATTTTCCTACCCTTAGGGGTGTTTTTTATTTTGCAAACTTTTATCATAGCATTTTTGAAGTATATGCTATGCAATAAAACAAAAATCATCAAAATCGGCTCATATTTGTCGAAGATAGGTAACTAGAACCACAACCAAAATATTATCTGGGTATATATTTGTTGATTTTCTCAAAAAGTTCTAAATCAATTTCGATAAAATTTATATGGGACCACCTCTGAAGTATGATCTACCAAACAAAAAAAGAATCATTAAAATCGATTCATAATTGGCGGAGTAATCGCGTAACATACATACAGTTGAATTGAGAACCTCCTCCTTTTTTGAAGTCGGTTGATAAAAATACCAACTAAAATACAGTCTGATGCGAGAACAGCAAACACAACAGTAATTTGAGGATTATTAAGACTTCCTAATACCTACCTAATAATGCTCGGAAATAATCTTAAATGTAACATTTAATGAGAATCATTCTTACTTTGAAGTCCTGACTTCAATAGTAGTTGGTAATTAACCAGCAGTGAGTAGCCTATTCTTTTAGAAATAATGAACTTGACAAATGTATAAATCAGCTTTTGTGTTTAGTACGCTTAAAGAATATTTTAGTATTCATTTTATCATTTATTATACTTCAATTTGCATAAACGTTTGTTCCATGGTAAGTGCTTTTAGTTTTCATTTTCATATTTTAAAATATTTTTAAACGCATATTTTTTTCATAACAAAAATTTGCAATGAAGTTCCATAAAACTTTCTATGCACGACTAATAAAAAATGGTGAAATATTAAATTTTGTTTAGTCTTATCCCACAGTATTATTCATCATCATCATCATCATCATTTCAGCCATAGGACGTCCAATGCTGAACATAGGCCTCTTGAAGCGGCCTGCATCCAGCGACTTTCTGCGACCCTTACCAGGTCGTCTGACCACCTTGTGAGTGGACGTCCTACACACAGTATTATTATACAAACATAAGTATTGCACTGTTTGCTAAAAAATGAGACACTTGATAATTTATATAATGGCTGATTAGACGGCAGTTTCAAAGGTAATGGGTAAATCTTGTCAATAATAATCAGGATACAATGATTATCTGCATAAAACACTAGTGTTATAAAGATAGTGTGTGAGGCTTAGCATTTATCTTGTTGTGTATAAGTTGGTATATGTACAAGCGTTTGCCGTTTATTCATGAAAATTAGATTACATAGTAAATTTATAATAATTATTATTTTGCCCAAGGTTTTTCACGCAACGAAATAAATAATTGCCTAAATTGTGCATATTTCTATAAACCTCCACTTTAACTTGTTCTTCTTTGTATAATGTACAATAAATAGTACAGACAATGACAGGTCAACCTACCCAAAAAGTTAAAGGTCATTGATGATAACTTTAAGCACAGCTTTAAGTCCGACAAGTAGAGATGCAATATTAATTGCCAAAATTTTATTTTTTGTGGTAGGTTGACGTGCTGTTGTCTGTACCTATATTGTTATATATTGTTTAGATGCTGTTGTATCTAAACAATACCTATCATTGTAAGCGTTGTTTTAATGTCTCACAGTTTTGTTTTGCATTTGCAATTTGTTAAAACGAATCCCGACGGCTATTTGAGTACATTGAGTTGGTTTAAAATGCTAGAACATAATAAAATTTTATGAATACTTGTAAAAGCGTTCTTGTTTATTAGTGTTCAAGAAAGAAAATTGATATTAAACTTACTTTGCATATGGATTGATATATATTGAGTTTATACATTAATGACTAATACAGAACACACCATGCTCAAATATCATTACTATAATCATTTGTGTAAACGACATAAATCATAGTATTAAGAATCACTTTAATCCTATTGAGAGTGCATAAGTATTATGAGAAACACGATAAAACTGGAAGAAAGATTTGTCGCTTTAACATTGTTTAATTAATGACAGGTCATAAAGATTAGGATTATAACTTGTAGTAATTATGATGACTGCTAATGACTTAAATATTCCATAAGAGTTGTTATGACGTAAAAAAGATGTTTTACCTAGATAAGTTTTGCGGAGAAATACTGTATTATGAATTCTAATTAAATTGATTTTCTTTTAAACACAACTTGGTACCTAATGGAAGTTGTATGAATCAAAATGGCAACAGTCGGCCCAGAAGGTGGTAGTAGAATTTTCGAAATATGTAGGTATGTTATAACATTGTTAGCAACACACATCAAGACAATCAACTTTCCTATTTATTTTAATTTACGGTGAAGAATGAAACTATTTTTACTAAACCGACCAATCTCAATAGAGACGCTTAGAAATACAGGAAGAAATACAAGCAACTTATAGTAGCAAAGAATTTAAAAAAAAACACCACGGCTTTGTTCGGGTGTTCCGCATGCGGGTTTCATACATACATCTTCCTTAAAAATTCAAATTATAGGGAACCCGCATCAAAATTCAGTAGTTTATGTAGAACAATTAAATAAAAAAACTCGGACACACGACTTTAATGTTACCTATTTAATGTTTATTACATCTACATGATTTGTCCTATTTAAAAAAAAGTAATATGTCTATCAAATGTATCATCATGATATTTTCAGCCATAAGACATCCACTGCTGAACATAGGCCTCCCCCAGTTACCTACTTCCAGGAGGTTAGAAGCGGTCTGCATCCAGCGGCTTCCTCCTTAGTCTTGACACAGGACACAGGAGTTCACTTTAACTCCTACTAGGCTGGTCTCAACTACTATTTATGTCACAATCACAACCATGATACATTGAAATAAATGTATTCAGTTTTTTTTTGACATGGATCTTAAATGTTTGATTATCATTTTTGTTTGAAGTGAAATAATTAAAAAAAGAAATTACTAAGAAATACATACAACTTACTTTGGCGTCTTGCTGTGTCTTGTGCGATAGAAACTTGTTCTTCTGTATGATAGCTGAGTAGTTGCTTTCGCTCTGAAAAGAAGAAAATATTTTTGTATTATATTATAATAAAAACATGTAAAATACTGAGACCTAGCGATCATCTATCACTTTGTTCCTTTTGCTGTCGAGTTTACAGGCTATTGGGGGTCTAAAGAAAAGAATTTTGTTGTAGAGTTAGGGCTTCGACTGAAGCTGAGGACTAATAATCCTTGTAAGGGTCATTTCTGGTGCTTTTTGTTTTTATTTTTATTAACCTGTATCATCCCACTTTTAGGCATAGGTCTCCCAAGAAAATACTCTACAGATCTCTGTCTAGCGCTAGTTTCCCAGTTCCCTGCAAGGCTGGTCAAATCATCACACCGTGCATCAACAAAATAAATGTGCTTTATTTATTTTAATTTTATGGTTTATTTCACATCATTGTTTTTTTTAGTTTCGTGTTTTTTAAATGCGATTTTGCATATTTTTGTGAGTACACATTTAGGTAAAGCCTTAAGAGTGACATGTGAAATCAGATGAGCTAAGTATTAAAACATAATTAGACTTATTGTCAACGGCTTATCAACCTATAACTATAGCTAAAGAATTGTTTCTCAACCAATTTTCTATTTCAAGTCGAACCGATAGAGTTTAATATCAATCGAGAAAATGTTACGTTTTGCAGTAGTAGTTGGCTGTACAGTCTAAGAGATATTAAATCGTTTTCCTCATAAAAAAATATGCAACATATTTACCAAGTATAAAAGTATTCCGAGTACTTATACACTATATATAGTTTTATTTTAAAAATATTTTGTTTCCACAATAACAACAATTATCTAGCCCCAAAATGAACAAAGTTTTTTAAACCTTTATTACGTTTTGCCCTATCATAGCTTTATGGTCTACTCTACATACTTGCTGGTGATAAAAATGATATAATCAGGTTATAATTACTATCCATGTCATACTAATTAACAAGTTCTAAACTATGCAATGGTGACAGGATAACGGATAGACATACTTTAAATTATAAAAATAAATGACATTTAATTCAATTCTCGTGATCATGCCCATTGCGAGATTCGAACCCGTAACCGTCTTGCGATTATAGTTAGAATCTAATCGGTTTTAATTTTGTATTTTATTCTTCTGTATACTAATAGAGATACAATATTGCATGACCAAACACATAAAATTATGTACAAAATCATTGAGTAATAATAGCAACACTAATAACGCCATCCAGTGGTCGAATTACTAACATTACTCCATCAAAATAACCGCGAATGAGTGAGGTAAAAAACTAACTTTTTTTTCTATTTGGCAAATTGACGCACGCACAAAAATTGTCTGCTTCAATTTTTTGTGCGTAAGACTGATACATTTTAGTGATATGTTTTTATCTTCTCTGAAGCATTAAATTAGAAATGTTTAATTAATTTAGGAAAATGTCCTACCTGTCTTACTTATCTAAACTAAACTTTAAACTAAATAAACTTCTATGATTTATGACTTGTGTTATGCTATGTACAGTGGCGTAGCTAGGTAACCAAGGGCCCTGGGGAAAATTAAAAAATGGGGCCCTATACTGCTATGTAAACTGATTAGGTTTTATCAAATAAAAATATGAAATATACAAATACTTTTAAAATGCTAAGCTACTTAAGCTCTTTTTTGTGCACTGCAGGGCAGGTAATAAAAATATTAAACAGTAACAACATAAATTACAATTATTACTTGGTGTCGGTTTGGCTAATAAAACGAAATAGAGAAGATTCAAAGGTATATTATATAAAGGTCGGGCCTACCAACTGACTAAATAACAATTACATTTACAATTTTTTCCTAGCTTTAGTTTTCGCAAAAGTATCAATGACTTCGTTTAAATCTAGGCTTGATGCGGTTTTGTTTGCAATTGCTATTAGCGATAAATGTCAGAGTCGAGTTTGGCCCGTATTATTTCTAAAATATTTTTATATTATTTTTAATTTGCTAAATTACCTTTCAGCCAGTGTTTGGCATTAATCAATTAATTTGTCCATTATCTCTTTAATTGACTAAAAAAGTAATTGCAATAAAATAAATTAAAATTTAATTAATCGCAACTAAACTTTTAATTGCACCTTGCAATTAAACTAATTTGATTAACATATGTCAATTGTAACTAACAATTAAAATAATTGCAATTAACTTTTTTTGTTGTTTTATGAAAAAATTAAAACTAACAATTAACTTTAAGTATCAAAACGAATATAGTAAAAGATTTAAGAAAATTAAACTGAAAGACGGATATTTCAATCTCAGATAAAAACGGATGCTCCTCTTCTTTCAGCTGCTGCAGAAGTGACAGGAATTGTAAAAAATAATAACATTGCTGTAAATACTTCCGTTAGGTCGCATTCTAGGCCTAGCACTCCATATTTGCTCATTATTTCCTCACATAATTGGTGAACAGTCCATGCTTGAGTTAGTTGAGGTAAAACTAGGTGGTAAATATTAATAAATTGAAGTTAAAAACTAGGGCCTATTATATCTGAATATTTTCTTTGGAATTCGTCACACTTTTGTAATAAAGTTGCTTCATCAACATGTTATAAAAATGTTGGTGTTAAAAAATCGAATATATTATGACAGACTGCACTCATACCAATAAAACGTGTACCTAATTGAGATATTACTACGTCTAGTACATTATTGAAAATCTCAATTTTAAATATTTTTTCTCGGTTTGGAAATCGGTGATCAGCAGCTAATTCATCAAAATGTTTTTTAACGTTTCTTTGCCTTTTTCTTGAAAATGGGTGTACGAGTTACATCGTACATTCATCTGCTGCGTAGTCAGCGACCTACAAACCGGCGGACGAGCCATGGACCCTGCACATGCACCGTAGGCACTCTACACCGACGGCACACAATAGAAAACCTTCACATGTTAACAGACTGTAATTTTCATAGATAAACATAACTTTTTATTTAATAAATGAGATATCAACCGTCCGTGTTGGTTCTCATTTCCCTCCGCTGCGGCCAAGACTACCTTAGCCGTCACTATGATCAGTCTGGTGAGTCTGCCAGACTGGCAGCGGGTCCACACCGCCTACCTACCATCCTAACGCTGTCTTCCTGGGCGACCTGCGAGCAGCTCTTCACTTCTCTTTCTACATCCTTATTATGTTTACGTATTTATTGTTAGGTGGGGCTAGGGCTTTAGGGACTTAGTGTCTTGGGGTAAAAGGGACTCTACGCTCACTAGGGAGTTAGTATCCTGTCTGACCTTATATTGTGGACACCGGGAGCGGTGCCTTACAACCAGTTGCTTCCCGCCTGTTCAATGGGTATCAATACCATATTTTCTTGCAGTTTCACTAGCTTTGCACTTGAATAATTCGAAGTCATTTCTATAAATTTGCAACTTTGCTTTGGTCTCTGCTAAAACTTTACTCATCATCATCATCATTTCAGCCATAGGACGTCCACTGCTGAACATAGGCCTCCCCCAGTGACTTCCAGATTGGCCGGTTGAAAGCGGTTCGCATCCAGCGGCTTCCTGCAACCTTTACCAGGTCGTCTGTCCACCTTGTAGGTGGACGTCCTACGCTGCGCTTGCCGGTACGTGGCCTCCATTCTAGAACCTTTCTGCCCCATCGGCCGTCAGTTCTACGTGCTATGTGCCCCGCCCACTGCCACTTCAGCTTGCTTATCCGTTGGGCTATGTCAGCAACTTTTGTTCGTTTACGAATCTCCTCATTCCTGATTCGATCCCGCAAAGAAACGCCGAGCATAGCTCTTTCCATAGCACGCTGTGCAACCTTGAGCTTTCTTATGAGGCCCATAGTGAGAGGCCACGTTTCAGTTCCATATGTCATCACTGGTAACACACACTGGTTGTAGACTTTCGTCTTTAGGCACTGAGGTATTTTGGACGAGAAGACGTTACGTAGTTTTCCAAACGCTGCCCAGCCGAGTTGGATTCGACGATTGACCTCCTTCTCAAAATTTGACCTACCCAACTGGATCACTTGTCCCAGGTAGACATATTTGTTAACAATTTCGAGAGTAGAGCTCCCAACTGATACTGGGTATGGCGCAACATGGGCATTGGACATGATCTTTGTTTTGTCCATGTTCATCCGAAGGCCTACTTGTTGGGAAACTCGACTAAGGCCATCGAGCATTGTGCCAAGGTCTTCAAGCGATTCTGCCATGACCACGATATCGTCGGCAAACCGAAGGTAAAACTTTACTCGCCTCACCTAAATTGATGTCGACTTTTTGGAAAGGTTTGGATACATTGAAGTTTAGCATTTTTGTTTTAATACTCTCTGCTTCACTACGCTCATCTTTATTAGGACTCTTTAGAACTATTTTTGATAATGCTTAGATAATATCAAAATAACGAAGTTTTATTGCAGATATCGTATTGACCCTACTGGACCATCCATAGTTTTTTTAGAGTGGTGTCCGATTCGCCAGTAAATTTTGACAGTAGATCCCAACGTTTGATGCTTTTTCCGAAAATATATCATATATGCGCATATATATCAATTGGCTGTCCATTTTCCGATCTGGTTATTACTCCATACCTCACAACAATGCTTAGCTGATCTACCTTCGATATGTCCTGTGTCGTATCCATTATGATGGCAAAAAACGGTGACGCTCTAATTTGTTCTAGCAGCTTAGGTGGGTTTTGAGTTTGGTCCCCAAGCTCTCAATCATTTCATTTTGAATTGTTGCACTCAGATATCTTGTACTGGTCACTGTTCACTGACGACGTTAAAAGTAAAATAAAAGGAAAGAGAAACAATGATACGCTACAAGTGTCGTTGGGGAATCCCCGGGAAAAAAATATCACCGTTAGTGTTACCACATTTAACGGTGGAGACCATGAACGATCCCCTGCCCGCGGGCCTGAATTAATGTACCTACTGCAGGTGACTTGCATTTTTTCACGATATTTCGCGTTATACAATGAGCTGTAGCCGAAATCTATAGATTTGACACGATTTATTGAAAACAATTCTTAACTCGAATTCACAATAAAACGCACATCGATGAATAATAAAATGCACATATCACTATCCGTCAAAATGATTACTCTGCCAACCTACAGAGAGAATTTAGGTAATATCCCTAGGAAATTCCCCACTTTAGTCATGACAACTCAATTTCTCTCAACTGAGTTGTCATGATTAAAGTGGGGTTGCAACCTGTCATTTTTATTTTGAAAATGGGAGAAATTTCCAATAGTTCAGTTCGATCGAGATTTCAGGTAAGGATTAGAGGGCCCCCTGAGCTTGAGGGCCCCGGGGCACTGCCCCGCCTAGCCCCTAGGTAGCTACGCCACTGGTATGAAAATAATGAGATCCGATGACAAACATTGTGAATTATTTTCCACTTGATAATACCTATATGTTGTCAAGCTTGTGTGTGACTGTGTGTGACTGGTCTAGCGTCAAACTATGAATCGCATTTGCATGATTTTGCATCAAGGATTATGCACGAAAATAATATATTATTGTTTGTATGCTAGGTATAAATGGGTATAAATATAAGAAATTTTATGAAACTACAGTGCTAATACTGAAAACAAAATTGATTTTAGATAAAAAATAACCGTAATACAGGTATTAGAAATTGAGGTATACCTACCTGTCTCTTTCTAAAACAACTTTTACTATGAAAAATGTATGGCGGACGTGTACTGTGACGTCACAGTATACGTAGTAACTCCTTGCCTAGCACGCGACTTTAATGGGTTGAAAGTCAGGTATTTATCAATATTTTTCAAAAATCTTCAAAATTTAGGTATTAATTATAGTTAAGTAAGTACTATTTATGTAAGACCAAATAAAAATACTTAAATGCATATTCCCCATTGCATCAATACGCCAAGTGTGTGTCGGAAATGTTTACACAGGTAGAATAAAGATGACGAAGATGTATTGTCACAAGGGCGCGCAGGAACGCAGGTAGGTTTTAAATGTTTTCCACACAATATCAGTGGGAGCGGCGCCAAGATGTCATACAAAAAAAGCGGCCAAGTGCGTCGGACTCGCACACAAAGGGTTCCGTCGTACCGTGTAATATTTAAAACTATAATGTACTTACAAAAAAAAAGTATTGTCATTGTTTTAAGATCGAGACGTGTCACAACACACACAACACAACGTCTTCTAGTCCAAAATACCTGTGCCTAAAGAAAAAAGACTAAGTATAACCAGTATGATTGTGTTACCAGTGTCGATTTATGGAACTGAAACATGGCCTCACTATGGACCTCATAGGAGAGCCCGAGGTTGCACGCACCGCGTGGTATGGAAAAGGCTATGCTCGTTGTTTCTTTCCGAGATCGAATCAGAAAACAGGTGATCCGTAAACGAATAAAATTCGCTGACATAGCCCACCGAATTAGCCAGCTTAAATGGCAGTGGGCGGGGCACATAGCACGTAGAACTGTGTTGGACGTCCATCCACAAGGCGGACAGACGAACTAGTAAAGGTTGCTGGAAGCCGCTGGATGCAGGCCGCTTCCAACCGGCCAATCTGGAAGTCACTGGGGGAGGCGTATGTTCAGCAGTGGAAGTCCTAAGGCTGAAATGATGATGATGATGATGATGCCACACAAACTTACTGCACATTTAAAACCTGTATAATTTATCATCGTTTATATACTTTGTGCTATGGCACCCACACGCGAAGCCGGGGCGTGTCGCTACTTTATAATTGAATAGCTACACGAGTTTTATCATCTTGTTGCTTATCGCAAGCAATTGTGTGCAACGATATGTGTAAGCTGTTGTAAACAGGCGATAACATTGTTTTAATTATCGATATAAAGCAATACTGAAGATCAATGCCCTATAAAGTCTATTATGACATGTGCTGTGCAGCAATAGTAGGGGTAGGGTTCTGGAAGTTCTGGATCACTCTCTGAGGTTTCTTCAAGTTCCGGCGCTAAAATGAAACTCACAGTACTCCAAAAGGCTTGGAGCACATTTTCTAACTAAATAGTAGAAATGTCATTTATTTTGATCGATAATTTTTTAATCTGTGAATTAATCTGTAATTTAATAGTAAGCGTAATCCAGTGTCGATCCGGTCCCAGTAATATTACTATTAAAAAAAACCGGCCAAGTGCGAGTCGGACTCGCGTGCCGAGGGTTCCGTACGTCTAAGTCATAGTTATGGTATTTTTATTGCAAAATGAAATCCATAACATTACGAAAGTAAAGGACGTATTAAAAAAAACTACTTACTAGATCTCGTTCAAAATATTTTTCGGTGAAAGTTTGCGTGGTAATGAATTTTTTAGTTTTATCATTCTCTTATTTTAAAAGTTACAGGGGGGGGGGGGGGACACACATTTTACCACTTTGAAAGTGTTTCTCGTGAAAACTATTCAGTTTAGAAAAAAAATATATTAGAAACCTCAATCACCTCAATATCATTTTTAAAGACCTATCCATAGATATCAAACACGTATGGGTTTAATGAAAAAAAAATTTTGAGTTTCAGTTCTAAGTATGGGGAACCCCGATATATATTGTTTTTTTTTTTCTATTTTTGTGTGAAAATCTTAATGCGGTTCACAGAATACATCTACTTACCAAGTTTCAACGGTATAGTTCTTATATTTTCGGAAAAAAGTGGCTGTGACATACGGGGACAAACAGACAGACAGACATGACGAATCCATAAGGGTTCTGTTTTTTGCCATTTGGCTACGAAACCCTAAAAAGATTTTTTTTGAGCTTATTACTAACCCGGGTTCTTTACAATTGCGCAATTTATCTTATCGCCATGACTATCGTGGTATTGTTTTCTTAAGCCCTTTAAATGCCTATACTCTTTATCATTGTAGGTATTAGGGAGGTATTGCCTAAATCCTAGTAAATTAATTACATAGATAAATTTTGACTTAGCTAGACTTTATTGTACCAAACCACACGGTTTTCCCACGTGTCATAATTTTTTTGGCAATAAAGATTGCAAAAACAGATTAGGTATACATATTGTCAAACTCAACCCAAAAAACAATCAGCCCCCCTAGCATGACTACCAAAACACGATATGATATAGCGCTATATCGACACCAACTGTAAAAATATAATAGATATAGCCGTCATGTTTAATTTTTATCATAATATGTGACGCCACCGGCACGGCGATTCAACATGGCGGTTATATCTATCATATTTTTACAGTTGGTGTCGATATATTGCCAGGTCATATCATATCATATCGTGTTTTAGTGCTCATGCTAGGCAGGCAGGAATTTATAAAGAAACATTAATGAATATTGGACTATAATGCTCTGATCCTAAAATTAGTAGCCAAAGAACTTGTTTTATAGAATTCAGAAACAACGACGGTACCATACTACTCAGATGTGCTCGCTCCTCGGTTAAATCTCCTAAAAAATCTTTAATACAACTAGCAAGAACCAAAGGCCTTTGACACTGTATTCACGTCGATTCCTTATTTAGCAGCAGTTAGAGAACATAGGAGGACGAGGAACTATGACTTTATCTTTCCAAAGTTATTTGTGTAATAGAAAGCAGCATGATAAAGTGAATGGTAGACCTAGTGATGACGATGATGTACATGGGGAGTCCCACAGGGAACCACTTTAGGACCGGTATTATTTATATTTTTTACAAATGATGAGTTAACCTTACTAATCCTTATTAATATTATAAACGCGATAGTTTGTATGTATGGATGTTTGTTAGTCTTTCACGCAAAAACTACTGAACAGATTTTGATGAAAATTTCATGCAGATAGACAGATAGACCTGGATTTACACATAGGATAATTTTTATCCAGTTAAGGTCAACGCAGACGAAGTCGCGGGCAAAAGCTAGTCTACTTGTATTCTAAATGTGAAAGTTTCTATGTTTGGATGTTTGCTACTCAATTACGCTAGAACAGCTAAACGAAATTAGCTGAAATTGGGCATATACTTATTATAAAAATATTGATCTAGCTTAAAACATAGGATAACTTTTATCTTATTTATTTATTTATACTTTATTGCACATTTAAAAATAATTGTACAAATGGCGGACTTAATGCCAAGAAGCATTCTCTACCAGTCAAACAGAGAAATACAGGCGGTGCAGCAAGAAAAAAAAACATATATAAATATATTTACACACCAACATTACATACTTAATAAATAGGTATAAATATATATGATTATCAATTATATACATATACATACACATACATAATATAATACACAGAGCAAATGAAAGATAAATAAATTATTAGGTCAGCGATTATCTTGTTTTGGATTTATGCATTCTCTATGACTTAATTCTAGAAGTCCACGCAGACGACGTCGCAGACTGGAACTCATCATCATTTCAGCCATAGGACGTCCACTGCTGAACATAGACCTCCCTCAATGACTTCCAGACGTTCCGGTTAAAAGCGGCTCCAGCGGCTTCCTGCAACCTTCGCCAGGTTAACTGGACGTCTTACGCTGCCGGTACGTGGCCTCCATTCTAGGACCTTTCTGCCCCGTCAGCCATTCTACGTGCTATGTGCCTCGCCTACTGGACTATATGGGCTAGAACTACTACTTATTCAATACACTTCCAATCATATAGGTACACTGACATGGTTTTTTTTTCATGCAAATGTGCTTGAGGCGGGTGATACAAGGAGAAGTGATGCTTAAGCTTTGCAAGAAAGGTGGGTTATTATTTTTAGGTGTAGGTATTCTTGTGTATAATCAACAAAGTTTTATCTACAAAAACGTTGTTATTTTAACGATAAATAGGCTTATTTCTAATAACAATGATTAGATAAAATTTAAGTGTCGAGATACAGTTGAAGCACGTCAGTCAAGGTATATATTCCCAGTATAAATTGATCGGTTATTCGTACCAAATATATCTTAATTGCGAGGTCAGGTTATGCTAGACATGTCAAGCTTCATGTGCCGTTTACTGTGCAAAGACTATGAGCAGTATAAAATTAAATATGCCTAAATATTAATCCACGATTTTCTCACGTGTGCCTTTATTATACAGGGTGGCTGGATAGACTAATAAAATCTCTCTGTTTATTAAATTGGAATCATACAAAATAGTTCTTTCCACTTGCCAAGGAATACTCTGTCCATCGACCATCATCATCATTTCAGCCATAGGACGTCCACCACTGAACACAGGCCTCACCCAATGACTTTTATCGATTGCCAATACTCGCCTCGCTTGGCAGGCGGGTTGGCGAGCGTAGTTTTTTATTACATTTCGCACGCAGACGCTGTTTCCCGTCTCGTGCTTCAGGAATTAGTCGCTCTTACGACACGCCTCCTGTTGGCGGTGGGGAAGTGTATTCCTTACGACCGTCCCTCACGGCACTATTTTACATACATTATTAACAAATGTTTTTTCCCTGGTTAAGGTATTAAGTAAGTAATAATTTTTAAAAAGGTTTGTAATCCCAGTACAGGCATCTCAAAAATACAGAAGAAAAAAAGTGGTATGAATGTAAATACTTTCTGGGTAGTTTACTCTCAAATTTTATGTTTTCAGCCACTCCTAGCTTGACTACCGAAACACGATATGATATTAATTTATAATATAGCGACTTATCGACATCCATCGAGTACTTATCATACCCTATAGAGCAGCAATACATCTTTCTCCGAAACTAGTAAGTGATTTTTTTACTTACATTTATTATTGGAAATGTTTAAAAAGAAACTAAAAACCTGGTTGATACATAACTGTTTCTACTCAGTGGAGGAATATTTTGATTTTTTCAAACGAATATGATGTTAAAATTAGTAATTATTGTATATAATAAAATTGTTTGCATGCCAGATTCTGGTAAAATGTGTGAAACGCTGTTAAAATTTAAGATCTGTATGTACCACATTTTGAGCAAAATAAAATATTAAAATATTATTATGAAATATCAACTCCTGTCAACGCTTGCCCATACAAAAACAGGACAGATACAGATTAAAAAATGGCAGAAAAATTTTGTCGAACAAATCAAATGACATTTCCATCTTTGTCTATAGGGTACGTGCTCCATGTCGACACCAAACGGTATTAAAAAAAATTACAGATATAGACGCCATATTGATTTTTTACCGAAACAGCGATCATAACATGTGACGTCACCGGCACGGCGATTTAACATGGCGGCTATAACTATCATATTTTTACAGTAGTTTTATATTATTTTCTTTCTTCTTGACACAAACTGCTTTTATATCTTAGAATATTACTGGTCACTGTTAGTTTCGACATCTCCTCGCATATATCAAGTAGTATGTATGTTTATTGTATGTATGTATACTTATTGTTATGTATTTATTTTATTTTATTTTTATTTATTTATTACTGTATGTATACGTTTATGCAATTCTATTTGTATCAGGTAAGAATTTTAAGAACTCTGCAACACCTTCAACTTTCTTTAATGGTTGTCCTCTACCTAAAGGTTGTCTGGAAGAGATCGCTATTAGCGATAAGACCGCCTAAATTGTACATCTTTCTGTAAAAATCATGTGTATTTTACTTGTGTGGTGTGCAATAAAGAGTATCTATCTATCTATTATATCGTGCTTTGGTGGTCATACAAGCTGGGTTGCGTTTCAATGATGATTGTTTTATGTTTTATCCAAGTACTTATTTTTGGGTTATAATACGATTTCAAATATGCTAATAGACTACTTATAAGAGACCTTATAACACCCTTTCGGCTTTTAGGGGGTATTTTTGTGACAACCTGTATCAAAATAAATTTCCTACTAAATTTAGTACAAAATATGTTTGTCTTCTTTTAATGTAATTTTAACTACTGAACTCTGGCACTTTTTTGACAGCTAATTAATTATATAATAACAGTATGGGTTATCTGTCAAAACAAGTGCCAGATAGGGTATCCGGAACTTATCAGCAAGTGGTGAAAGTGGCTCTAAGTATATCAAAAAAACAGGCTGGCCAGAAAAGTAACGTCCAAACATTTTTTTTAGGTGCCTCGTGTTAAGCGGTATCTGAATCACCCCTATGTATGTTCTACGATTTTTCGCAGTTTTCGAGTTACGATTTTTTATAAATAGCCTATGAAGCTTATGAAGTACTACTTTTTTATTATTATTATGAAAGCTTAGAGTAGCGCATTCTCTGAAGCTACTTAGAAACTAAGAAATTATGAGTTACGATTTTTAATTTTAAGTTGAAAAAATGATAACTCACTTAACATAATTCTCAACTTTAGGTCAATTTTGTAGTAACTTCCATTTAAGTTATGAGGCAGTTTATTTTATGCATAAATGCACAGTTCATAGAGATTTAGCTGCAAGAAAAAAAAATCGAAGAAACCTTTTACTTTTTTTTTTTGAAATTTTTCAAACTTTTGCAAAAAATAATAAAAAAATCGTAACTCGAAAACTACGAAAAATCGTAGAACATACATAGGGGTGATTCAGATACCTCTCAACACGCAAAACTTTAAAAAAAATTATGGACGTCAATTTTCTGGCCTCCCATGTACATAATACAACACATACGAACAGCCAGGCATCACCCCTAAAATTACAGAAACAGGATAAACTCCGTCTCTTTTTGAAGCACTACTCTTAGTCTGTACTTTTTGTAGTACATTAGGTTTGTAGACACATGTTTAAAGTGTCCTATTTTTTGGTATACTTTATATGTATAGTCTGCACTCACCCGTTCCACCTTCTGTCTTCTTTCTAAGTACTCCAATCTTCTCTCCATTGCTACAAGTTTGTTTTTAAAGTCACTCGCGATGCACCGACACAAGTTTAGGGACTCCCCAAAGATTCGCATCTTGCATTTGAGGTCGTCGAAGTCAGTACGGAACCTGTGAAGCGAATACTTTTCTTTTAAAAACTAGCTAACTAACTTCTCTGCGACTTCATTTGCGTGATGTATAATAAATTCAAAAACTGTTTAACCCTTCCCCCATTGTCTTTTTTTGTACCCACATTTTTAACATAAACTGTTTGGCATTTATAACTACCCCTTCAATGACCGAGACATAATATATGGATAACCCCTGACCTTAATCGCATTTTTTTTACAGTTTCATAGGTATTTTTTGCGTGGAACCCTAATATATTTTTTATAAATAAAAGTCGCCTCAGTTAGCAACATCAGAGATTAGCCGGAACAAACTTAAAGACAGACAGATAGAAATTATGATTTTTTTGTGTTATTACGACTTATGAGCGATATGGAGTCACTTAATACTCAATTATTCATCAATGATGGCTGACGTGGCAATAGGACGTCCACTGCTGAATAAAGGCCTCCCCCATTGACTTCCAGATTGGCCGGTTGAAAGCAGCCTGCATTCAGCGTCTTCCTGCGACCTTTACCAGGGCATCTGTCTACTTTGTGGGTGAACGTTCTACGCTGCGCTTATCTTACCTATCTGGTATCGGTACGTGGCCTCCATTGTAGAACCTTTCTGCCCCATCAGCCGTCAGTGCTACGTGCTATAGTGCCCCGCCCTCTGGCACTTAAGCTTGCTAATCCGTTGGGTTATGTCAGCGACTTTTGTTCGTTTACGGAACTTCTCATTTCTGATTCGCGGAAGGAAACTTCGAGTCACAGCCCTTTCCATAGCACGCTGTGCGACCTTGAGCTTTCTTATGAGGCCCATACTGAGAGGCCACGTTTCAGTTCCATGTCATCAGTAACACACACTGATTGTAGACTTTGTCTTTAGGCACTGAGGTATATTGGACGAGAAGACGTTGCGTAGTTTCCCGAACGCTGCCCAGCCGAGTTGGATTCGACGATTGACCTTCTTAAAATTGGATCTACCCAACTGCATTACTTAATAAGTCAGTACTCATGTATTAGCAATTTAACAGCAATATTGTTTGTTTTATTTACATATATAAATTCTAAACATAGTATATCATTTACAACACTTTGTCAAATAATATTTGTTGTTTGTAATTATTTTCTTCTATCGAGTGGCGTATGTTTCGTGTACACCAAAATAACGTAATTTTAATTAGGTACTTGCAACTTTAGGTGTGCCAGGCTCCATACAAAAAAGTAGAATGTACCTACTAAGCTTGCATTTAAATATTATGATATTAAAAAGTATTGCCAGTCTGGAAGTCAATGGGGGAGGCCTACTATGTTCAGATGTCCTATGGCTGAAATGAATTCAAATTCAAATCTTTATTTACAGCAAAATACGTATTGCGTTGAACCATCTTACAAAAAATAACATGTATCTCAAATTTTTCGCAACAAAATCAAACATCGATACTTATAATTTATGATAATTGCAACAAAAAAAAATTGAAGTACTAGATATTATGTACTATGTATTATTGATTAATTACAAATTATGTCAAATGCACTGAGAAATAACAAATCTTCAAAAACAAAGTATATTTCTACATTAAAAATTCGTCAAAACGTAACTATTTTGCTAACTATTTGGTCCAGCCTCAAGGTATTCCACCACAGAATAATAACATTTTCTCAAGAGAAATGACTTTAGTTTTCCTTTCAAAACCGATAATTTGTTGATGGACTTCAGTTCTATCGGGAGTCTATTAAACAGACAGACAGATGATGGTGATGATGATTGTTTCATGCCATCGATAGGAGATGGCGAATGCAAACTAATCGTTAATATCTTTGTAGCCTACAGGGTATTTTTTCGCGTCAAAAAGATCTAACCTGGTAATGGACGAAGAAAGTGAAGTGAAAGACACAGAAGTAGAAGTTTCAGAAGTAAGAGGAGACATGGTTGCCCGAGCCCTTGCATGTTCTTGATCAGTTTGGAGCCCCCCCCACTGTTCATCGCTGCTAGAAGACGGAGTGTAGATATGGATCTTTGCCTTAGGAACAAACGTGTTATTATGTCGCTTCATCTTGTGAATAACGGTCACAAATGCTGGAATTGTAAATTAACGCAAACTGTGAGAAGTATCTTTGACGAAGAATTTTGAGTGACAGAAGTATTACATTGACATAACTACATTATTGTTTGACAAATACTGATACAGTCTACTTTTTGGTGTTTTTGAACAGAAATTAAAATTAAAGTACCCTGGTACCCACTTGGATTTTTAAATATTTTTAAATTACAGCGCCATCTAGTTGGTCTCTTTACTAACACAACATAATGCATACATGTAGTTAGTACTGCTACTCACCGCTAGACAGCATTAAAAAGGTAAGTCATAAATGATGATTCTAATACTAATCGCTAGATGGCGTTAAATTACTTCTCTTAGATTTGTGGCTAGATAGCACAAAACTTTATTTTTTCTTTGCTTTATTGTTAAATTCAATTTAATTAATTTCAAAATCTAGCCATAGACGCATATTTTGGGCTTTGGCACAGTTTAGCAATTATTATTATTATTAGTTCTATTCATGTAAAATCTATTTGTAATGACTGTATCCTGTTTTGTGTCTTTTAAAAATAAAATAAAATAAAACTTAGTTTAATGAACCGATACAAACTACTTACTCTTATTTTTAACTAAAATGGCGATTATAGTAGTTTGCATAAAAGTGTGACCAAATAACTCAATAGTTCTTTGAATATATTGCAATTATAGTTTCTTTTAATCGTAGTTTCGCTTGAAATTTAATGAGAGATATTAAAATTTGTTTGTTAATGATTGCATGTATGTATTTGTATTGTATACAGAGTGTTTGGGTAACAACGATCGACGTTACCGAACTTGAACTCATTCATAATATTAACAATAACGACTAGAGAAATAATAATTAGATTGTATTATTTTCAGAAATTCCAATAAATCGAAGTAAGTATAATAATGTGCTTTCGATTTTATGTTGCTGTAAAAAATGTTGATTATAAGATTCTACAATATCACCAGTTTTTTGCCTAAATATTGTACAAGTATTTAGTTGCCTATAATTTCGCCATAGGCAGTTGAATGGTTATTTGTCAAGAGACAGGGACAAAATGGGAGATTCGGAGAAGGCTTTTGCCTAGCAGTGGGATAGAAACGGCTAAATAAAAAGTTAATTTGATCATTAGAATCCACGAGGGTCAACATAAATAAATACCACCAGATTATGTATAAAATACCTCCATTTTATTTCAGTTACTTTATACTACATGTAACAATTAAGTATGTATGTATATAGTACAATATATTGAATTTGTTTACATAAAATTCTTAGAATTATTTTTATACTAAAGCCGATATATTAGATGGTCAACCATTTTGGTAAAAATAAACCAATATGGTCAAAAATCTAATTTCTGGGTGTGGAAATTTACTTAGAAATATTCTAACAATAAAAACGACTAAATGTCAGATCATAGATAAGTAGGGTAGATCTTTTAATACAGCATTTGATATATATAATATTTCTAAAAAACTTATTTAATGTGGCTTTCATGAGCATAGCTCGTATCAAGTTGAAAACAAGGCCATTCACAGATGTATTTTAGTTCGTCCATTTGTGTAAAAATTAAATGACTATCACCACGAGCTGTCACAAAAGTGACTAAATAAATGACCAAATCATTTATGATCAAGTTTTGACCATTAATAGAAAACTATGCAATGTGTAATAAGGTTTATAGTTGCATCCATTAATTAGGTATTGCAATCTTTTTAGTGTTGCCTTACAGCTTTTACTTAAGAAGACCCATATTTTAGAAGTAATTATTAAAATAATTAATATACTTGACTATCTTATTTAATACGATATTATTGCATATAAAAGAAAGCAAAAAGTCTGATACAAACAAAAAATGGCAGTTTTAAGAATAAAAAATATAGATAATGCAATAGTTTTTAATATAATTAATATTAATAATACGATAAAAAAACTAGATTCGTTGGATAATAATATAGCCTACCTATTTACAGAAAAAAATATTATCGTATAAATAGAGAAATTTTGACTCGGTTTTTCGTTCGAGAGTTTAGCACCGTACTGTATATGGTAACATCATAGGAACTCATATAGGTTTGTACTGTGAATTGGGGGTAGAAGAGAATTTTATGGCACTATTCACTCCAAAACCTTGTTACCAATTTTAAATTTAGAATACCATCTCCTCATTTCTTGCCTTTCTCGAGACACTTGCATTGAGCATTATGCTTGTGGAGCCCAGTCACTTCTCCAAAGGATGGGTTGAATGTCACACCTGGAGCTACATATTGAGGGTTGGTACCACTTCCCGAGGTTTCATATGTGATGATTTGAGGTTTAGTAGTGTAAGTTACAATCTTCGGTTTCGTTGTGAAGGTAAAGTATTCAGGTTTGGTCGTAAATGTAACGATTTCTGGCTTTGTCGTGTACGTTATGATCTTAGGCTCGCTTTGGAAGACCTTCTTTTCTGAGTAGGATGCACTAAAGCTGTTAGAAATGGGTCCTTTGATTTCAGCACCGAATGAGCCGCTGCCAGCGTTTCCTTCTGTGAATTTTGAGCTAGAACCAAATTGGCTAAATCCAAATTGGCCGGAACCGAATCCTCCCTTAGTAGCTCCAGAGCCTTGGAACTGTCCAGAGCCAAATCCACCCTGGAATCCAGATCCAGTCGTTGCCGTGGCTGTTGAACCTTGGAATCCACTGGTAACTGCTCCTGCTGCAGATTCTTGGAAGCCTACTCCCTTGAAACCACTGTTGGCAGCTCCCGTGGCTCCTCCTTTAACTCCACCCTTTACTCCAGTGTACTGACTGCTGCCACTGAATTGGCTGGAGGTACCCTGATTGATTTGACTGGAGAAACGGTTCTGGGTGATTTTGGAGCCGATGGCGAATTTGGCAAAGCGTGTGCTCTCGATAAGACCGATCGCCCATTCGTACCATTCGAGGTCGAATTTGTAGAATCCGGCGAGCTGGTTGCCAGTCTGGCAGCCTGAAAAGTATAATTATTAAGATTAATAAGTTGTTTATTTATTTAAATTGATAGAGATGCAGACTCTATAAAATATTGTGTGACAATTTCTACCCGGACTGGACTGGCAGAATTATTGCAATTAGAATTGTAATGCTTCAACAATACATTTTTAGACTTATTTACATTATATTTTCGAAGCAGTGGTGCGTTTTGCCCAGAATTTTGTAGTTAAATTCATGGTGTTATTGACAAATATCGCTGAAATTTGGTGCTAAAGGTCTTGTATAGGCTACAAGTAATGAAAACTATAGTTAAAAAAAGATGTAAATAGAAATGTTATTATTGTAATAAATCTAACCTGAGTCCCAAGAGTATAGTCCTCTCAGCACATAGTGTGTGTTGTCTGTGGTGCAAGCAAGAGCACTGCCGATGTCAACCTGTAACGAAACAATATAATGTTAATAAAATATTTAAAATAGTGAAATGGGTATGATACGTGTGTAGGTGTGTAGCCAAATATGTGTTGAAAAACTATCATAGCTTAAAGACAGTGATCGATCTTTTTTCTACCTCTTAAGGTAAACTAGTAGAGAATTGCGACGATTCAAAGAGACTTGCAGGTGATTGAGAAACAGTGGCGCTTGAAAGACAGCTTTCTATTTATAAATTACAGAACTTAACCTAAAGAACAAACTTAAACACTATAAAAAATAAATGAATAAATAAATTCGTAAATATGTTTGACCCGGGCGGAGCAGTAGCCAAGCAGTGTATGCCTACTTATTGCCTTCCGACATGTGAATCTATTAGGTAATATTTGCTATTGTTAACGCATCTGTAATGCAGTTTATGCCGCATGTTAAGTAAAATGTTCTTACGAACGCTCGATGTCGAATCACGGTGTAGGGTAAAACCAAAGTTGCTTTTTGTTACACTGTGCAGCTAAAATTAGATTTAAGCTTTCAATGTAACTTGTTTTTTAAATTAAAAATTCTTAAAAGGCTTTAAAGGTCTGGAAGTTTCTGACCGAAGGGCTGGGGCAAACAAAGGTTAAAGACACCCTGTTTAACACTTTATAAAATATTGCATGCATGGAAAGAAATGAACACACAAATGTTGTATTTCAGCAGCCGATTTCATGGATTTTTTCGGAGTGAACTTCTTTGTGTACCCTATATGACGCCCAAATGTCGCGACTCGCGAAGTATCACCCAACAGTTCAAATGACACATACATTGCAGACGTTGTTGACCGGGTTCAGGGGCTGTCCACACGCGCAGCTGTCCTGTTCGTACTGCTCTAGAAGGTGAGGATAGTCGCTGGACAGCTTCGCCTCGCACTCCCCAGGGTTGAGGAGAGAGATGTTCAGACTGTGCATGATTCTGCCGGCTAGATGTGCTGGAAAGATAAAGGTTTTTTTAAATTATTTGACCAAGTCTTTGCTCGATGAAAACTTTATATAGGGGAGAACTATGTCCGTAAAGAGCCACCTAGATAAAAAGTGTTGTTCGTGGGAGCTCACATACTATTCTGCGTGTTGTGGCTTGGCAAATAGACTGCCCATGTATAAAGCGCTAGCTTTTTCCCGCGACTTCGTTTGCGTTGACTTTACCCGGATAACTACGTGTTAATCCAGGCCATGGTCTATCTGCTGGCCAAATTTCATCAAAATCTGTTCAGTAGTTTTTGCGTGAAAGAGTAACAAACATTCATACATACAATTCATACTTTCACGTTTATAATATTAGTAAGAATTTTGTTCGGCTACACGTAACTTAAATGTTTTTAATTCATTTTGTTATTTATTTGGTTTTGTGGTGTCTTGTGTAATTTTTGATATAACTATGGACTACTGTACATAATAAACGCTTTGTATTAGAATTATGTTCGTCAAAGGACTTTTAAACGCTGATGATGATGATGATGAGGATTATGGTCCATGTTGAGTATGAAATTATGAAATGGATAAATAAATTGGTAGGTAGAAGTTTAAGACAGTTAAATAGTCAGCGCCAAGACATCGCCTCCAGCACGCATCTATGACGGGAGGTTTTGTTCTTGGCAGTGTTATTACGTTTTTGGAGCTTTTTAACTAGTATTTACTTGTAAAAAAAATGTTTCTAAAGGATATATTAAACGTTAATTTCTCTGTTAAGTAGACTTTTAAGCGACTGCGCAATTTGACATAGTTATTTGTCCAATTAGTATCATTTTTTTCTTTTTGTAGATTTACGACTTATGTACCTTTTAGTTATATTTTAAAACTAGTGTGTAGTGACCTTTAGGAATCCCCGAGGCCAATCAATAAAAATGATGTTGCAAAATTAATTATAATCTAACCTCGCGGATTTTAATCCACATTTGACAGTTTTATAGTATCTTAATGAATATTTATGATTGATGAAGCCAACAAAATAGTTAAATGGTATTTAAATGATACTGCGAGTCGTAAATTATTGATATCTTTCAATTTTAATTGGGTTACTAATAAATACAGTTCGCTAAATTATTGCCATCTATTGGTGAGTAGTAGAACTATTATTAAGAGATATGATCAAGAGATGGCGTTTTAGATAGCATTAGGATTTTAATTGTTGTTTTTGTAAAATCAAATGGTTTTTTTGTACTATTTTATATTTGTCTAAATTATTATTTTGGTTATAAAATATTAAAAAATATAAATTCAGTGATTCAGGTTTATAAAATACATTTGTATTTACTAAAATAAACATGACTCGTATGAATACAATCAGTCCATTCAATGTGTTTTAACATTAACACTAATCATTTTTAGATTTTAACAAGGAGAGCGTGGAAATTTGTATGAAAGAATTCGATATTGATTGTCCAACGACTCTTTGAATCTCATTTAAATGTCACAGTTCGCACAAACAATTTAGTGGCAAATATCGACCTTGCCAATTTATTATTGATTAACATTCATTTGAGAATTTGTTAGAATGCGGTGTCAAGCGAAGCGCCGTCTGGCGGTCAGGTGATGCAACTATCAAAAAATTCTAAAGGAGTACGCATTATGAGCACGCACGCGTGAGCCTTTCAGAATCGCCATAATTATCGACATGGTCAAATAAAATCAAGTTTTATCATAATCTGACACAATTAGCGATAAGAACGCCTAAATTGTGCATCTTTCTGTAAACACCAATAATTGTAACTTCTTTGTGTGGTTTTTATAGAGTATTTCTAAATCTATCTATAATAATGGTAAATTTAACTAATACTTGGTCTAGATCGAGGGATCTGAAGCCCAATAAAATTCCCGTAACAGTAATTAGTCGCAGTCCAGTGTCGATCCGCTCCCAGTAACATTATTAACTAAAACGGTATTCTGTAAACTTATATTTTGGCGTTAAATTATCAAAACTATCCCAATACGACTGAAAATAGAACAAAAAAACTCATTTTGTTTTCTTTCATTTGCAGTCGCATTACGAACTATAATCGCATTTTTTGGGTTTACGAGAATACCGTTTTAGATAGTAATGTTAATGGGATTGATACTGGATTGCGACTATTGTTAAATTACGGAAATTGGGCCTTTTTAGTGTGCCTTTTAGACTCTACCGCCTTTTATAATAAAGATATGGACTACATTTATATCATTAGTAATAATTAGCTAGACAATTACAGCATTATTCTTTAAAAGCTGCTAGTAATAAACTTGTTAAGAACTACTTAGCTAGCCTAAGTGATTCATAGCAGTTCACGTTTGCAGTTGTCTGTGACACGAAAAAAGGTAGGCCATGGTTTAAGGGGGAATTCACCACATTTGCCATTGATGCGATCAGTAAAGTCCCACTTTTTTAGGTTATCCTTTTTGTGGGGACTAGAAATTGGTCTCCGTTTAAGGTTATCATGTCAGCCATAAGCAGTAATACTTAATAATACTCATTTATGTAGTATATAGGTCATCTGCCGGGCACCTAAGACACTTATAAACGTTCCAAATTACGAGAATTACTGCCGATGTTTGAGTATGTAAGTAAATTTAGCATGCAACACTATACATACAAACAATCCTATTTACTAAGAAACACATAGAGCCAATAAATTCTTAATTGTATGCCTAAAATCTAAATTGCAAATACCGATGCAGCCTAAACTAAATATCAACTTTTATTATACATGCATTTAATAATTTCGAAACGCCTCGATCTCCGCAATCACAAATGTTACTTGCTTACTACAATTTGAGTCTCTAAATGCCTGATTTGGATACAAATAGGTCCTATTTCTTCACACGAAGAGTGTCTTGAATGAGTAATAAATACAGCATCGAATGGCTGAGAAAATAGACAGGAGGTTGGGCAAGGTAACTGACATTTAAAAATCTTTCTAAATACACTTGAGAATTTGAGATTGTCAAGGCATTGAATTTTGCGATAAACATAACCTATCGTATTCCTTTAGACATTTTAGCTTTTATCGACTACCCACCCTTTACAGGTCGACTTTAAAGACCTAGTTGGCGTTGTGGAGCGGCGTTAAAAATAAAAAAGCCGGCCGTAAAAATACACTTCCTCACCGCCAACAGGAAGCGTGTCGTAAGAGGCGACTAATTCCTGTAGCACGAGACGGGCAGCAGCGTCTGCGTTCAAAATGTTATAAAAAACTGCGCTCGCCAACCCGCGACGCGTGGCGAGTATTTGCAATCCCCCCGATTAAAATCATTGGGTGAGCCCTGTGTTCAGCAGTGGGCACCCTATGGCAGGGTTGATGATGATGGGTGTGCTGGGACACATCCCTGGCATAATTCAAAGTCTGATACCTAATAAAACAATCATGTTAATTCTTTACATTGAGACACTAACAATAGGGATGACGACTGGGTAAAGAAAATGAAATTCTATTTAGTCCGTCCAGTTAGATTATCAAAAAATATTTACTATAAATGCAAATTTTTTACTATAAGCACTAAGGTATCTTATTGATGCAAAATCAAGAGTTATTTCTCGAGATTCTCCATAAATGTGGTATGCACATTTGCAACTTGACAAAATTAATGTAGTAGTTATCCATTCCTTCTCTATTTTAGACATTGAGTTTATTACCTACGTGCTGGTATCCTAACGATGTTTTTCAACACCTTTGATAATAAAGTCCTTAAATTTGATTGTGACACATCACTTAGAACCATGAAGTATATTGCTCTTTTGTGAATTTACAAGATTTGATTTGGTACGACTACTCACCGCTAGATGGATCTGGTTATAATCCTTGAAAATTAATACAGTACACGACAATTTTACATTAAAAAAAAGTCACATTGATTCGATAATAATACTTATTTTTAAAAATTTTGACAATAGGTTTGAAAAATCAACTCCAGAACTAAATATTAGCCAAACAGTTTGAAATGTATTGCGCTTGACATGTGTCAACTCAATAAATATTATTTTTTAATTGGTCGGCTAATCTCGCCGGCCAAATTGTCGAGTATCGAATCGAGAGTTGGTTCGCATTCAACGCAAAGGTCTCGGGTTCGATTCATTTCTAAAATAGCTTGGGTTAGGGCTGTGTTTCTCGAGAAAAAAGTAAGCCAGCCGATGAGAGTCTACTTAATGTTTCCGTTGAACCGACTCCAAAAGAATTATGAGAAATCCTGATTGACTTGTGTTACATTTTTATCCTTTATATGTTTTTTTTATATGTGCTTAAAAATTATAAAACAATTTCAGAAAATACAAAATAATGAGACCAATATTATTTAAAAAGAAATTGTTTGAAAGGCTTTTGGAAAGTAATTTTCATAGTAAGGAACTGACTGCATAAATAATTTTACTATAATGATGATATAAAATCATATGACCAGCTAAAATTATAATGCAATGTATTAATGAGATTTCCTGATTATAATAATGATATCAACATTCTTTTTATTTTTACATGCCATAGACAATGGCGAGACATGTTAAAATATGTATCGATCTTATTGTACCGTGTCTCTGAGTAAATAAATGATTTGATTATAAACAGTGTTAATATAATTTGTTGCTTTTCAGCTTTTTGAAGTCGGCTTTATATACAGGGTTATTTATAACTTCAACAACCTCCTAGGGGCTGATTCTGGTGCCCAAATACAACAACTTTTTCTATGGAATCAACATTGAAATCGCAAAAAAAAACCACTTCTCAATACATACTACATAGCTGAGTGGCACAATCGATTTGGTTTCTTATCACATTACTTTTTGCCATTATTAAATTATTGTAAGTAATTAAGTACTTAATTGTGATAATATGAACCGAATAAATAATTTTCTTTCTTTCTTTCTTATTAACCAGTCGGTCAATGTAGAAATATAACTTTTCTATATTGTCTCGGGTCTGGGTGATGTGGTACCTTCGTTGTTTCTGATTTCTGTAACACAAGTGCTTATTTCTTTCTTTCTTTCTTTCTTATTAACCGGTTGGTCAATGTAGAAATATAACTTTTCTATATTGTCTCGGGTCTGGGTGTTGTGGTACCGTCGTTGTTTCTGATTTCTGTAACACAAGTGCTTAAGCTACTTATCATAGGATCAGAGCAATGTATGTGATGTTGTCCAATATTTATTTATTTATTATACAAACTGATGTCAGATGGTGGCGGCTTAGTAAGGGGAAGTGGATTTTTTTTGGCGATGTATTACAAATATGGATAATTTCGTCTTGGAGTTTGTCTGTGTGTATCTCGATGAGGCTTTGTAAATGAGGTATCTTAGACACCGGAGGTCGCATTCCTACCATATAATGTAATGGCGACTGTTTACGTTAATAATTTACAAGTCGCTATTGTAAGGTCGTTTTTCGGTTCCAAGTGAACTTGGAAAGCGCGTAATATGGAGGTAAAAAACTGTATGTTTGTTTGTATTAGAGAACTCTGATTCTATAGGTAACGATTTTGATAATTTTTCGACTGGTATAGAGTTAAAAACTACTTCTGCGTGATTTAAGCTAGTGTTAATTCGGTAATATAAATAATAATCGAAAATATTTCGCAATCATGATGTTAGTAGGTATTATATTTATCTAAAAACTTTATTGTGTATAATAGGTGGACTTAATGCTAAAAGCATTCTCTGCCAGCCCAACCTTAGGGTCATTTAGAAAACAATATACATATGTTACATAATTATATTAAATACTATTGTGATAACAATAAATTTTCATATTTATAGGGTGTATGTTACAGTATGACCTATCCATGAACGTATATTAATATTTTAGTAGTTATTTTATTATGATTTTTAAATATATTTATTTTGGGTCTCTTCACCGCCTTTGTTGACTGACAGAGACCGCTTCTAGCTATAAGACCGCCATTATTTCCTTTTTTTTGCTGTGCCTAATGTTGTGTGCTATAAAGGCTATACAATACAACAATAAGACTGATAGGTAATGTGGCCCCGCCTAGTATAGTCTATGTGGTATTTCATTAAAGCCTTTACACCCAGATTCCGAAGTTAACGAGTTACACAACGAGCTCGCGTGCGCCGGCCATCAGGATGGTCAACCGGTGGGACTGGTACGGTCAGAAGATAAATTAGAAATAATAAACATTTTTTTTTCGATTTTTTAAGAAAAAATTTAAGTTACAAGTCAAATATCTATGGTGTAACAAAAAGGTGGAGTGGAACTTTAAGGCGTTTTACTGCTCATATACAAAAACCTTTTTCTATGGGACCAGCGACGAAATATAAAAAAAAAAGTAAAGTCACACTCCATACACACTGATGTCAGCTGGTAGCCGGTTTGGTATGTGGAAAGCTTTTTTTGAGATTTTTATTTTGATCCCAAATAAAAAAAAGTTGTATTTCAACCGTAGAATCGTTTCTTAAAGTTCCACTGCACTTCTCTGTTACACTCGGTAGATAAAGTAAAAAAAAGTACTATTTTTTTTAAAATATTTAAAAAAATGTTGGCGAAAAAAAATTTTTTTTTAATTGATTTTACTTGTGGTTTTAGACAAACTGTATTTAAATTTGGTGTATTTGGTGTTACCTACACGTTTTATTTAGGTATTTAGGGTAAGTTAAATATGTTATGACTCTTCATAAATATGTCTTTAGTAGCCCACAATAATTGTTCCAAAGCATAGTAGAGTAAAAAAAAATTAAAAGAGCTTAGTGTAAGCCTAATGCAATAATAATTTGTTTTTTTAATTATTATTTTAGGTACACATAAATTCAATGAAAATTTTGACGATTTTACAGGATTCTAAATAGCTAAAAATAATTATGTAAATGTATAGTAAGTAAAATTTTAATGCGTATAATGCAAATTTAGTAAGTAGAGATCTTAAACAAGATAGATAAAATGAAATAATAGTTATTGGATTGAGATATTAAATTCAAAAAAATATAGTTTGTCTGTAGGTATTTGTTTAAAAATGTCAACCAGTTTTTTAATGAATTAATACTGACTTGACCAGTTAATATAAATTTTTACAAGTAATTAAAATTTAAATGCAATTTTGTAATTTCTTATGGGTAGTAAAAAGTATTTTTTATTAAAATTTCATGATGCGGGCTTTTAATTTCTTTAAATTGTACTTTGTGTAACCATTTATTTATAAAAATTGTGTTTGATATTATTTTTATTATTATTATTTGATTAATCTTTCACGCATCAACTACAAAATCATATGTGACACACAGTATTCAATTATCATTAATTTGTCAATTTAGTTTTTTACGTATCATTTTACAGATTTTTTCTTGAACTGCTTATACATGATGAGTCTTATCTTAATAATGTCAATAAAAAAACCGGGCAATCCCAAGGCATTATGCTAAACTTAATAGCTTGACATTGTGATTTTATCCAAGGCTGGGCTCTGCCGCCAATATATGAATTTACATACAAACGCTTAGACGAATGAATAAATTATAATGTACTTCACATGAAGCCGAGAAAGTGTGTTTGTGTTCGGTTTTTATTGTTACGAATACTTCTATTGAGATTAATATTTCATTAAATAATATATTAAATGCAACCACCATATTTTTCTTATGTACCAATCCCGCTCTCTATGTGCAGTAATAATTCTGCCAACAACAACCACAAAAAAAGTCAATTTAAAACTTTTAATTTGGTTTAGGCAAATGTGATCGCTATTTTTCAGATATAATGATAAAGATTGTAATAAAATTTTGCATTGGAATCTTTTTTAATTTGTAAAAACATTATTAATTAATATAAATTGTAGTCAATATAAACAATCATTAATTTTATTGAGTCATAGTAATAATATTAGTAACTTAAAAAACAAGGTTGCCATGAAAGTTATAAAATATATTGGAAACTACTCTTTAATTTCTCTCTCTAATTTTGCACTCGGCTGTCAAACGACAAAAATCTCCTAAAAAAAAGGTACGCATTTGTTACAAGTTTTGTTTTATTTATTAAGCTGGCTTTTACGAAGACTTAAAAAATACAATTCCTAAATTGATGAGTTATCGCTCAATTATTGCTAGATATTTTTTTATTTATTTAGACTACTTATGTTGCTTTAGCCCGCCAAAATTTTTTGGGTGGATCGTCTATGAAACACCTTGTCCTAATTTCAAGTCCAAGTCCTAAAGCAAGTGTAGGCGTCATATTAGCACCTTTTACTAACAGTGGTAGAACTATGCCGTCAGCATTAAAGTTAGACTGGATAAAATGTCAAAATTTATTACTAGAATATCCATCTAAATCACATCTGCCAAATGCATGCAGAAAAATGGACCCAATCATCACTCAATGGATGCCTGAAGATGGGTATCACTGCAACCTAGGGAACGCCCACGAAAAGAAACGATGGCGTGACGATTTGAAGAGCCTCATAAAATTTGGAAGCCCCTCATCAATATCCAAGCAGTCTCATGAGACCGCATAGCAATGGAATCTATTGTGTCTTGATTACTCATGCCTGATGAGGTAATAGAGAAGCATTGAAGGACTTCGCAGAGACCTTTCCTTGCAAATGGGACATCTTCCTACCGCTTTGTCTCGTTCTTAATAGGGGTAACCCTGATCCAAGATGCTGCAAGTCCAGTTGGGATTTGGAGTGACTGCCATCAGACATCCGTAACCCTTAGACAGGAGAACCAAACCAATTGGAGCACGGCTACACATCCAGTCTTATCTGAATGTGTAGGTATCCACACAATACGCAGTGCGTCAGGGTCGAGTGTAACTGCACCCGAATCGGACGCATCATTAGTGTTATTATTATTTTTAATTGTCTGCTCTTATTCGTATCACGTTCAAGCTGTTATTTTTTTAAGTGGTGTTTGTTTTTTTTTCTTTATTTTTAAGTGTTGCTCACGTGTTACTATCGGATGTTTGTATTTTGTGTTTGCCTGCTTACCTAATAAGAGTTTTAGTCTATATAAGCATTGGTACATATAATTTAAAAAAAAATTCTTACCATTAAGAACACCATACACAAATGGTATAAATTCGAAGATGAAAAGCAATTTATAAAACCTAAACCGATTTTTATTGACATTTCAGTCTCAAACTAAAATTCTAAGAAAACTCGCAGCTCAATACTAGTTAAATAGTCATTAAAGAATCTGTGACGTTATTGACATGACTGGTACTTCCCATCTGTTTGTCATGTATTTTTTTTGATGATTTACTATTGAGATGAAGTGTATTCAGTAGGAGTGGCAACCGGATTTGAGAATATGGTATAAGCTGTTTGAAATGTTTGTTGGAAACAATGGTTGTAATAATCATACTCGTATAAGATCTATGAGTACTGGGTAACAATGTAGTAGTGCTAAGTAATACCATATTTTTTTTGTATTCTATTATGTTATTATGCGAAAATAAAAAACGCTCCATCGCATAACATTTCGATAAGCTGTGTTCTGGAAAACAAATTAATTTGACAATAATTTTTAAACCAAAAAGTTGACCACAGTTTTTTTTTGTGACGTTGGTGTCTTTAGAAGGGATACTCTTTTGGAGGTAATACTAATATTAAATTTTAGAAATTAACTTGATATTTTTGTTAAATTTATCTAAATTATACAAAATTATTTCTAAAAGTTGGTCTAAAATATCTTAATTTGAATATTCTAGAAGTTACCTTAATTATGCATTTTAAATGACGCGACCTTGTTAATACGATAACTATGTTTTGATGTAATGATATTGTATTTTTATGAATATATAATTAGTAATCAATGTGATTTCTGACAGGTGTGTATTCAAGTTGCATAGTAGAGTTTAACCCAAAAGGCCCGATACCAAATGTCTAAACCATGCCATGTAAACCGCGCAAAACCTAATACCTACTTTTGTGAACCTTTACCAGTAAACACGGGGGAGCTCTGTCATTTAATCCCCAAGATTATAGACTGCACGGCCTCTCGTCAAAACGTCAAACCAACTTGTCAAGATGACAACTCAAATGGCCTGGTTTTGCATGTTTTTGGTATTTGGAGCCTTATACGCTAAGAAAAAATACTGACTTACTAACATATGTTATGCGAAAGAGACAACGCTATCCTGAAGGACAAGCTAGAAAGAGATTCAGGACAAAGTACAGTCATGTTAATATTTTTTTGGGTTGGAGGTCTTAACATGGTGTCTACAGGAAGTGTTGTACGCTGTTCCCTGTTGCGACCGAGCCAACTGTATCTATGTATACTGTGGTATATGTTAAGACGGCAGGCATAAGTTCACGGTCACAGTTTTATTTGTATTTGATTTGTATGTCAAAGTCGCTTGAACATGTTTTGGTTAACGATGTCCGCGGTTTGAGTTTGGCGGCTTCTAAAGTAATGCCACAAAATAAAGTGAATGAATATGTTCCGTATTGTTATATTTGTATGGAATTATATGATTCATCTGGTCTGCGTTAATTTTGCATTGTTTTTTATTCTTTTATTTTGTTGTATTACCTGGTTGAATAATATTTACACAAAGTTTCTATTTAAATTGCAATCATCATCATTAATCCTTGCATCTGTAGTATGTGGTCGTCGTCATTCGTCAGTCGATATTTATTGTATGTGTTTGGCCTATGTGTAAAAGGCATTTAGTTTATACTAATTCTAATTGGGTGGGTGTGGAGTGTGATTTTTTTAAAGTTACAAAATATAATACTATCTTTTCGTAACCAGTTTGTCACACCGCTCTAAAACATTTTTGTTTAGCCTAATAGACGACTAGCAGAGAATAACAAAACGCAATTAGTTCGGGTTTGTATGATTTTTTAAATCGGTGCAATGCTTAGTTTAAAGGAATACATTTGTATTTACAAGCAAAGCTAATAAAGTATTTAAAAATATCAAGAAAACCTGTTAGAAACCTTTTACTAACAAAGTACTGTAGATTGTATTTGATAACTTTATTTTTTATAATTTTTTTATTAGTCAATTAATCTAAATATAAAAGTTTATCTTTTTTTAGACATACTCATTAGTCAATTCAATTCAATTCAATTCAATATATTTATTGCATTCTATAATGTTACACAGGTGTTATAATTAGATACATAAAATAGATCATTATAGACCCTGTAGGGCACAACAATAAGATAAGTATTGTGGGCAGAGAGGATGACGCCAAGTCAATCAATAAGTTAATAAAAAATGGTCTAAATTACATACATTGCTCTGATGCTATGGTAAGTAGCCACGCACTTATGTTACAGAAATCAGAAACGACTTTTTTTCTGAATTAAAAAAAAAAAAAAACAGACGAATGTACTACAACACCCAGACTTAAGTTCCCGGATCAGGTCAATTTAGAAAACAGTTATTTTTTTAAGTAAATCGGCTTGGATTTGTCCCCAAACGCCACTGGCAAAATTACATGTCTGGTACCACGTAACTTATGGATGTTACTTACTTCGATACCATGACAGTTGGATTATTTTCTGGTGCATGTTTATTTATTCATCTTTAATTTTAAAGAAATGTTATTTTATTTATTTATTTTTTAAAACTCATTTTAGTAGTTTAGTTTTTGAACGTTGTTTTAATTTGAATAAAAACACATTAAATTTAATTATTATTAAAATTAAGATTAAAATTAAAATTAAGGAATTAAACTTAAAATTAATTAAATTTTGATAGAAGATAATAATTATTTTGCGCACGCTACCGCGCGACAATGACCTGAAACGGACTCCCAATATTCGCACTCTCTCCTCACCTTTTCGCCAAGACGATACGTTTCTAGTGACACACACACTGACACTTGAACGACATAGTTAAAGATAGATATGTTTACAACATCCAGCAAATACGCTGTAGAGAAGACACTAGCCATCCTTCTCCGAAACACGTTAGTGATTTTTCATTTACATTTAATATAAACTGACAAGTCCTGTCCACCCTGTTCGAGACTATTTCTTGTTCTTATTGTCTATGCCTGTTCTATACAAAAGCAGAGAGACAGACAGACTGTTGAAGCAGGACAGAAGATAACTATTGAGGCAGTTACTAGGGGGCCCCATCGATCGCGGGGCTCTGGGCAAGTATCCAGAGTGCCCAGTGGAAAAGACGGCCCTGGGTATGAGGACCGAGCGACAGAGTGGGTGTGACTGAGGTGCGGACCCACAAACTATGGCCCACCTAGTCTGACTTAGGTCAGTTAGTGAAAGATCGACACAAAATGGCGTAGAAGATGGGAAATCGGGTCTAAGTTAATTGTTTAATAACAAATGATTTCATTTGTCAAATTATCAGTCTTACTAGTCTCTTCTTAATTTAATTATTGTTATACACAGATTAGGGAAGTTAGGTTGATTGAACCGTGTAATAACTAAGTGTGGAGTAGGTACCCATTGTGGAGTGTTTTTGAAATTCCTGAGCCGTTTTTTTTTTACTTTTAACTAACTAACTAACTATTGGACAACATTACATACATCACATTGGACAACATCACATACATTGCTCTGATCCTATGATAAGTAGCTTAAGCACTTGTGTTACAGAAATCAGAAACAACGATGGTACCACAACACCCAGACCCGAGACAATATAGAAAAAATATTTTCCTACATTGACCGACCGGGAATCGAACCCGGAACCTCAGAGATAGCGACACCAAGTCCGGTATGCTCGCCTCTCGGCTACGGAGGTCGTCAAAAAACAATGTAATTGACAACTTCAATTACATCTATTTCTAACTGACGTATCGTATTGAAAATGTCTAATTATCTGACATACGGATAACAATATATTCGACACTAACGTGCTGATCTGATAATGGAGCTAGCAGCTGGATAGTGGGATTCAATGGCTACTAGTAGAAGGTTTGATTTTAACTCATTTGATTCGTTTTGACTAGTTGGCGACCGATACTCGAATATCGAAAGCAAAATGATGGTCTATGGTTAGCTGACCGACAGATGCTTAAATTATTATACATATTTTACGGTTATAAAGTAAACATAAAAATTCTTCGTACTTTTGGGTAATCCGGAGATTTGGTGGTTGTAACAACTCTATGTTATGTCTTGCCACGAAGTTTAGGTAAATATAGTTACTCAATTCCGATCACTGATAATTATAGTATTGACGTGAACTACGCCATCGATAGTACCTACTATAGGAGTAGCTAATTTCGATTTAAACTATCGATTGATTTTTGGCAACATCAGTTTTGGCCAGTTAAAAAGAGTGTTTTAAAGTTAGTTAACTCAGGACACTTGATGACACACGCACACTCTGAAGCGAATCATACCGCCTTTACGTCGATAGGGTAGTCAATTTCGTTCTTGCGTGGATTTCAAGAGCCGTAGTAAACAAAGGTTATGTAAGAAAAAACGTGACAAAGGTCGTCGCAACCGCTTTCGGTTTTACCACGGCAGTGTTAAAATTTTCGCAAATATAACCTCAAAATTAAAGATGCATTACTCGACTTATTGCTTGAGTTATAAAGACGATTTTCGTGCAGATAGTTGGAAGAAAATTCATTGATACTTGCGTATATTAAGTTAGGCTTACACCGAGTTCATAACTGATCAATTTTAACAGTTCCAAACTGTATTGGTTTGTGCAATTTTTGAATGAAACTGAATAAATGTAATAAAAAATACAATTTAATTATGAATGCTCATGCATTTACATTTGGAGCAATTGTAGTTTGTTGACAGAACCCAGACCATTTGGAGCATGGCTACACCACATCCAGTGTTTAGGCCGCCAAAACTTTAGTGTGACTCGTTTCTTCCTACTTTTTAGCAGATTTTTATAACTTAATAATTAATATATAAAAAACATTAAAATTATCTATGAAGTTTTATTTTTAAAATCATGGTTTAAAAATTGTATTTACCTACTCTATTTTATATTTACGGAACCAGGCTTTTAAACGCAGTTGATCTTCTTTGCGTGTCGGCTCAGGCTTTCAACTCAACTCAGCCACCGATGTAGCATTATTGGTGGCCTTGGAGAGATCCTGCGTGTGCAGGTGTAGGGACACGCAGGGCATGACACAGATGTGCCATTGTCTGGTGGGAAGTACCACATAGTCATGCGCCCTCCAAGCTGTAACCCCACCTGTGCCTGTTCTCCTTGCTTCGGCCTACTTGGGTCCGTAGTCTATTTAAGGACTTCCAAGACTGTCGACTTAGACAGATAACAATTTATTATATGCATCTCCTCCGTAAGCAATCCTTCCATATCTTAATTTATGGCTTTGACTAATCGATAGAAAATTTAAAGAACTCAAAATTAGTAGTTTTGTTTTCGAATTGGTCCATTATTGATTATTTCTGACAATTATTCATTATCAACTAACTTCTGTTTCTCTGGCGTGTCGTACAGAGAAAAGAGGAAGCATGCTAAAGGTCTTTACTGAATGTGCAGGTTAGAAGACGTTTTCTCTCACCGCACTCAACACATAGATTTAAAAAAAATCTCGAGGTACGTGCTGGAATCTGAACTGACTACCCACGGGTGTCAGACGAGAGTTAGTTACCACCGCTCTAAACTGAGCCCTTTTACTTTCTATCTAATGGAATGTGGCTCCTGTCACTTGAGTAGGTTAACATATCGTTCTGTTAGTAAAAGGCCACTAATCTAAATAAACAAAAAGATAACGCTTCAAATATCTCAATATAAACAAGGTGCTATTATTAAATCGCTCGATATACGATTTTAAATTATGATGTAATTTTTTTATGTTTTTATTAACCAACTAGCTGACCCCGTGAACTTTATTTTATTTTATTCAGGAAATCAACCGCGATACTTTGCATGTTATATTGAAAACATACAGTGATATTTTTACATGTTATTAGACACTACTTAAAAAAAACTGTACACCTACCACCAACTGTACATAATATATACAGCTAATAATAGATTTCCACAGATTAAAAATGAGAAAGTGAACTTTGTTCTACCTAAATTAATTAATAAATAGCGACAGATCATCTATTTATAAAATATTTTATGTGTCTCCTTTTTTATTAAGGTAGTCGTGTAAAATTTGCCCATTATTTTTTATTAAATATAAAAAAATATACAAAATATATTATAAAAGCTTATTTAATAAAAAATAGATTTTTAATAAAAATAAAATAAAAATTGTATTTTTTATGAAATTAAAGGAACACGAACCCTAAACTAACTTCTTTTTTGTTTGGTAATAAGTAATTTGTAACAAAAAATATATTGCCTACTGTTTTTAATTAATCAAATAATATTCAAGTTAACCAGGACATGATTAATCAGTCTTTGCATCGTGACATATTAAAATTAAAATATCGATCGGTCGCTATTTTTCGTGCGCTTTCAGAATATCCCCCCGCATTTTCGGCTCGCGCTTATGTCACTGTATTATAAAACCAGTAATATTGATTACTCTGAACCCTGGGTTAAGTTACCTAACCTACCTAACGAATCCGGTTGGGTCTTGCATGCGTAAGCGAAAAAATACCTAGAATCGCATTGATGACAAGTGAGGTTTATGAAGCAACCCTTTATAATGTGTAAATAACGAAACGCAAAACCTATTAGGGGGTATTTCTGGTATTCAAATACAACAACTTTTTATATGTAATTAACATCGAAAGAAAAAAGATGTGATCAATCATAAAAACATTCATTTTTACATGTTTTTATTTTCTATTCAATTGCATTAAATATATTTATTGCATTCTATAATGTTAACAGGTGTTATAAATAGGTACATAAAACAGATCATTATAGACCCTGTAGGGCACAACAATAAGATAGGTATTGTGGGCAGAGAGGATGACGCCATGCTTATTTAGATTAATTTGTTTATTTTAAGAAATTCTATGTTGGTCCAATAGAAAAAGTTGTTGTATTACATCACCAGAATCAGCCATTAAAAGATTTTGCGAAATATTGGCGTTTAACGTCGTGTACGTCCCACTGCAGGGCAAAGGCCTCACCTCAACGTTATTGGCAGAGGGCAAGCCACATCAACATTAAATAATAAATTAGACAACATCACATATATTGCTCTGATCCTATGATAAGTAGCTTAAGCACTTGTGTTACAGAAATCAGAAACAACGACGGTACCATTACATGGGCTTTCTTTATAAATCCTTATTTCGAAACTTACCTTGCAAGACTTGCTTTCCCCATCCAGTAACTATGCACTCTCCAGCACCATTGTAGAACGCATCCAACGTCTCTTCAGCCCTTGGCAGGCAAATAGGGTAGATGTTCTTCGCCAGCCTCAGGTTTTCAGACAGAACCAAGATGGCGGCGTCGTTCTTGAGATTGCCAGTCTTATAGAAGGGATGTTTGATGATGGTTTTGACTTGGACGATCTGGAATGGTAGAGGTTCGTCGTCTACCCCCAGTTTCCATTCTCCTCCCTTGATGAGTACGTTCTTGGCTTCGAGTCTGGGGAGAGAAAGAGGGGTTAAGGTTGTATACAGGGTAGCATTATTTTATAGGGTATGTGCTCGATATTTGATCAGCTGACTGTAAAACAATTTAAACCAATTAAAGAGACATTAATTAAGCTTTGCCATGTCTGATATGATTATGATGATTTTAATAATGTTTTCATGTTTTCTTTAAACTTAAGACAGTGACATCTATGTCATCGGTATACTATCATAATTACAATAGCTTTCAATTAATTTAATTTCCTGTTTCTTTTATTTAGCAACAGTTTGTTAATTACGCAGTATTTTAGTCGACTTTTGTATTGCTAGAAGAGCGGTTCTTCCTAACATAAGCACATTGTCGCTTAAAAGAAAGTCAAAGTCAAAGTCAAAAATCATTTATTCAGTTTAGGGCAGAAAACTGCCACTTATGAACGTCAATAATAACATTATTGGCCCATATGGGGCAGAACATGTCTCCTTATTTTTTGGGCCCTACTAGCGCTTCGAGACAAGACACAGACAATCTGGCAAGTGCTGAGAAGAAACGCCGGAACAAACTCAGTCACCACTAGCTGCCACAAAAAAAAAGGAAAAGAAAATAATGTATACTCCGAATACCATATTTATATATAATATATTAAGCTCCGAATACCATATTTATGTAATAGACTAAGCTGGAAAAATAAAGAATATTTGATTTGATTTGAATTTTGTTCTTTACCCTATTACTGCTTCGTGACAATGTTGACGCTAGTGCTGAGAAGAAGCAGCACAAGAAACTCGGTCAGTCAGACTGTTTTTAAAGAAGTTTAGTTAAATTTGTACCAGTGCAAGCAAGACAGTTCTTTATTTAAGTAAGTAATAGTAATCTTTTTGATTTCCTATAACTTAAACCATATTTATGTAAACTTTGCTTTAACGTAAAATAATGTGTTTATCGAAAGGCAATATTATCTCAGTCGCACTGTGTGTGTGTGTGTTGGGGTTATACAAGTTATACAATGAGTTAGTTTCCTGGGTCAAAAAAAGATTATTCTATTTAGTCCGTCAGTTAGATTATCAAAAAATATTGGACCCATATTTTGTCTTTTGTCAATCAAAAAAAAAAATGACGAAGATAAAGCGCATCAAAGTGAGCACGTGATGTCACGTCTTGCTAAAAAGTGTCCAAGGCGTGACGTTACGCAGAACTTAATGGGCTATATCTTCATAATTTTCTGTTTGATTGAGAAAAGAAAAAATATGTTTCCAATATTTTCTGTTAATCCAACTAGCGGACTAATTAGTTTTTTTTAGGAAACTAGCCGATTATTGTATGGAGTTTTTGTTAGTATGACAGATAGCGCCTCAAATATTAATTAAATATTCGCCTTGGTCATTATAAATGTTGAAAGTCGTAAAAGTTGCCACTTTTCATAAGACAAAAGTTTTATGAAATAAATAAAAAAACTTTAATAATAATCTAATATTGGACAACATCACATACATTGCTCTGATCCCATGGTAAGTAGCTTAAGCACTTGTGTTTAAGAAATCAGAAACAACAACGGTACCACAACACCCAGACCCATGACAATATAGAAAAGTTATTTTTCTACATTGACCGACCGGGAATCGAAACCGCCTCTCGGTATGCTCGCCTCTCGGCTATGGAGGTCGGCGGTCTAACTTAATCCTTAATTTATGGGAGATCAAAAGGAATACGGTGTATAATTTAAATAATAATTAACAGTATACTAAGCCTTTTTCATTAAAATCATCTTGACATGTTATTTAAAGTTATGCATTGGTAGTTCAGCGATACTCACCCCTCAACGCATGAAGCTGATGTTAGCACCACATCAGGTCTGGTGATCACTCCACCGCAAAGAAGGCTTCTGTTCGTCTGGAGGAGAACCATTGCTTGCCAGGGGATCTCGGCGAAGTCTACCTCCAGGTCGTTGCGGTTACCGTAAGGCTTTTGACCCTGATGACAAAAAAAGTAGAGTTTTAGTTAAAAAATGAAAAATTCCCACTTAGGGTTGAATTTTTCCCAAAGGGTAGTAAGGTATTTTAATAGAAAAAACATAGTACGCAACGCAAATATGTATCACTCTGAAAGTTTTAGTTAAAAACTAAAAATTCTTACTACGGGTTGAATTTTTCCCAAATGGTATTAGGTTTTTTTTTATTAGAAAAAACATGATAGGCAAGTACGTGCTATACTAAGCTGCTTATACTTTGAGCTAGCCACACTACACTAATTACTATAAGCATCAACGTCTTGCGGTTTTGCGACTGAATCGCGTTTTTGGGAATCTTATGGTTACCGAAAATCGCAAAAATTGCCAATGAGAGCGTTTACTCGAGTCGAATCTTAAGACGCAAAAAAATGTTGCTAGTACGTTTACGCTCTTAGGTAGCGATAACTTTGCAATCGCTTTCTCCTATCGATGGTGTGATAATTAAACTTTGAAGTCTATGTTTGCCGAAGAAACGATAACCGATGAGGTAGACGTCTTCTTGAGTGAAGACCGCGACTTGCAAGCGCAGCGTGAGATACCCTCTGATAAGGTAGAGCGATACTTAAATATATAGCTTAAATCTAATTAAGCAAAACATGTCTTAGGCTTAATAATAATAACATCATGTAACACCATGTTTTAATGCAAATAAAGATCTTTGATTTGATTTGATTTGTAGATACGCTGCTATTGGCAGTAGGTGGAAAAGAATAGTCCCAAATTGGGCTCAGTGACGTGCATTGTTTGTACAAGACTTATGTCTAGAACTGGACTGACGTAGGCTACTTATGAGAAGTCTCAATTTTAAGTTATCACGTTCTGTCAATGTTTATTTTCGGTATATTGTCGACAAAATATTTAATTCTGTTGTGTAATAGCCATCGCTAAGAAAAAACAAGGTTTTTATTATATTGCTATATTTGTACGCCAAACACTGTTTATAAGAAGTTATTTTTTGACGAAACACTTCTAATACAGTCAAACAAGTATGGTTACACAAATATAACTTGAAAACGAGTTTTCTTTTGGGAAAATTTCACAATGACCATGAACTCTTATTAAATAACACGCACACCATCAATAATTGATACGCCATAGAGATACGTCTACAATATGAAATAAAATAATAAATATATAAATATGACAGACAATCCTTGTGTTACGAGGTAGTACCTTGTCAGGTATTTTGTCAGGGGCGTATCCCAGCACCCCCATATGCCTTACATGTGTAAATAAGTTTAATTGCAGGCTAATAACATCATTAAACAGGGTTATTTGTGAAAAATCAACAAACTTCTATGGGACCAACATTGAAATCGCAAAAAAAACACTTACTCATACTAAGCCGCCACCAGCTGACATCAGTTTGTATGGAAAAGTAAAAATATTTTTTTAGATTTCAACGTTGGTCCCATAGCAAAAGTTGTTGTATTTGAGCACCAGAATCAGCCCCTAGGAGGTTGTTGATGATAACAAATAACCCTGTATTATATAGATCATATCACTCGCAACGTACCTATGTTATTGTTGTGCCCTACAGGGTCTATAATGATCTGTTTTATGTATCTGTCGTAGCCAGATCATAAAATTGACCACTTTATGATGTGACCGATCATTTCATAAAATGGTGGTATTTCATGATATTGCCAACTAAAACTGACCATATCGTTTAAACGTCAACATTCGATGAAATGTCGATCCACGTTTGGCCATATCATTAAAATAAAAATACGTTTACAAGTAACTTGAATTTATTTAATATTTGTAATCTTGCTCGATAGATAAATTGAACATTCTAAATAGTTATTATTTTTAAACAAAACTAAGAAATGAAAAGACTTGGAATAGCTAAATAACCTAACTAACCTCTCAAATTACGTACCGAACTCTTTTACTTTTTGACGTTGCGCTGGTTTTTTGAGTTGACTTTCGTAAAAATCGCCTAGCTTGGTATCGTAACGATGTTTTACTGCACTTTCACCTTCAATTTACACAATATTATTCACTTTTAGATTAAAATATTTGTCCACCGCCATTACTCATCTCGAAAACAAAGCAACATTAGCGCCTCTGCCGGTGGGTAATGTAACGATTTTACGATATGATCACTGATATTTGACCATTTCATGAAGTATTCGTGCGTTTAGCTGTTTATATCGTGAAACGCTGAGTATTCATTGATCTGGTCAGACCACATCATGATGTAGGCAGCGTGTTCTGTTCTATATCATGAAATACCACCATTTTATGAAATGATCGGTCATATCATGAAATGATCAATTTTACGATCTGGCCACGACATATCTATTTATAACACTTGTGTAACATTATAGAATGCAATAAATATATTGAATTGAATTGAATTGAACGTCTAGTATGTTATTTTAAGTTGTGGTAAATGATGCTGATGTTGAAATTATTAACACGTAGTATGTAATATTTAAGCAAAATTGTATTCAACAATGTTTTTTTATCCAAATATAGCAAAAAAAATTTATACAATTTTTTTTTATGTCACCAATTCCATATTTACGAACCACTATCACAAGACCAGGGTCGTGACCTACAGGAGCCACGACTCAAGCTGAGTAAGTAGGTATCCTAGACATCACAGGCATGTAATCGCACTGCTTGTTATTTACCTGTATTTATTTACATTATTTATTGTTTGTTAGTGTGTTGTACATATTTCTTTTCTTATATTTTTGTCAATTTGTCATGCTTAGCATCACTTCTGTGTGATGTCCAAACAGAGTAAATATGTTTCTTTAACTTTAATTCAAAGTGACGCAAATCGTATCTCTGTGGCGTACAAAATTCCTATCCTCAGTACTTGACCTGCATTCACGTAGTGATGGGACACGTATCGATGATTAATCGATTTGCAAATTAGATTTTGATTATCACATTCGATTGACCTTCAAGGCAATTGACATAGCGTTCCAGTGATTTTAGAAAAGTGTGATTACTGAAGCGGCGTAAATTTGATTACTGTAATTTAATATGTCATGTTCCTCGATATTTATGTAATATCGAGGAACATACAAAACATTTAATAGATATTAGCAAAATGACACTTTGATATTAGACTTTGTTAGTACATTTGTGTTTTTAACAACCCGTTTGGCGCACTGGAGTGAACATTCTTTGAAAAAAGGTCAAATCACTAAAGGATTTGCTGGCTGACTGGTTTAGATTGGACAGCGAACTGCAGGACTGCGAAGGAGACTGGGGACTATCGGACCATGGGAAGGACTAAAAAAGACTACCTGGGATCCGGATCGGAATACGACAGATGAGAGCGAGTTGACCTGGGACAACCCAACTACCCTCCTTTGAAAACCCTTCTTCTAGTTTTTTATAATTTTTTTATAAATATTGGACAACATCACATACATTGCTCTGATCCTCTGGTAAGTAGCCAAAGCACTTGTGTTACAGAAATCAGAAACAACGGTACCACAACACCTAGACCCGAGGCAACATAGAAAAGTTATTTTTCTACATTGACCCGGGAATCGAACCCGGAACCCGGTATGCTCGCCTCACGGCTACGGAGGTCGTCATTTATCTCCCTTGTTTGTTTCTCTTAAAGGTTGACAATGGCTAGGATTAATGAAAAAATAGGATATTATGTATTTTGCAAGGGTGGACCTAATTAATACCAAATTAGATTTAAATGCTAACAAAAGTCTAAAAAGTTACGAAGTGGTTAATAAAATTTGTTGCAACACATTCGAAAAGGTTTTTAGTTATAACTCTATGAATATATTAATTTTAATACAATTTGTCTGAATATTTGAGCACAACTGAATTTATGACTTAATAATAAAAATATTGTGTTACATAAAATCTTTTTAAGGTTCTGTCTGTTGTCTGTTAAGAAAAATATCTATAGTAAATAGCGAAATCGTAATGGGTCTATATGATATTTTACATCATAACAGCAACTGCGATCGTAGATTACTACGAACTGGGAGTTATGAGAATGTGTGGTTTATTCACTGTTCTGCTCATGTAGTAAATTACTCGCTCATCAAAATTACTTACTTTATTTATTTCAACTATTATAAGGCAAGTTCAATGCTGACCTTAGTGAATGTTAATCCTTATTTCTATGTCATCTGCTATTGGTGGTACTACTTTAAAAATGGCTAACACAATGCTAAGTATTTTTTACCAGAATGTACGTGGACTCAAAACTAAATGTTTAGAGTTTCAACAAAGTATTTTACGAAACGAATATGACGTAATAATAATTGTGGAATCATGGTTAAATAGTAGTATTCTCGACGGCGAGTTATGCGATGAAAGGTACTCCGTGTTCCGTGCCGACCGCGACTTGCTTGCCAGCGGCAAGAAAGACGGCGGCGGGCTGTTGGTGCTGGTGCGGCGCTCGCTGGGCGCGGAGGTGCGCGCGCTTGCCGCTCCCGCGCCCACTGAGCTGCTGTGGCTCACTTTGCCCGCGAGGGCGGTCGGTGCCACTAATGACCTGCATTTTTGTACTGCGTATGTGCCACCTGAACCTCATAGAATTCCAACTGATTTAGACTTGATTACTCTAACAGTTAAAAACATGAGGGCACTATACCCGGATGATAATTTTGTACTGGTAGGTGACTTCAATCTGCCTTGCTTGTCGTGGCAAGTTGATGGCTACACACTTCTTAAAAAAGGAACGCTGCTGGTTCAGAACGCCTCCGCGCAATTCGTTGAAGAGCTTACACTGTTAGAATTACAACAATTTAATTATCTAAAAAACCATGCAAATAATACTTTAGACCTTGTTTTTTCCAGTCTGCCTATACGAATAACTGCTTGCTCTGTACCCCTTGTAAGACCTGACCACGCACACCCCTCATTTTGCTTTAGTATTTTAGATCTAAGTGCTGTCCCATTGCGCGAAGCTACATTGCCGACTTATAACTTTAGAAGAGCCGATTTTGATAAAATTAATACATATCTCAATGAACAAGACTGGTACGATCTTTTATGTAAAGGAACGGTTGATGAGGCCGTTGATGCATTTTACTATATAATAAATAATTGCATCAAATTATATGTTCCATATGGGAAAAAAACTGGGAGTCGAACCTACCCTAAATGGTACTCTTCGTCTTTAATCAAAATTATTAAAGAAAAAACTAAGGCCCATTCACGTTGGAAAAAGTACCGTAATCGGCTGGACTATGACGAGTTTTGCCTATTGAGGTCTAGAGAACATCGCGTCCAAGCTGCGTGTTTTAAAAAATTCACCACAAACTGCGAAAAGGATATTAAAGTAAATGCAAAAGCCTTCTGGTCCTACGTCAAAGCCAAGCGTGGTGGTTCAGCTTACCCTCACTGCTTACGCCTAAACGATGTTGAATATACAGAAGGGAAGGATATTTGTGATGCATTTGGATCTTTTTTTCAGAGTGTATTTGGAGCCCCATGTATTAATTACACCCCCTTAAAAGAGTGCCCACCGGGTAGCGACATTGTTTCTAACTTACAAACTACTATTGACGCCGTTGAGAAATTATTGAAAAAATTGGATATAAATAAATGTGCAGGTAGTGACGGTGTGCCTCCTTTGTTTTGGGCCCGTTGTGTTAAAACTGTTGCGACCCCTTTGACTATATTATATAACCGCTCACTACAAGAAGGTATTTTCCCAACGCGGTGGAAGTCCGCTCATATTGTGCCGATATTTAAAAAAGGTTCACGGATGGAAATAACCAATTATAGAGGCATATCGATTCTTAATACTGTTGCCAAATTGCTAGAACAAATCGTGTATAGTAAAATATATCCCACACTAGCAACTGCTATTCCATCTCAGCAACATGGTTTTCTTAAGGGTCGGTCAACCACGACTAACCTAGCCTGCTTTTCAAGTTTTGTTCTTGAACATATGGACGGAGGGGGGCAGGTTGATGTGATCTACACTGATTTCGAAAAAGCATTTGATCGTGTAGATCACATCATCCTGTTTCACAAGTTACAGGTACTGGGGATTCACGGAGACTTACTTAGGTGGACTCAGTCGTATCTTTCGAATCGATCACAAGCGGTAGTTTTAGGTGGATATCGGTCAGATTTCATAACAATACCTACTGGCGTCCCACAGGGTTCTCATCTGGGGCCATTATTCTACAATGCTTATCTTTATGATATTGGCTCCTGCCTCAGCAACTCCAACTTTCTCATGTACGCGGATGACACAAAAATATATCGTAAAATTAACTCGACACAAGATTGTTATTTATTACAAAAAGACCTGGACTGTTTGCATAGGTACTACAATGAAAACAGGATCACCGTTAACACAAGTAAATGTGAATGTATTTCTTTCACGCGTAAAAGGAAACCCATTTGCTTTAATTATAACTTTGAAAATACTGCAATAACTAGAACGCGTAAGGTGAGAGATCTAGGTATACATCTAGACAACAAAATGTTGTTAGGCGATCACGTCGATTATGTAGCTAACAAAGCATTTAAAAATCTAGGTTTTGTTTTGCGTGTGTGCAAGCCATTTACTGATAAATCTGTTATTAAAATTGTGTTTTTTGCGTATGTGAGAAGTATATTGGAGTATGCGTGTACTATTTGGTCTCCTCAGTATGTCACATACAAAGATAGACTAGAAAGAATTCAAAAAAAGTTCATCAATCACCTTAATTACCGCGATCGCAAAACGTTTGGCTCATACGAATTGAGCTGTAAAGAGCATGGTCTTCTTCCCCTTGAGCTTAGGCGAACTTCATTCGACATGTCGTTGCTCTTTGACATTGTTAATAACAATATAGATTGCACTGACCTGGTTAGTAGAATAATGTACAATACTCCGAAATACCGTACACGCCATACATCATTATTAAAACCTTCTAGACATCACACTAAATACTCGAAAAACTCTGTTATGACTCGACTAGCACGTACATACAATTCTGCCTTTAGCGACATCGATCTTTTCTGCATGAAAAGATGTAAGTTCAAAAGCAATGTTTGCGATATTCTTAAGGAACGTATTACTTGAAAGCATTACTGTTGGTAAAATGTAAAATATAAACAAAAAAGTTAAGTGTAAAATAAAATGTAAAATGTAAATTTAAGACATTTTATACAGAATCCGTTATTACCGTTCATTCTTACAATGGATGTATCTATATCTCATGCGCTCTTCAGATGTGGATACATCCATCGTCACAACCAACCTCAACCAAATCCAACTTTCACATGTGTAACGTTAGTTGTGTGATATTTAATTGTATTATTGTATCTTGGATATATTTATATCTTTATAGTGAGCAATTTGTCTGAATCCTAATCATTTTTGATTTGCCTGACGTTTACCCTTAACTTCTACTGTACCTAATATAATAAATCATGTTCACTTGCAACCTACCGACAACATGTGGTTTTGTAACTTAAGGAAAGCCTGTTATTGGCCTTATTGTATGTTAATAGACTTTAGTTTAATATTTATGTTATCGCTGTTGGTTTTCTTACAATTAAACAATTAAACAACAATTAAACAAACAGTTATAATGACTTGATGATTAATGACTGTTTCTGTGTAAAATTACCATTGTACGGATTTTATTTATTTATTTATTTAGACTTTATTGCACAGATTAAAAATCATACAAAAGGTGGACTTAATGCCATGAGGCATTCTCTACCAGTCGACCATTAGGCTAAACAGAGATGTTTTGTGGGCGGTGCGATATAGGCGATACAAATTCAAATGAAAGGTCCGTGTGAATTATTTTTAAAAGCATAAACTACATACAGTAAATAACTATATACATAAACTAAATACTATCATACATAGATTACATATTTCACTTAGGGGTTGAATTTACGGGGATGAAACAAAAACATTTTTTTTTAATTGTATGCCTAATAATATAATAATATAATAATAAAATTAATATCGCACGGATTTTCACTTAGGGGGAAGGGGATGAAGTTTTAAGTCTCTTTAGTACTTAAAGTGATACATTTTTATAGTATTAATTAATTCAATTCAATTCAATTCAATTCAATTCAATATTTTATTTATTTCGGGCAACATGGTCCATGGGTTAGTACAAGTTACAATTAAGTTTTATATAAATATGTCATCACCAATAGATTATTTGATTGTTGCAACATTGTACTAATGGTCTGTCATTTTTGCTTAATAGATGTGTGTGTCACAACAATTGTTATTACTTGATTTTATTAATGAAATATTATTAAGTGTATGTACGTATCGATATTAATTTTTTATTGTTTGTTAAAGGGTTTCTTTTTTAACTGCCTATCTAACAAGAGAATTTTCCGAGTTCGACTGACTTTTTTATAATGCATGTTTTACAATTGGTATATCTAGCGTTAGTAAAATAATTTGGCTTATTGTTTATTTACGATAAGAAAATACGTGCGGTGTGGTCTCATGAACCGTTTATTTAGTTTTAATAATAACTTGCCAAACAGTACACATAATATTGTCATGGTATCGAAGGAATTATCATCATTTTGTTACGAGTTGCTAGAAAATTTTTCAAAATTCGTTTTTTGAATGACTCTAAACAGGAATCGAACCGCCACATCGTTAATTGGGTCATAAAAAAGGATACACTGGTTTTCTTGCGGTGACTTTATTCTTCCGCTTCAGCAATCAGCGCGAACCACATACTACTACTATATTATAAACTACGTGTCATCTTTAAAGTTACAACATGGCGGAGTGTTAAAAAATTCAAGGTAATGAAACCAGATGAAAAAATAATTATGCTGATCCCAATATTAACATTCATAGATAACAATCTACATAATGAATTGTATTAATTGGGCTAAACATATGTTTTCGTTGAGAAATATTTTATAACTTCATTTGTTCCGCCATTTCGTGTTGTCAAAAACCTAATTTGGGTTGAAGGATAACTTTAATTAATAAATACGCAGTTATTATAATGACGTGAATACGAGATCATTATGCCTATTTTTGGTTACGCAAATATTTCCTGTTAACACTACCAAAAAAAACAAGGATAAATTCCCAAATTGGGTTCAATTTTGTAGGGGTTGAAAGCTCCTATTATTCAAATATTTCTTGATCAACCTAAAATTTTTCCAAATAGGGTTGAAAACCCCTTGAAAACAAAGGTTGAAATTTGGTACCGAAAAATATTGCTTTAACATATTTTTTTTATTCTATCCTAGAATATTTTTGACTTCATTGCACACCTAGATAACGAGAAGTACAATTTGAAATAATACAAAATCGAGTTATTACGATTATTGAAATCTGCGTCTAAGCTACATTAACTCCAAAGACATCCGAGTGGACTTGTGTACTACTAGATTTTCTCACGATAGATAGATAGATACTCTTTATTGCACACCATACAAGTAAAATATTTTTACAGAAAGAGCCCTGGGCACAGGCCCGTCTGTCCTTATGGTAAAGACGGAACTGACTAAACGATTACAACCCGCTACTTACGGATTACAAGCGAGACTACACTGAGCTACCACCACTCCAAGTCTACCAACCTAAAATAATAAGTACTCACGTTAAATACACCGCACTGTCCGCTGCCTCCGTACTGTCCAAGGAACACCCTGTACACGCCCTCGGATGCGCTAGTTTGTCCTTCACCCTGCACAATCGCTTGGCCGAATCCTTGGTTGATGCCAGAGCCGAAGCCTTGGCGGATGCCTTGGCCTGTTAGGAGAAAAACGTTTTTGATGTCATTAACCGTTTTGGTGAAAAAAATAGGAAAATAATTTACTCCTAATTAATTATTCTATATTTTTTGTTTCGAATAGGAGCTTTTCCTCTGTAGGTCTCAACAAAAACAAATGAAATAAGTAATTATCTTATATTAAATGAAGGAATATTATTAATCGGGTGAATAAAAAATATTGGGGACTGTTAGTGAGATACTTTAATGCTAAACCGAGTGGCGTTAATTATGTTTGCGAAAAATGTATTTAACTGGCGATAATTATGAATCACTAAATATAAGTAAAATGAGTTGCCAAAAGTGGTAAATAATTAATCTAAGCTAAAAATTAAAATTCCAAGTGATCAAACAAATACTAAGGTCTCGAATACAGTGTGGGCGAAATTTATACCAAACTAGCTGACCCGGCGAACTTCGTACCGCTAATAAAAGTTGTCTTTTTTCATATTTTCTTACCTTTTAAACCTTCCCTAAACTTCCACAAACATTGCAAAAACAAAATTTGCCAACTCGGTCCAGCCATTCTTAAGTTTTAGCGAGACAAACGAACAGCAATAATTAATTTTTATTTAAATAGATTTTTATTGTTCCGTGGTCATTGGTCATCACGGAACCGTTATAGTTTTGACATGCCTGTCCGCCTGTCTATTTGTCTGTCTGTCAGTGGCTTAACTCAGACTCAAGTGCCATTTTTTGAAGTCAAATACATGAAAAATCATCCAAGAATCAAGTACAATTCTTGTGCTCATCACACAAACAATGACCACTTCTGAGATTCGAACATGCAACAGACCAGAACCAGAGATAAAGAAAGATCATCTTACCTTGTCCCTGCACGACTCCTGTGCCGAAGCCTTGGCGGATGCCAGTGCCGAATCCTCCAGAAATGCCGAAACCGCTCTCAGAACCACCTTGGCCGACTGAAATTCCAAATCCTGACCCCTGAGATGCGCCTTGTCCTTGGCCTCTGATTACACCGAATCCTTGACCTTGAGATACAGATTGACCTTGGCCCTGTGAGACTGTTTGGCCGAAAGTCTTTTGACTTTGACCTTGCACTTGGGTAAATTGACCTTGGCCGCCCTGGGGAACAAGAAAAAAAATGAAGTAACCTGGTTATTGTCTTGCTACATGTTTAGGAATAAGGATTTTTGGGGTCCAACCCACAGTGGGCACACCCAGAATAGAGTTAATTTAGATCGGTTAGTTTTGTTAATTGATGCCACTGTGAATCGAACCTGTAAATACTATAATAATATATTAAATAAAGGCTAGTCGGATCGGAAAAAAATTATACCTAAACAATTTTGTTTGTCTAAAAGATTTAAAAAATAACATGTTACATGATATTAGTTAGATAATATATTATCTTTGCTTATGAATAAAGGTTAATAAAAATTTGGTCTTACCAATCCACCGATCTCAAGCTGTCCTTGTCCTCCAACAGCGTATTGTCCTCTCCCTCCCACGCCGAATCCTCCCTCTCCTTGCTCAACGTATGACCCTTGACCTTGGCTGACGGTTTGACCTTGACCTTTTTGGCCGAAAGCTTGTGTGTTGCTTGTAAATTGCGTTCCTTGAGCGGTTTGAGTAGTACCACCTGAGAAATCGCGGTTTTAGTTAATTTTATTAGTAAACTAACTAATGCCCGCGACTTCGTTCGCATGGTCTTTAGTTTAGAAAAAAAAATCTCGACAGGGACACCCTAATCACCTAGCGGTATTAAATATACTCTACGGCCTATTCTCATACTTACAAAATATACAAAAAAAACGATTGGAGTGCAAACATAAATACCGTGACAGGAGAGTTTTTAAATAAGATTTCCTATGTTACGTACTCTATGATTATAAAGTATAATTACTACACGACAGACGTTGTCTTGTCTAAATAAGCAAAAATCTCATAAAAAAAGGACGATCAGTTTTATTTAATTTAAAAATTAAAAAAATCTTTTCTTTTTTTTTCACATAAAAACAACAAAAAAAGTGTTAGCCAAATAGGTGAAGCCGTTCTGAAGCGATGCGCTTACAACCATTCGGCAATTGATTTCTATTTATAAGGATTACTTTATGATCATCATTAGCTCTAAGAAGTATACTTCTGGACATAGGCCTCTCCCATAAAACGTCAAAGTGAAGGGTTATGGACCGTTTTTCTAACGGCATCTCGCAACCTTGACTAGTTTATCAGGTAAGAAAATTAACTTCATTGAAAAAATATTGTGACAATAGGTAAATAAACTACTTATTAAACTTCTAGTTAATCAGCGACAGCTTTTGTTAATCCAAATCTACGAGTGAAATCTTAAAAACTATTTAAATGATATTCTTCTCTCTATGCTATGTGCTCCACAGTGGCAAAAGACGAGTGCAAGATTGCAAGTTGTTTTAATAAGAACATGACCGACTTACGTCCTTTTCTTGGCACCAACTCAAGAATCCGATTTACTGTCGTCCAAGTAATAAAGTTTTCATACATATTCAATTGAAAATTCATTGCACATATCTTGTTTAATACATAAATCGAAACATCCTTAACTCTCTGAGTTAAGGTCTGAAATGTCCTCATAATTACAGAAGCAACATTCTAGATTATCAATAATCACTGATTATGAGTTAAATTATTAATATCAATTAAATAGTCATAAAATGGTAATTTGAATAATATTGTAAGTTTTCGATTCCGTATTAGTATTATAATTGCAACAAGATATACGACATTTAAACTTCGTATGATAATTATGTAGAATGTACAATATTTTATGACACTATTAAAAAACAACTAGCCATCCGCCCCGACGTCACTCGCGTCCTTCTTACCTCCCTTTTTTGCTTCCAAAAATCTTTCTTGTGAATTAAGTAGTATTGACTGATGTCTAATAACAGTTTTCGACCTTCTCATTAAGAAAATGTTTTGTTTATTGACTTAAAACCTTATAGATTCGTCACGACAACTGGCTGGTACGGCCATGTTTTGCGGAAACCGGCAAGCTACGTAGAAAACAAATATCTGGTCATGCTGCCACCGCCGGGTCCAGGCAAAAGGGGTAGACCCAAGAAATGCTGGCTTGACGTCGTGAGAGCTGACATGCATGCCAATGATTTCACAACTAGAGACGCTCAAGACCGTGCGAAGTGGAGGAGTAAATCAAGGAAAGCGGACCCTAGGCTCCAAAGCGATGGCTTTGGACGCAACCGGGATTAGATTCGTATAGATGATGATGATGATGATGATGATGAGTGGGTTTTTACTAGGTTTCTACTACCTACCTCCTGACTTTATCATCAGATCAGCACGACTAATACCATTACAATTTACTTGTGTCTTTAATTTTACACGACTAAATCTAGTTGTTCATATTTTGTCAAAGCTTTGACAAAAATAAGTGGTAATTTTAATTTTAAGGTAACGTAAAAACGTAAGTACGAGCATATTTATAGTTAAATTTTGTTATTAAACTGACCTTGTTGGATTCCAATCTGTCCCTGGCCTCCGATTCCAAATTGACCTTGTCCACCTTGGCCAAATTGGCTTTGACCACCTTGGCCAAATTGTGCTTGTCCTCCCTGGCTGAATTTAGTCTGTTCTCGTTGGGAAAACTGTGTTGTTTGACCGCCTGTGAATTGTCCTTGCCCACCCTGAGTGAACTGTCCTAGCCCACCCTGGGTGAATTGTCCCTGTCCACGCTGCGTGAATTGTCCTTGGCCACCTTGGCTAAACTTTCCCTGGCCACCTTGGCTGAACTGTCCTTGGTTTCCTTGGCTATATTGTCCTTGGCCTCCCTGACTAAACTGGGTCACTGAACCTTGCCCGGTTTGACCTTGGCGTCTGATTTCGAATTGACCTTTCTGGCTGATAGATGACACGGTGCTAGACGGGAAACCAGGGGTGACTTGGTTGGGTCCAAAAGTGGGGGTGGTTGGTTTTGGCCTGTAGAATAATGTTTAAAATTTAAAATACAGAAGATGGTTTACAGGAAATGGGGTAACATTGAAGCATTTACGTTTAATATAACGACTAAGTCATGTTTTACGATATTATATTTGTGTCCGTAAATTTAACGAGTATTTTTTAAGCCTTGGGCACACAGCAGACGGGGCGCGACGGCGAAAGGAGCCGTCGCCTATCGCCGGGGCTTAAGTAGTAGGCTTTTTGAAAAATCAAAAGTCTTACTAGAAACGTCAACGAAATCGACATGACGGCAGTGTGACTTGCACGTCGCGCTGCTGCTCTGTCGCCGTCTCGTCGCGGTCACGCCCCGCCGGCTGTGTGGCCAAGGCTTTAGTCATACACATAGCATCTCGAATTACTGCCTACAATATCTTACATGAAGGTGTTAAATATAACACTTCCGGTCACAGGAGGTGTCGCAGTCACTTGTGGTCTAGGATTGTTGCCGCTGATCTTGCTGTCTGGGACATATTTCCCGTCGTTCCCGCCGAAGACACCAGGCACCCATTTGCCGAGCTGGTTGGTCGGCCATGGGTCTGTGTAGAAAGGATCACGGCAGCATTTACCGATCCTACCAGTCTCCAGGTCTTTGCAGTCCTGTTGGAGAAAGAGTTTGATATAACAATGACCCTTAATAGTTGGTACTTACAAGAGACGATACAAATGATAAAATTCGCGTAATTCACCAGTCAGATACTGCGAATCCGATGGCTTCTCTTAAGATCTCATAGCATCATCATCATTTCAGCCATAGGACGTGTCACTGCTGAACATAGGCCTCACCCAGTGACTTCCAGATTGACCGGTTGGAAGCGGCCCGCATCCAGCGGCTTCCTGCAACCTTTACCAGGTCGTCTGTCCACCTTGTAGACGGACGTCCTACGCTGCGCTTGCCGGTACGTGACCTCCATTCCAGAACCTTTTTGCCTTCTTTCATAGCATACTAAAACTCTATTATATCGTCAAGATATCTAGGTTTTCTTCTGTCATCATCATCATTTCAGCCACATCATATCTAATGCTGAACAAAGGCCGCCCCCAATGATTTTCATCCGGTGGATTGCCAATACTCGCCACGCTTGGCAGTCGGGTTGGCGAGCGAAGTTTTTTATAACATTTCCCACGAAGACGCTGCTGCCAGTCTCGTGTTACAGTAATTAGTCGTTTTTATGACACAGCTCCTGTTGGTGGTGGGGAAGTATATTCTTTAGCCCGTACACGGAAAGTTTCTTCTGTGGTTACAGGTTATTTTAAGACTTACTGTCAAAGGCACTCTGTACGACTCCTGGTCTCTGGTCAGCACGACAGTGGTGTTGGAGATGACTCCCTCAGCCGTACAGAATTCAATAGGAGTACATTTGAGGGCAGCAGCACAGCCTGCTGGGGTGGCAGGGTCTGGTGGAGAATGGAATAGCAGTTAGTTAAGTGTAGGTCTGTCAGTGTTAAGGGTAGGTTCTACTGGTCATAGCCGACTGTGGGTACTGTCTAATAGTCGAGCAGATATGTCAAATTGCGATGTCCCTTTTAATTATTAAGTACCTACTAACCTGTCAGGGAGACCGGACATTTGTCCCTATTATTAACTATTGAATTGAATTGTGTCTAGATTGATGTGCCGAGGGCATCGAGTTTTTGGGCAATTTTCTGTCCTAAATTGAATAAATGATTTTTGACTTTGACTTTGACTTTGAGTTATTGTGCTATTCGGGACGACGGAGACAGACCCAAAAAATCATAAATCATATTAATCAGCCTAGCCGTTCTTGACTTATAAATGGTGTAAGAAACCCGACTTTGTTTTACTAAAATAAAAAATCAGTTTGTTTTTTACGTAGATCGATTTAGTTACTGATTCTGAGTGGTCCCTGAAAAATTGGTACTGCCGTGGAATGTAACCCTGTATACATAATATTGGACAACATCACATACATTGCTCTGGTCCTCAGGTAAGTAGCCAAACCACTTGTGTTTTAGTGTTGTGTTGTAGAAATCAGATACACGATGGTACCACAACACCCAGACCCGAGACAATACAGAAAAGGTATTTTTCTACATTGACCTACCGGGAATCGAACCCGGGACATCAGAGATAGCGACAGCAAGTCTGTCGCTTCTCGGCTCCTCTCTGCCCACAATACCTATCTTATTGTTGTGCCCTACAGGGTCTATAATGATCTGTTTTATGTACCTATTTATAACACCTGTGTAACATTATAGAATGCAATAAATATATTGAATTGAATTGAATTGAACAAATAAAAGTACCGATTTTAAACTTTAAGACCAACATTATTGTGATACATTTACACTATGATAATATAACACTTGAAAAAAAATCGACTGCCTCAGGTGGGACTCGAACCCACGTCTCATCGCATGCCGGGCGAGTGCTTTTTCAACTAAGCTACCGAGGATGTTGGCTAACCCGTCGAAATTTGTCAAGTGTTTCTCGCTGTCGAAGTCAGCGTTTTATCTGATCAATGTTGCCGCTATACGTTTACCTTAATTAGTATATTACCGTCAAACACCCGATAGAAATATTGTTGCAAATATTTAACTATCAGTTAAGATCAGAACAGCTTAAACGATTACATTTTCCAACGTCCTCGGTAGCTTAATTGGAAAAGCACTCGCCCGGCATGCGATGAGACGTGGGTTCGAGTCCCACCTGAGGCAGTTGATTTTTTTTCAAGTGTTATATTATCATAGATATAACAAAGCATGTAATTGCTAAAATCAAAAATTTAAATACATTTATACTGTCAAAATTGACGTTTTGTGGTAGGTTACTGTGAGGTTCAATTTTTTTCCTTTTTTAAAGTACAAGAAACAGACAACAGCCCGTCAACCAAAGTCAAATTTTCTCAATTGATATTGATCTTTACATGTCGGATTTTAAGTGGAAAATCGGTTCAATGACCGGTTGAATGAATGATCGGTTTGGGTAGGTTGACCTGCAGTTGACTGTACAAAAGGAACAAGGGATCGAACCTTGGATCTTAACTAATAACATAATAAAGTACTTTGAACTAGAACTTACTGTTAATAATAGGCGGTTGGCCTGGTCTGGTCACGTCCAAATACAAACTGCCATCATTGTACACGGGCCCAGGGACTCTCGTCTCTTTGTAGTTGGTGGAGTCACTCTGTTCTGGAGGCAGGTATCCAGGAGCAGAGGTTGAGGATACTGGAGGGAAGTATGGTTTAGGAGTGGTCACTGGCCGGACTGTGGTGAAAGGTCTAGGAGTTGTGACGAAGGCGGGAATCGCGGTGGAGCTGATGACGGTCGGTTGGTTGACGTTGTCCACTGGGGGCAGGTAGGGAATGCCTGGCTTGAGACCAGGTCCAGACCCAGGCCTGATGACTCCAGCGGTCTCACTGCCAGAAGAGAACGAGTCGGTTTCGACGAAGTTGGATTGACTGGTCGATTTGTATACTTCGTTGTTGAAGTTGTTGGAGCCGAATCTGTTGCCGGAGGTTGAAGGGGCGCCGGTTGAGAAACCAGTTCCGAAGGTTCCTGATGAAGAACCGAATTTGCTGGTTCCGAAGCCAGATTCAAAGGCACCTGTGCCTCTGTTGGCACCAGTGTTGGTGTTAGATCCGAAGCTGGAAGACGACTGGCTGCCCTGAGCACCGAAGCTTGATGATCCTGTTGGGTTATTGTTAGTAAATATGTGTTTGACTTGACAGCCGATAAAATAAGAGTTTTGGTCTGGGAAGTTTTGATATTTAAATTTTGTAAGGAGTCCTTGATAAAATAAAATTTTAGAATTTACAGTTTTTAAAGACATAGATTGTTTATATAATAAGCATTGAACATATTTTTAATTATAAAATTGATACATAATGCTTCCAATAATATTTTAAGTATTTTTTTTAAATCGCGTTAATTTTGATTATATTTTTTAAGCTTTGTATTAGTTAAGCAGCTTTAAGTTAAAGGCCAATTAGAAAGCGTTTACGCAGTATCCAGGCAAGCTTAAGCGTCAATGTCAAGCATTTTACCCTAACTCTTCTAGGACAAATGTATACTATGACAGGTGCTTTGGTATAGAGCCCAATGTACCTACTAAATGTAAACAGTGCATCGTCGTTTAGTAGATCATCCTAATACCTGATACATTCGTCAACAGGTGTCTTTGTCCAGTAGAAGTTCATCCTGATCATGGGCCTTTGAAACTGCTGGATATAAGCCTACAGCCTCAGAGCCTATCGTCGTCAGTCCCCCCCCCCCCAGGTTCCCCAGGTGAGATATTCCACTAGTTTCAATGATAACCTAACTTTCAGCGCAAACTGAGTATAGTCATCCTTTCATCATATTTACCATTAATAACTGGACACTGGTTCTTTGATATAATTACTCGTATATGAGAGATTGGACTTTGCCCGAAAAATTTGGGTTCATAACTTTACTTTTTCAAGAATACAATACAAGGTGCTAGGGTTGACGTCAGGAGCTACGTGCTGACTGAAAAGTAAATAAAGCCTCAAAATTGGCCTCAGTTTTTGTCAGTCACCCACCCTAGCACCGAGTGTTGTTCTAGACAAACAAACCTGTGTTGGACCCAAAGGATCCTGTAGCAGACACTCCTTGCCCAGCCCCAAACGAGCTAGACCCTTCAAAAGCACCAGCTCCTTGCCCAGTCTGTGTCCCTTGCCCAAACGTCCCACGATTTCCCCCGAAACCTGAAGACCCGAAGTTATTCGCACCAAAAGACGAGGTCTGAGTCTCCCGTGAACCAAAGCTGTTCTGTCCTGTACCAAATGCACTCTGTCCACGACCACTCTCAAAAGCACTTTGTCCCCGCCCGCTTTCAAAAGCACTCTGTCCTCTGCCACTTTCAAAAGCACTCTGCCCTCGCCCACTCTCAAAAGAACTTTGCCCTTGACCTTGCGCGTTAAAAGCACTCTGACCCTGCCCAAAAGCACTCTGACCCTGTCCAACAGCACTCTGACCCTGCCCAAAAGCACTTTGACCCTGTCCAACAGCACTCTGACCCTGTCCAAAAGCACTCTGACCCTGTCCAACAGCACTCTGACCCTGCCCAAAAGCACTTCCTTGTCCTTGTCCAAAAGCACTTCCTTGCCCAGCGCCAAAGCTACTCTGCCCGCTTTGCCCAGATTGGCTGGATTGGCCGCTGACGAACAGCCCAGAACCTTGGCTTCCTGATCCTTGGAAGGTGGCAGATCCAACTCCTAGAGAGCCTTGGAGGCTCCCAGCGCCAGAAAGGGCTGGGACTTCGATCCTGCAGCATATTTCGGTTTTGGTATTGCAGTACTGTTTCTGTAACAATAGAAAAAAATTGTTTAATAAGAGTCATCTTTGACGTGCATTGACTCTGCTGTGTAAAGTAAAGAATACACTTCATCACCGTCAGAAGGAGGCATGTTGTAAGAGGCGACTAATTCCTGTAGCATGAGACAGGCAGCAGCGTCTGCGTGAGAAATATTATAAAAAACTGCATTCGCTAAACCCGCCTGCTAAGCGTACTCGCAATCCCCTCCGATGATAGGTCATTAGGGGAGGCCTATGCTCAGCAGTGAACGCCCTATGGCTGAGGTGATGATGATGATGATCTTTGACGACTTCAAGCTCTGGTGGTTTGATTCCCGGTTCATGTTAAAAAAAAACTCAAAATCAGCTCGTGTCTTCGTTCACTGGGAGTTATAATTAGAGATCAGAAAGCTATCATCTACAAAATATATTTTCATATTATGTATATTATAGTACCAGTTGTGCCCGCGGCTTCACCTGGATGGATGTTTATAAGTTATTCTGCTATTTGGGGCGTAGACAAATCCAACATAACGAACATAAAAGTCGGTCCAGCCAGTTCCTAAATTCCGAACCGGAAATCGAACCCTTTAAGCAAACCACCGCAATACTGAGTCTGAACTGATATTTAAATTGAATTTTAATCACTTGTATTCGTATTAGTCCTAAACCCAACTTGATTGACTGTCAAATGGCCACCCATCCACGATTAGCCAAGATGTGTGTTGCTTAACATACACTCACTGACAGACAGTTACCTATCGGTAAATCATATTCTAAGACCATGTTGTAACTTAAGCTTGTTTGAAGAGTATCATTAATAATGACTATTACTGTCAATACATTGCTTGTAAGACGGATAATTCATTACGAATAAGCATTTGTGTCCACTGACAAAGACGGTATGCTATGCAAGCGATTTAAAAAATATATATAGTAAAAAGAATAAAAAAACAATCAAACAGAGCTTATTAGGTTTACTTTGACACGTTTATATATACTTTACAAAACGATATAAATATCTTATTATAAACAAAGATTTGCAATAGATAAAGATCGATGGAAGAGTCTGGGGGTGACCTTTGCCTAGCAGTGGGGTTGAATAGGTGAAGAAAAAAATAGGTAATTGAAACTTGTCGAACAGTTATGACTCAAGATCTCGTTAACGTACTGGCATAGTAAATTGTTAGTTTCGATTCCCAGTCAAGTCAAGTAAGAAAACTCATTTGTCTCTGTATGCTGGGAGGATGTTCTACTTATTTTTAATCATTCCAATTCTAAACAAAATCTATCATAATATTTTATAGTTACCATCGCGATGACGGATATCATAATAAACTAATAAATTCCATTTAAAGTTTAAAGTCACGACATTTGAATTTTAACAACAAATACATAACAATGAACCGGTTTCAAACCTATGAACCGACCTCATTGACTACCCAACAGGCCAACAGGTCAAAAGGCAATACATATTTATGTCAAAACATATGTTTATCAGATACAACTAACATAATATGTTTCTCCTGTCCTATTATAAGCGGAGTTAGATATATCAAGCTGACATTTTCGTTAAAATGTGAAAGTTCGGATGTTTGTATGTTGCAATTTGTAAGTAAATCTTTAGGTATTTATATTGAATAAACTACATATTTTTTATAAATTAAAAATAACAAGAGCTTTAAGAATTACAGCTATTAGAAAACTAAATATATTTAAAAAAACTAACCTTTAACTAAAAACGAATACCTTAGCCAATTATCTATTTATAACTATCGAACGATTAAGAATATTATATTATACAGCTGTCCCGACAAACTTCGTTATCTTATTTCATAGTTTTTTTTGGTTATTTTCTGTTGTTTTAATATTTATTCTACTATTTGGAGCGAATACAAATCCAAAAAACCAAAAACAATTGAAATCGGTTAAGACGTTCTTGACTTATAAATGGTGTAACTAGCCCGACTTTGTTTTATATACATTGATAGAATATGTAGGTTATACCAAATATAATAACAAATCAATTAATTAAATTATGTACAAATTCTAAACCTAAAGCTAAGCTAAGCTATACACTGTTAGATTTTTTATGAATGGTAAAGAACTAATAATAATTTCATAATTTATTTGTTGGTTTGCTGTGTTTACGTTCAGTCCATATATTTTAATGTTATAAGACCGTGGTGACTGTCACGACAAATGCTAAGCTTTTGCCTTTTTAACACTTTTTCTTTCGTGTATGTCAAAAAAACGTTTTCTATTTGTATTTGAATTTCTATTTCATTCTTTCTTTCAAAGTTCAACGTCCTCGGCAAAATTTATAGATACATTTTGTCTTGATTCAATGCTATACCAAGCGATATAAAATATTAAAAGCTATGCATATCCTAGTAGAGTGCAGCCTTAATATAACCTTTTCTATAACTTATCTTGAAATGTTGTGCTATAAATAATTGAATTATTGGGTGACGAATCAACTGTATTCACATGTAAATTGTATCTAAAGATATTATAAGCTTATATAGGGTTGCAAAGGTGCTTGAAGCTCAGGCGGTTTGGTAGTGGTTCGAATATGAAAATGCGTAAAAAACCGATTGTCATGGTTGTCCTTGATCAAAGTAAAATCGTCGTGCTACAAGGTCAGACAGTGAATTTGCCAGGGTCGTCACCTAGCACTCCCAGACTCGAACAAATTTACTTAGTCCCTGAGCTAAGCCGCGGACAGTAAGACAGACAAACGGACAGACACTATAGGAGTTTCGTGTTGAATACGGAACTCTATAAATCTATCTCTCAATTGACCTATACGTACCGAACCCGGGACAGGAACCCTAAAAATCGATTTCTCAATTGACCGATGCCGGAAGCTGAAACCGGGACACATTGCGTTCAAGGCGTATCCTTGCGCCACTCCCAAACCGTTACTAAAATTATACAACATTATACAACCCTCACCGCGGTTTGAGTGAATAGATGAAAATTCCGATAATATTCAGTGATATTTATCATAAGCATCTCCGTGCTTCGGAAGGCACGTTAAAAGTTGGTCCCGGCTAATATCGCTTGATGCTCGTGAAGCCTAGTCAGGGGCCTTAGGGCGGCTTAATAACATCTGACAGTAAGGTTAGGTCACCGCACAATACCCCTCCACCAATCCGCAGTGGGCCCACGTGGTTGGGTATGGCCTAAACCACCTTGATGAGGCCTGTGCCCTGTAAGATGTATTAGGCATACTTTATTTTATTCAGTTACTTTTCGACGTGACACAAAAGGTGAGGTGTAAATGTAGCCTAAAACCGCACGTAATTAAAGAGTAAACTGAGCAGTCGCTCGTCTGTATATTGCCTTACTGCAATGAGCCAAGTAACTCCGTTATCATACGGTGGCGCCACTATATTACGCGCGCCTAAGTTACATTGGATTTGCTAACTTTGAATAATGTGGTGACGAATCAAATGTATTGAAATGCAAATTATGACTTTAGATCTGTTATTTATATAGTCAGAAGTTGTACTTCGCTTTTATGCTTAGATTTATGCATGTAAAGTTGACATTTAAGTGATAATCCATATTTTATAATGTCAATACCTGTTATTAATTACCTTATTTGTACTAGACGTTTATGTATTATGACCTATTGATTTCAACTTTAAATTTTAAAATGACATTTTAGTAAATATGTGATAATAATATAATGAACTGTCTCTGCTTGCTAAATAAATATTTTTGGAGGGAACCACTGCGTTTAACAAATACACGTCAAAGGTGTGTGGTTTTTATAATATTTTTCAATCACTTCTAATAAATTATTGGCAATGATGGAGTGGTTCGCGCTTCGGACTACAAAGCCAGGCCGTTGCGGGTTCGAATCCCGCAAGAGGCATAAGTTTGTGTTGTGTTCTGGAGCTCAAATAAATACATCTTTTTCTATGGGACCGACATCGAAATGGCAAAAAAAAACACTTGTCCATAATATCTGATGCTTGCACCAGTGTAAAACATTGACGGGTCGTTAGTTACTGTAATAAACGGTGGATGTTCACGTTGCCCTTTATAGGTTGTGTCTATCTGTCAATCTGTCTGTCATACCGCGTCTGTTGATAAATGGCAATATTACCGGGCCCTGTAGGGCTGTGGCTTGAGTATACGCTACAGTCAGCTTATTAACCTACCAAGAAGAATCAAAGCGTTTGGTGAAATATTATCTTTATCTTATTTTATAACGAACAAAAGTCGCTGACATAGCCTAAAGGATTACCGAGCTAAAGTGGCAGTGGGCGGGGAAAATGGCACGTATTAGAATTGACGGCCGATGTGGCCGAAAGGTTCTAGAATGGAGGCCACGTACCGGCAAGCGTGTGACGTCCGCCCATAAGGTGGACATACGACCTGGTAAAGGTTGCAGGAAACCGCTGGATGTAGGCCGCTTCCAACCCGCTGATCTGGAAGTCATTGGGGAGGCCTATATTAAGCAGTGGACGAAAAATCCAGAGGTACGCGCTGGGATTCGAACATAGCACACACGATTGTGAGGCGAGACTGACCGCTGATATTCCACCGCTTATCTTTCTAATTTTGTTTCTTGAATTAATTAAATAATAGGTAGATATCATAGTTTAAAAACAGTAAAACTCATCATTGTATCAACATATTTTACTCATCAGAACGAATTAAACACGAAGGTTTAACTGGTACTAATCCACCTCGTGACTTCATCATCAGATCAGCACGATGTTGTCAAATTATTGTATTGTCATCCGAATGTCACAAACTTAGAAACTATTCTTTATGACAGTTAGAAGTGGGATAAAAAGACTCAAGATTTACATACATAGTTAGTTTCAAGTGAAGCTAGTAGATAAAAGTGTGTTAATTAGAATAACAATTAAATTCCATTTTAATTCTCGCTGCCATACAAGCGACGGCTTTACATTTGTAATTCTCATGTTATGTTGAAATCGTATGTAGATTTAACAAATTTCTAATCCTCGCATATTAAAGGAATTTCATGTTTTGCGGTTTTACGTATTTGATTATTCGGTTTCATAATCTAAGTATAATATTAGTATATTATACCTTATAAATTAAATCAAGAATTTAGCTCTAACCTTTCGTTTGCGTCAAATACTGCTTGCAATCCGCCGTATTTTGAACCCGTACGGGGTGGATTAAGAGAAGTGGCCTATTTCCTTCTAAAGCGTTTTCCGTAGGTTAAATTCAAGCATAATTTTATAAAGACCACTTACCCGTGGTAGACCGAAAAAATAATGGAAAACAATAGGGAAAATTTTAAGTGGCACGCGAAAGGTCTATCAAATAAAATATCCATCAAAATCATAAATAAATGGTTTCTACAATATATTGGACAACATCACATACATTGCTTTGATCCTATAGTAAGCAGCCAAAGCACTTGTAGGTATTACAGAAATCAGAAACAACGACAGTACCACAACACCCAGACCCGAGACAATATAGAAAAGTTATTTTTCTACATTGACCGACCGGGAATCGAACCCGGGACCTCGGCCCCCCTAGCATGTCTACCAAAACACGATATGATATGATATGATATATATGTTGTGTTATGTATGTGATATGTTCAATCGCCGTCACATATTAAGATCGCTGTTACGATAAAAATTCAAAATGGCGGCTAAATCTATCATATTTTAAAGTTGGTGTCGATATATCATATCATATCATATCTTATTTTAGTGCTCATGCTAGGCAGGCTAAGATAGTGACACCAAGTCCGGTATGCTCGCCTCTCGCTAAGGAGATCGTAATAGCTAATTGGTGTGATTGTAAAAACAATTTGTTTATTAGTATTTTTATCTTGACTAACAATATTAACTATTACTTAGAAGACGTGAAGCTACGAGCAATAAAAGTGTGTAAAAACTCAGCATAGTGTTTTGACTAGAGTTGTAAATTGACGGTCATATGCTCTAAGCGTCCGTCATTTATGATAAATGCTTGGTCACATTGAACATTTATTGTCACGATGGTCACATTTTTTTTAGTATAAATTTGAAAAAGAATAATTCCACTACAGTAAGTCTTAAATGTTAAGTATAATAGTTATGACAATAAAAACATACAATAAAACATGTAATTGGATCTGGATCGAACTAAAAAAAACTCGCGGGTAACGATACAACACTTTTTAGCTTGTTCGTGCAGAAAGATTTTAGAAATTTCATTTCTTTAAAGATCACCACTACTAAAGCTTGTCTCTCTTCTAATAATGCACTTATTTGTGCCCAAATGATTTTTTTTCACGTTACTGACAATAAATGTCCAAAATGTCCGGTCACATTGAGAAAATGTCAAATTTGCTCGGTCATATTGGTCAGACATTTATAACGTGACGGACAATTTACAACTATAGTTGTGACAGATCGGTCTATAGCTTTCTCAATACGTACTACAACTTCAAGCTTTTTAATAATGTTGCGAAATGTCTTTCATTCTTTATTGACATGTCAAAGTTATCTTCACGCCAGATAATTGTCATTAATCATGTTTTGTGACATTGCACGTCTTATCGTCATCACTTTGTCAATATCGTTGGCCGTTACAAAGGATATTTTAACAGAATGACAACCTTTGACTCTGGCGTAAGCTGGATAAAGATACATTGTGAATTTCGAAGCTTGCATCAAGATACGGCATTTAGACCCGTATCGATAAACCCATCTTGAGAATTCAGTTAGCTCGTGAGCTTGCATTTTGAATGTAAATTTGGATAATTACAGTTTTATTTATGTATAAGATTATGGATCCAGTTAGAAAAGGTTTTTTTTTTTACAAAATCCACAGCTCTTAAGTTTTTCTTAGTGACAAAGCAGACAGCAAGTATTGGATTTACGTTTTGTTACATTTTATACAATATGTGTTAAAGAGGGAAACGAACTCAAACTATACAATCAACAATGTGCATATTATGTGTTTTGAGTGTGTGTGTGTGTCTAGTGTTAATATTTATTTATTTATTTTGCCTATCACACCCAAAATGCTTAAATGTATATTTCTCTGATTAATAAACACTTATTAGCTAAAGCACTTGTGTTATAGAAATAAAAAACAACGATGGTAACAGAATACCCAGACCCTATTATCGATCCGGTAATTTGCCTTAAACGCATCTTTATTAAAATTTGTTGTAAAAGTTTTAAAACTTTTTTGCGTTTTAAAACGTCAAAGGTTCTGTAAATAAAACCAAGTTCGTCGCTTAGTAACTCTACTGTTTAGAACCCTAACATTTTATTTTAAAATATTATTGTATCCACAAATGTTTAATGAACCGCCAATAGGTTAACAAAAAATCATGACATCGAGAAAACCAGATTTGGGTTTCATTAAAAAAGTGATGTTAAAATTAGGATCGCCTTGTGAATATTTGTTGTAACGTTAACCAATTCGTTGTATAAGTGTTATTATGAATCATAGCTGACATAAACTAATGCGTTTTAGTATTTAACATAAATTCGCCAATCAGCCGATTAAGATGTAAAGTGGTTTAGAAAATATCTCCAATTTTGTTAAATATAATCGTACATCATATTTATTTGACATGTAATTTTTATGCAATATTTATTAGCACTTATTTTTTATACATTAGAAAAATTATAAATGTCTCTGTCGCTGTCTCTTATCGCATGCTTGGCTCACACTTCACCAATTTCTTTGTCACAGGAAACTACTTAAATTATTTACTTTGAAACCATGTTGCCAGGTATTTTTATAACTGTAACAAATATGGTCTACAAGTGTAATATCTATAGGATGTCCCAAAATTGGCACGCTAGACTGACACTCGAGATAGCTTACCTACAGACCTAATCAGATACAGAAAATAACATGTTTCTAGTAAGTCTTATAGTTTAGGAGATAATCTCCTACTAAAAATAAAACATCTAGGAAAAATTGCATAATCTAGGAGATGGCCTCCTAAATTTGTGATTTTTGCTAAAGAAATGTTATTTATCAGAAAGGCCTGTAACTCAGCTATCTACAGTGTCAGTCTGGCGTGCCGTTTTTGGTACACCTGTATTACGTCACACGTTTTTTTGTGTTAACAACTTTGTGTAATTCTAAGTCAGCTCTTAAAATTGCTATTTTATAACAGCATGTATTGTTCCGTTTTTGGGTTTAAAAGTCAGTAAAAATATCTAAAACTCTAGGACATACTGCCAATTATGATCTGTATGTTAGATTCTCCTCAATATAATTGGACGGTCGCAAAATTCGTCGAATTCATACTAATATATGCAATACAAACCAATGTCGTAGCATTGCCAATATGTCAATATGTACACACATAATAAATTGCGTAACTTGGTTGGCCGAGTCTAATTTGTTTAATACGATTTTGGTATAGTGCAGTGAGAACTAGTAGGTCCGGTCTCTATTGCGATCAAATCAAATACTTATACTGTTTTTTTTTAAACATCAACAACCTTCTATGGGCGACAACTTTTTCTATGAGAACAACATCGCAATTTAAAAAAATAATACTATACCCTGATGTAAGAAAGAACGATATGCGCACTTATTTAGATTGTTACATAAAATAGAATATTTATTATAGGACCAATGGACAAATTTATAAACAAAAATCATAATTTTCTACTTTGTAAATTCAACGTGATTCTCACGGGTCAGACCTAGCCTTCTGTGGGACTGGGAACCATAGGTAAACTGTGTTATTAGATACGGTATGTTTTTTTCAAATGGCTCTAAGGCACACACGCGAATGTGGCGTCATTTATTTAAATTAATTACGATGAATTTAATACATAATTTAAAAAAAAACCTTTTGTAGTGCACTGTGGATTAGTATTTTTGCATTTTTAGGACATATTTTGTGTTCATGTGCACAAGAATACAAAATTTAAATTATTGAGTAAAGAAGCCACAATCAGCAATTATTTGCATCCATCTTCCATCCGTTCCGTACGTTTACTTTGTTCTGAGTAAGACTACTGAGTTCGTATATCAATTGTGGTTTTTCACAATTAAATTTAAAGATGGTAAATATTTACAGATTTCTTCATTAAATCGTAGTATAATTAATGTGAAGAAATGCAATCTCTTGTTAATTTAAAGGCTGTTGTAGTAATTAATACTATACAGCTAAGCTATGTAATGATTTAATTAAACGACGTCCGTAGCCGAGAGGACTCGGTGTCGCTATCTCTGAGGTCCCGGGTTCGATTCCCGGTCGGTCAATGTAGAAAAATAACTTTTCTATATTGTCTCAGGTCTGGGTGTTGTGGTACCGTCGTTGTTTCTTATTTCTGTTACACATGTGCTTAAGCTACTTATCATAGGATCGCGACTGGGAGTGCTGGGAGATGCCTTCAGCAAAAAAGTGTTCTGTACCTCACAAAGATATTCATTCCGACTTCGAGACAATTGTTGTTATTCAGTTCACTAGCAGTGCTTTCGGCTTCGCTCGCGTGGAATACGACATGTCACCACCTATCTTACTCCCTAAGGAAGGATGATTTGAAAAATAGAAGCCTATGTCCTTCCCTAGGTTTTAAGCTTTTTTGGTATTAAATTTCATCAAAATCGATTCAGTTTTCACGACAAAAAGTAGGGTGTGTTCTTTTCTTGAGTCCAATCTATCTCTTTACAAAAAAATATCAATAGTTAGGCATAAAAAGACAGCTATTTTCGCATTATTGCGTTTTTGTAAGTTACTTTATAAAAACGTATTTTTATGGCAACAACCTGTACCTTATTACTTATTTAAACAATGTTTTAAAAAAACTGTGTATACTTATGTAAACTTGACATGCCTTTGAACCAAAGATCAGCAGATTATAATAATTATTCATAACATACAAAAAACATAATTAATAGGAAAAAACTACACCGATTAACATGATGTTTAATGGATAATTATAATGTATACTTGATTATTTCGCGTCTATATTATGCTATTATTGTCATAAATAAATGTCAGATTATGTCTATGAAGATTATGTTTCTGTTTAATTTAGTTGTTTAGCAATATTTTTACAATTACAGAAGTACACTAAATAGGTACTTATTCGCTAAATAGTTACATTTTGTTGATTTGGATAATGTATTGATCGGGTGAATAAATAATATGGACAAGATTAAAACTATGGCTAAAAAATACATTTGACAACCCCCATAGCTGTGAGGACGTCGGACTTGGCGTTGCCTTCTCTGAGGTCCTGGATTCGATTCCCTGTTGGGTCAATGTAGAAAACGTTTTTTTTTTTATTGTCTCTGGTTTGTTTTGTGGTATCGTTATTTCTGTAACACAAGTGCTTTAGCTATTTACCTTAGGATCAGAGCAATGTAGGTGATGTTCATCATCATCATTTCAGCCATAGGACGTCCACTGCTGAACATAGGCCTCCCCCAGTGACTTCCAGATTGGTCGATTGGAAGCGGCCCGCATCAAGCGGCTTCCTGAAACCTTCACCAGGTCGTCTGTCCACCTTGTAGGTGGACGTCCTACGCTGCGCTTGCCGGTACGTGGCCTCGATTCCAGAACCTTTCTGCCCCATCGGCCGTCAGTTCTACGTGCTATAAGCCCCGCCCACTGCCACTTGATTCGAATTAGGAGATTCGTAAACGAACTAAAGTTGCTGACATAGCGAGGCCCATAGTGAGAGACGTTTCAGTTCCATATGTCATCACTGGTAACACACACTGGTTGTAGACTTTCCTCTTTAGGTACATTCCTTATAATTAGTTCCAAAATACCTTAGGCCTACCTAGCATGACTAACAAAACACGATATGATATGATATGATATAGAGACTTATCGACACAATCGTTTTTTTTTTAAATATGAACGATATAGACGCCATGTTGAATTTATAATCGCTCTTTTCATAAAAAATCAACATGGCGGCTATATCTATCATATTTGTACAAAATATTGACCGTTTGTATCGATAAATCGCTATAATCATATCATATCGTGTTTTATTACGGGGCAGAGGCTTAGTTTTAGGCTAGATATTGGTGTGAGTTTTAAAAGATTTTTTTATAATATTTTAATGACAGTAAAGCATTCTAAAATCGCAATAAAAATATTAAAAAACATCACATACATTGCTCTGATCCTATGGTAAGTAGCCAAAGCAACGACAGCTGTACCATAACACCCAGACCAGAGACAATATACAAAATTGATTCTTCTACATTAACCGAGGATCGAACCCGGGACCTCAGAGCTAGCGACACCAAGTCCAGTATGCCCGCCTCTCAGCTACGGAGCTCGTTGAATGCAATGTTTTTTTTTTTTTCAGTCGAAAGAGTTTTTTACCATTTCGTCTCTCATTTTCCATAGAAAATAAAATTCTCAGAACCAACAAAACGGAAGTCACGAGATTTCTCGTTATAACGAGTATTAAAAAATACGGAGAAAAAAAAACAGATCGGCAGAGACAATGAACAATGAGTCTCACGGTAAAAAAAATAATTAGTAACACAATTATTTATGGATTCTTGTGTATCTTTGCTCGTGGTCTAGTATACTATGTTTTGTGGCATGATAATGTATTTTGAGCAGATTCTGGCTTCCTACCCGGTGGGCTGACGACCTAATCAAGGAATCCACAGATGCGATAGGCCCAGAACCGCTCGCCGTGGCGTTCTATATATATATATATGCCGTGGGGAGACATGACCAGCAGGACTTCTGTGGCTGATTATGGTGATATCTGTTTAGTGCTGCTTTATTTTTTCAACCGACTTCAAAAAAGGAGGAGGTTCTCAATTCGACTGTATGTTTATTTTATTTTTTGTATGTATGTTACTCGATTACTCCGCCAATTATGAATCGATTAAAATGATTCTTTTTTTGTTTGGTAGATCATACTTCAGAGGTGGTCCCATATAAATTTTATCGAAATTGATTTAGAACTTTTTGAGAAAATTAACAAATATATACCCAGATAATATTTTGGTTGTGGTTCTTGTTACCTATCTTCGACAAATATGAGCCGATTTTGATGATTTTTGTTTTATTGAATAGCTTATACTTCAAAGATGCTATGATAAAAGTTTGCAAAATAAAAATCACTCGTAAGGGTAGGAAAATAGGGGATGAAATCGGTGTTCAGCCGTTAAATTAGGATTTATCACTAAAAATAGATAAAATTAGTAAATTTTATTAAAAAAATAAAACCGACTTCAAAACACTAAAATGCTAAAAATAATCCTAACACTTAAGTACCTAATCAGTTACTTTTGGAGTCGGTGCCAGCCGATGAGAGATTCAATGTTTTTGTTTGCACCGACTCCAAAAGTAACTGATTAGGTACTTAAGTGTTAGGATTATTTTTAGCTTTTTAGTGTTTTGAAGTCGGTTTTAAAAAAAAAAAATTACTTAACAGATTTTCAGGTTTTTATAACACGCTTATTATCTTTAGTTGTAATGTAACTAACTATCTAGTAATCAAATCAATTTAAACTTTTATGTTTTTTTGCATTCGCAATAATGCTAGAACCTATATTATTTCAAGGAAAATAGTTTTACTTGAAAAAAATTTTCAACTGCTTCTGGTGGGATTTAAACCACCTTCCCTCACAAGGTCGCGTGACCTTTCGCTATCCGGGCGAGTGCTCTTCCAACTGAGCTACGGAGGACACAGTAATGTTGGCGAATTTTTTAAAGTATTTATATCTGTTAGTAAGCCAGCATTATTTCATCAAAGTCTTGGATACCCACAAACATCCGAAAGAAATATTATTCCAAATATTTAACAATCAGTTAAGATGAAACAGATTAATCAATTTAAACTTTTTTATTATTTCTAGGAAAATAATTTTACTTGAAAAAAAACAGGCAGTTGAAAAATATTTTCAAGTAAAATTATTTTCCTTGAAATAGTAATCAAATCTTTGGAGTCATATTTAAACTACTATCTATCGTGTCGTCGCGACGATTTGAAATTTTGTAAGTAAGGGATGACTAAATTGATACCATCATACATAGATAGATACTCTTTATTGCACACCATACAAGTAAAATACACATGATTTTTTAATTTCTTGACATCTTTGACATCATTTTACTGTTAGTTATTTTTTCCTACAATATAATGATAAACGGACTATGTATAAATTTGAATTTTTATTTTGACAATTGTAATTTAATTTTAAAGTGTATCGAAATTTTGACTTTTTTATGAATGACCAATTTATGAATCTAATATTGTATGAATGTAATATAATGATGACATGTAAATGTAATTATAAATTTAATTTGTTTAAATAATTTTAATTCACGAATGCCTTATGAAGGTTGTAATGTTACAATTGACCATCTATAATGTACATTATGAAGTGATTAAATGAATATGAATATGAATATGGATTCGTTTTGACAAGTCATACTCATATAAAACTATGTAGATAGATAGATATTCTTTATTGTACACCACACGAAACCAACAGTACAGAGAAACAACTAATTCAGACTGGTACAATTTAAGTGGTCTTATCGCTACCTTCAGGCAGAGGAAAGTTTTTAAACATTTGAGGGGGAAGGCGGTGAAGAGTTAAAAATATTAAAAGGAAAAAATAATATATATTTATTATAATTTATCAGGTACTTAATCAAAAGTCGTAAATACATTTTTAACTACTTTCGCGAGTATTAAGTAATTGTCGTTTTGACTTGAAACTGACTGATAATATCTTTTAAAGCTGCAAATGAATGCGTTGGTTAATATGTGGCCTGGATGTCAATACAATAGGAGGTATGGCAGTTCATGCCAAACGTGACTAGGATTGTAAAGTAATAAAAACAAGCGTTGCACAGACCCTCTCCCCTATGTCACGGTTTGTTCCTATCTCTTTTTCCTTTATTCCTCCACCCCGTTAGGGTCAAAAATGGCAATATTTTGCGTGAGGTAATAATAATATGTGCATAGCTCATAACATGACACACTACCTGTTTACATGAGATTTGTATAAACAATGTACAGATGAGAATCTGTTTTGTGTCTTTTAAAAATAAAATAATAAAATCGTGACAGTTTTATAAATCAGTACATTAAAATTACATGCAAACAGAGGAAAGTCGAGTTCAGGTCAACACAGACAAAACATATTGACGGATAATTGAATACGGGGAAAACAAATATGGCGTACCACAAGGTTCTATTTTAGGTCCGGTTTTATTTAAACCTACTTTCATCTTAAAATCTCAATGTTTTAAAGTGATTTAAAAGCGTTACATAATATATTATGTCACCCTTTGTTCCTATCTCATTTTCCTTTTTTCCTCCACCCCAAGGGGTTTAAAAATGTTAATATTTTGCGTGACGTAATAATAAAATGTGGATGTCCCATAACATGACACATCTACTTGTTTACATGAGATTCGTATAAATAAATTACAGAACAGAATCGTGACAGTTTTTTATATTGGGATATTAAAATCAAATGTAAACAAAGGAAAGTCGAGTTCAGGTCAACACAGACAAAACATATTGACGGATAATTGAAAACAGGGAAAACAAATATGGCGTACCACAAGGTTCTATTTAGGGTCCGGTTTTATTAATACTTTCATAAGGTCTTCGATCTTTCACGATTAGTTGACGACCTGTTTTATATCAGTCATCATCATCATCATCATCATCACTGCAGTCCACTGCTGTACGTAAACCCCCCGAAGAGCGCCAAAGAGCACGACCTCTCGCTTTTTTATCTAGCCATTGCCACCATCTTCCTTAAAGTCCATTAATAAAATAATTACTCTTATGTTAGGTTTGAACTTGTAACAATGGATGTAATAGTAAACAAAATAAAAAATAAAACTATAATTTACATTGATGTGAACCAATCGCTCCTAACTAAGCAAAGCTTGTACTATGGCGACTAGATAACGGATAAACATACTTAAATACGTTTATAAACATCCATAACTTTGGTAAAGGCTCGTACTCATCACACAGACATTTAAAACTCAATTATTATAGAAGTGGAATGAGATTTAATTTCAGTTATAACAACAATTACAAACTCAGTACATCTTAGCCTACAATATCTTTATTTAAACTTAAGTTATCTTAACTTAAGTTTAAATAAAGCTTTCATAATAACATGTATTTTAACATATATTTTAGGTAAAATTCCACTAGACTTGTTTCGTCAAACAGTTGCTTGGGACTATCGGCCATAATGTATAAAATATAAACATTTATATGATAAACATTCAAGTTTTGTCTCTACATCGTGACTCAGAGTTAAGATATGTGACAAGTTGGATATTAGTAAAATTTAAGATAATTTTCGATGGTAAATTATAAATGTTTTTGAGATTTGTTGTTTGTAGATAAGTATTTGTGTTTTGAGCTGTCCCTTTATGTCTACTTTAACAGTGATTACCAAAGTCAAGCTACCCACGTCGCAGCTGTGAGATGATAGGTGACCATATTTAGCGACATTTATCACAAGAATCTCCGTGCTTCGGAAGGAAGGTTAAAAGTTGATCCCGACTAATATAGCTTGATACATACTAGTCGTAAAGTCTAGTCAGATGCCTCAAGGCGTCTTGATTACATCTAACAGTAAGGTTTAGTCATTGCCTTACAACATTTCTTTAACAAGGCTCCGAATGATTTACAGAATTACCCTTAAACGATATAATTGTACATAGAAATCACTGTTCATCGTTCATCGATACAAATATATATTTTTTACCGACAGCTCGGTTCGCCGAAAGAAATATTTATCATTCTTGAACAGTGATTTCTATGTACAGTTTTATCGTTCAAGGGTAATTCTGTAAATTATCATTAACGGCTCTCTTTAACACCGCACTGGGCCCACGTGGTGGAGTTTGGCCCAAACCACCTCATGTAAAGGTGAGGCTTGTGCCGTGCAGTTAGACGTATACCTTTAAATAGACATACTTTTTGAATTTTGTTTTTTTTAGCAATTACATGCTTGTTATATCTATGACACTTATTATAACACTTGAAAAAAAATCGACTGCCTCAGCTCGAACCTACGTCTCATCGCATGCATTTTTTTCAAGTGTTATATTATCATAGACATACTTTTCTTTTTGCTTTTATGTCGTCAATAAATAAACAGGGTAGAGACAATCATATAATACAATGATCATACCTTCTCCGTAACCCTTAGACACCAAACTGCCATACCGCCATTAATTTACTGTCTACTTTTAATTGAGAAATTGCCACCATAATGTAACCATTAATTAAATGGTAGCCAATTACGATACACCGTTAATTAGTTGTTTATGTGTCAGTCCGTCCCAAAGGTTGAATCTCAAGCATATAATATTAGTTTAATTAATTTTAAAACTTAAAGGTTAAATAATTAACCAGTTTGGTTAGGCAATGTTTGGGTTAGTTGGCTGATAACCTTTCAACTGGTTTGAGAGAAAAATACGGAGTCATTTGTAAGAAAATTGCATTGCATTGGTAGTTAGTAGTTAGTTTTATAAAACACGAAAGGAAGTCACGATAAGGCAAATTAGAAAACACTATACTAACTTATGCATCAACCTCCCTGTCGCAAAGACATCTATAAAAGAAATGTCTTTAACATGAGCATTGAATTATATAACTTGCTCCCTGAAGAGCTTAAAATGATTAATGGTGCTATATTAAAAAAAAAAGGACTGAATGGATCTTGGACAAATGTTTTTATAGTTTAATTGAATATTATGACTGGCGACACAAATTTTTAGTCTGATGACACTATATTAATTTATTTTATTTTAATTTTGTTTTCTGTTTAATATTTTATGACATTTGTTTGAAATTATTCAAGTTTTATTTTAAATTTTTATTTTATGTAAATGCATTTGAATTTTTGCACGTCTGCTAGCAGACTAAACGCACTGTATAAATCCTTGTCAACTGTAATATTATATTATAAGCTATTTGCCTTGTACCAAAATTTACTTAACTAATTATTTAGTTTAATAGATTGCACCATATGGAACCGAAACATATTAATAGTTATTAAAAATAAAACATGATTACTGTAAAAAATACATTTTCGAATGTTATATTTTTATCGGTATTTTACATTGTCAAAAACGCCAGCAACAATGACAGGCACGTCACCATTGACTAACTTTGTACTAGAACTGACATCCGAAAGCTAGATTATGCGCTACGCTCGCACATCGTATGAGTAGTGTGACCGTCGACGAAGGTTTTTAACACGCCTGTTCTAGTACTTTATAACTCAATGGGTATGTAAAGGCTCGTGACGTCACGAACCAGTACATCGACAACCGACGGCGTTTTCGCTTGCTTTTAAAAACATAAAGTATGAAATACTATTTTTTATTATTTTCAAAGTTAAGTTAAGTTAAAGTTAAGTTTCAAATATTTAAAAATTAAAACAAAATTGTTGACGCTTTATTTAAATATTACCAACAATAATAACTCTATTCCAGAAAATAGTCAAATAGCCTATTGGTGTGTTTTTGGCAAATAAACGTTTGAACTGAACTTTGAACTAGTAACCATAATTAATATTATAGTTTAAAAAAATACTTAAAAATCTGTTATACCTATTGGATTTGTCAAAATGAATCAAATGAGACGAAACACGAGGGTTTTACTTGTAGTGATACAATGCCAGTATGCACCGCCTGGCAGATCAGCACGAAGATAATAAATAATTGTATTTAATTGTCATCTGAATGTCTGATGCTTACCAGGTTTTAAATCGATACGTCAGTTAGAAAAAGGCTAATAACTACTCCAAAATTTGATTACATCGTTAGTTACTAGACTAGTCACCGTCTGCCCTATTCAATTCAATTCAATTCAATACATTTATTGCGTTTTATAATGTTACAAATGTGTTATAAATAGGTACATTAATCAGATCATTATAGACCCTGTTGGGCACAACAATAAGGTTAGGACGGAGAGGATGACGCCATTTGTAGATTTTAATGAGTAATTAAATTGTTATATATGTAAATAATTGTAAATAAAATAATTTATAAAAAATGTTACAATACAATTATATATATATATTAAAGCAATAATGAATATTGTATAATCTTCGTAATTAATTAAATTGTATTTTGTGGGGCATTATATATTGATTTATCATCCATTTATAATTTTTAAAAATTTTGTCATTTAGGTATTCATTAATTGTACTATCGAGCCTAATTATCGAGATGAAACTGATATGGCAGACGTCCCGTTGTCTCATCAATATCCCGGTTAGACCCATAGCGGTAAGTTTTGGGGTTTAAAAAATTCTTACGTTTTGATTTTTTTCATAGGTAATATACTTTCCTGACACTTTGCCTAACCTAAGACATAATTTTGTGTCATTTTAGGTACTTGCTTATTATATTTTTAATCTAACTAAAAACAATTATGGTTAAAAATTGTGCTTTCATGATAATAATGACGTAGTAGCCGATGTACATACGCTTTTTGTGTCATTTCTGTCCACGGGAATAGTGTTATTTAACAATTAACTTAATGTCGCCTTAATAACTCTAAAAATATTAAAGTTGGTTAAATAAGTTTCACGCATTTAAGTTCCCTACTGTCTGTTTTAATGTATTTTGTTTCGATTCCATCAACCATCCCATCAAGTTCCTTTCCATAGACCCGGTATAGTTTCCGTCTTATCTGCAATAGTCCTTGCACCTAGCGGGTGCTGTCTTTGGCTGTATCTTCTCAATAGTGCAAGCAGAGATATTATCCGCTATGTGTACATATCCCAACTCATTATTGTATCTCAAAGGGGCCTATTAGAGTTGGGTCTATATCCCCACATAAGACCAATTAAAAAAGACTGCTCATTTGGCTGGTTGAGAAATGCTACTATACTGTAATGAATTTTTAAAATATAAATAATATTTGCTAAATTACTTTTTTATTGTCATTGAATTTAAAAAAATAACATTTTATTCATTAATATTGTATTAATTCATTGTTTATAATCCTAGATTTCGTAATTTTTGATATAGGTATAATTTAATTTGAAAATTTGCATGTCTTACCTAGACGAAACATGTTGGGCAATAAAGTTATCTAGTCACCTCATTTGTACCATGTTTCTAAGCAAATAAATGTATTTCATTTCAAAGTTATCTTTAAATATAGCTATTTTAAAAGGACTTTGATTTGATATCTATCTCTCTTAACTATTTCTCAAACACAAGTCAAAACACAAAAGTTATCGACCATTTAATATCAAAATGTCATCGTATGCATGGCGAGTAAAAATCGTTGTGTTACGCCAGCGGGTCGTGAGTTCATCTGACGAAACTGTGTAAACACATACAAAGGACAACGAGATTTGTCAGTAGGGTCACCAAAAAAGGCTCACTTAAGGCTACAACTGACTTCTACGATAAAAACATAGTTAAATAAAAACGTGTGGGGACGGCCGTAAAAAATACACTTCCCCACCGCCAATAAGACGCATGTCTTAAGAGGCGACTAAATCCTGTAGCAGCGTCTTTGTGAGAAATCTTATAAAAACTGCGCTCCCCCCAATGATAGTCATAGGGGAAGGCCTTTGTTCAGCAGTGGACGTCCTATGGCTGAAATGATAATGATGAAATAAATACGAGAAATGATTGATGAAAATGAGAACGAGAAGAGGCGAGGTGTTTGGCCTTAAGCGCAAGGTTCGATTCACGGTTAGGATAAATTTAGAAAACGATTTTTTTATTGAGTTGGGTCTGGGTGTGCTGCCCGTAGTGATTATTTGATCAGTGGTTCTGCCACTGCCGCCACTGATTATTATAGGTTATGTTTAGCTGTCAAACATATGTCAAACTTGCGTCAAACTAGCGAGCACAGAAAAAACAAACGTTGAAATTTACATGGGCATTGGTTGTCAATGGTTAAAGAGACCAAACACACTAGCGCCATCTGAGATTAGCTTTGCGTGTGCGTCCCCAATTGATGGTCGATTGACAACATGTCGACAGCTGCCTATACAGGGTTATTTTTAAAACACATACTGAGCGTAGACCATTTTTGTACCAATGGTTTTAGTTTTTATTTTAAGATTTTATGTATTGTGCTAAAATGTAATTTTGGTGCCAAATAAATTTCTTTTCTTTCTTTCTAAAACATCAACAACATTGAAATAGCAAAAAAATCACTTCCCCATACTTTTTTTTTTTAAATTTCAATGTTGGTCCCATAGAAAAAGTTGTAGTATTTGAGCACCAGGATCAGCCCCTAAGAAGTAGTTGATGTTTAAAAAATAGCCCTGTATATAAGGTGCTTCATAAATATCTGCAACGGCTGAAATGGGTAAAAGTATTGCCTATATAGATTACGATAGTGAAGGAATTACGTGCCCCGGATCGGTAATTAATTATTTGCGAAAAGACAGTAAATAAATGGTTACTTGCTTCAATTTGCATAACACACTTCTACATCCGCCCTTGACTTGGCCGCCAGGCGGTATAATGTGAAACGTTAGCATTTTTGGACAGATACGGACGGTTTGAGACAGAATAAAGCCTAATCTTTATTTAATATAATTTTTTTAATGAAAAAACTAATAATGTTGTGGACATAAAATTTCTTTACTATCGTAATATATATAAATATAATATAATAATACTTTTACTCATTTCAGCCGTTTCAGATATTTATGAAGCACCTTATACATTTAAGAAATTATGTTACTATTTTTTGCCGACCGTATTCTGAGCTAGCTATTAAAATGATGTTTTCCACAATTGCCTAAGTCCGAACTATCTATGTATTAGCATAATATAAACACTAGACTACCTCCTTACACAATAAACGAATACTTAAACGACAACAATCTAAAACAATAAATGAAATCCAAAGATAAATAAATATTTAAATGCCTAAAAATACTATTTATTTGATTATGTTATTCAATAAATTATTCAATAATTATCATATGATTTCTTAATTATTTTAATTCTTTACAACTTCTTAAAATAAACAAATTGATCTAATTATGCATGGCGTCATCCTCTCTGCCCACAATACCTATCTTATTGTTGTGCCCTACAGGGTCTATAATGATCTATTTTATGTATCTAATTATAACACCTGTGTAACATTATAGAATGCAATAAATATATTGAATTGAATTGAATTGAATTGAATAGTGCCTTCCTACCTGTCTTGTGTCCTTCTGTCTGTCTAGGATTTAGACTGAGAAATTTTAATATGGCTGGTTTGTATGAAACAAAACTTAAGTTTGTTTTTAATTAATTAATATCACTTGACGACCTCCGTAGCCGAGAGGCGAGCATACCGGACTTGGTGTCGCTATCTCTGAGGTTCCTAAGTTCGATTCCCGGTCGGTCAATGTAGAAAAATAACTTTTCTATATTGTCTCGGGTCTGGGTGTTGTGGTACCGTCGTTGTTTCTGATTTCTGTAACACAAGTGCTTAAGCTACTTATCATAGGATCAGAGTAATGTATGTGATGTTGTCCAATATTTATTTATTATATTTATTTATTATCTTATCATGCACTATAAAAGTCACCAATAAGGATAAAGACTTACTTTTAACAGGTAGATTATCAAAAAGTATGGGATACGTATTTTTTCTTTTTTCACATAATCAAAATATTACCAGAGATATATCGAGTTGAAATGTCACATGACAACATAATAAGAGACTTGAAATTCCTAGCGATTTCATCCTTGTGAATTGCCAGTTAATTATTAAATAATTAAATTGTTAAATTGTTTGCATGTTTCAAAAACGGCTTTGTTAAAAAGAGCATTTTATGTATGGCACCAAAAATATACAATAAAATACCAGAGGACTATAAATCGCTAAACACTAATCTATTTAAGAAAAAACTAAAAAAATTGTTAATTGACAAATGTTATTATAATGTACAAGACTTTTTAAATGACAAACTCTGACTTATTATGTTTTTTTTTCTTTCTTAATTTTATTAATTTATAATGTAAACAATCAATTTAGTAATTTCTGACATTAATTATGTAATTTAAACTAATATTATTATTTTACACGGCGACTTTGCCAAAACATGTTGACACTTTAGAAAATGTAACAACAACCATAATGCATGATAACTATGTAATATGTTTCACACGTGTTTTAGTAAATAAATTTATCTTCATCTTTCTTTTATCTTTAATACCCTTTTTACCATTTTACTTTAAATCCCAACTTCAAATACGTTGACTAAAATTAAACTAAAAACAAACATATATTCAAACTTTTGTAATCAGTACCTATAGAATTGATATCCGCATTGCTAAATTCTTACTGCGTATAAAAAATAAAAGATTGTATTATCCAAAGGTTTGGTCCAACGATAATATCATTGTTGTTTGACCTTTATGTCATCAAACAAATGTAACCTTTTGTAAGAGCCTAACCATACTGCGAGTTTTAACACCGGTGGTCAGCGTTTTGGCGGCTATTGGGAAGCAAATGTAATTATTTGACTGGACGTTCAGAGTAGTATTCATCGTTTTCGCGGCTTTTGGGAACTGAATATTTTATATGTTGTTATCTTTTTAACTGTGTTTTTGGCAAATAAACGTTTGAATTTGAATTTGAATGTAAGATGACTTGACTGGATTATTGATTCAGTTACCAGTTTTTGAAATTTAATGATACGTCGAAGCGAAATCACAAGCATAAATTGATGTAAACGGGTTTGCTAAATCTTGCGAACAATAAAATTGATCTGTTTAAAATCTGGTATTGTTGGAACAGCATGCACAAAAGATATACTAGGGTGATTTTCCCAGCACCAAATCGTAAACGGCATGGCTGAAACTGCTAGTGCAGGATGGCACTTTTAACTTGTAATATTTTTTTTTAGATGAAAAGTGTTGTCTCCTACAGCAGCCTACAAATATTTTTCCATTATGATTGTCGCTAATAAGGAAAAAAAATATGTAAACACCTAAGTTTTTCATACCGGTGAAGCGGCACAATTTGTTTTTCAGTATACTTTTAATCATATAATAAAAACAGTTTATTTTTTAGGGATTTCCTTTTTTTTATTTAAATCCTAAATAGTGGCAGTACTTTATTGCGGAAACTTCATTACAAAATCTGTTGTCTTTAATGAATGGTAAGTACAAATTCACGTGTCCAAATTAGATTTTTCACCGCGGTGAATTTTCGTTGTACGCGAATATCTAGGCATCCAACAACACTAGCTTCTCGCTACTGCGCAGTAAACTTGCGCACCAGGGACGCCTAAGCGCTTGATGTGAGAGGACGCGTGTTGCTTGTCTGGTGTTCCCACCAAAAACGTAAGTAGTGGGTTCCGGTGACTTGGGACCGCTTTTTTTTTCATTCACGTGAGTGGATAAAAGTTGTGATCCAATGATCCGATATGTTTATTAAATATATGTACTTTTACTTAATGTCGCCCGATCAAGTAGGTAGTATCAATTTATTTCTATAATAAATACTGTGCTTGTAGTGTTAACTTCTATTGGCTGTTTTTCATGACGGTGATCTCATTCCGGTGAATTCGGTGACCTAAATTGACACCGAAATGAGAAAAAATATCATTTCGGTGTTTTTTTTTCATTTCGGTGAGAAGTTGTTCATTTCGATGATTTTTATCTTCATCTCGGTGTTTTTTTTTTCATTATGGTGACAAATTATTTCACTTCGGTGAAAAACAGACCATAATTTATTTTGTTACATTTTGGTTGCCAAAGGAATATATTTGTTTTGGGGACTAAAATGTAGCTACTAGTTAAAAGAATAACCTCAGTTGTTGATCGCGTGGGCAATAGGCTATTTGACTAAATTATGATAATTAGTCCACTTTGAACGTAATTCAAAAATATTGAACACGTGCTTTTTTAGGTTCCGTACCAAAATGGTACGAAAGGAACCCTTATACTTTCGCCATGTCCGTCTGTCAGTCCACGGCCTAGCACAGATACTGTTTGTACTAGGAAGCTGTAATTTTGCACGAGTATAAACATTAAACACGCCGACAGAATGGTACAATAATATCTTGAAAACAAAAATTCTAGGGTATCTCCCCTACATGTAAAGAAGGGATGAATTATTTATTTTTAGTCTACCCCATCGTTTGGGGTATCGTTGGATGGGTTTTTTAAATATATTGCGAGGTTGTGAAGACCATTTTTCGATTCAGTGATCGGTTTCCGAAATATTAGCCTTTGTTGTTTAAATTCCGAAATATTTTTGCTAGAGTCGTGTCCCCATCCAAAAGATAGATTTTTGTGCTAGCTGATTTATTAATGACTAAGTGTAATAATAAGATTTTGTGAAGACAAATACCTAACAAGAGATTACGTTTGTTTTATTTTACATTATACAGTGTGTAACGAAAAGGTGAAATAAAACTTTAAGGGGTTATTCTACGGCTAAATTACATCAACTTTTTCTATGGGACCAACATCAAAATCTCAAAAAAAATTTGACGTTTTCATACAAACTGATGCCAGCTGGTCGCGTTTTAGTATGGGAAAGTGTTTTTTTAATATTTATATTTTATTTATATTATTTATATTTTTAGCATGACTATCAAAACACGATATGATATGATATAATATAGCGATTTATCAATTTTAGGATAACGCGGGTATACATCAAATGCAAAAATAGAACCTTTGTGTTGGGATCACGTATGGCTGTCTGTCAGTCCGTCTGTTACAACCGATTAGCTCCGAAATTACTGGCCCAATTGGATTGCAATTTGGCTCAAATAATTTCAAGAATTTTCATGTTCACAATATTCATTTTAAAATCAAAGTTCCAAAAAACCATAAAATCTACACCCATATTGATAGACATTTCAACCCCATCGCATCCCAACAAGGGAGATGGAATTTCACGTCCGCAACGTTACATTTTAAAATCGTTGTTGTTTTCGTAATCAGCGACCCGATAAACCATAGAAACAATACCCATGTTGATTTTCAGACTTTGTCAGCCCCTTCCCCTTTTTAGGAGTTGACTTTTCAAAAAATCTGAAACACATGTTTACTCATTTATCGTAAGGAGAACTTACTCCTGTGAAGTTTTGAATAAAAGAGTCTGACTAATCTTGTTTACCCATACAAACTTTGGATCCCCATTTCACCCTTTTAGGGGATGAATTTTGAAAAATCCTTTCTTAGTGACCCCTAGATTTTATAAAAAACCTACGTGTCAAATTTGGAATCTCTAGAACCCGCGGTTTAGGCTGTGCGTTGATACATCAGTCAATCACTTTTGTCTTTTATATTTGTATATAGATTAATTAATATAGAATTGAGTAAGGTGCTGCGCATACACCGCAGTGGTGCAGCCTTTTTGACCGTGAAGCAATAAAGACCGCGTCTGCTCATCGATGCCCGCGGCTGCCCGCGCCTTGTACTCAACGTGCACGACGGTCAGTTCAGGACAACCATTTTAGTAGAGCGCGCGACGCAGACTAAGCTAGTCGCCCGCGCCGCCGTCTGCGTTAGTGTATACAAACTGGTTTGTGCGATCCACGGCGGGCAGCCACGGACATGCCGCGGTGCGGGGCGGGCACTGGCGGCGCAGTCTTATTGACCGCCGTGTGCGTTGCAGTATACGATTCCCTTTCGTCTATTGTTCGCGGCAAAATTGTCCGGCCCGCCCTGCTACGTCGTGTACGCAGCGCCTTGATATCTCGAAAACGGTGCGTCCTAGCTCGAAATAAACAAAATTTTGGCCCCCGTAGACCCCAGGCGACGTCTCAGGAACACTTCAACAGCATTTAAACTAATCTAAAAGCAGACCTTCATCGAGGGTTGAAATCTCGTAAGTAGCATTAGAGATCAGAGTTCCCCGCGTAATTCCTATGTCCCATGGGAATTCCGGAAAACGATATGCTTTATGTCACTTCCACAACTGAGAAGAATCTCATATGATGAAATACATCTCTAACGGCTTAGGCTGTAGAGCGTGCCAAAAACTTATAAACACACATACATACGCTCGAAAAACATAACCCTCCTACGGCAGCCGAGTGAAAATAACAATGTATTGAGTAAGTTTACTATAAACATAAGTTTAGTGATTATAACTTTAAAAATGAAGGACTTTCAAGACACAACTTAATATCCTTTTTCACCCCTTTAGGGGTTGAATAATCAAGAACGCTGTAATACATAAATTTATTTTCAATCGTCACCATAATACCAAATTTGAAAATTATTATTTGAAACTGATATGCTTTCATTAAATTTTCATCCCCTATTTTACCCCCTTAGGGCTATAATTTCCAAAAAAACCCTTTCTTTATGGATGTCTACACTGTATAAGGTAAGGCTGTGCGTTGATATATCAACAATTAGTCAGTTTACCATTTTATATAAATAGATAACTGAAATACAAAGTTTCTTTCCCCTTTTCACCTACTTAAGGGTTGAATTCAAGAATTTTTTATGTCCACAATATTAAACTTCCAAATCGATGTCATTTTTGTAATTAACATCCCAAAAAACCATAAAATTGACACCCATATTGATATTTAGACATTTCAACCCTATCGCACCCCAATAGGGGGATGATATTTCACGTCCGCAAAGTTGTATTTTAAAATTGTTGTTGTTTTCGTAATCAGCGACCCGATAAACCATAGAAACAATACTCATGTTGATTTTCAGATTTTGTCACCCCTTTTACCCCCTTTAGGGGTAGATTTCGCAAAAATCCTGAAACACGTGTTGAATCATTTATTGTTAGGAATACTCCTGTGAAGTTTCGAATAAAATAGTCTAACTAATCTTGTTTCCCCATACAAACTTTGGGCCCCCATTTCACCCCTTTAGAGGGTGAATTTTGAAAAACCCTTTCTTAGTGCACCCCTAGACCTTATAAGAAACCTACATGCCAAATTTGGAATCTCTAGCACCAGCGGTTTGGGCTGTGTTATGTCAGTCAGTCAGTCAGTCAGTCAGTTTCTTCTTTTATATATATAGATGTTTGATGCGGCTCGCGTAACCAGACGTTTTTATGTATGCAGCTGCATTTTGTATGAGTCCGCAACTCTGTTATTGAGGATACTGGTCTCGCGTAGACAAGGTCTTTCAGACATCCGCAATAAAAAAAAATCAAGGGATTTAGATCCGGCGATCTGGGTGGCCATAAAATAGGGCCGAGCCGGCCTATCCACCTCTGTGGGTAGTGTGGATTCAAATAATTTCTTACTACTATTGCGTAGTGAGCTGGGCACCCATCATTTTTAAGCCACATTCTCCGCCTCACTTCTAAACTGATATCTCTAGGAGATGCCGGGTAAATCATTTTGTAAAAAATTAAGGTAAATTTCACTATTCAGTGTAGCTGGATGTTCATATAGCACGATCACCTGTCCGCCAATAATCCCAGTCCACAAGTTAACTTTAAATTGAACTTGGGACCGATCTTCCCTCATCAAATGTGGGTTTTCTACTTGCTAGCTATGTAGATTGTGGATGTTGAGATATCCATCTTTCCGGCATGAGGATTCATCCGTTCACATTTTATTGAAAAATTGCAGGTCCTCCCTTATTTTATTTAACATGATTCTGCAGAATGCAATCCTGCGCGGATAGTCAGCAGGCTGTAGAGTTTGGACCCTTTGAACATGGAAAGGGTGCAACCTGTATATTTTTAACCGACTTCAAAAAAGGAGGAGGTTCTCAATTCGTCAGTATCTTTGCTTTTTTTTTTTATGTATGTTCAGCGATCATTCGTTACCAGGTTAACCGATTTCGATACTTCTTTTTTTGTTCGAAAGGGAATACTTTCGGAATGGTCCCATATAAATTTGATCAAGTTCTGATGATGGGATCTATAAGAAAATCATCAAACTTTGCATGAACTCCATCCGTGCCAACTGATTTTTGTTCCTATGTTGCCCAATATCTTCGGCATTTGTGAACCGATTTTGATGATTCTTTCTTTATCGAATAGCTTATACTTTAAAGATGGTATATTAAAAAAATTTTGGAAAAATTTCACCTCTAAGGTGGGTAAATAAGGGATGAAATCGGTGTTCAGCCGTTAACTTATGTTTGCACTGAAAAGATTCGTATTGTTGAGGATTATCACTGTATGTATCACTAAAAATAGATGAAATAAGTAAATTTTATAAAAAAAAAGTAAACCGACTTCAAAAAACTGAAAAGATAAAAATAATAACAACACATAAGTACAAACGAAAACATTCAAACTCTCATCGGATAGCACCGACTCCAAAAGTAACTGATTAGGTACTTATGTGTTGATATTATTTTTATCTTTTCAGTTTTTATGGTTGATTATTACAATATACATATTTGTTATTTTTGTTGTTTTATTCTCACACGTTCCTAAATGAATTTTAGTTTAAATAAGTTAATATCCATGTATGGTACATTTTAATTAATACTTTCAATACCATTATAGTATAGTCAGAAAAGGATAACCTGTACTGTGTGATAGCACTCTCAAAACGTAGGTAAGTAATTATGGAACCAGGATAGCATAGCATTTTAGGTGCGTTGCGTGGTAACAGTTTAGTCTTTTTCGGTGACTGCATAAGTCATTTCATTGTGGTGACTCGCGTTTTTCATTTCGGTGATGAGAAGTTTCATTTCAGTGAACTATTCTTTAATTTCGGTGACACCAAAATTTTAAAGTACTATATCTCCTAAGTATATGAACTCAATTTGATGTCGAGTAAAGATTAATCATAACAATATCATAAATAACAATACTACATGGTTTTATTTCAAAAAAAGTTATAAATAAAAAAGTTCACCGTAATGACAAAAAAAATGGACTTGTTGAAATTGACCCACTATGATGTGCACCGTGCGATCACATTCGTATGTTAGTTCACGCCGTCTGTTAATCTGCTATTCGGAGTAGAATCACTAAAATGCCTTAAGAATGAATTAATTACATATTTCGTAAAGTATTTCCGATTTCTTATTAAAAGCTTTTTGATGAAGGTCCATAATAATAATTAGCATTTCAAAAGCACTTAGCATGCTAAAACATAGTAATAAAATTAACCAAAAATAGCAATATTGCCGTTAATATATACAGAGTCTTGTTAATACATCAACAACTACTTAGGGGCGGATTCTGGTGCTAAAACACAACTTTTTTCATCGAAATCGCAAAAATATATATCATTTTCCCAGACATAGCAAAAAAATTACTGTTTCATACACAGTCTGTATGAAACAGTATTTTTTTTGCGATTTCGATGTTGGTCACATACAAAAAGTTGTTGTATTTGGGCACCAGAATCAGCCCCTAGGGTTTTGTTGATGTTTTACAAATAACCCTGTACATCATAGAGTCGCCAATACTTGTTGCAATTGCTAAATTGCTAATAAATAGTTCTTTAGTTTATTTTCTTCTTCTAATAGTTTGTTTTCTTATTATTGTTACCTAATTTTAATTTATCAAAATATTTGGATGCCTGAGGGCGGGACATAGTGAAACAATAATAATTATGTGCATGCAACCGACTCTGTATAACCTACCTATGGACCACAAATAAATACTTTGAATTTGAATTTAATAGGCAATATGCATGAAAATTATATACTTAACTATATTTATAAGAAATTATAGTGCTAATAGTGAAAACAAAATTGATTTAGTAAAGAAATAACCACAATAAAGTGATGAGAAATCGAGGTATACCTGTCTCTTACTTAGAGATAATGACAGTTAATGGATTGTCTGGCGGGTATTTATTTATTTACCAATAAGACTTGCTTAATATTTGGCTTAACAGTTTTGATTAAACATCTTAACAACCTTCGTAAGGACGTATTGAATATAAATTAGCATTTACTCGAAGTTTTATCACAAAAATTGTTGTGCTACAGGAAGTAATAAAACTTAAAGATGTCTCCGTACAGAGATGTTTATTGGTATTATATTTAGGGTTCCTTAACCAACTTCCACTTCCTTTTTTGAAGGACATGAAACCGTCCTGTACAAACCCCAGGTTGTCCAGGTCACAGTCGAGGGAATGCTAGTTCGCTTTGTTTAAAATAAAAGCCAACTTAGCAAGCAACGGTATAATTTGTTCAACAGATAGTTATAACTTTAGTGAACACAAATTTACTATATATGGTTCTATGTAAACGAGGTACAACCGCGATGCAACTCTGTACAGCGACATCTATTGATAAGTTTAAGAACTAAATTTACTTGGTAGTAATCGATCGTACACGTCCCGTAATTTGAAATTTCTCAAAGAAGTAATATGAAAGCAGATAGAATCCAGTTTTGATTTGATCCCAGTAACATTAAGAGCGAGAACGGTAAACGAGAACTCAAAAAAAGCGACTTATGAGATAAAAATAAAACAAACTCAAACATTTTTTTTTGTTTCATTTTCAGTCGCATTAAAAAAATTTTGTCAAATTTTATGTGTCATATTACAAGTTCATAAGAATGATTTTGATTAATGCTACTGGGGCCAGATTAAAACTGGATTTTAGCTACTTTTTAATTATGCGAATTAGGCCTCTGTTTGATGTAAGCTTAAGGAAGGCCATAGTGCGGAAGGCACAAAGCATACTACCACTGTAACTTCTATGCATTCTCTTCCAGTCGTTCGTTGTGTAATCTATGGTTAAGTTAAGCAAAAATGTTTTTTGGATAAAACCCTAAAACCCAAACCCAAGGGTGTAGTCCCGGGAGAAAGCTGAACAGTCCAGGGTTCAACAAAGTTAATCAGGGGGTTAATATGAACTGGGTATTCCAAGAACAATGGATAACCCTCTAGGTCTCGGTAGTCTTCAATCGAACCTAATTGGTATACCTAAAGTTGCAAGTACCTAACATTACGTTATTTTGGTGTACACCTATGAAACACACGTTAATCGATAGAGAAAATAATTACAAACAACAAATACTCTTTGAAAAAATGTCGTAAATGATATACTTTGTTCAGAATTTCAGGATGAACATGTAATATTTATTTTTATTTACATATTCAAATTGAAATGTAGGTAGGCAATTTTAGGTATGCCAGGGTGCATACAAAAAGTCTGTTAACTTTAGTAAAAATACAAATATTTTCAAGATTTTGCAATTTTTGTATCTTTTCAATAAAACATAGTATTGGTTACTCTTGAATACAGTTAGGCTATACTGTGAGTTAAACAGTCGTATTGTTTTTCAATTCTACGGAACTCAAGCACCAAACTTGCATCATACAAGTTTTGAAGAACTTAAAAGCCAAGGTGACGCCATGTTGAATCAGGATATACGTCAGTTTGGTGCAACTATTTACGATGTCATTGTAAAAGTATAATACTTTAAATAACAATGGGTATATTGCAGTTATTACACTTAGGTGTTAGTATATTATGAAATCATTTAAATTCTTTACAATTCCTTCGTAAACAACAATTGTTAGGAGAGAACATTACTTTTTCATTAATTTACCTCTTTTAATATTTATTTGGTCATTGACTGATTGAATAAAACATGATGTTTTCTACTAAATATGACTCATTGATCGTATAAGTAAATATTATTTAGTAAAAATATCATTACTATAGCTATTACATTTTGATCAGTTCAATGCGAATCAGAGTAAACGTAAGAAGATTTTGAATTTTGCGGGCGGCCTAACCCTTTTACTTGATTGACAGTTGACAGTTGAAATTAAAAGATTCCTAGTTAAAAAGGACATATTATATCGTTATGGCTAAACGCAAGCCGCGCAAGCCAAAAACATTTTAAAAAAAACTAACATGAAAATCGCGCCAAAATTTGGTGCACAGATTCTAATAATGCCACAGAGGCACAAACTAAACAATAGCGTAAATAAATACCGCTTTGTAAGGTTAATTATTATTTTTAATCAAAAGATATTAGTAAACCTCATGTTTATGTGTTTACTTTGTTAGTAGTTACTATTAACATTGTTGTCTTAACTAATTTCTAGGTAATAACTGCGGCCCATAAAATGGTGGAATCTTGTACGCCTTGACCATAGAAAACGCCTAAAGATACAATTGCATCAAATGACATATAAATGGAAATGATTATCTGTTGCGATTGCGAAGATATGTCTTTGATAGATACAAAACAATTAACGTTTGACAATTTGGTTATATGTTTACTAGTAAGTCAATTAAATTAATTGACGATTAAAGTATAATACGACTGATTAGTTAAGTAATATTCCTTTAAAACTAATGATGATGATGACATTCTTCAATCAAGCGTATTAAAGGTACTTGAATCGTCAAGCGTCTTTTAATTGATCATTGTAAAATAAGCCCTTAGTAATTAATATCTAGCTTTGTTCTTGATGACCGTATGGTCTATTGGTTTACGTTGCGGGTTCGAATCCCGCAAGGAGCGAATGTTTCTGTGATGGTATTTTTGGTTTAATTTTTACACAAGTTAATTTTATTAAAAAATATTTCATGATAATTAAACAAACGTTAACTGTAAACAGTAAGTTATTGTGATTTACTAAACTTTTGGTTTCTATGAAAGTCAAAAGTATGGTAAAATGTTTTAGATAAAAATCATCTCAGAAATTTATAGGTTTCAATTTAATGAATGACTTAAAATGGCTGTGCTACTTTCTGTGGTTCTGAATCTCCTGAAATATTACACAAAACGGTCACCCAACCATAATCTGACCTCAATGAAACTTGCCTAACACAATCATTTTTAATTCCCACAAACCACTAGCTATGACTCTTTCAGACGATGTTTAAGAAGAAAGATTTAAACACTCACCTGAGTTCTTGCCTGTAGCACTCCAGCTCCATTGGTGTTAACCACTCCATTGTTGCACTGAGCTTTGTGAACACAAATGTATCCTTGTCCTGCACAGGTCTGCTGGAGTTCTCCACCAGAATGCTCATGAGCGTGAACATTACCCGTCGCTTGGAATGCCTCATCGATGTTCTGTTGATTCTGTTGTTGCTGTTCGAAGTCGAATTCACTAGCCTTCTGCGCATTCTGGATCAGATTCACGTTCGAACCAGTCGACGCTGTGAAGGGGCTGGGAGAAGACCCAGTGTATCCTGAGGCTCCGAATTTGTTTGCATTGGCTGCGTTGAAGGCAGATCCGGAGAACTGGCCACCGAAAGCAGATCCCTGAGCAGTTCCAGAAGTTAAACCAGCGCCGTTGCCGGCTCCAGCGCCGTTGCCAGCTCCAGCTCCAAAGCCTTGGTTACCCTGCGCTCCGAAGGCGTTGCTTGATGAAGAGAAAGAGCTCTGGCTTGATCCGGTAAACTGACCAGCAGAGCCTTGACCGGCCCCAGATTGTCCTGCACCAGCTGATCCAGCACCGAATTGGGCACCTCCAGAGCCGAAACCCCCTTGAGCACCGAAGCCAGTTTGTCCGAATTTAATACCACCATTTAAGAAGGGGTTTTTAGTTAAATCCACATCTCCTTTGCTTGAAGAACTAAAGGAGGATGATTCGAAGGACGAAGATTGGTAACCAGGTTTCGCTTCAGCGCCAGCGGCAAATCCTCCAGACAATTTCGAGAAGTCACCATTTAAGAACGGATTAGCAGCAATGTCAACGCTTGCACCTCCTAAGAACGGAGCAGTCCCTCCCGCACCTCCTGCAGCACCAGCAGTTCCACTGCTAGTGTACGAGCTGGAAGATTTGCTGAATTTTTCGTAATTTCCGCCAACAGCGCCGCTTTTGAACGGCGAGTTCTGGTTCATCCACCAGAAAGGTCCACCGTCAGGAATGCCGCCTTCAAAGACATTACCCAACCCACCACCTGCTTGGAACTGAAATTCATTGCCTGTATTAGCTGCAGCGGCTGCTCTGAACGCGTCTACGTTTCCAAACTTCTCAACGACGCGGCCATCTTTGACTTTGAGACCGGCACAACCTTTTTCGCTTGAGCAGCCTTCGAAGGAGCTCTGTGTGTGAACCTCTCCTCCTGGCAAGGCTTGGAGTGCTGCTAGCACATCATTGGGAGATTTGAATCCCAATTTGACGTTTCCTGAGCAAGTTGTGCACCGCTCTTGCCTCACTTGAGGATCGCTTGCCTCCGCCTCGACTACAGGTTCTTTGCTTTGTGGTAACTCTTTGACATCTTCGATGTTTTCAGGGTGAGCGCTGATGGAGAAGACCAGGCAGATAGCCACCACTGCCTGTAGTGGCTTCATAATTCTGTAACAAAAGAAATTGGTTTCATTAATTCACTGGGGTTCCATTCCATACGAGTAATAAGAGGTCATCCTCTTTATGCCTGCCGAAAAAGGAGTGTAGGTACCTAATGTTTTTGAAATTACTATGTTTACTAACACATCAGTGTGCAAACACAAAAGCAAGTTGCCTTCTAAAATAGAACATTATACTCGTTTAAATATTGTTAAAAAAAAAGGAAATCATTGTTAATTAATATGTAAATGATGGTTTATTATTTAATAATACTCATTCGCTTATTTAGCAAATTACCACAGTCCATTGCTGAACTGCCTATGTATGAATTTAAATCGCATGTCAAGATGATTTTAATGAAAAAAGGTATTACACTGTAAATGACTATATTAATGATAAAAATGTATGGAATTCAGTATTTAATTCATGCTCGCACAGGCTCATTTTATCTTGTAATGTAAACACACTATTTAAAAAGAGGCTGACAATAGTGACCGAGTTTTTTGCGCTGCTTCTTCTCGGCACTAGCCCACAATATTGTCCTGAAGCAGTGGTAGGGTAATAAATTTTATTAAAAAAAATAAAACCGACTTCAAAACACTAAAATGCTAAAAATAATCCTAACACTTAAGTACCTAATCAGTTACTTTTGGAGTCGGTGCCAGCCGATGAGAGATTCAATGTTTTTGTTTGCACCGACTCCAAAAGTAACTGATTAGGTACTTAAGTGTTAGGATTATTTTTAGCATTTTAGTGTTTTGAAGTCGGTTTTATTTTTTTTAATAAAATTTACTTATTTCATCAATTTTTAGTGATAAATCCTAATCTAACTGCTGAACACCGATTTCATCCCCTATTTTCCTACCCTTAGGGGTGATTTTTATTTTGTAAACTTTTAGCATATTATCTTTGAAGTATAAGCTATTCAATAAAACAAAAATCATCAAAATCGGCTCATATTTGACGAAGATAGGTAACAAGAACCACAACCAAAATACTATCTGGGTATATATTTGTTGATTTTCTCAAAAAGTTCTAAATCAATTTCGATAAAATTTATATGGGACCACCTCTGAAGTATGATCTACCAAACAAAAAAGAATCATTAAAATCGATTCATAATTGGCGGAGTAATCGCGTAACAAATATACAAAAAAAAAAAAAAAAAAAAAAACATACAGTCGAATTGAGAACCTCCTCGTTTTTTGAAGTCGGTTGAAAAAATATATTGGGACGTGTTGGTTTTATTGGCTCATGAAAGTGTTATTATAACACACATGGGAGTTGCAAAGCCAAATATGCATAGTCAGTTAAAATATTATTTATTTTATTTCTGTTAGGATAAATTATACGAATTCACGTTGTATTTACTATAGTTCAACTTCAAAGTAGAAATACTTAACACATGTTTTAGAACATAACACATTACTTAAGCATACGTCTAGATGATTTTTCGACCATATTTTTGGAAATAAAGTCTTTATTTCTACAACTGACTGCAAAGGTACGTTTGTTTCTAATTAGTATTAAAATATACGACCTTGAACTATACGTTTGATTATGTTGAGATCTTTTGTTCAGTATTATAAGATGATAAGTTGTTTTTACTAAAGACGATGATAGTTGGCATGCTACTGAGGATAGGTGTGCTTTGTAAGAGTAACGTCATCTTATTAATATGATAAACTAGCTTCTGTCAGCGGCTACGCCTGCGTGGAGTTCGGTTCGTCACTTGTATAGTCTTTATCAATGACTAAATAATACATTATTTTATAACAAACTAGCTGTAAAATACCTCAGTGCCTAAAGATGAAAGTCTACAGCCAGTGTGTGTTACCAGTGATGACATATGGAACTGAAACGTGGCCTCTCACTATGAGCCTCATAAGAAAGCTCAAGGTTGCACAGCGTGCTATGGAAAGGGCTATGCTCGGCGTTTCTTTGCGAGATCGAATCAGGCATGAGGAGGTTCGTAAACGAACAAAAGTTGCTGACATAGCCCAACGGATAAGCAAGCTGAAGTGGCAATGGGCGGGGCACATAGCACGTAGAACTGACGGCCGATGGGGCAGAAAGGTTCTGGAATGGAGGCCACCTACCGGCAAGCGCGTAGGACGTCCACCTACAAGGTGGACAGTCGACCTGGTAAAGGTTGCAGGAAGCCGCTGGCTGCGGGCCGCTCCCAACCGGCCAATCTGGAAGTCACTGGGGGAGGCCTATGTTCCATAGCTTTTGCAATAAATGGACCACCTCTGAAGTATGATCTACCAAACAAAAAAAGAATCATTAAAATCGATTCATAATTGGCGGAGTAATCGCGTAACAAATATACAAAAAAAAAAAAAAAAAAAAAAAACATACAGTCGAATTGAGAACCTCCTCGTTTTTTGAAGTCGGTTGAAAAAATATATTGGGACGTGTTGGTTTTATTGGCTCATGAAAGTGTTATTATAACACACATGGGAGTTGCAAAGCCAAATATGCATAGTCAGTTAAAATATTATTTATTTTATTTCTGTTAGGATAAATTATACGAATTCACGTTGTATTTACTATAGTTCAACTTCAAAGTAGAAATACTTAACACATGTTTTAGAACATAACACATTACTTAAGCATACGTCTAGATGATTTTTCGACCATATTTTTGGAAATAAAGTCTTTATTTCTACAACTGACTGCAAAGGTACGTTTGTTTCTAATTAGTATTAAAATATACGACCTTGAACTATACGTTTGATTATGTTGAGATCTTTTGTTCAGTATTATAAGATGATAAGTTGTTTTTACTAAAGACGATGATAGTTGGCATGCTACTGAGGATAGGTGTGCTTTGTAAGAGTAACGTCATCTTATTAATATGATAAACTAGCTTCTGTCAGCGGCTACGCCTGCGTGGAGTTCGGTTCGTCACTTGTATAGTCTTTATCAATGACTAAATAATACATTATTTTATAACAAACTAGCTGTAAAATACCTCAGTGCCTAAAGATGAAAGTCTACAGCCAGTGTGTGTTACCAGTGATGACATATGGAACTGAAACGTGGCCTCTCACTATGAGCCTCATAAGAAAGCTCAAGGTTGCACAGCGTGCTATGGAAAGGGCTATGCTCGGCGTTTCTTTGCGAGATCGAATCAGGCATGAGGAGGTTCGTAAACGAACAAAAGTTGCTGACATAGCCCAACGGATAAGCAAGCTGAAGTGGCAATGGGCGGGGCACATAGCACGTAGAACTGACGGCCGATGGGGCAGAAAGGTTCTGGAATGGAGGCCACCTACCGGCAAGCGCGTAGGACGTCCACCTACAAGGTGGACAGTCGACCTGGTAAAGGTTGCAGGAAGCCGCTGGCTGCGGGCCGCTCCCAACCGGCCAATCTGGAAGTCACTGGGGGAGGCCTATGTTCCATAGCTTTTGCAATAAATGGACCATCCAAAACATTTTTTCAATTCGATACTGGTTCGTTCTTGAGAATAGCGCGTTCAACGAAACGACAAACAAACAAACTCTTCAGCGTTATATAAGGTGCTTCATAAATATCTGCAACGGCTGAAATGGGTAAAAGTATTGCTTATAGAGATTACGGTAGTAAAGAAATTTTATGTCCAGAACATCATTAATTTTTTCAGCGCGCGGGCGGACGACGAAGTGTGTTATGTAAATTGAAGCAAGTAACCATTTATTTACTGTCTTTTCGCAAATATTAGTTACCGATCCGGGGCACGTAATTCCTTCACTATCGTAATCTATATAAGCAATACTTTTACCCATTTCAGCCGTTGCAGATATTTATGAAGCACCTTATATAGTATAGATAAAATATAAAAGTGTGTTTGTATGTTTACTGAATATTTCTGTTTAGCCTAGTGGTCGACTGGCAGGTTAAGTGTCACGGCATTCAGTCTACATAATGAACAATTTTAATTTAAGTAATAATAAATGTTTAGTGGTTTGTTATTTAATTAAGCTTAATTTTTTTATATTTATTCAGGTACAGCGACAGTATCCTTAAGAAAATAACAATAAGCTTTAGCGGCTGAACGGAAATAGATACCTATGATTTACATTTGAAAAAATTTTTTTTTTTTTAGGTTATCAGATTTATTAATCAATGTGAAAAAAACAAATGATGTTCTTGACGCAACGTGGTGAAGTTCCGTGTCAAAATCATGGAGGTCATGCCGTCCCCTTATTAGTTAAGCATAGTTTTGTGCCGCAATCAACGTGTTAATCATAGATTAATGACACACAGATACGTAATCCGCGCGCATTGAATTAGAGCTACAGAGGGCTCCCTAATCCCTATGCCTGGAGGGCTGGAGGCATATGCTACGGAGGCAGGCTGGAGCCTGACAGTTCCCTAGTGTTTAATGTCAATCCGATCCGAACGCATAACAAACTAGATGTAGGCTTTAGGGATTGCGGAAAACTAAGAGCAACCCTATTTTATAGTGGTGTGCGTGTGTCTGTGTGTTTGCACACTAAATTAAAATTAAAACGTCTCTGTTTAGCCTAATTGTCGACTGGTAGAGAATGCCTCATGGCATTAAGTCCACCTTTTGTATGATTTTTAACCTGTGCAATAAAGTCTAAATAATTAAATAAATTTTATAATCGCCGTAGGTACATTTCGGTATCATTATATGTCATTATTCAAAGGTGTGTTAATATTTGAAGCCTACGTGTTGCGGGCATAACTACCGGCAAATGCTGGTATTCCATGTTTGGTTCCTATTTAAGAGAGGTCATGTCATAGTCGAAGATCTATAGATTCCTTCTGACTTAAAGAAAAGTTCAAAGCCGACATTCAAGGTTGCCAACATTAAAATAGAAACCTAATACATCTCTGTACTTACATTTAAGCCACAGTATAAGTATAACACAGTAACATAACTTTATTTTTGTATCGAATATTTTCTAAGGCGATTTGATAATTTTATTGACACTTGGATTTAAATAAGATGAGTTAATTATCACTTCTACCTCATTGATGAGTTTTTTAAAATATCGGAAACACATAAATGAGGTACATGATACTAAAAAAACAAAAATGTTAGACCACATGACATACATTGCTCTGTTCCTGAGGTAAGTAGCTACTTGTGTTATAGAAATCAGAAGAAACAACGACCCCAGACCAACCAATAGAAAAGTTCGTTTTCTAACAGTGACCCGACTGGTAATCGAGCCCAGGACTTCAGAGATGGCGACGCCAATCGCGAGGTTGGGGTCGTCAAAATCCGTACAATCCCGATTTAGTTATTTTCGATGTTTTTGAATCAGTATGAAATAAAGTTATTAAAAATGATTTCATTTAACTCACAGTGTTTATTATGTCTTTTGATTTCTTCTTCATTGTGTGTAGTCATTCAAAATGGTAGTTGACTTGTGAGGGCGTATGAATCACAGACAGACAGTTTGTAAGGTCGAGGCGTAGGCACGGCCACAGTGTACTGCTTAGTCAGTAACTTATCTTTGCACAAGAAATAATGTTAGTGTTAAATTAAGCATTTGTAGCCATCTATCTCGCCACATACGAACTAAAACTGACGTATCCTACATCGCGATATTAAAGTTATCGGAGCGATTGAACCATATATACAAGAACCCGACAAACAACCGTTGGGCAGTAGCCCACCAGACGCAACACCTGTCTGGTCGGAGGGTCCTCCCTTTTCTGGATGGGGATGAGGAACTTTACACCCTGTTACTCTCACCTCAAACATTAATCAGTTCTGTTTGTATATATTTTAGTATCTGATTATTACCCACAAATAAGTGTAGTGGCGCTGCGTTTTGCCTAGAATGTAAAAGTCCTGGGTTCTATTGCCTGGTCAGGTTAACGATATTTCTGAATTGGCTCGGATCTGTGTCCTCTAACGCAAACAAAATAATTGTCTGTTAGTTTGCACCACAATGGCATGATTCTGTATTTTTAGGCTATGTTGACGACCGTCTAGTGTAGTGGTTAGCGGACTACAAAGCCAGCGGTTGCGGGTTCGAATCCCACATGGAGAAAATCTTTGTGTGATGAGCACGAGCATTTGTGCCTAAGTCGTGGATGTTTATAAACATATTTAAGTATGTTAATCCGTTATCTAGTCGCCGTAGTACAAACTGTTCTTAGTTTGGGGCTAGATAATTGGTATGACTGTAGGTAATTTATCATTAAGTATAAATAATACTGCTGCATAATAATTATACTGTGTCCTTCGACATTTGCACAAAGACAGTGTTTCCATATTAGGTGATAAGACAAACGATTGCTATCAAAATATATTGTTAATAGATCGAATACATTGATAAATACATTGTTAAACTTATGGCTGGCAATGTAACGGCTTGTTAGTGTCATTGAATTGATGATGTATTTGTTATATGGTATTACGGAATACCTACTCTAAGACCTGTTGCTTTGCCTCTGTAATTATCTCCGAAAGATCTTCCAAATATTATTTATTTAGCGTAGGTATCATAATCATCATTTCAGCCATAGGATGTCCACTGCTGAACACAGGCCTCCCCCAATGACTTGTCATTGTCAAGTCATCAGCAACAGTTTAATAACCTTCATCAAAACCATCTTTACAAACGATTTAGATTTATACATAGGTAATTCAGCAGTAGACAGTAATGACGACCGTCTGGCGTAGTGGTTCGCGCACCGGACTACAAAGCCAGCGGTTGCATTCGAATCCCGCAAGGGGTAAATGTTTGTGTAATGAACACGAGCAATTGTACTTAAGTTAAGAATGTTTATAAACGTTTTTAAGTATGTTTATCCGGTATCTAGTCGCCATAGTACAAGCTTTGCTTAGTTTGGGGCTAGATAATTGTTGTGATTGTGGAAATAATTTATTTACTGTGGTATTTTCTTAAAAAAAACTGATACATTTTTCCATGAACGAATTACCGACTTTTTATTAAGTACTTATGTTATTTATAATCGATTCTATATAAAAATAGAAGCATTTGATGTATTTTTATTACAGATCTATAATTATAGGTGTATAAATAGAAAGATAGATAGAAATTTCATTTTGCAAAACAGACACACACAAAACAATAACTAAACACGAAAAAACAAACATTGCCAAAAACAAAGAAATTAAAACTGTTGCAACGCTTTCCTATTAAAATTTGGCATTTTCAGTTACGGTATTACACGTTAGGATTGTTATTTCACATAAGAAAATACCTAAGTACAACGCCACGGGTGATAACTAGTATCCAGCGAAAATAAAACCACTTTCGGTCAACTGGCTTCGGCTTCGGACGTTGCATAATGTGTCGTCATGCGAAAAATATTCAGTAAACATACGGTTTCGGTGCCACTCCGTATAACTATAGACTATAGGCTTTCAACGGCCTTGCGCCTACGCAGGTAGGTTAGATCACTTGCCAATTTTCAACAGAAAACCCACAAGACATTTCTGTTGTTTAATATTTGACCTCCGTAACCTAGAGACGAGCATACCGGACTTGGTGTCGCTATATCTGAGGTCCCGGGTTCGATTCCCGGTCGGACAATGTAGAAAAATTACTTTTCTGTATTGTCTCGGGTCTGGCTGTTGTGGTACTGTTGTTGTTTCTGATTTCTGTAACACAAGTGCTTTGGCTACTTACCATAGGATCAGAGCAATGTAATAATATAATACTAATAATATAAATGCGAAAGTAACTGTTTGTTTGTTACGCTTTCACGCCTAAAGTACTAAACCGATTCTGATAAAAAAAAAAACAGAAACAGACGAGAGCTTAAGAAAGGACATAGGCTACTTTTTGTAGTGAAAGCTAAACCGATTTTGATGAAATTTAGTATGAATAAAGATAGAACCCTGGGAAAGGTCATAGGTTACTATTTTTAACCACCTCATAAGAAAGTAATTTTACTTTCTTATGGGAGCGACATGCCCATGAGCAGTCACCCGGATAGCAAAAGGTCGTAAGTTCGAATCCCACTAGAGGCAGTTGAAATTTTTTCAAGTAATAATATTTTCCCCCTATTTTTTAATTTATTTATAAAACTACACAAGTAAATTCCTTAAGCGAAAATGAACTAAGAAGGCTTCACGCTCAAATTCCTAAAGTAATTATTACACAAATTATGTCAACATAAATCTCAAATATTAGAATGACCTTCTATTATTTGACGCTAAAAGTAAATACCTGCGCATATAGATATTCTCTCTTAAAATTACATGGCCTTGAATTATTATTTTATATTTCTATTACGTGTATAGAGTTTAGTAAAATTCATCCCCTTCATATTTACCGGGGGTGAAAAAAAAACTGTTTTGAACTTGTGTAAAAATGTTCTAAAATGTTTTCATTCTCTCCGTATCTAATAAATTTGATAAATATTTATTTTATTATTTAACTCTATAAACAGGTCTACAAAAGTTACGTAAAAAACTGATTACTTACTTACTATAAACTGACTTATAAGTATAAACCCTGCAAAATTCGTCAAAACTGTTAAAAAAAACATGAGCGAAACTGCGAAAGTAGCGTGAAATAGGTACTTTTAATTTAAAATTAATATAATATTTTTAACTTTCAACCCTTCGCAACCCAAAATTCAACCCTTAAAGTGTTGACTATTTGAAGTCCCTTTTTATGCCGCTGCCTAAATAGTGTAGGCTGTAGAGTCAATCTGTATTCGCTAAGGCTGGTTTGAACTCAGACTTGATGTTAGATAAGTATTACCACATTTATCATATCAAAATACATTTTACTCCTTCAGTAGATCAATCGATAACCCGTTATGATCCGTCATTATTATTAATCACCAATTTGTCAATTGAACTAGTTTTATCAGTTATTTTAAAACGATTAAGCAACGGAAGTGGACGTCTTATTTAAATTTAAAACTAAATACAGGATGTGAAGAAAGATTCAAAATGTCGTTATTCTTTTGGTGGAAAATAACGGTATTTGTTATTTAGATATTTTTAGTTAGTTTATTATTTGATGAAATATGTATGGGATTAAACGACTTGCATGGCGGTAAGAAAAAAATATCGTGAGAAAATCTATATATTCAAATAACACTTGATGTGTAGCCATGGGACACAATGATCTTGTTGCTGTCTAAGGGTCACGGGGGTCTGACGGGAATCGCACCAAATGTTATAACCAGACTTGCTGCGTCTAGGGTCAGTCAAGCGTGTCCCGACTGGGAACGGGATAAACCGCTAGTAATGGTTTAAGCTTAATTCATCATTTCATCATCATCATTTCAGCCATGAACACAGGCCTCCCCCAATGACTTTCATTGGGGAGGATTGCCAAGACGCGCCACGCTTGGCAGGCAGGTTTGCGAGCACAGTTTTTAATGACAATCCGCACGCAGACGCTGCTGTCCGTCTCGTGCTACAGGAATTATTCGCCTCTTACGACACACATCCTGTTGGCGGTGGGGAAGTGATTTCTTTGCGGCCGTCCCCACACAGCCCAATTACCGTATTTTATATTTAGTCAAAATCCAGTTTCGTTTCGGTCCCAGTAACATTAAAATCAAACACGGTATTTACGTAACTCAAAAAATGCAATTAAAGTTCGTATGCTCCTAAAAAATTATATTTTCACATAAATATCCAATCCATTTTCAATCGTAATACTGGCTTTAAAAAAAATTACGTCATAATTTTACGAGAGTTACTAGTACAGTCAGTGGCAGGCCAAAGTACCAAAAAAGTTAAAAGATTATTGAACCGATTTTCGGCTTTAAGTCCGACGCGTCCGAGATCAATATCAATTGAGAAAATTTGACTTTGTGGTATTGTTGGTTTGGTAGGTATTGGTGGTTTGATTTGATTTTGTGGTAGGTTGACGAGCTGTTCTCTGTACATACAAGATTAAAATTTGTTTTCGACTGGGTGAATTAGAACTTTGATTAATTTAGTTACTGGCTTAAGACAATGATTGTTATGCTTTCTCCCCTGGACTCTCTCATCATCTCAACTCTCATTGGAAGTCTACTATAGATCCATAGTAAAATGGGGTTGTGAGAATCCTGTATCCTTATGAAATCAATGTCCTAAATATTAAACTATGTACGTAACATGGATTAAGGTAAAATTAAATATATTTACTGATGGTCTTCAAGTAAGATAATAAGATCCTTTTCTTACGCGACTTACAACAATGAATTTTGCGGTTTTTTTGGGCGAAAACCAGGAATCGAACCTGGGAGGTAAATTACCACACCACTACGCCACTAGGATGTCACATACATAAAATCATTATTATCGTTATTATACAAGCGTATTGTTATCCCAAAATGTTAAATCGTCATAAAATGATCATACTTTAAGCATCACTTTCACTCAGCCCTTAGGCGAGTAATATACATATTATATTTATATGACAGTATGTAAAGTGCATGGAGTAAGTCAGCTGCTTGCCCCGAGGCCTCTGCATACTATCGATAAACCCGGTTTTGTTTGCGAGTTTTGTGGATTGTGTTTTCTTCTACGCATTTAGATATCACTGGATGTGTAGCCATGTTTAAAAAATAACCTGGTTCCTTGTCTATGGGCTACAGGTCTGGTGTCAATCGCTCCAAATGTGATAACCAGTATTGCCGCATTTAGGTCCTAGGGTCATGGCGAGTGCCGTGTGGGGACGGCCGTAAAGAATACACTTGTGTTGCGTGTTGTAAGAGGCGAATAATACCTGTAATCCCGAATAACTGATTTGGTATTAGAACTATCCACTAACACGATATTAATAATCATTCTGTAGCTGTAGCTGAATTCCGTTGACAGAGACAGATAGATGTCTTAATTAAATACTAAAGTCATTCGGTGTTGCGCAGTGGACCTTACAGATTATAACTATTTATCACTGTATGTGTTACTCCCGTTTATTAATTTACTGTTATGATCGTCCCCTTTACAATAAGCCTTTGAGTTGCGCTGGAAAATGCTGGACCTGGTTTTCTTCCATAAACTTTTAAATAGTGAAATAGACTGCCCTCAAATGCTTGCAAAGTCAGGTTTCGAGTGCCTATCAGATATCCTCGTACGCAAATCACTTTCTTTTCTCCACCACTCAGCAAAACTGTCTTTGGATCCTACTCTCCCATTCCACGTTTGTGCACAAGTGTAGCTAGACGATAGACATTTTTGTCAACTTTTTCCACATAAAAAAATTGTACTAAAAACATTTTAATAAACAGATTTAGACAGCGGTATTGTTTTGGTTACTCTTGATGTGTATTCATCATCATCATCATTTCAGCCATAGTCGTCCACTGCTGAACACAGGCCTCCCCCAATGACTTACATCGGGGGGATTGCCAATACTCGCCACGCTTGGCAGGCGGGTTGGCGAGCCCAGTTTTTTATAACATTTCGCACGCAGACGCTGCTGCCCGTCTTTTGCTACAGAAATCAGTCGCCTCTTACGACCCGCCTCCTGTTGCCGGTTGGGAAGTGTATTCTTCACGGCCGTCCCCACACGGCACACTCTTTGTATTACTTTTAAGTAATCATAATTTTACTTTAGTGGATATTTAAACTTGTGTATTACTACTATTAATTTGTTGCATGTGGTGTTTGCTTATAACTACTATATTCATAGTTTATAGCTATTTTCAAAAAACTTGCGTAAGAATATATGTTCAAACCGTTAGCAAACCGACCAAATAAAATTTAAAATAAAATAAGTCTGTATCATGTCGGTTTAAGTATGTCCTCAAAATATTTAGTATTCATTAGGAAAGTAAGTACCCTGGGCTTAAGTTTAAGAGATGTTATGTCACTGTGACACGATAAGTGTGTCACGAACTTTCTTTAAACCTTTGTGATACAAGTGGAATCATTTTTACGTAATGATATAGTATAATATACAGATACAATCTTGCTATTTACATTCGGTTTTACTACCGGAGTGACCTTAACATCTTAGATGCCATCACAATGAGTAATATATTAAAATAATGATTCAATTTAGATCATGTCATGGGATTTTTTTGCTACAACGGCTTTTGTTATTGAGTTAAACTAGTGGTTGCCCGTGACTTCGGCTGTGTATTGGTGACTGATCACACTTCCACCCTCCATTTCATCACTGAAGGGTTGAATTTCTTAAAATAGGACTGTCGGACTGAAATTGGGACAAAGTGTTCAAGTGTCAGAAAAAATGCATACGTGGTATGTGCGGGTTAAAAAAAACAGATAGCTGCAGAACATATTTCCAAAAATTTAAAATTCTCACCATGCCTTGTTTATACATATTTGAGATAGCCCTGTTCATTAGACAAAACCCAAATCTAGTTGAAATTGTCCGTGGTCTCCGCAACCGAACTAAGCTGTATGCTGTTGATCATAATATTCCGTGCAAGACAGCTCTTTTCGGAAAGAGTGTTTTTGCTATGGCGTTCAAACTCTATAATAAAATTCTCAATTACATCAAAGAAAGCAATGACATTTTTATTTTCAAACATAGATTATTTATATTTTTATCAAATAACGCATTTTACTCAATAAATGAATTTTTACAATCAAATTTTAATACCATTCCTCCGACATCTGTTTGACTGCCGTACCACAACTTTTATTTTATTTTTAACAATTTTCCATCTTTGACATTTTTTATTTTTTTGACATAATTTGTATTTCTTTATATGACATTTGTATGCTGACAAGGCTGATCACAGCAAGGACATTATATTATGTACAACATCAATATTCACCTGTGTATCACAAATAAATGATTTGATTTGATTTGATTTGATTCGAATGTCGAATTTTAAATACAAACTTCAATTTTCATCCCAATAAGTGTTGGATTTTGAATTGGGAATGTTCGGAATGTAATATCATAATACAAGCGAAGTGAAAAGGATATACTTACTGACTTAGTTTTAATAATAGTAAAAATCTCACCCAGTAACATTAAACAAAAAAAAAATGAATTCTTTCAACAATTACACCAATTATCTAGCCCCAAACTAAGCAAAGCTTGTTATGGCGATAACGGATAAACATACTTAAATACATTATCGCGTCTTTGCCTCATGGACAAGCTTTTATTTTAAGTAGGTAGGTAGTTTTTAGTTTTAGGTTAGTTTATTTTTGTGTTATTAGAATTTTAATTGTTATTATGTATATAAAATAAATAACGAAAAAGCAATTTCATAAACATCTATGACTTTGACAAATGCTCGTGCTCATCACACAAACATTTGCCACTTGCGGAGTTAGAACCAGCAACCTGGCTTTGTAGCCTGAAACGCGAACCACTGAACCAGACGTTCATTAAACATTAAGTCCTTAATTTTGAAATGAGATCATGTTGTCACCTTTCCAATGCTCGGAATAAAACCAACAACATAACAATGTGTCGAACAAAAACTATAATCGACAGATAACGATGGTCGAGACATGCGATGCGCGCGTCACTGCTTTACGTAAGTATATAAACGGAATGCTTAAGAAATACTTAATTTTTAGTGTTCAATCAAGTAATCGTAAGAATACACTTCCGTACCGCAAACTGAAGGCTGTCGTAAGAGGCGACTAATTCCTGTAGCACGAGACGGGCAGCAGCGTCTGCGTGCGACATGTTATAAAAAACTGCGCCCACCCAGGTGGGTTGAATCACCCCTATGTATGTTCTACGATTTTTTGTAGTTTTCAAGTTACGATTTTTTAAATGATTTTTTGCAACCGGATTTAAAAAATAATAATTGGGTTCTTCGAATTTTCTTTCTTGCAGCTAAATCTCTATGAACTGTGCATTTATGCATAAAATAAACAGCCTCATAACTTTAATGGAAGTTACTACAAAATTGACCTAAAGTTGAGAATTTATGTTAAGTGAGTTATCATTTAAATTTTCAACTTAAAATTGAAAATCTTATCTGATAATTTCTTAGTTTCTAAGTAGCTTCAGAGAATGCGCTAGACTCTAAGCTTTCATAATAATAATAAAACAGTAGTACTTCATAGGCTTTATAAGCTATTTAAAAAAATTGTAACTCGATAACTGCGAAAAATCGTAGAACATACATAGGGGTGATTCAGATACCTCTCAACACGAGGCACCTAAAGAAAATTTGGACGTCACTTTTCTGGCCATTCTGTTTAATAAAATTGTAGAAAACCGATTTCTGTAGATTAATTAGAAAAAATAATTAATAAATAAAACACCTTATAAACGATCAGAGGAGTTTACAACTTTTTTCTTTAATTTGTGTCTGACAGTATGTATGTATGTACCTATGTTACTTATAAAATCAATTTGTTTCTGTTAATAGGCCTATATTAAGCACTGCCACACGTGCCAATTTTTTTCCCTACCACTGCTTCGGGACAATATTATGGGCTAGTGCCCGAAAAAAGCAGCGCAAGAAACTCGGTCACTGTTGTCAGCCTCTTTTAAATAGATTGCTTACAAGAAAGTAATATTTACCTGTGCAAGCAGGGCGGTATTTAATTCCAGACATTATTTCATGTCATTCGTCATTTCAAAAACGAAACTACAGAAAATTATTCTTCTTCTAGTTAACTCTGAAGTCTACGCCGACGACGTCGCGGGTAGAAGCTAGTTTTAAATAAAATTCTTTATAACAAAATTCTTTGGTAGATACAAAAAATCAAGTTAAACCACTTACAATAAAAATAAATGTATGAGTAAAGCTTTATCTATAACGGTGTAATAATGTATAATAATATATTAAATCCAAATCATTACGAGAACTGGTTTTCAAAATGCCTCTAACAGTCTAGACTTCATATAGAATTGATTAATGCATAATGAGATGAAATCTTTTTTTACTAAACAGCTCTTAATTTATTACAAAAAATTTTTGATGCACTTATAAAAAATTGCTTTTATGTTTCATCCCTTTAAGGGATGAAATTTGTTCTGGAATATGTCTCTAGGTCTAGTTTTAGTACTAAGTTAAGGTATATTGCTTTTCTTAGTGCAATATTTGTTTAATTATTCTTACTAATTTATAAGGCACTTGCATTTACTAGCACTACAGACGGCCACAAATTGTTCTAAGAAATTCTAAATTTATAATAAACATTGGACAACATCACATTGCCCTGATTCTAAGGTAAGTAACTAAAGTACTTGTAGTTATAGAAATCAGAAACAACGACGGTACCACAACACCTAGAAAACATAGAAAAGTTCGTTCATTGACCAGACCGAGAATCGAACCCGGCACCTCAGAGATGGCGAACGCCAAGTCCGGTGTACTCGCCTTTTGGCTACGGAAGTTGTCAAATTTATATGTGTTAAAAAAAGTCAAAAGTTAAGTTTTGGCTAAATATAATATTAATCAAAAAATCAATTGAATCGTTAGGTTAAAAGTCCATCAATATTATAAATTTCACATAAATTTGTATATTGTTTTCGAACACAAAAAATAATAATTTGGATCCTGTTAAAACCAGTCCGAATAGACGAGGTTATTATCATAATATAATGCTTTACTTATATTTATGTGATGATTTTAATATATGTTTACGTAGCAACAGTATCAGGTGGTGCATTTAATTTTGTGTATAAAAATACCAAGCTTACTAACGTGAGCTCTAATTTCATCCCTTGTTAGGGTTGAAATAAATTTGTGCAGTTAAAAATAACAGTCGAGTTTATAACTAGTTGTCAGAATTGACGACCATCTTGGTCATAGAGCACGAGCTGGACTACAAAACTAGAGGTTCTGTTTTCGAATCTCGCAAGGGTCAAATGTTTGTGTAATGAGGACGACCATTTGTACCTGGGTCATGGATTTTACAAATGTATTTGAGTATGTCTATCCGTTATCTAGTCGCCATAGTACAAGCTATGTCTTATTGTTATCACTATCTTAATTGGTGTGATAGTTGTAAGTTTTTTTTTACAAGTAAAAAATCGTTCTTTTTTATAAATATTAAAATCCGGGAAATACACAAATCACATGATTCATCATTGTAACCATTAATCATTTCTAGCGAGGCCTAAAATGACATAATACGTCAAATTAAAGTATTCAATTCTGCGTATTACTTGCAAAAAATATGTACAAACAATGAAAAAAGTTTTCAAGCGAGATCGCAAACATCCGTGAACGTAAAAATGTGAGATTCACTTAACAATACCATTCAATCCGACATTAATGTTAATTAATTTGAAACAAGGATTAATAATTTGACATTTTAAACTGCTTAATCGAAGCATTTGATTATGGTTCTCTAACTTATAACAAAAAACATAGTGTACAAATTTTACGCGACATTACATTTCATTCGTGATATTACAAGAAAATTATGTAAAGTTTACAGGGTTGAAATATTTTAGTTTGTTTATTTGTTTCATCATTTCAGCCATAAGACATCCACTGCTGACATAGGCCTCCTCCAATGACTTATCATCGGGGGGGATTGCCAATACTCGCCACGCTTGGCAGGCGGGTTGACGAGCGCAGTTTTTTATAATATTTCGCACGCATACGCTGCTGCCCGTCTCTTGCTACGCCCCTCCTGTTGCCGGTGGGGAAGTGTATTCTTTACGGCTTTTACGTTTATTCTTTAACCATAACTTTCAAAAGCACTTGTTTAGGTTTCAGAAATATTATTAAAATCCTTATGTAGTTCCACGTGAGTGCACAATTAATTAGGTATCTTCACCGTTAATATAATCCTTACTGTCATATAGATAATCAAGCAGCAATAAGACTGTTAGATATTTAGAGACATTACTTGGCGAACCATGTATTTAATTATGATTCCATTAAAACAAACTTGACAATTAATAAGAATTTAATTGAATATACATTAAAAATCTTCTCTATATATAAAAGTCGGGAGAGTTACACCATTTATAAATCAAGAACGGCGGGACCGATTTTTATGATCTTTGGTTTGTTGGATCCGTGTTCACCCCAAATAGCAGAATAACTACTAAAACATCGGAAAAATTGACAAAAAACTGTATAAAGAGGCGGTACGAAGTCCGCCGCTAGTGAGAGATAAAGATGAAATGATTTGATAAGTTCAATAGTGTCTTCAAACGTTAAAAAACAAGTCAAATGTTGTCCAACACCGAAAAATTTACAGTGACCTACAAGCTTATGACATTACGTATGCAATGATGACTAAAGACGTGTCAATAGTTACTGGCGACCTCGAACGAAGGTGAGATGAAACTAGAATCTTTATCAAAGTTGTTCGATGTTTCGGCGTCTTTGAATCTAATTTTACGAATCTTAAACACATATTAACTTGGTCGATGCTGATTATTCACTCCACGAGGATATAGCCCGATGGACAGATGATTGAGAGCTGTGTCGTGGTTTTATGGTGGTGGCAGAATTGGCTTATTTTATTCATATTATACCACATATAGTAGAAATGGATACATGTATAATATGAGTATAAACTCGAAGATGGGTCGACCGATTTGATAACATCACATAGGTACATTGCTCTAATCCTATGATAAGTAGCTTAAGCACTTGTGTTACAGAAATCAGAAACAACGACGGTACCACAACACCCAGACCCGACACAATATAGAAAAGCTATATTTCTACATCGACCGACCGGGAATCGAACCCGGAACCTCAGAGGTAGCGACACCAAGTCCAGTATGCTCGCGTCTCGGCTACGGAGGTCGTTATTAGTTTTATAAACTATAATTTTTTATTACGATCACTGTCCATCAATATGACATAAAGAAAAATGGTCTACTTTGAATTCTATTGCAAAACATAACTTTTATATTTGATGTCGTAACGAAAAAAACTTATTTGGATGATTTTATTAGATGCCTTTGCCATATCAAGGTTTCTATTAGCATATTAAAACAATAATGTAAATGGTTGGGTTTACTGACAAACGTTAAAGCTTATAATATTGTCTTAGAGATTTTTGTAGCTAATCCTATGGTTAGGATTAGTGTTGTGACATGACTTGTCGATAAATTTCTCTATCGATACTGTTATTTGGATGTTTTATGCTAAAACTGCCTTTTCTTTGTCTCATATATCGAATTGTTAATTTTTAAAAGATCAGCTTGATATTTTACCGACTGGTATGTAAGAGTTGATATTTTAAGCCATCTTTTTGTACTTAATATTTAGTATAAATTAAAAAAAGAGTCTATCATAGCATTTTAGATACTTAGTTTGTTAATTGAGATTCATTTATTCATAAAAGACACATACATACAGGTTTTTATGTCAATTTAAAATATCGAAGCATGTTGCGCCAATTTAGCATGCAAATGTAAACTTTAAATCAGTATTATCAAATTTAATAAAAATATCTAAAGAAATAAAGTATTTCTGTAATCTAAGTGTGTCTCTAGAATAATCTATCCATCTCTTTTATAGCTTTAGGGGTTAACTTTAGCTCAGGCCGATAAATTATTCTAGGCAATTTTTTTGCATTTAAATCACTACTAGATATTTCTGAAGTTCTTGCAAAAAATAAAAGTCAGTTTCAGTTCATTGGACAACATCACATACGCTGCTCTGATCCTAAGGTAAGTAGCTAAAGCACTTGTGTTATATAAATCAGAAACAACGACGGTACCACAACACCCAGACCCGAGACAATATAGAAAAATATTTTTTCTACATTGACCGACCGGGAATCGAACCCGGAACCTCAGATATAGCGACAAGTCTGGTAAACTTGCCTCTCGGCTACGGAGGTATTGTATCAATATTTTTGGTATGGCTCCAAGCTCTCAAAGTAAGCACTTACTATACTTACATGGCATCCAAAAATAACTATTGATATATTACCAAACTGTCTGTCTATCTATTAACATCACTAATCGGCAATATGTTAACTCTATGTAAAAATATTAAGCTGATTTTAGTTTATTATATCAATATTTTTGGTATAGTCCAAGCTCTTTTAACAAGCATTGCATCCAAAAATAATTATCGACATATTACAAAACCGTCTGTTTAACATCACTAATCCGCAATATGTATAGAATTAGCATTTAATTTGAAATGATATGACCGTGGCAAATTTGGATCATCGATTTTATATACATTAGTGACATGTTACTAAATGTTTGGGTCAAAGCTAATCCAATCGTAGGTTAAAGATCAATGTTGCGATGGCATGTTTTTTTCATCTTTGTATAAAATATATAAAACAATGTCGGGTTAGTTACACCATTTATAAGTCAGGTACGGCTGGACCGATTTTTAGGGTTCCGTAGCCAAATGGCAAAAAACGGAACCCTTATAGATTCGTCATGTCTGTCTGTCTGTCTGTCCGTCTTTCCGTCCGTCCGTATGTCACAGCCACTTTTTTCCGAAACTATAAGAACTATACTGTTGAAGCATGGTAAGTAGATGCATTCTGTGAACCGCATTAAGATTTTCACAAAAAAATAGTAAAATAATAATAAATTTTGGGGCTCCCCGTACTTAGAACTAAAACTCGAAATTTTTTTTTTCGTCAAACCCATACGTGTGGGGTATCAATAGATAGGTCTTTAAAAATGATATTGAGGTTTCAAATATCATTTTTTTCTAAACTGAATAGTTTGCGTGTGAGACGCTTCCAAAGTGGTAAAATGTGTGTCCCCCCCCTGTAACTTCTAAAATAAGAGAATGATAAATCTAAAGAAAATATGTAATGTACATTACCATAAAAACTACCAGCGAAAATTGGTTTGAACGAGATCAAGTAATTAGTTTTTTTTTAATACGTCATAAATCGTAAACCGCAATTTAACTTTCGTAATGTTATGGATTTCATTTTGCAATAAAAATACCATAACTATGACTCGATTGTCGTGATGGGTGAACTTTTACTCATAACGGTATCTACAGGTTTGTACGGAACCCTCGGTGCGCGAGTCCGACTCGCACTTGGCCGGTTTTTATGATCTTTGATTTGTTGGATTTGTCTCCGTTCCAAATAGCAAAATAACAATTGAAACATCGGAAATACTCACGATAAAAAAAATGTAGGGGCGGTACGAAGTTGGCCGGGACAGCTAGTTATTAATAAACACAACACCCTATTTTTACATTCTAGAAGTAATGAGTTAACAACCTACTAACGTTCTACGAGGTACCAGACAATGATATTTGCTAACGGCGTCTCCCAGCGCACCCAGACCCGAACCAGTTTAAAAAATGATTGTTTTCAAAATTTCCCTGACCGGGATATGAACCCACTACGCTAATCGGGTTTTAGTGGAATAATGTTATTATAAAATGAAGTAATCCTTGTGATAGCATCCGTTATCTAGTCGTCATAGTACAAGCTTTGCTTAGTTTGGATTAGGCTAGTTTCCTAGGTCAAAATAGATTATTCTATTTAGTCCGTCAGTTAGATTATCAAAAAATATTGGACCCATATTTTGTCTTTTGTCAATCAAACAAAAAATGACAAAGTTAAAGCGCATCAAAGTGAGCACGTGACGTCACGCCTTGCTAAAAAGTGTCGCAAGGCGTGACGTCACGCGGAACTTTAACGAGCTATACCTTAATCATTTTTTGTTTGATTGAGAAAAGAAAAAATACGTGTCCAATATTTTCTGTTAATCCAACTGACGGATTAATTCGATTTTTTAGAAAATTTGCCCATTAGTGTGATTGTGAAAATAATGTATTATTTAAGTATTTATCCTGTGGTTATCGTAGCTCAGTGGCGGCGTTTTGGTAGTGATTACCTAAGTTAGGCAACCTACGCTGCGGCTGCAAATGGATGGGTGACCACTCCGACCATATTAGGTGATGTTTATCACAACCATCTCCGTGCTTCGGAAGGCACGTTACAATCGCTTGATACTAGTCGTGAAGCCTAGTCAGAGGCCTTAGGGCGGCTTAATAACATCTGACAGTAAGGTTGAGTCACTGGCCTTACAACACCTCTCCCGTACTGAACTGGGCCCGCGTGGAGGCTGGCCCAAACCACCCCATAGTTGAGGTGGGGCCTATGTCCTGCAGTGGGACGTTTAAAGGGTTACTTTATTTTACAATCATATTGTATTTTTTTCCTTATACATTATTTTTCTATCTTATTTAAACTAGACTTGTTCTAAATCAGGATTACATAGCAAAGGGGTGCCAAATTTAAAAAATAAGATCTAGGGAACGATATAAAGAAGCGTCTTAATCATTATTATGTTTAATAATCGTATGTTAAAAAAAAACTTTAAAATATTCGAAAATAAAGTCAATAGAGAGACTACGAAAGCCGCGCGGTCATTCATCAGAGGCGTAGGTACGGCGAGCCAACAAGGACCTTACGCTGTGCACATACGTTGCATTTTTTTCATGAATGAGTTAAATTATCCACGCGTACGATTTTTACCAGCGGATAGGAATAATTAAATGTGAAAAAAACCTGTTCTTTGCATAGTTAGATTATGTTATTGATTCTAAGTCACTCCTAAAGATTTGGCACCCCTTTGCAATGTAACCCGGTATAAACGCAACCTTATTCGAAGCTTCAAATCTCGCACGAGTCAAAACCTGTGTGCGTCTGTATGAAACGTAAATAGTATATAATAATGTGTCAAAATGTGTTTGTTTTTACTATGCTAAAATATACACAGTTTATGACCATTTCAAAGAATGTTGCGTACAACGTTTTAATGACGTCTGCTTTGTTAAATAATAGTGTTTGTTGAAACATAATTATTGGAATTGGTTATTCTTATAAATAGGACGGCAATAGAAATTCCAAAGCAGATTTAAAAAAAAAAATTGTCAACTTAGAAAGATTTGAACCCCTCATTGGACACATTACCTCAATATTAGTCAATCTACCTATTAAAAGTAAAAATCAATTGCCAAATGTATGAAAGATCATCACTTGAGAAAAACTCGATCAATTAGGCAGATTTTTTCGTTGTGTTCGCAATTTTTTTGTCTGGAAAAATATCTTAGAATACTATTGAAATAGGAAAAACTGTAACTTAATGCGTAGGCAAATACCTTTTGACAGTGTTTACCGGATCAATGCACAGGCAAAACCGTTGTACTAAAAACTGGAAATTATGCATAGAGTTTCGTACCTACTAGTTAAGATTTTTAAAAATTCAACCCTTAAAAGGCGAAAATAGAGTGTAAAATTCTGAACAGAAACTTGAACATTTGAAAGGACAAAGTTGCGGACAACCTTTAGTATGATTTATTAGACTGACCGACATACATAATTATCTTGAATTGTTGAAGAGAAAAATGTGTTATTTAGACAAAGTAGATTACAATTAAATACGACGAAATAAATAAGGTGTTTTTTTTGTTGGAATTTTATTTACAAGAGGTTGAAGCGGGGTTTGAAAATTATGAGAATCCAAAGATGGAACAAGTTGCGGGTTATTTTAATTATTATTTATTACACGTCAACGGCGTATTATCAAATAAAATCACTAAGCTTTACGTATGTTTGCAAATTGTTAGTAGTCAAATTTATACAAATCTAAAGTTGGTTTTTGATAATTTACATAACTTCTAGCATTATACGTCCGGGATGACATCATTTGATCAAAAATTAGATAATAAGACACTAGAATCGCGACTTTAAGGCATTAGTAATAAGAGCTCATTCATTTCGCAATATAATATTGTGTATTTTACGTTAAATGCTATAATACAGAATACATAATAAGTTTGATTTGTAATATATTACATTATAGGATTATATTTAAGAAATATTTAAGGATAATCATATTTATTATGACGAAAGTGATCATTTTATTGCCCACTGAATTTCTAGGTAGACGGGATCTTCTACTTTTCCTCCTACTTCATCATCATCATCATTTCAGCTATAGGACGTCCACTGCTGAACATAGGCCTCCCCTAATGACTTCCAGATTGGCTACTTTGGGTCCGCTTGCATGTAGATGCAGCCAGAGCAATTGCCGACAGACCTTCGTGACTCAGACAGGAACCAGACCATTTTGGACCATGGCTACACACACAGTGGTCTGAATTTAGGTCCTTACGATCTACAGCTGAACTGCCAATCAAACCTAACCAGTAAGAAGTAGATAACTCATCATCATTTGGAAGTTCACTACTGGAGAAAGCACTATAGAACACCACAGCGAACGGCCAGCCGCTGGATGCCGCTTCCAACCGGACAATCTGGAAGTCACTGGGGAAGCCTATGTTCATGGCTGAAATGGTGATGATGATCACAAAGCAAGTAAGGTAGGCATACATTTAAAGTCGCACTAAGCGATCTTATCGCTAGTAGCGATCTATTGACCCCGATTGGTTGGCGCGGAATCTCGCGTAGCACACAAAGGGTTCCGGGTTTGATTTCTGACTATAGTAAATTTAGAAAACGATATTTTCTAAATTGGCGCATCTGGTCGTTTTGAAAACGCCTCTGGCACAGTTACTGTCTACCTCGTAACTTTAAGATTTTGATTTAATTTTTTTTTGCATTCACAATAGTTATAGGAGGAAAATATTTGCAATAATATTTCTTTCGGATGTTTGTGGGTATAAAATCCAAGACATTGATGAAACAATGCTGACTTACTAACAGCTATACACACTTGGAGAAATTCGCCAACATTACTATGTCTTCCGTAGCACAGTTGGAAGAGCAGTCGCCCGGATAGCGAAAGATTGTGGGTTCGAATCCCACCAGAGGCAGTTGAAAAATGTTTTCAAACTAAAATCGCAAATAAACTATAAAAAAATATATACAAAATACCAATTGTCATGATCTCGAACGAAATTACCATTCTTGCGTTACTAAGTACGCGATAAACTAGTCAATGGAGTGTCCCAGCTCACCCACTGCCGAAACTGAACCGGACATCAAACCTAGGACCAATGCGCTCAAAACGTATGCACCATAATCTTATTTTTGGCAAATACAGGATGTTCGGGTAAGACCCTATCAAGCAGAAAACGCTATGTGATCACATATGCATATAAATACTATGGTGAAGTCAGAAATTTGATATCATAATTTTCAGTATTTTTTAACATTACTTATGCTTGTTTTGGCTTGATGTACCAATAAGCAAACACTCTGTAGATAATTCATTAGCTACAAATATTTCCTTCATTTAATATATCTACTATTTTTAACTTAACAGTATGTAGTTATTCAATCATTATAAATACAAAAATATGTCAAAATTATATTCGAACCTTGAACCATGAATCAGTCATACAAAAGACTTCAACGAGCTATACTTCCGAAAACTCAAGTTTTTAGATTATGACTATGATTACGTTTATTACTAATTAAGTATTATACTACACTTGCTATAGTAATTTGATTTAATGATAAATTAATAAGAATCTTCATTAAAATATGAAACTAAAATTTAAATAAAATAAAACTTATTTTTCACCAATACCAAACACCGAAAATATTTCTAATAAAAATAGCCACAATCATTTATTTAAAATTGTCATTTTATGGTTTTTCTATGGTTCCATTGATTTTAATTAAATATCTTCGCTACTAAATTAATCACGTTAGTTTTTACTATCGCTAAAAGCCATTTTTATGTTATTCTCAATGATATTATTCCTATATAACCTTTTGAATTAATTGTTTTGAAAAATACCTTTAAAAATATATTTATTATTCGTATATAATTCTCAAACATTTTAGTTTTAGGTTAGTTTATTTTTGTGTTATTAGAATTTTAATTGTATTGATAAAAAATATATCTGTTTAAGTGTATATTATCTTGTTTCAAAGTCTGTATTCATAAATTTTAATAAAAATCCACTTTAATATTTGATTAAATATAATATAAATAAATCCCAATTTGTCTTTAGTTTAAAATGTATAACTAACACCAGTTTTTAAGAGATTTTTAAATGTCTTAGTCTAAAATAATTGCTTTTTTTTTATTATTAAAAATTATCACTTAAAATGCACTCGCAAAACACCCTCTATTCGCCTAGATCCTTACGTTTAGAGTCGGCTATCCTTATCAAACACTCGCAAAAACACCCGATATATAATAATAAAAAATAAATTCAAAAACTCACATTTATATATCACGCAACTTCACAACACAATCGCGGACAACGCACTGAAAAGGCTTTATCCCCGCGCTTCGTATATAATATTTCGATGACGTCACTGTTTTGCGAAACACGCCGTCAGAGTGAACAGACAACAAGCTGTTGTGGGTTGGATGAGATGCTTATATACAGGTTGAGATGAGGATGACCTCGCACTGTTGGAAAAAAACCCAGGGTTTATTGGGGATGATTTTTTATATCTTAAACTTTGAAACTTAAAAGAACTGTTTAAGGAAATTTAACTTACAGTGGTACACACTCATTTATGAAAATATTATATATTCGCAAAAACCTGCTTCAATCCCCTAAGAAAAGTGACAAACAATTTTAATACCCAGAATAAAGATAAACTTGCTGTTCCAAATTTCAGACTGCATAAAGTGAGTAATTCGTTCATGGGGAAATGTATTCCCTTTTTTATCAAATTACCACAGTCTATTGTTGAACTACCTATGTTGAGGTTTAAATTGAAAAAACTATTTAAATGACAAAAATGTCTGGAATTCAATACTGTAGTGCTCGCTCAGGTACATTATTATTTTCTTGTAAACAAACTATTTAAAATAGGCTAATATAATATAATATAATAAGTAATATAATACAATTCTCGGCACTATACCATAATATTGTCCCGAAGCATAGGTAGGGTAAAAATAATAATATTGGAACGTGTAAAAGAGCTTAATTTAGGCCTATTTATAGAAACAAATTGGTTTTTAACCGACTTAAAAAAAGGAGGAGGTTCTCAATTCGTCGGAATCTTTTTTTTTTATGTATGTTCAGCGATCATCCGTTACTACGTTAACCGATTTCGATAATTCTTTTTTTATTTGAAAGGTAATACTTTCAGAATGGTCCCATATAAATTTGGTTAAATTCTGACGATGGGATCTATAAGAAAATCATCAAACACCTAATATATTTGCCAAATGTGGACCGATTTTGATGATTATTTTTTTAATGAATAGCTTATACTTCAAAGATACTATGATAAAACATTTTCGGGAAATTTTTTACCCCTAAGGGTGGAAAAATAGGAAATGAAATCGGTGTTCAGCAGTTAAATTATTTTTGCACTCGTAAGATTTGTTTTGATTAGGATTTATCACTAAAACAAATGAAATAAGTTAATTTTATTAAAAAAATAAAAACCGACTTCGAAAAACTAAAACGCTAAAAATAATTTTAGCACTTAAGTACCTAATCAGTTACTTTTGGAGTCGGTGCCAGTCGATGAGAGATTCTATGTTTTCATTTGCACCGACTCCAAAAGTAACTGATTAGGTACTTAAGTGTTAAGATCATTTTTAGCGTTTTAGTTTTTTGAAGTCGGTTTTTATTTTTTTATAATATTAATTTTAAATTCATAAAAACACGTCATGATTGTTTACTATAATCTCCAATCAAAGATGAACGGACTTCAAAACCCGTCTTAACATGAAAATTCCTTAAAACAAAAGCATTTTGAAAAAAACTGGCCAAGTGCGAGTCGGACTCGCGCACCGAGGGTTCCGTACAAACCTGTAGGTATATAATTAAAAGTTCACCCAAGCAAGTTATTATAGACCTGAGTATTTGATATGAATTTCATTTCCTCTACACGTTCATGAGGAAAGGGGTCATCATCATCATCATTTCAGCCATAGGACGTCCACTGCTGAACATAGGCCTCCCCCAGTGACTTCCAGATTGGCCGGTTGAATGCGGCTCGCATCCAGCGGCTTCCTGCAACCTTTACCAGGTCGTCTGTCCACCTTGTAGGTGGACGTCCTACGCTGCGCTTGCCGGTACGTGGCCTCCATTCCAGAACCTTTCTGCCCCATCGGCCGTCAGTTCTACGTGCTATGTGCCCCGCCCACTGCCACTTCAGCTTGCTTATCCGTTGGGCTATGTCAGCAACTGAGGAACGGGGTGGTAAGTTTAAAATTATTAAAAATATTTTTAATATATGATGTAACAAAAAATTTACGGTGTTCGCAATTTTACCTTTATCTGTGCTATAAGACGTTGCTTCGCACCAAATTTCAAGATTCTGAGTTCACGGGAAGTACCCTGTAGGTTTTGATTCCTTTACGAGTGTCAAAAATTTGTGGAAATTTATAAGATTTGAAAGATTTATAAATATTGGACAACATCACATACATTGCTCTGATTCTATTAAGTAGCTTAACCACTTGTGTTACAGAAATTAGAAACAACGACGGTATCACAACACCCAGACCCGAGACAATATAGAAAAGTTATTTTTCTACATTGACCGACCGGGAATCGAACCCGGAACCTCAGAGATAGCGACACCAAGTCCGGTATGCTCGCCTCTCGGCTACGGAGGTCGTCCATATCCATAATTTGCGGCATAAATGGTTGTATCTTTTGATTGCGTTGGCTTAGAAGTTTTATTTTTTTACAGTTGCAAGGGACAGTAGACCTGAGTATTTGATATTAATTTCAGCTTCATACCTTCACGCGTTCCTGAGAAAAAGGGTCTTGACAGACAGACGGACGGACGGACAACAAAGTGATCCTGTAAGGGTTCCGTTTTTTCCTTTTTGTTAGGGTTCCGTACCTAATAAATAATAATTCGGAAATGTAGTGCAAAGCTTAAATATTTTGTGAAATAATTGGATAATTAAATTGCAAACAGAACGATCATCTTGTTAAAATGATAATATTTTCAACCTTCTCTATTTTTGTCATAAAAATATTGTGTAGTTTGCTTGACACACTTAATGACCACATAATACATACTATCTATCAATGTGTATTTGTTTTTAATAAAAAAAACTTATTTGTTTATGTAAATTCTTATGAGAATAAATGACTTTGATCCTAAATACAACATCCTAGCTATTTGCATGCTAACATTTAGCTCAATGTGCAAATGATCAACCTAATCCTTAACACCTATGCAATGTATGTTCAACATTTATTACAAATAAAGATTTTTATTATTTATACAACATTATAAAGTCTGTTCTTTACTTGTTCAATATTGCAAACAATCATGGCATGTCTTTTTACAAAATTTGTGTAAAAAATCAACGAACTATTAGATTAAAAAGCATTTTGTGTTAAATGGTTAATTATAATAGTAGGTTATTATTTATGTCTCTCTTTTTTAAAATAAAGAATTCTTTAGAAAATATTACAATTGTTAACTACGAGTATTTATGAGAATTTGTTAATGTAATTTTCATGTTTATTAGCCTGTATTATTATCCGTAACCTGTAAAGCGGGAAACAGCGGGAAATCAGCGGGAAATCAGCTGAAATCAGCGGGAAATCAGCGGAAATCAGCGGGAAATCAGCGGGAAATCAGCGAGAAATCAGCGGGAAATTAGCGGAAATCAGCGGAAATTGACTTTACAGTCACCCGTTACGTTTCCCTATTATATCCCGTTCCCATATTGCTTTGTATCACAAATAAATGAATTGATTTGATTTGATTTGATATTATGTAAGTGTTCTTGTATTTCTCTAGTTAAGTGAATTGTATTCTTTTAGAGCAATAAATATTTACAATAACCATAACAGAAAGAAATGTCAAGATACTCAATAAAACTCATTTATTTAGTAAATACTTCAATGTTGGTCCCATAGAAAAAGTTGATGTATTTGAGCAACAGAATCAACCCCTAGTAGGTTGTTGATGTTTTACAAATAACCCTGTATATTTATACCCTCTTCCGTGGGGGGCGGGGGGGGGGGGGGGGTTAAATTACTCATCTGTAGATATCATAATTATGCTCTCAAAATTTTTAATAGATCTAGATTTTCGTTTATGCTAATTGCACTTTACAATATCAACTTAGTTAAGTACTAGGTTAATTCGGCCTTGTGAATTTTCAGTCTTATGAACTATCGAGATTTTCATCTTTCGGTCTTTTTATGCTTCGGTGAAACAAGCTGTCGGTCATTAGTGTTCGGGCATATGTTATTCTGTCTTTCGTCATTCGGTATAGCGTAGGGAAACTGGAAGGGGACTGATACACGTCCCAAAAATATAACTGCCCTACCACTGCTTCGGACGACTTATCGGCTGGTGATGAGAAGAAATGGCGCAACAAATGGAGTCACTTTTCTTAGCGTGGATACCAGGAAATATAGTGACAATTTGCAGTTACTGCAAGCTAGGCAGGTAATAAACTTGAACCCAAATCATTTATTGCAATCATCATCATCATTTCAGCCATAGTGTTAAGGCCTATTGTGCCGTGTGGGGACGGACGTAAAGAATACACTTCCCCACCGCCAACAGGACGCGTGTCGTAAGCAAGGATCGAAACCGGTTAATATTTATTTCAGAATGTATAAGACCCATTTCTAATATTTGATAGTAGTTGTAAAGATTTGACCATAAAACTTAATTTGCCATAGTTTTAAAGTCCTTATTTGGAGTATATGATATTAAATTTAGCGAAAACCTTTATTATTTCGGTTAAGGTTCCATAGTATTCCGATCCCTGGTCGTAAGAGGCGTAATTCCTGTAGCACAAGACGGGCAGCAGCGTCTGCGTGAAAATCTCATTAAAAAACTGCGCTCGCCAACCTGCCTGCCAAGCGTGGCGAGTATTGGCAATCCCCCCCCGATGATAGGTCATTGATGGAGGCCTGTGTTCAGCAGTGGACTTCCTATGGCTGAAATAATGATGATGATGATTAAGGTGTCCCCCAGTGACTTCCAGATTGGCCGGTTGGAAGCGGCCCGCATCCAGCGGTTTCCTGCAACCTTTACCAGGTCGACTGTCCACCTTGTGGGTGGACGTCCAATGCTGTGTTTGCCGGTACATGGTCTCATTTCTAGAATCTTTCTGCTTTATTTCTGTATTTTGATTGCAATCGTATGATGTCAGATTTCGGCTTTGTAGTCCAGAGCGCAAATTACTATACTAGACAGTCGTCAAATATTAAATATTGAACCAACAGTTTGTCGTAGCTATTGCCCGCGACTTCGTGCGCGTGATCATTGCGAACCATAAATAAATCTATTTATATAAAACAAAGTCGGGTTAGTTACATCATTTATAAGTCAAGAACGGCTGTGCCGATTTTTATGACTTATGACTTTTTGGATTTGTCTCCGTCCCGAATAGCAGATTAACTATTAAAACATCGAAAAATTCACGTAAAAAAAGAGGCGGTACGAAGATCTGATCCTATGATAAGTAGCTTAAACACTGTGTTACATAAATCAGAAACAACGACGGTACCACAACACCCAGACCCGGGACAATATGGAAAAGCTATTTTCCTACATTGACTGACCGCGAATCGAACCCGGAACCTCAGAGTTATCGACACCAAGTCCGGTATGCTCACCTCTTCGCCAGGTTATACCAGACTTGCAGCATCCATCCATCCTAACGGGACAAGTTTTTGTTATTTGTTATTAAGTAAATTTTTTGCCGTGTGGGAATACAGTTCCCCACCGCCAACAGGACCCGTGTCGTAAGAGGCGGCTAATTCCTGTTGCACGGGACGGGCAACAGCGTCTGTGTGCAAAATATTTTCAAAACTGCGCTCGCCACTCGCTCAAGTATTGGCAATCCCCCCTAATAATAGGTCATTGGGGGAGGCCTTTGTTTTTTCTTCATTACAATTTCAGCGTTGTTGGTTAGAAATATAAGTAAGAATAGTTTTATCGACTGGCAACCGAGCGGGTTCTGTAGCATCTTCTGCAGAGGCCCTAAAACGGCGCAAATATGAAAGTCTTGGTGAAACTTACATATTTGAATCATTTGGGGTGGAAACTTTGGGCCCGTGGGGACCGAGTGCCCACAAGCTATACCGTGAGTTGTCTAAGCATTTAGTAGAGACATCTCACGATCCAAAGGCTGGCTTATACCTTGGCTAACGGGTTAGCCTAGCTATCCAGCGTGGTAATGTTGCCAGCCTTTTGGGCACCTTTCCCTTGAACGGTGATCTCAGTCAGTTTTTTTTTTTTTCAGATCTTTCCTATGAATAAAATATCTGTCTTTGTATAAAGAGTTTAGTTTAAGAATACGTACATTTTATTTTTATTGGATTATTTATACCATGTTTGTGAATTAATAGTACTATTACTTCATATGTGTTATTTTGTCGATACAAAGACGATAGATTGATATATGGATCGATAGAAATAAACTTCTACAAAATATTTCAGTAATTTTCTTAGAACTTAACAAAGTCTTATGACAATTATCTACAAGTTTTTAACTAAATATTAGTTTTAAAATAAATTAAAAGAAAATGTTGGGACACCAATAACTTTTGAAGCTACTAACGCCATCTAGTATTGTCGTCAGTAAACGTAAATTTGGAGGCGCGTTGAAGTCTTTACAAGTAAATTAAGGTTAATTTTCTGAATAAAAAAAGAATAAAAAATACGTTATTTGCTCAAGTGAAATATTTAACAAAACTGCAGCGTACCTGCACACGATGCTTATATGAAACATTATGATCTTCTTCCCCTGAATATCTCCCTAGGGAAAACCAGCCAACCTCGGTTGGTCCACCTTGCTTGGCGGCAAGCCTTTGCAGCACCTTATTATTATGCTTGATATAACACTGTTAGTAGATAATGTGGTACGTAGTAATTCTTCATCCTAAATTTTAGTAAAACAAGAAAAATATTTGATTAAAAAAATAAATCGGATTTATTGTATGATTTTTTTCTGTGTTGAAAGTATTTTTGTCTAAAAAAAACTTTTTTTAAATTAATATCTTGTGAAACTGAGTCTTAAGGTAATCATCATCATCATTATCATTTCAGCCATAGGACGTCCACTGCTAAAATAGCGCTATGAAGCATAGCGCTATTTTTTGTTAAAGTCAAGTAACCGCCCCACTCTCTGCCAACTAAATTGTTTCTTTAGGGAATATAAAAACACGTACGTCTTCATGTATACTTCAGCCGTGTTTTTTATCATCATCATCATCATTTCAGCCATAGGACGTCCAGTGCTGAACATAGGCCTCCCCCAGTGACAAGATTGGCCGGTTGGAAGCAGCCCGCATCCAACGGCTTTGCAACCTTTACCAGGTCCTCTGTCCACCTTGTAGGTGCACGTCCTACGCTGCGCTTGCCGGTACGCGGCCTCCATTCCAGAACTTTTCTGCCCCATTGGCCGTTAGTTCTACGTGCTATGTGCCCCGCCCACTGCCACTTCAGCTTGCTAATTGTTTTTTTTCTTACGACGACGAAAAATATAACGAAGATACTATGACAGCTAGCTATGATAGACTTTACAAGATACCGATTTTAATATGTACTTGGAGAAGAAAATTACTTAGATTAAGTTATTATTATGTAAAACAGATCGCAAATATTGCATGCTATAACGGGCCATTAAGAAACCCTACAAAGCACGTGTCCGACACGCTCTTGACCGGTTTTTTTATTAAAAACATCTTTATTATATAGGATGGCCAGAAAAGTGACGTCCAAAATTTTATTAGGTGCCTCGTGTTGAGATGTATCTGAATCATCCCTATGTATGTTATACGATTTTTCGTAGTTTTCTAGTTACGATTTTTTTAATGAATTTTTGCAACCGGATCAGTATTATGTATTTTTTATTTTTTATTATTTAGATCGCCAACAAGTTTACACCAACATATTGCCAACTACAAGTACTTTGTCATGATACATTTGCTTAATTAAACTTAATTATAGGCGACAACAGCAAGCACCAGAGACAACAGCAATACTTTATTGAAACTAAGCATTAAACAAATATAAAATAGAAAACAAATAAAAAATGTAACAGACAAATTGTGTTCCTCACAGGTTATCCAACCTGTGCCGGTTTGTCCAGGCATGTGGACCTATAGTACATTGTTAACCTAGGGGTGAAAGTAACTTATTTAGTCCCGAGACGGGGTTCAATAGTTCGAGGGACTAAATAAGTCTTTAACCCGTGGTAAACTCTGTGCTTTTCATTACGAATACAAGGAAAGTAAAAATAAAAACATGAACTAGCTGAAGAAAAAATTTGTGAATTTTAACAAAACCGTACCAAAGAGTATGCAATCACTACGTTCTACAACTCGAAAAAACAAATGAAGATCTGCTGCTTTCCCGCCTATTTTTTTTCTGTCGCCGGCCAGCTATTCAGACATTATTTTTTATTTTCGTCTTTTTTTTTTAAATATTTTGCCCAAATCTGTTATTTTAAAAAAACGTTACTTAATATAATTTTACATCGCGCTGTTATTAAGTGGCTGTTTAAAAAGTTGCAACATAGTTCAATAGAAATGTAAAATTAGAACTAGTTTTTTCTTATTATAATTTGACAGCTGTCAGTTGAAAACGATTCTCCCTAGGGCTAAAAAGTATTACTTTCAACCCGCTCCTCAGGCAACTTCAGACCTACTTTCCGAGTATGAGTTAATGAGAAATCTATTTAAAGTGTCAAAGTAAATATTAACATTAAAATTTCTATTTGTGGACTTAGACAGCGAATTATAATACGAAAACGTTATATTTAAACATTCTTGGTAAGTTGTATAAGTTGATATTTTGCCCCGAGTATAAACACAGTCCGGCTCAATCAAGCTTACAAAGATAAGATTCCAAGACTCGACAACACTAATCGCTACCAATATATCAATGCCCAAAACTAGACTGTCAGACAGGCATTGTATATGTCAATAGTTCAGAGCTATGTCGTCCGCCCACGAGGTCCGGGTTCGGTTACTGGCATGTGCACAATAAAGTGGAAAGGATTAAATGAATCGGGCGGGTTTTACTAAAGGCTTAACTACGGTTTGAAGTTGTCAGAACATTTTATAAACAAGACATACATTGGTGATATAAATTATAATTTTTGCATTATATATGAAACTACTCGCAATACATTTAGTATCTTATGTACTTAAAAAATAAAAGATTTCTGAGATAAATTTATATAATGTAACCATTTATTTATATATGATTTTAAGAATAGATGATATGATTTTAAGATCAGCGTTAGTTTTCCTTTTAGTGTTTTATAAATTGATCAATAAAATTATTTCTTGTCATATAAATAAGTTTTCCATAAGCCTCCATAGCCGAGAGACGAGCACACCGAACTTGGCATTGCCGTCTCTAAGGATCTGGGTTCGATTCCCGGTGGGGTTAATTTAGAAAACGAACTTTTCTATATTGCTTCGGACCCGGGTGGTGTATTACTGTTGTTGTTTCTGTAACATAGTGTTCAAGCTACTTATCTTAGGATCAGAGCAATGTAAATAATTTTAAATTAAATCTCTTGGTAAATTAGGACTATCCTCAGATTTAGTCGATCTTAATAATGCACGTTACTCCCTATTAAATTGCATTTAAAGTTTAATCTGACATTAAACATTAATCGTCAAGATGTTTTTAACCACTGTTTAATTGACCCGGAATATATTAAACCGAAGATGGTGCAACCCGTCCCGAATCTTTTATATGCAATTTGTTCTTTGTAACTAAAGTTCGCTTTAGTGAAATTGCATAGTAATGAGATAAATGTACATTACTTGTATTGGATGATCCAGGATACAAAATCTATTCAATCTTATAAACGGGTTTCGTATGTAGAAGTTAATCTCTGAAATAATAAATCGATTTAAGTCATTCTTTGAACAATATTTATATTGAACCTGTTTTAACCTGAACCAATTCCCATAATTTGACAGTAGTCGCAATCCGGTGTCGATCCACGTCTAGTAACACTACGATAACAAACGGTAAAAACTAAAACACCATATGATATGATATGATATAGCGATATATCGACACTAACTGTAAAAATGTGATAGACATAGCCGTTAAGTTGAATCCCCTTCACATATTAAGATCGCTGTTTCGATAAAAAATCAAAATGGCGGCTATATCTATCTTCTCTATTCTTAAAGTTGGTGTCGATATATCGCTACATCATATCGTATCATATCGTGTTTTGGTAGACATGCTAGGGGGGCAGGACTGGGTGCTGTCAAAATAAATTCATGTCTACATCATCATCATCATCATCATTTATTTTGTGTATTGTATCATATTTATCCAAATATATGTGTATTTTATTAAATTTAATTTGCATTATCAGTGTTTAATACCAATTGCAATTTATTTTGGACCTTTACCGCACCCATTACCTGCTTTCTGCATGACCCAAAGGTTGGCTGGTAGAGAATGCCCTTGGCATTAAGTCCACCTGTTGTACATTTTAAGTTTGTGCAATAAAGTTTTTAAATAAATAAAATAAATCATCATCATCATCATCAGAATCTGCCCACGTCAGTCCACTGCTGGATGTAGACCTCTCCCGACCCTCGGCTATTGTTTTCCACCCACTGCCAGCAGCCTTGCGTATATCGTCGCTCCACCTTGTCGGAGGGCGCCCCACGCTGCGCTTGCCTAGTCGCGGTCTCCACTCAAGAACACGCCTACCCCATCGGTTATCGATTCTATGGCAAATGTGACCAGTCCACTGCCACTTCCGCTTGCTTAATCTTTGAGTTATATCGATTTCTTTAGTTTCCTGTAGATATCCTCATGTGCCGTGTGGTGGGAGGCGTGGTGTAAGAGGCGACTTATTCCTGTAGAACGAGACGGGCAGCAGCGTCTGCGTGCGAAATATTATAACAAACTGCGCTCGCCAACCCGCCTGCCAAGCGTGGCGAGTATTGGCAATCCCCTCTGATGAAAGTCATTAGGGGAGGCCTGTTTTCACCAGTGGACGTCCATGGCTGAAATGATGATCCTCATGTCTTCAGCGAAATCCGAAGCATATCTCTCTCCATAGCTTGCTAAATAAATAGGTGTTTTTATAACATTGCAATCTCAACAATGAAAATAACTTCTTCATACAAATTCGTCTTAAAAAAAACAGCTGATTCGTCATTTAGTTTTAAAAATAATAAAAAGTTCCACATAGGACATGATGTTGTTTGTGAGCAATTGCATCATTTAAATTCAAATTCAAATCCCTTTTCAGGTGTTGCAATTTTCATAATATAAAATTATTCATGTAGGTAAAATTGACTGATAATCATCAGTCCACCGGGCACAGGAAGCCCACCTCTACCTACAATTAAATTTTCTTAATAATATTCATACTCTTACTATTATGACGACTCGATTGGGCGTGGTGATTCGCTCTGAACGCAAAACGTCTCAGTTTTAATTACCGGTTTAGGTTTACGTCTGGGCGTGCTGGGAAATGCCTTAGGCAAAACTCATTGTTAGGTACCTCATAACTTAAGGAGAGGTGTTTGTAGCTCCGTGGCGACAGCGCTTTGGCAGTGTTTACCAAAGTTAAGCTACCTACGCTGCGGTTGTGATTGGATGGGTGACCACCATTTAGTGACATTTATCACAAGCATCTCCGTGCTTCGGAAGGCACGTTAAAAGTTGGTCCCGGCTAATATCGCTAATACTAGTCGTGAAGCCTAGTCAGAGGCCTTAGGGCGGTTAAATAACATCTGACAGTAAGGTTTAGTCACTGGTCTTGCAACACCCTTCCACTGGGCCCGCTTGGTGGAGTATGGCCCACACCACCTGATAGTTGAGGTGAGGCCTGTGCCCTGCAGTGGGACGTAGGTATAAAGGCATACTTATCTAACATATGGATATTAATTCCTTACTTCAACAACATGACAATTGGTGTCAACTGGCGCGAAATCTAGTCAATTGACGTATCGGGGCTAAGTATAGACATATTTAGACAAATATGTCAATGATTATAGATCCTGAACTATTATTTACTGATGACACACTATGATTCATTAATATGTTGTTTTCTAGTATATCATTATAAGAATAGGATGTTACTGAGTGTAACGAATTCATTTAGATGAGTATTTTAACTTATAGGTTAATAGATTCTTAAAGGTTACTTGACAATTGGCATTTTACACTTCAATAAAAAATCAAGGCTTGTAGGAACAGATACTTTCTTAAGTATTGTTTTCTAGGTTTTAAAATAGACATGATAGATACTCTGTATTGCACACCAAATTACTCTAGATTTTGACTCTAAAACAGAAAAACAGAATTCATCATTATCATCATTTCAGCCATAGGACGTCCACTGCTGAACATAGGCCTCCCCCATTGACTTCCAGATTGGCCGGTTGGAAGCGGCCTGCATCCAGCGTCTTCCTGCGACCCTTACCAGGTCGTCTGACCACCTTGTGAGTGGACGTCCTACGCTGCGCTTGCCTGTACGCGGCCTCCATTCTAGAACCTTTCTGCTCCATCGGCCGTCAGTTCTACGTGCTATGTGCCCCGCCCACTGCCACTTCAGCTTGCTAATCCGTTGGGCTATGACAGCGACTTCTGTTTGTTTACGGATCTCCTCATTTCTGATTCGATCTCGCAAGGAAACACCAAGCATAGCCCTTTCCATAGCACGCTGTGCGACCTTGAGCTTTCTTATGAGGCCCATAGTGAGAGGCCACGTTTCAGTTCCATATGTCATCACTGGTTGACAAAAAGACAGAATTGGTAATTGTGAATACCTATCAAAATAGCCATGCAAATGCATCTTTCTCTCTTCCAGGCTTTATATCCCATTTGGTGGTTAAGAAAAAAGATACGGAAGGCTGACTCCACCACACCACCATCACAGAGCGAAGTGGAGAACTACTTCGCTCTGTCCTCGACATAGTCTTCGGAAACCTCGTACTCCCTTATATCCTTTAGCACTATACTCTCCCTACTCCTTCCACTCTCTTTTCTTGGGTCTTCCTCTGGATCTTCGACGAAGGAGGGAGAGCTGCAGTGCCTTCTCTGCGTAATCTGGAGGCCTCCTTTTTACGTGACCATATTCTTCTCCTGCATCTTGTCGGAAATGACGCGTACAATTTTTAACCAACATGTCAGCCTATTGCAATCCACTCCTGGATGTGAGCCTTCCCCAAGGAGCACCATAGAGCACGATCTTCATCCATCCACTGCCAGCCATCTTCCTGAAGTCGTCGGTCCATCGAGCTGGAGGGCGTCCTACACTACGTTTGCCAAGACGTAGTAAATTTTTAATAAAATACTTGATTTTTCTACTATACCTACTTAATAACCGATGTGGTAGACGTGTTTTTGAGTGTAGACGTCGACTTGGCATGCGCAGCGTTAGGGCGCCCTCCGACAACGTGAAGCCATGGTATACGCTCCTGTTAGCAGTGGATGGAACAGAATAGCTGAGGATCGTGGTCATTGGCGTGCTGGAGAGGACTGACCTGGGCTGATTCTGATAATGACTTGATCATTCAATTCCATTCCATACCTTAAGAAATCTTAAACGTCGTGAGGGCTGAAATTCGTGCCAATAATCTCACAACTAGAGACGCTCAAGACCGCGCGAAGTGGAGGAGTAAATAGAGGAAAGCGGACCCTGGGCTCCAAAGCAACTGCCTTGGACATCTTCTGGCCACAATGTGGCTTTTAAAAGAAACGTAGGTACTAATCAGTTGACGAAGTTTTAAAGGATAAAACGAAAATGACATTACTTTTCGCTGTTCAATATAATTAATCTGTATGTCATATTAATGTGTATGTCTGTCTGTAATCCGTAAATTTTATGCTCTACAACATTGTATAAAGATGATAACATCATTAGAGTTTTAGAAGCTAGATATTCGCGAAAAACTGATTTCTGTGACCTTTGACTTTGAATAACATAAGATGCAAACACGATTTTTTATGAGAATTTTGAGACAACTTTTAGAACGCCAAATTGATGGCGTATACGAGTTTCCAGCATATTAACTCTCATTTCGAGGTTGACTCCTTTTTTAAGCTTGAGTGACGGAATTAATTAGGATTACATTTATACAGGGTGGTCCAGGCCAGATAGATATAAAAATTTTTTTAGGTAGTCGGCTTAGGGACCTATTTGTACCCGCCAGGAAAAAAATCGCTTGTCAGCCGCTTACAAGATATGTTTTTTTAATTTTAAAAATATCACCACTTTTAATGTTTTAATAATTTTTTATTACCTTTTAAAATTAAGAACTCTATTTTTTTTAATTTAAGGTGCTTACTTAGACATTGCACTCTCTCAGAAAAAAAATCAAACTGATCTGCAAATTTGAAGTGCATTTAATTTCATATCAATGCAAGAATAATTACTTTCCTTGAAATCGACAGAATTTTATATCCATCTGGCCTGGATCCTGTATAGTAATATATATAATACAGGGTTACATTTCAAAGTAATGCCAAATTTTAAAAATAAGGTGTATAGAACAATATAAAAAAAACTAATTTATTGTAATTAATATCAGTCTGCGTATTTCTGAAATAAAATATGCCTTAAATTTCTGAAAAAAAAAGTAAAACGTGAGATGCACCCTCATTCATCAGAGTTCACAGGCGTACGCCGACGCCGCTCCAACAAGAGCCTCATGCAGTGCACATACGGTGCAATTTAATCGAGTAATCATAAATTTTCTACGTATTCTATTTTTTAAATGCAGAATGCCGAATTAAAAATGAAAAAAAATGAGTCAGTTTTTTGCGTAGATTGATTTAGTTACTGATTCTGAGTGGTCCCTGAAAAATTGGCACTGCCGTGAAATGTAGCCCTGTATATTGCGCGCAATTTACTGTATTGGACCTCGTGATTTTCTGAGGAAGATTTTTAAAGATATGATTATGTTATTATATAATAGGTATACAGTAGCTTCTCAATACATTTTTAAAAATATATTTATGTACATTGAAAAAATCTAAGTTTGTTTAGCTTAAAAAGTGATTTTCATTATTATAATGGGCTAGTTTCCTAAAAAAATTATAATTAGTCCGTCAATTGAATTAACAGAAAATAGTGGACACGTATTTTTTATTTTCTCAATCAAACAAAAAATTATGAAGATATAGCCCATTAAAGTTCCGCGTAACGTCTCGCCTTGCGACACTTTTTAACAAGGCGTGACGTCACGTGCTCACTTTGATGCGCTTTATCTTCGTAATTTTTTGTTTAATTGACAAAAGACAAAATATGGGTCCGATATTTTTTGATAATCTAACTGACGGACTAAATAGAATAATATTTTTTTGACCCAGGAAACTAGCCTATACTCGTAATAAAAATAAACTTGCCGTTTCGAGCTTCAGACTACACAAAGTTGGTGATTCATTCTTGGGGAAATGTATTAAATTTTTCATTAAAGTTCCACAGACTCTTGTTGAACTACCTGTACAAAATCCACATTAAAAAAATCATTATGTAAAAAGGATATCATAAGTAGACGATTATTTAAACGACAAGAAAGCATGGACTTAACCTGCTTAGCTCTCACTCACTACATGTCTTGTACCTGTATTTCCAGTAAAAAAGCCTGATTTAGGTGACTGAGTGTGCGCGGTTTCTTCTCATCACCAGATTATATGTACGAGCGGTGGTAACATTAACCAGTAACATTACTATCTAAAACGGTATTCTCTTAAACCGAAAAAATGCAATTATATTTAGATCGTAATTCGACTGAAAATGGAATAAACCACAATAAGATTTTTTTGTTCTATTTTCAGTCCCATTAGTTACGAACGTTTTGATAATTTTAAGTCATCGACTCGATCTTACTGAGGTAAGAGATGCTGAGATAGCTTGGCAAGGACTCTGTCCCAACGAGGACATCCCAAAGGAACGTCACATTCAAAAACTCTGGGATGTCCCACTGGCGAGAGAGTCCTATAAATTCCTGGTCCAAAATTCCTTCAGTGACTGTTATCGCGCTAGGCTCTTAGCAGTTTCTTGCAAAGAATCCGGCCACTGGCTTCATGCACTCCCATCAAAAAACCTTGGCACACTACTAGACAACGAATCATTTCGGGTGTGTGTGGGCTTGCGTATCGGGGCTCCAGTTTGCGAGCCACATCCGTGTCCCTGTGGCAAGGAGGTAGACAGATTCGGTCTTCATGGTCTCTGTTGTTAGCAAAGTGCTGGACGTCTTGCCCGACACGCTGCACTCAATGACGCCATCAGAAGAGCTCTTGCCAGCATCAACGTTCCTTCCACGCTGGAACCTCGTGGGTTGGTCCGTGATGACGGCAAGAGACCTGATGGTCTTACGCTGATTCCCTGGGAGAGGGGTCGGGCTTTAGTATGGGACGCAACTTGTGTTGATACCTTGGCCCCTTCTCACCTCAGGGAATCAGCTGTAAAAGCAGGGGCTGCAGCAGAGTCAGCAGAAAATGCCAAGCGGCGCAAATACGAGTCTCTTGCAAGTGACTATGTGTTTGCGCCATTTGGTGTAGAGACGTTTGGACCGTGGGGACCGAACGCTAAATTACTTTTTGGCAAAATAGCACCAAAATTGATTTTTATTTCGGAAAATAAAAAAGCTGGTTCGTTCCTCGCACAAAGGCTTAGTTTAGCAATTCAGCGAGGAAACGCTGCCAGTATCCTCGCCTCTATGCCTCACGGACACGCCTTTATTTTTGAGTAGGTAGTTTATAGTTTAGGTTAAGTTAGTTTATTTAAAGTATTTATTTTATTAATTCTATCATTTAATATGTGTATTTTATATGAATGTATCAATAAAGATATTATAGTCAAATTTAAAGATTCACACAAGTAGTACGTAGCTTGCCGGTTTCCGCAAAACATGGGCGTACCAGCGTAGGCGACTCTCCTGCTGTTTGTCTGCAATATCACGGACAGGAAGGCTACCGCGGATGCGCGAGTTCCTCACGCGGTCCTTCCGCGTGACTCCGCTCATCCACCGCAGCATATTCATCTCCGTGACACGCAGCTCCTGCTTGTGTCGCTCAAGTAGCGGCCACGCTTCGCTGCCATATAACAGGACAGGCCTAATGAGGACTTATCGATCTATCCTTTAAGCTTAATCGGCATTCTGGGGTCACAAACAACACCAGTCACCTCTCGCCATTTGGCCCACGCAGCAGCAATGCGTGCTTTGACGTCGCAATCGATGTCTCCAGACGCGTGAAGTACAGATCTAAGGTATTTTTTTTCATTTGTACCTGAGTATAAATGTCATTTATTGTATTTAAGTATGTCTATCCGTTATCTGGTGACCACAAGCTCTGCTTAGTTTGGGGCTAGATATTTATTTATTTACAATATACAATTCTATACATGATTGAACATAAAAAGAAAGAAATAATCTGACCTATATATACTATGCTAATAAGATGGTGAGTAAAATTAAGTTTTGTAACCAAACAATTGGTATGAATTAAGAGTTGACTTAAACTTAATTACTTATTTATAAAATGAGGAGAAACAAATTTTTATTGAAACTTAACACCAAGAGGTAAAATCGCCTTAGCCTTAAGGATATTTATTTATTTATTTAGACTTTATTGCACAGATTAAAAATCATACAAAAGGTGGACTGAATGCCATGAGGCATTCTCTACCAGTCGACCATTAAGGTAAACAGAGACGTATTATATATATATATACGTATTATATTGGATACGACTTTTTTGTACTGAGAGAATTTACTGTTAAAGATATCAATATCTTGCAGCATTCTGTTTAGAGGGATAATTGGTGGGATTGATAAAACATTTTTATTTATATTTTATTTTTAAATCACTTTGATCCCGAAAAAACCTGCATGAAAAACTGCAGATAACCCCAGAGTACTACAAGTTTAGCGAGTCCTCGCTGACCTAAGAGTGTTGGTTGAAAGTTAACCAAATCTAACATTACGACCAAGGCCAAATGTATTATTCAAAACCCACTCAGATGCCGACAGACTGACTCAGATACTGACTCGACCGTACCAAGGTTCTTAGTGAAATTTTCCCAATAATTACGCTGAATATCATAAACATTAATCGTTTAGCATAAATACATATTTAAAAAACATTTAACAAACTAACTTCTGTCCGCGATTACGTCTGCGTTGCATTTAAAAAATATAAGTATGATTCTGTTAGGTTTTTGTAAAATCAAAATCGATTTTAAAAAGAATAAATTATTTTTACTCTATGCCTCGGATTTATTTAACTGGCCATACTGGAGGTGGGCAGCCGGGAGAAAAGACAATATGGCGAATCGGGTCATTCTGCGGTCGCCAAGGTCAGTCATTGCCTGTAAGTACTTGTGGCTTGTTAGAGGTACCCTGCCATTTTTGTGCCAAATGATTTGCTGTGCCTTTGTAATATTACTATTGTAAGAAGTGTCTAAATATAATACGCTGATTAAGAATTAGTGATTTACTTTATTAAGGGGACCCTTCTAGGTAGTAGTGCGTTTCCTTACAATTCTTTAAATATTTTTCTTAAGTATACATTTTAGGCACTACAGGGTACATCTGTTTCTGTAGGTACAGTCAATGGCAGGTCAACCTACTCAAAAAGTTAAAGGTTTTCCGATTTTCAACTTTACGTCCGACACGTAGAGATCAATATCAAATTAGAGAATTCGACGTTTTTATTTTTATTTTATTTTTATTTTTTAGTTTTGTGGTAGGTTAACGTGCTGTTGTTTGTACACGACTGACTGGTGTCCAAATAAATGAAAAAATAAACTTAAGCCATTTTTGTTCCTTTTTATAGGAAAAAAGGAACCATTATAGGATCACTTAGTTGTCTGCCTGTCTATCTGTCCGTCCGTCTATATGTGTCTGTCTGACTGTCTGTCAGACTGTCCAAATTTTTTTTTGCCCTTCGGGACAATTTGTGGGCTAGTGTTGAGAAGAAGCAGCGCAAGAAACTCGGTCACAGTTGTCAGCCTCTTTTAAAATTAATATATTTTTTATATTTTTTTATATAATTATAATTATTTTTTATATAAAAAAAATATTTTTACAATTTTTGGTGCGAGCTAAGCAGTTTTAAATCCACACAATTTTATTATTTATATAATCACTAACGGAGTAATAACCCTTTTTCATAAAAATCACCTTAACATGTAATTTAAGTTCAAATACTGGCAGTTCAGCAAGGGATTGTGGTGATTTATTAAAAATACGAATACATTTTCCCATGAATGAACTTCCTACCTTGTGCAATCTGAAATTTGGAACGACAAGTTTATCTTTAGGGCTGCGTATTATGCTTATGTATGTCATTTTACTTGGAAAATAAGTGCACATTTTTGCGAACATACATAATATTTTCATAAATATATTGAGAAGCAACTGTAAGTATGTTAATTTCTTTAAATAGTTCTCTTAGAGTCTCGTGGTCTAAGGTTATAAATAGCCCGGACTGCTCTCTTTTGCAGTACAAAGATGGTTTCAATATCTGCAGCTGAGCCCCATAACAATATTCCATATGACATTATTGAGGTGAGCCCTGCGTGCCCTGCAGTAAGACATATTGGCATAGTTTACTTAACTCATTAATGATTCAATTTCCTAAAATCTTTAAACGTTCTGATTCATATTCATGCAACATTGCTCGGTTACGGCATAATATCCTTTGTCATACATCCTTGACCCAGTTTTAATGAATAACATATATTTTGAGGAAATCACTATGTTAAGACGAATAATGATTTCTCTTTAACAAAAACAAAATGAATCAATGAGTTGTCCTTAAGGTAACAAAAACAAAAAAGTCGCGGTAAGAGAGGTGGTATTGGTGGTACGGCTGTTTGTGCCTCAATAGGCTTGGTTACTGGGTAAAAAAAAGATTATTCTATTTAGTCCGTCATAGCATAGCGTAAATAGATGGAACAATTTTGCTAATCCTTTTTTTTGTTGTGTAATTATAGTTAGTTAGTTAGTTTTTTTGTTGTGTTAAAGGTAGGTAATACAGAGTTAGTTGCAAGAACATAATTATTTTAGTTTTACTATGTCCCGTCCTCAGGCACACAAATATTTTGATAAATAAAAAGTCTACATAATATTATTAATACATTCATGAAATCGGTCAAAATTAAACCATAAAAATCGTGTTCGATAATATCAACATTAATTGTTCTAGCCGCGAAGGACGGGTACCTGATTTACTATCGTCTGATGAATACAACCTGAGAGTTTACAAATGCAAAGTAATAATCTCCTTTTTTGATAAAACTGCTTCACCGATGACCACAGCGTTGCTTTTGACATATTAAACAACAGGGTAGTCCACGCGAACGAAGTCGCAGGCACAGCTAGTCTTTACTAATATTAAGCTGGAGAGATTGTTTGTTTAGTTGAACGCGTTAATTTCAGGAACTACTGATTCAATTTTTTTTTTTTATTTGTGTTGGATAGGATATTTATCGAGTAAGTTTCTATGTTAAATATGTCGTGGCCAGATTGTAAAATTGATCATTCCATGATGTGACTGATCATTTCATAAAATGATGTGGTCTACATCATGATGTGGTCTGACCAGATCAATGAATACTCAGCGTTTGACGATATAAACAGCTAAACGCACGAATACTTCATGAAATGGTCAAACATTAGTGATCATATTTTACATATTTTACCTTACCCACCGGTAGAGGCGCTAGTGTTGCTTTGTTTTTGTGATGAGTAATAGCGGTGGACAAATATTTTATTCTAAAAGTGAATAATAATCTGAATTTTTGAAGGTGAAAGTGCAGTGAAATATCGTTACGACACCAAGCTAGGCGATTTTTATGAAAGTCACTCAAAAAACGAGCACAGCGTCAAAAAATCAAGGAGATCGAAACGTAATTTGAGAGGTTAGTTAGATTATTTAGCTATTTAAGTGTTTTTATTTATTAGTTTTGTTTAAAAATAACTGTTTAAAATGTTTAATTTATCTATCGACCAAGATTACAAATATTAAACAAATTCATATAACTTATAAACATATTTTATTTTATGGCAAAACGTGGATTGACATTTCATCGAATGTTGACGTTTAAACGATATGGTCAGTTTTAGTTGGCCATATCATGAAATACCACCATTTTATGAAATGATCGGTCATATCATGAATTAGTCAATTTTACGATCTGGCTACGACATATATATCATGTTACGACCAATAGAAGCCTTAAGTATTAATGAAAAATGTTGCAAAAAAAGAACAAAAAATCTTTTGAGAGGTTCCGTTGCGTGCGCTGCATAAACGGTTAAAGTTACGCAAAAACTATGTATGACAACATTGTTCTTCTTTAAATGTTCTAAAAAAAAGTCCGTAACAGCATATGTCTATATTTTAAGGTTGAGTTACTATAACCTTTTTTGTAGTAATCAAATTTGTTCTAAAATAATTCATTGATAAAAACTAAGTACCTAACTGAATTCCATGCGGGGGAAGCCGCGGGCGGAAGCTAGTAACTAAAAAATTTTATTAAAAAAAATAAAACCGACTTCAAAACACTGAAATGCTAAAAATAATCCTAACACTTAAGTACCTAATCAGATACTTTTGGAGTCGGTGCCAGCCGATGAGAGATTCAGTGTTTTTGTTTGCACCGACTCTTATACACATATCATCTCTCAAAGTCGGCTAAAAATAGTATATTAAAAACTATAAACTAAGATGTTAATCGCAAAACGTCGTCAATGAACATATTAATAGATGACCCTAAGGAAAATACGCGCATAGCAAGAATTGACATTGTAATAAAATAAGCAATGTAACTTTTATAGCGAATATTACTAAGAAATCCTATAAAGTAATGTGAGAAATTTAAAATAGCCGGATAACAGTCTTGAGTCATAATTCGTAAGAAGCTTTATTATTTGTACTTTTCATTGTACTTTAAGATCTGTCATGTTTCAAGATATACATAACTATCTTCTTTAATGTAACAATTTTTTTTTTGGAAGATCATAGGCAGCAATGTTACTAATATTATAAATATGTTTAGATGCTTGTTACACAATCAACGAAATAGTTTCAATGTTTTTTTGTGTTGTACGTGGGTACTTTAACTGCTCTACGATGTTGCTAAGACATTGCTTCTTGCCAATTTTCATGATTCTAAGTCAACAGAAATTACCCTTTTCAACCGACTTCAAACAAAAAACTGGAAAGATAAAAATAATATCAACACAAGTACCTAATCAGTTACTTTTGGGGTCGGTGCTATCCGATGAGAGTTTGAATGTTTTCGTTTGCACCGACTCCAAAAGTAACTGATTAGGTACTTGTGTTGATATTATTTTTATCTTTTCAGTTTTTTGAAGTCGGTTTACTTTTTTTTTTATAAAATTTACTTATTTCATCTATTTTTAGTGATACATACAGTGATAATCCTCAACAATACGAATCTTTTCAGTCAAACATAAGTTAACGGCTGAACACCGATTTCATTACCCTTATTTTTCCCACCTTAGAGGTGAAATTTTTCCAAAAAATTTTCAATATACCATCTTTAAAGTATAAGCTATTCGATAAAGAAAGAATCATCAAAATCGGTTCACAAATGCCGAAGATATTGGGCAACATAGGTACAAAAATCAGTTGGCACGGATGGAGTTCATGTAAAGCTTGATGATTTTCTTATAGATCCCATCATCAGAACTTGATCAAATTTATATGGGACCATTCCCAAAGTATTCACTTTCGAACAAAAAAAGAAGTATCGAAAAAAAAAAAACAAAGATACTGACGAATTGAGAACCTCCTCCTTTTTTGAAGTCGGTCAAAAAGGAGAAGGTTCTCAATTCGACTGTATGTTTTTTTTTTGTATGTATGTTACGCGATTACTCCGCCAATTATGAATCGATTTTAATGATTTTTTTTTTGTTTGGTAGATCATACTTCAGAGGTGGTCCCATATAAATTTTATCGAAATTGATTTAGAACTTTTTGAGAAAATTAACAAATATATACCCACATAATATTTTGGTTGTGGGTCTTGTTACCTATCTTCGACAAATATGAGCCGATTTTGATGATTTTTTTTGTTTTATTGAATAGATGCTATGATAAAAGTTTGCAAAATAAAAATCACCCCTAAGGGCAGGAAAATAGGGGATGAAATCGGTGTTCAGCAGTTAGATTAGGATTTATCACTAAAAATAGATGAAATAACTTTTGGAGTCGGTGCCAGCCGATGAGAGATTCAATGTTTTTGTTTGCACCGACTCCAAAATTAACTGATTAGGTACTTAAGTGTTTGGATTATTTTTAGCATTTTAGTGTTTTGAAGTCGGTTTTTTTTTAAAATAAAATTTACTTATTATAAGTTTTGGTTCCCATGCAAATATTAAAAATGCGGCATAAACAGCTGTTTTAATTTCATCTTGATACCTCCACGCGTTCCTGGTACAAAGGGTCTTCACAGATAGACAAATAAACAAACAGACAGACGGAAAACAAAGTGTTCCTTTAACCGTCCTTAATGTTATTATTGACGTTCATAAGTGGCAATTTTTTGTCCTAAATTGAATAATTTATTTTTGACTTTTGTACTAAACGATCCCCTTTAAGTGATCACAATATCTCTGACTGAGTACATTTGTATAAAAGGTTGTCTGTGCCATCTCGTAAAGAGATAGCTAATATGGCGGCTGATGTCCAGTGTGGCTTTCAGCCGCGGTCAGGGCCTCGCACATCCGGTCTGCAATGTCGTAAGCGACCTCATTGTAATAGGTACATTCGGGTAGAAAATATAAAAAATACACTTATTAATTTAAACAACGTGTTCTTTTTGATTACCGAATTTTTTTACAAGTGAATCCTTGACGTAAAATAATGTTTTTGTCTTTTAGGTTTCCCCTAGACTCTTCCATGGATCTCTATCTATCGCTAATGACTCCCAATCCCTCGTCAGGTTAACCAAATCGTCACAACATCTTTTCTTGGGTCTACCGGTGACAGCCGTCTGTAGGTAGGTACCCATCGAGTGACGATTTGAGCCCACTTAGGTCGTACTTATAACCAAATTTTCAGAAAATCAATAATATAATTCTTATATGGACTCTGTCTGAATTAAATTGTTTTTTTTTAATAAGAACATCTTATTTAATCTAGTTCCTGGGATGACATATCGGCTGGTGATGAGAAGAAACGGCGCAACAAAATCAGCCACCTTTTTTGGCTAATATTACAGTAAATACTTACAGCGATACACAAATGTAAAAATCTGGAATTAATTACTTTGTGTAGTGCGAAACTCGAAATTATAAGTATGTTGTAAGAGGTATTTGATAACAATAAAACTTATTTAATTTATTCCGGTTTAGTGCCAGATACTCGTTAAATACTTGCGTAGAGTACGTACGCTCCTACTAGCATTTACGATCATTTACGATAGTATCTTGCGATAAAACCAACTTTCATAGTGACGCCATTTATTTTATGACAGTTAGCCACGTCTGCCGCGTGGTGGCGCGATTGTGGCACGCCTGTGGCGCGTTTTGTCGCTACCAACTTGAACACGCCTTATTAAAGGCCAAGACCTCTCAGACAATATTGTGTTCTTTTACACATTATCGTAAAATAATGTGTTTATCCAAGGTTTTGTCTGAGTCGCATAGTACAAAAGTTATCTTATATATAAAAATAAATTAATAAAAATAAATTCCCTTGTTCATCGCATCACGCGTGAACGGATGGAGCAACTTCGCTAATTCTTTTTTTGTTGTTTTAATATTGTCAGGAAAAGGTTCTTATGAAAGAAAAAATTAAGAAAGTAGCGCACATTTTTTTAATGAAAATCCACGCGAACGAAGTCGCGGGCAACAGCTAGTACATTTGTAAAAAGTGAAAAAATTGTGATGTTGTTTGCTAGCATTGCAGAAAGTGATTTACCATTTTGACGACTTATCTCAGTAAAATAATATTTTGTTAAGGCTTATTGTAAAATTTACACAAGTACCACTTTAATTAAATCAGTAGAAACATTTTGTCAAATAATCACAAATGACTTCAATAAATGCAAGCGGAAATAGACCTCAAAGTTTTTTTTATGAGCAAGTGACATTTAACCAGGTGGTAAATCAATTTCTTTGTTGACTAATACATTGTCGCAATCACCATTAACTATTGGAAACACTTCTGTACCTGACTGTATATAAACGGAAAATACGTATGCGCAAACGCATCCTTGTGATTTAGCAGACGGATGTGTCAGGGAAAACGTTTCTATGATCACTCAGCGTCATTATACCTAATTGTTATCAATGACGATTGTTCACTTTATCAGAATACTTAGATTCTTACTTTTTACAAGACAATAACGTAACGATTGTAGCGTAGCCATGGCATTTATATTTTACATAGATTGATGTAGATTCTGATGATGACCTCTGTAGCCGAGAGGCGAGCATACCGGACTTGGTGTCGCTATCTCTGAGGTCCCGGGTTCAATGCGCCAGTTAATGCAGAACAATAACTTTAACCTTTTTTTTTGCATTCACAATAATTATAGTTTCATCTTAACTGATTGTTCATCATCATCATCATTACAGCCACAGAACGTCCACTGCTGAACACAGGCCTCCCCTAATGACTTTCATTGGCAATTGCCAATACTCACCACGCTTGGCAGGCGGGTTGGCGAGCGCAGTTTTTTATAAGATTTAGCATTCAGACGCTGCTGCCCGTCTCGTGCTACAGGAATTAGTCGCCTCTTACGACACGTCTTCTGTTGGCGGTGAGGAAGTGTATTCTTTACGGATGTCCCCACACGGCACTACCTGACTGATTGTTAAATATTTGCAGTAATATTTCTTTCGGATGTTTGTGGGTATAAAATCCAAGACATTGATGAAATAATGCTGGCTTACTTACAGCTATAAACACTTGTAGAACAATAACTTTCTGTATTGTCTCGGGTCTGGGTGTTGAGGTACCGTTGTTGTTTCTGATTTCTGTGACACAAGTGCTTAAGCTACTTATCATAGAATCAGAGCAATGTATGTGATGTTGTATGTGTCCAATATTTATAATAATAATAATAATTTATTTTTTTAGATTGTTGTATTCCCTGACGGCTTATAGTTGAGCGATGGCAAAATAATGTACCTATATAAGGGCTACCGTTTTAGACATTAGAAATCATTGGGCCATATGTTTAGCTCCGTATGCCTGACAGCTTTGTAGTGTTAATGTAAATCCGCTTCGAACGCATAAAAATCTAGATGTACGCATTGCCCGCAAATTTTCCCCGACTTTGGGGAAAACTACTATTAAAAGCAATCGTATTTTATTTTAATCGTTTTGCACACAAAACTGTTTTGTTGCTTCAATTTTGTAATCGTTCTGTATGCCTCCCTTAATTAATAAAAGTATTTATTTTTTTAGCACAAGGTAAAAATAATTGTAAAAAATATTTTTGTTTGACTAACCTATTTTTGATTTTTAGCTTGGAGTAAGTTCATACTTCACAAACCAGCGGAGTAAGTTACTTAACTAGACAAGAATCCTACAAAATCTAATTTACTCAAGAAATAATGTCTTTCTCTGTAACAACTAATTAATTGATGGTTAATCCAGTTAATTGTAATGCTGGAGACAATGGTTAATTTCTATTATTTCATTCTGATTGGTATAATTACCCTCGTTGTACAATAATACGGAAAATGGATGAAATATCCACATGCAGTATTTCATTTGTTGACAGTATACATTATGTTTTAATATCGATTTGATTTTAAATATTTTTTAGGGTTTCCTTCTATATCAAGTTCCCAGATTGAAAACGCTTGAACCAACTTAATCTATCTCCTGCCAGCTATCTTTCTAAGGTCGGCGGTCTATTAAGCTGGGGGACGTCCTACACTACGTTCGCCCGGTCTTGAACCCATTGCTAAGGTCGGCGGCCCATCGAGCTGGGGGGCGTCCTACACTACGTTTGCCAAAGCTTGGTCTGCACTCGAGAATCCGTTTACTCCACTTTTCATCGGTTCTGCGACAAATGTGGTGTCAATTCCTGATAGAAACCAATATTAGAAGAAAGAAAAGACATTTATTATACATTGGACATCACACACAAATAGTAAATGACACAAAAACATTGTTTAAATTAAAACAAACAAAGGAAAAAGGTTATAAAATAAAATTATAATTGAAAAACGAGTAAACCAAGCGGTGCCACTATGTGCCTGTGATTTCCGGGATAATGGGACCTCACTCACTCAGCTTGAGCCACGGCCTGAGTAGGCCGCGACGCTTAATACCTTTAGTTCGGAAGGAACCCTCGTGCGCTAATAGCAACTCGCACTGGGCCGGTTTTTTCTGACTACAACTGCTCAGAAAGAGTTTTAGCGTCAGGGGCGTGCATCCCATATAGGCTATTATGTAGAGCCTACCTTCATAAAAAACTGATAGAACAGCTAACCATAATTATTAATTACGTATTCAACAATAAACAATAAATATTATGCAACCATTTTTCGTCTACCTATACTAATTCCTTACTAAAGCGCGTAACTTAGATCGTTCCTGTGCAATTTAACCAATGTTAGGCTGCCGCGAGATCGCCTACTGTTTCACGCAAACTTACTCAATTTTCACTCACAGCCTACCCCCATCTGAAACCAATGCACGCCCCTGTTTAGCGTTAACTATAGAAAAACGTCGTAATCATCATCATCATCATCCCACATCAGTCCACTGCTGAACATAGGCTGCACGACACCGAGCCCGATCCTCGGCTATTCTGTCCCCCCACTCTCTGCAGCAGCGTATTATCATTGCTTCACCTTGACGGAGGACTCCCTACGCTGCGCTAAATATGCCTATTTACGTCCTATTGCAGGGTACAGGCCAGGTTCGGATCCCACCAGAGGCAGTTGAAATTTTTTTTCAAGTAAAAATATTTTTCTTGGCACAGGTGAGGTGCCAAGGTGGTATGAGGTGCTTTGGGCTAATATAACCACGTGGGCCCAGTGCGGTGGTGGAGGGGTGTTGTAAGGACAGTGACTTAACCTTACTGTCAGATGTTATTAAGCCGCCCTAAGGCCTCTGACTAGGCTTCACGACTAGTATCAAGCGATATTAGCCGGGACCAACTTTTAACGTGCCTTCATAAGCGCGGAGATGCTTGTGATAAATGTCACTAAATATGGTTGAAATGGTCACCCATCCCATCACAACCGCGGCGTAGGTTTCTTAACTTTGGTAATCTGAAAACCTCTCTGTATCAATAAGTATAAAAAAATATCAAACTGTCCGATGTATGATGTCACAGAAATCAGAAACACCGACGGTACCACAATACCCAGACCCTAGACAATATAGAAATTATTTTTCTACATTAGCCGACCGGGAATCGAACCCGGGACATCAGTGATAGTTACACCAAGTCCGGTATGCTCGTCTCTCGGCTACGGAGGTCGTCAAATGTTAGTGAATTCGACCTAATACCATTCAAAGAAAGGTCAAAAATGAGTCAGTTAATCCTAATCTATGCAGACCTTAAAACGGGGCATTGTTTAAGCTCAGAGTGCAGATTATAAATGATTTCATCGTTTATGCATATTCATTGTGACAGATGGTGACATAAAGGTCATGATCTTGAGATTATCACAGGTAGGGGAAAAGGGGCCAAGATAGGGACCATCTTATCTTATCATAGTCAGTCTACGTCAGTCCACCCCTGGTTTTATGCCTCACCTATACTGCCGTCACAAGGGAGAAAAGATGTATCTGACATTACAAAAATCAAACTAGAAAAATACTGATTGAATTGCGTCTTTTTTTCACTGATTCCGAATCTGAAGGTAACTCAATTCGTAAAAAAGTGACAGATACGTCGACACGATTTACTAAAGAATACACACGAAGACCTCCGTAGCCGCGAGGCGAGCATACCCGACTTGGTGTCGCTATCTCTGAAGTCCTGGGTTCAATTCCCGGTCTATCAATATAGAAACGTAACTTTTCTATAATGTGTTGGGTTAGTAGGTAAAATTAAACTAAAACGAAGATTTTCTTAGTTTATCTATAGGTACTTGCCGTAAAGAATACACTTCCCCACCGCCAACAGGAGCCGTGTCGTAAGAGGCGACTAATTCCTGTAGCACGAGACGGGCAGCAGCGTCTATGTGAAATCTTATAAAAAACTGCGCTCGCCAACCCGCCTGCCAAGGGTGGTGAGTATTGGCAATCCCCCCCAATGAAAACCATTGGGGGAGGCCTATGTTCAGCAGTGGACGTCCTATGGCTGACATGATGATGATGAAGAAGTGATAAAATATAATATATTAAAAGAAAACATTTTGAAGTAAATAGAACAAGTTAATGAAACATATTGAAATTAGGTGGCAAGTTAGTGGCTGTTATGGTTTGGTGTGGGCGAGAGTTGACAGAACCTGTCACTATTCATAGTAAATGGAGATGAAAAATCACTAATGTGTTTCGAAGAAATATAGCCGGTTTGCTGCTCTATAAGTACTGGGTGATTTTCCCAGCACCAAATCGTAAACGGCATGGCTGAAACTGCTAGTGCAGGATGGCACTTTTAACTTGTAATATTTTTTTTTAGATGAAAAGTGTTGACTCCTACAGCAGCCTACAAATATTTTTCCATTTTGATTGTCGCTAATAAGGAAAAAAAATATATAAACACCTAAGTTTTTCATACCGGTGAAGCGGCACAATTTGTTTTTCAGTATACTTTTAATCATATAATAAAAGCAGTTGATTTTTTAGGGATTTTCTTTTTTTTATTTAAATCCTAAATAGTGGCAGTACTTTATTGCGGAAACTTCATTACAAAATCTGTTGTATTTAATGAATGGTAAGTACAAATTCACGTGTCCAAATTAGATTTTTCACCGCGGTGAATTTTCGTTGTACGCGAATATCTAGGCATCGAACAACACTAGCTTCTTGTTACTGCGCAGTAAACTTGCGCACCAGTGACGCCGAAGCGCTTGATGTGAGAGGACGCGTGTTGCTTGTCTGGTGTTCCCGCCAAAAACGTAAGTAGTGGGTTCCGGTGACTTGGGACCGTTTTTTCTTTCATTCACGTGAGTGCATAAAAGTTGTGATCCAATGATTCGGTATGTCTATTAAATATATGTACTTTTACTTAATGTCGCTTGATCAAATAGGTAGTATCAATTTATTTCTATCATAAATACTGTCCTTGTAGTCTTAACTTCTGTTAGCTGTTTTTCATGACGGTGATCTCATTCCGGTGAATTATTGTCCACCGAAATGAGAAAAAATATCATTTTGGTGATTTTTTTTCATTTCGGTGAGAACTTGTTCATTTCGATGATTTTTATCTTCATTTCGGTGATTTTTTTTTTCATTCCGGTGACAAATTATTTCACTTCGGTGAAAAACAGACCATAATTTCTTTTGTTACATTTTAGTTGCCAAAGGAATATATTTGTTTTGGGGACTAAAATGTAACTACTAGTTAAAAGAATAACCTCTAGTTGATGCTCGCGTGTGCAATAGGCTATTTGACTAAATTGTGATAATTAGTCCACTTTAAACGTAATTCAAAAATACTGAGCACGTGCTTTTTTAGTGTTCCGTACCAAAATAGTTTTGCCATGTCCGTCTGTCAGTCCACGGCCTAGCACAGATACTGTTTGTACTAGGGAGCTGTAATTTTGCACGAGTATAAACATTAAACACGCCGACAGAATGGTACAATAAAATCTTGAAAACAAAAATTCTAGGGTATCTCCCCTACACGTAAAGAAGGGATGAATTAATTATTTTTAGTCTACCCCATCGTTTGGGGTATCGTTGGATGGGTCTTTCAGATACATTGCGAGGACAATAATTAACCTTTGTTGTTTATATTCCGAAATATTTTTGCTAGTCAAGTGTCCCCATCCCCTACAAGCTAAATTGTTAAGTCAAAAAATCGGAAATAAATCATGAAGGTAGCACATACAACGAATTTAGAAGGTAAACTATTACAGTTAAATTAGCTCTGATAGATTAAGAGTAACAGCATATAATAGATCGCCCAACCAACCGAAGTCCAAAAATCGCATTGTACAAAATTTTTACTATTGTTTACCTCGTCAATGTACGGAAATCTTCGTGCCCGAATCCGACTCGCACTTGGTTGGTTTATTTATTTTACACATGACCTTAAAATTGAGAAGGTATCGCATTTTGAAATTCATTTTTTTAGACTTTCCCACCAACGCTACATACAAATTATCATTAGCTTGTGACGTCACACGCTAATACATAGTTTGTATGAATCCCTTAAGAACTTTGTTCGATAGCTATACTAAATATTGCGTTTATGAATATAGTATTTAAATAAAAGTTGCTATAAATTGAGAGGTGTTCTTAAATGATTTTTTTAAATCGACTTGTCTGCTGAACTTTAAAATGCTTTATGACTTGCAATTTTAAGAATATGTGTCTAATAATTTATTTTTATCTTCCTGATGGACTAATTAGAATTTAAAAAAAATGACCTAGGCAAATAGCCTATTAGCTATGTGCCTTATCAAAATATTGCTAAATGACTAATTTAACTAGTTGGCAGACAGATAATATTTCATTTTATAACATCGTAACATTTCATTAATTAGTATTTAAAAATGAATTCTGAAAAGTAAACTGCGTTATGAACTTTAAATTGTTTTTGTAGGATGCCAAAGACGAAATTGCCTGAAAATGAAAGAAAGGAAAGGCACAGATTGTGCGAAAGAAGGAGAAAGGCAAGAATTAAGAGTGATCCTGTATTGCGAGAAAGGTTGCTGCAAAAAGATAGAGAGCTTTATGCAAGAAAAAAGGCTGCAGGATTAATCATTCCGAGGCGTGAAATGGGTGCTCGAAAACTTAGAAATATACGCTGAAAAAATTTAGTCAGTGCGAAAGCGTATTATCAGCGAAACAAAATTAAAATCAAACAAGCCAAGAAAAACTCAGTGAAAGACATAGATAGCAATCCTAATTTGGAATCTAGCAATGCTAATTTAGAAACTAGCAATGCTAATTTAGAGACTAGCAATGCTAATTTAGAACCTACTGAAACTGATTCTGGTTCTGAGCAAGACAGATTAGTTCTTGATTCGAGACAGAAGCTGCGTTTTGGAAGCCCGCAACCGATTCACCGCCTTGGTGGAAATCTCCGAATTAATGCATTAGTTGCAAGTACCTCCAACTTTCTGATCTCAAGTACTCCACAACAGGTAAGGTTTAGTTATATTGGGACTAGCCTTCTTGACGTGTAAAAGTGTGTAGATTCTTTAAAAGATCAACTTGTGTGATATTTTTTTTCATTTTCATTTTCAACAGACACCACCGGAATCACCTCAAAACGTACCAAGCATTAGTTCTATAAACAGTTCAGCAGAATCTACGATTTGCCCATATAGTCCAGGATCAGACGCTTCAAGCACAACTTTGACACATAGACAAAAGATGCAACAAAAATTTAGCCGATATCGAAGAGCACAAATCCGTGAAATATATAAATTAAAGGATAAATTGAAACAAGTGTCAGAAGAAAGAAATGTATACAAAAAACGTTATGAAAGATCTATAAAGAAACCTAAAGAAAAAATTAAACAACAAAATACAGGAGTAAAGTTAAACTTAGATGAGAAGGACAAAATAAAACAAGACAAGTTGCGTAAAATAGTAATACAGTTTTATGAAGATGATGACAATTCAAGTTGCTGCCCTGGTAAGAATGATACCGTCACACGACATGGTGTAAAAAAACAGAAACGCCTAATGACTGATACCATAAAAAATTTGCACCAGAAGTACTTGAATTCAGGGTTTCCACCGATTAGTTACGTAACCTTCACACGAATGAAACCATTTTGGGTGCAACAGCCCAATTTGAATACGCGAAACACGTGTCTTTGTGAAAAACATGAAAATATGGACCTTTTAATAAATGCTCTTAAAGTACACAGAATCATTCAAGAAAACACCACATCTGAAGTTCTGAAAAGTATTTGCTGTGATATTTTTAACGTAAAATGTCTGCAGAGAACTTGCCCAACCTGCAAAAATAAACATGTCCTTTTTAGAGAATCTGATAACTCTACTAGCGTTTATTACTGGACCTGGGAAAAAAATAAAAATAGTTACTTCAAAAACGGACTCGAAAAATTTGCTATCACTGTGAAAAAAGTAAGATATTACGTAAAACCTTTAGAGCTCATTAAAAAGTTTGAAACTAACCTGAAACCTTTTCTGAAACATTGCGCTAATATAAGAAATCAGAGTAATGCTATTAAGTATTTAAAACAAAATATGACTGCAAAAGACTGTATTGTACACATTGATTTCAGCGAAAATTATAGTGGGAAATATAATTCAGAAGTTCAATCAGTTCACTTTGGCGGTAGTAGAAAACAGTTCACACTTCATACTTCTGTTATTTATTTCAATACAAATAATTCTTCTGAAACGAAAAAAATCCAAAGCTTTTGTACTTTAAGTACATCTCTGCGACATGATGCTGCTGCAGTTTGGGCACATCTCGTTCCAATTTTACGGGAAATAGAAAACACAGCACCTTCGGTGCAAAACATTTATATAGTGTCTGACTCACCGTCGGCGCAATACCGTAATAAAAACATATTTTATATAATATCACAATTAGCAACTTACATTCCAACTTTGAAATCCGTGGTGTGGAACTATTGCGAGTGTGGTCACGGAAAGGGTGCACCCGATGGTGTAGGCGGACTCTTAAAACGAACTGCAGATCAATTTGTAGCTCATGCTGGTAATATTACTGATATTGATTCATTGGTCACCGTTTTAAAGTCATCTATACAAGGCGTAAAAATCGATACGGTAGAAGATTACGAGGTGACTGAAAAAGACTGGCTTTTACCCAATAATTTGAAGGCTTTCCCAGGGACTATGAAAGTTCATCAAGTCGTTTGGACGAAAGAGTCAGGAAATCATTTGGCTCTTCGTTATCTGTCTTGCACGCACGCTGAATGCCTTAACCATGTTAACGTATGCCCTCATGGTCAACACTTAGGTTTTTACGATCTTCCATCACAGTCACAAAATATGGTTCTATTAGATTGCACTAATACCCAATCCACAACACCGAACAGACCCAAAAAGACTAACGAGTCCATCCAAAAATCAAAACATGATCTGATGTCTTTTATGCATCCAGTGAAATTAACAGATAAACTTTCATTGACCCCAAAACCATCAACTTCTGCTTATAAGCCAACTGTTTCAACCGACCTAAGTATTGTTGAAAATATAGTACTTGAAAAAAATTTGCCATTAAATTTAAATGACAGTGATATTCCATCATACTCACTTATAGAAAAAGCTGATTCTGAAATTTTGCAAGACATTGAAAAATGGGTAGCGTCCCATGACAATGGTTCCAAAACTTTAACAAAACCTATACATGAAACTAGTGATTCAGATGACAGCATATTTAATACAAGAACAAAAAAAAATGTGACTTACCGTATTTACAGTGAGACTGATGATGAAGACGAATAAAACTTTTTTTTTTCTAGTTAACGTGTAAAACCTTTCACTTTATTTTCTTGAAATTAAGTCGAAAAAAGCTAGCTACATATATTTTTACTACATAGTTTTAAATTGTTTATGTAGTAGGCAATCAACCTACATGAAAACCATACCACCCATTTTCGTTGTATCACATAATTTTTACCATCAAGATTTAAGATCCTTTGTTTTATTTCATCGAATTCGTACCTGAAAAGTGTTTTCTTGTTTTAGTTACTAGTTTTAGTTTTGTCTAATTTAAATGTGACGTAGCTCAAATATAGAGGTTGTAAGTTGTGCCAATATTAGTTGTTTAGTTTACTATAACTAGCAAAAGAATATTGAAAATTAAGTTAGAAAGACTGATTATTTTATTACCAATCAATCAATGATTAAGTACTTACATATTGTTATTACTTACGTGTTTAAATTTCACGACTCATTTAGATATAAGTATGAGAAAGACTGATTATTCAATTATTATTAGATGTGCAACATGCTCTTGAGTAAAAACAATAAAGTATTTTTTTAATGTTCTCTTTTTAGAAAGTGCGCTACAACGATTTGACGCTAGTGATAACATTGATTTTAGTTTAAATTTTGTTATAAATTGAAGGACTGATTTTTGTGCTACCTGATTTATTAATGACTTAAGTGTAATAATAAGATTTTGTGAAGACAAATAACAAGAGATTACGTTTGTTTAATTGTTACATCATATATTACAGTATCTTTGTGTTATCAAAAGTAATAATTAAAATCTTTTAAAATAAGAATCTGCAAAAGTTGTAAAGATTTATATTTTTATGGTCGATTATTATAACATATTTGTTATTTTTGTTGTTTTATTCTCACACGTTCCTAAATGAATTTAAGTTTAAATTAGTTAATATCCATGTATGATACATTATAATTAATACTTTCATATACCATTATAGTATAGTCAGATAAGGATAATCTGTAGCACTCTTCAAAACGTAGGTAAGTAATTATGGAACTTGGATAGCAGCATTTTAGGTGCGTTGCGTGGTTACAGTTTAGTTTTTTTCGGTGACTGCATAAGTAATTTCATTGCGGTGACTCGCGTTTTTCATTTCGGTGATGAGAAGTTTCATTTCGGTGAACTATTCTTTAATTTCGGTGACACCAAAATTTTAAAGTACTATATCTCCTAAGTATATGAGCTCAATTTGATGTCGAGTAAAGATTAATCATAACAATATCATAAATAACAATACTACATGGTTTTATTTCAAAAAAAGTTATAAATAAAATAGTTCACCGTAATGACAAAAAAAATGGACTTGTTGAAATTGACCCTACTCGATGTTGTGTTGTCCGACGTATATTTATTTATATTGTTACATTTGCAACGATTGACCAATTTACATTTAGTGATCAGACCAAACAGGAAATATTAAAACAGATCATTTAGCAATGTTTATTGACCTATTTGGAATGCAATTTGGATTTTATTATTATGTCTACGGTCATGTTAGTTATTACATTGTTTTGTCTTTAGATGTCATGGCTAGGCTACATCCGGAAATAAACAGGATAGAGAAGTAGGTTACACAAGTTATCAGAACCATGTGAGAACCTCTTCTGACAGCTAACCTTAAACCGAAGGTACCACAACATCCAGAAACAAGACAATTCAGAAAACTTATTTTTCTATATTGACCGATCGGGAATCGAAACTGGGCCCTCAGGGATAGCGACACCAAGTCGGGCATGCTCGCTTCAACCATTTAAATACATCTCAAATAGATTCAATGTTAAGAGGTCGTCCTAGAAATCGTCTTATTTCCGTACATTTTGTTCTCTGATTGTAAAGACGTGAATGATAGTCGAATCAAAATAGCACGTGATTTTAAAAGATTCGTTCTTATTCTTGCATGTGGTGCGAATGAATATTTCATATCATTTCAAAAATATGGGTAAATCACCAATAGTTACTACCCTTATTTCAGAAAAATTACGTTTGAGTTACTTTTGAACATCGGTTTACAAGAGACTACAAGTTATCCTGACAATTCAGTTTTAACGTTTAATTGAAAATATGTTTTTTTTTTGCACATGGGTTGAATAATTTTTTTACTTTCTTACAAAATATAGCAGAAAAAAAATACTGAATTAACATAATTTTTACAATATTTCCATTCAATCTTTTTCTTCTGTCGTTATGAACAATTATTATAAGATTTAAACACTACACAATAATCTTCAGGTATATTTTAAAAATAATATATTTTGTTATTATATGAAAAAAAAAAAAAACAACAGTAAACTTAAGTCAAAATTAACTATAAAATCAAGCGCGCAAAACCGATCGTTTTTCAAACCTAGGTAGGACATCCACTACCTAATAAATTATCAATATTATTTTGTGAGAATCAACATTGTTGACGCACTTTATCCCGCATCATAGACGCACACAAGCATATAATAGTATTTCAATTTTGCACTCAAATTAGGTGCACGGCCTCTTAAACCCGTAGCAAAAAACTCAGTTGCTGTTGAAAACTGAAATCGCAAATAAGTATTTGTTATCAAATGCTTAATTGAATTCTTCTAATTACAATTTAATGGCTTTCTCATTTTAAATGACTTAATCATCTTCCTGACCTCAAATCATTTTGTAATGAACGATCATTGTAGTGATAGGAAATGACTTGTTTGCAAATATTTCCGTATGTTATTGTGATGTGAATACAATTTTAGTTCACGAGTACCTTGACTGTAAGGTATTTAGATACATTAATTTAGCATTGTAAGACTTTGAACTTTTTTTTTATGGAGCCTGGCATACCTCAAGTTGCAAGTACCAAGAATAACGTTATTTTGGTGTAAATTCTGAACAAAGTATAATACTTACGACATTTTGTTAAAGAGTATTTGTTGCTTGTAATTATTTTGGCCTATGTTTGTTGGGTATACACTATAATAACGAAATTTTAGGTACTTGCAACTTTAAGCCAATTAGGTTCGATGCCTTTTGTAAGCGAATGTAATAGACAAATACCTACGTCTAATTAAATTCAGTTAAGGTGCCGTGTGGGGACGGCCGTATAGAATACACTTCCGCACCGCCTTCAGGAGTCGTGTCGTAAGAGGCGACTAATTCCTGTAGCACGACACGGGCAGCAGCGGTTCGTGAGAAATCATAAAAGTGCGCTCGCCAACCCGCCTGCCAAGCGTGGCGAGTATTGGCAATCCCCCCGATGATAAGTCATTGGGGGAGGCCTTTGTTCAGCAGTGGACATCCTATAGCTGAAATGATGATGATGATGATTCAAACCTACGACTGAGCAGCCAGTTAATAAATCATTACTTTGACTTACGTTTGGCATAAATTCTCATGATACAACTATCGAAGAATGCAAGACATTTATGTTAGGCAGTAGGTGACATATTTGAATGGGGTTTTTCAGAGCACAAAGGTCGTTAGTACTAAAATGTCACTGCAATAACATCTACGCAAGGTGAAGTGTTAAAAAAAGGGAAAACAAAAGAATATGAATATGAAGACAAGAATTTTAGACACATTTTTTGGACTGATCATAGAGAAAGCCTGGACACTGTTTTTAATTTTTTCTTGTCAATGTACAGGAATCGACTTACAGTTTTAATATACATATGTATAGAAAAAATCACCATAAACCAAATTCGGTACATAGAAAGATATGTTTTTTTCAACTCTCGAAGCTTATTACTTGTGTGCTTCATTAAAACATTGTCAGCAATCAAAATGATTGCATTTGTTGCATATAGTTTTTACATAGGCAGCATATTTTCTTTGACCTGCAACATTCCTGCCTTTTTTTACAAAAAGCGTAGTAACCTTTGCTAATAAAATAAAAAAAAACTATGAAAAGGGTTCCAAAACCAAAAATAAAGGGTTATATACCAAAAAATAAGGTATACAAGTATATAAGTATACACGTGGTCTATACCGTCATTTTAGTAAAAGGTTGTATTCCCAGGCCAGTGTATCCCATAGTATACACCTCATAAATTAGGGGGAAAAGAGCATGGGGGTTGGGAGGAGGAAAGTTCCATTTCATCCAAACATTTCAGGGAAAATGACATCTACTGGTGTAATTTCCGCAATAAATAAAAAATGGTAATTCTAAGGTATTTTTCGTCAGGGTGCTTGGCGCTAAGCGTGTCAAAATTATGTAATAAATAAATAAATAAATTGTTAGATATTCAGACCCCAAATATAGCGAGCGATTTGGGAGGGCCAGGGCAACCATACAAAATTTAATTTAAATTTAATACACGGTGTATACAGACGAGTACACTGGCCTCCGAAGTAAGACACCTGTGGTGTATATCCAGGGATACACTGGCCTGGGGCAAAAGGCATAAGAGTGTATACTATAGTATACACTTGCGCTAAACGTGTTAAAAATATCATTGTATTAATATCATGAAAGTGTGCCGTGTGGGGACGGCCTTAAAGAATACACTTCTCCACCGCCAACAGGAGGCGTGTCGTAAGAAGCGACTAATTCCTGTAGCACGAGACGGGCAGCAGCATCTGCCTGCGAAATCTTATAAAAAACTGCGCTCGCCAACCCGTCTGCCAAGCGTGGCGAATATTGACCCGCCCAATGAATGTCATTGGGGGAGGCCTATGTTCAGCAGTGGACGTCTCATGGCTGAAATGACGAACAATAGTCGCATTCTAGTGTCGATATGCTCCCAGTAACATTACTATCTGAAACGTATTCTCGTAAGCCAAAAAATGCAATTAAAGTTCGTAATGCGACTGAAAATGGAAGGAATCAAAATCAAAAATGCTATTATAGTTGGATAAGTGAAACTAAACGAACAAAAGTCGCTGACATAGCCCAACGGATTAGCAAGCTGAAGTGGCAGTGCGCGGGGCACAAAGCACGTAGAACTGATGGCCGATGGGGCAGAAAGGTTCTGGAATGGAGGCCGCGTAACGGCAAGCGCAGCGTAGGACGTCCACTCACAAGGTGGTCAGACGACCTGGTAAGAGTCGCAGGAAAACGCTTGTTGCAGGCCGCTTCCAACCGGCCAATCTGGAAGTCAATGGGGGAGGCCTATGTTCAGCAGTGGACGTCCTATGGCTGAAATAATAATGATGATGACGATGAAGTGAAACTAATTAAAAACTGTGATCTTCATATGTATGTTTTTGTTATACAGGGTGTTAGCGACCAGCACCACCGTCCTTATTTGTAATTTTACATTCAAAATTCTCAGTGTTTTTTAGAAAAAACATGTTCAGACTTTTATAAAAACAAATGCTGTATTGCTTTTCTAGAACTGTAAAATATATCGGTTTATCAGAAAACATGGTTTTCATTTAGCTTGCGATCCTGAACACAGGTTTTTCGAAAGAATATGACACTCCTGAAAACCACGTGATCAGCTGCTCATATACAACAACTTTTTCTATGGAAGCAACATGGAAATCGAAAAAAAAATTTTAGATGCTCTTTAAGACATGGCATGACAAGACGACCTCCGTAGCCGAGAGGCGAGCATACCGAACTTGGTGTCGCTATCTCTGAGGTCCCGGGTTCGATTCGGTCGGGTCAATATAGAAAAATAACTTTTCTATATTGTCTCCGGTCTGGGTGTTGTGGTACCGTCGTTGTTTCTGATTTCTGTAACACAAGTGCTTCAGCTACTTATCATAGGATCAGAGCAATGTATGTGATGTTGTCCAATATTTATTATTTATATTATATTATATGTTTATTCGCTACCTCGATGATGTATGGAGCATCTGAAAAATTCACGATTTCGATGTGGCTCCCATAGTAAAAGTTGTTGTTGATCTGATCACGCAGTTTTAAGAAGTGTCCTATTCTCTTGTACAGCAACGGCATGAGGTCAACCTACCCGAAAAGTTGAAGGTAATCGCATTGATTTTCAACTTTAAGTTCGACATGTAGCGATCAATATCAATTGAGAAAATTTTACATTTGTGGTAGGTTGACCTGCTGTTGTTTGTACACCCTGCATTTTCAGTCGTATTTCCCAATACGACTTGGATTGGGCGACTAGGGAATTGGGCCTTAGAGTATAAACATCCCTTTGGCAGTTCGACATATAATGGGCTAGTTTCCTAAAAAAATCAAATTAGTCCGTCAGTTATATTAACAGAAAATATTGGACACATATTTTTTCTTTTCTAAACCAAACAAAGAATGATGAAGATATAGCCCGTTAAAGTTCCGCGTGACGTCACGCCTTGAGACACTTTTTAGCAAGGCGTGACGTCACGTGCTCACTTTGATACGCTTTATCTTCGTCATTTTTTGTTTGATTGAAAAAAGACAACATATAGGTCCAATATTTTTTGATAATCCATCTGACGGACTAAATAGAATAATCTTTTTTTGACCCAGGAAACTAGCCTATTATTTACACAGTCACTAAATACCTTACTGTCAAGTGGAAGTCATAAGAGTTTCAATTAAGGGTGTGTTCTGTGTATGTTCTCCGTTTTCACTTTGTTAATGAAATAAACCTTATTATTATTATTTGTACGCTCTAGGAGTTCACAGGCCAAAAGTGACCCGGTCCTTTATAAGGCTTGCGTGGGGATACTGATCCAACACGTAGAGGCCGTTTTAAGCGCAAATAATCAAACCTGGAAGTGTTACACTTATTGTTATTATTATTATTATTTCAACACACTTTTATTAGTTTAACTTGTCTTCGAATTTTGGATGTAATTTTTAACCTATTTAAAACTGACGTATTTGCCAATTTGTTCGGTGGGTGCCAATTAGTCGAACGAAAAGCATGGTCGATCTATTTTAATAGTTTTTATTTATGATTTAAAGAGCTTTAGAGTGCAAGTTTGGTGTAGTTTGTGTTCTAATGTTTGGTGAAGTGATAAAGATCTGAAACTATTGAAATATCATTGTATTCAACGCCGCATCAAGTGTCAAGTGACTTGTCTCAAGACAACTTGCTTTAGACCCGATAGCGTCTTGATACCTGCTTCTACGGGAAGAGTAGCCTCCACTGAATTCAAGAAAAGCAATAAAAACTAAGCACCCGTTATTTATTGTGAACACTTTATCAAGAATCACCCGACATTGGCAGAATCAACGCTCTACTTATAGAGCGGGTTTGAGTCCACATAAAAAATAATACTATAGTATCTGGCATTAGGATGACAATACTATATTTTGACACAATCGTGCTGGTCTGATGATAGAGCCAGGAGATGGGTGAAACTCTTTAATGCCTACTGGTAAAACCTTATTGCTGGGCTTATTTGATTCGTTTTCATGAGTTTAGCCACCTACTCCGCGGTTATGTTTGGATGGGTGACCATTCTAACCTTATTTTGCTACGTTTATCACAAGTATCTCCGTGCTTCGGAAGGCACGTTAAAAGTTGGTACCGGCTATTATCGCATGATACTAATCGTTAAGCCTAGTCACAGGTCTTAGGGCGGGTTAATAACATCTGACAGTAAGGTTAAGTCACTGGCCTTACAACACTCCTCCACCGCACAGCATTGGGCCCGCGTGGTGGACTATGGTCTAAATAATGGAAAAGATGAAAAAGACTATCTCTTCTGCCCTGCAGTGGGACGTATAAAGGCATACTTTAGTTAACTTTATCTCTACGCGTTGTTGGTGATAAGTGTCTAAACAGACAGACAAACTGATCCTATAACGGTTTCATTTTTCTTTTTGAGGTACGATACAAAACCTTATAAATTATGTGTAATTTTATTATTATTTTTGTTGCGATCCGTGGCCACTTCATTCAACCTGCCAACGATGCTAATTAACATAATAATTATTTATGCATGCTACACGGATGTGCACGAAATAGTGAGAAATGCATCTATTTAGCAAAAGATTTATTTGCAGTTCTGACTATTTTGCCTTTTGATATTATTGCTAAGACTGAAGATGACTGGTTAATTCAAAACACGAGTTTCGAGTTTGGTAAAGTTTGTTTAGATGTCGGGAGGTCATATTATCTAGAGTTAATTATAATAATTTTTAAACAATATAAGGAACTAACGGATAGACATTGTCTGCTCTGTCCCGAAAAAAACTAGACAAGTGCAAGTCCGACTCGCCCACCGAGGATTCCTTAAATTTTTGATATATTATAATTTTGAGATTTTTGTATATTTGGAATAGTTCAGAAATCGAGTCACGCAGTCAGGGCTGTCTTTAACTTATTGGGAGCCCTGGGCAGATAAGAATAATGGGACCTATGACTTTGTCAGCGGACTATTTTGTTAATGGGAAATAGGGTCGTTCAAGGCAGCCCGCGAAATTTCATAGGTTTTTTCCAATAGCGACTCCATCTTATGTGCATAATTGCGTTGTTTTTTTAAAAACCCTTTATAAATACATATATTGTTATTGAATCGGTTGTCGGTTGGTGATCTGGCAAGAAATAGTGGCCCCATTGATTGTTGGGCCCTGGGCACGTGCTCAACGTGCCCAGTAGGAAAGACGACTGTGTTCGCATAAATTACACATGTATAGTTATCAGATTTTTCTCTATACTTGTTGTATAAGACGTTATTACTTGCCTTTTATAGTTTTAAATCAACGGAAAGTACCCTATCACTTTTAATTCCCTAGAGAGTGTCGAAATATGGTTTTTGCGACATAAACGCCGTATCTTTTTTTTACCTTAACTTAGAAGTTTGATTTATCACAGCTTTTATGGGACTGTAGTCTCTAGTTCTATAGTTAGAGTTAGAGTTAGAGTCTATAGTTTTATTTTCAAATCGATATTTCTACGCCTTCCAGAGATAAAGTTCTGACAGATAGATGGACAGACAAACAGACGGACAATAAAAGTGATCCTATAAGGGAACCCTAAAAAACACATTTCCCGAGGGATGAGAAACAGATCACTCAGCGACCTATGGAAAGATAGACATATAGATAGATACACTTTATTGCAGACCATACAAGTAAGTTACACATGATTTCGAAAGGAATGAGACAAGGTCGATGCTTGGGATCTAGTTATGAGATAACTAAAACGAGGTCATCCAGCAGAAGAACAAAATAATGGACATAGTCCAAGTGCAGTGGGCCGGCCACATTGCATCTGTCGCATAACCGATGAAAAGATACAGTAAACGGATTCTTGAGTCCACGGCTTGGCAACTTAGTGTAGGACGCCCCCCAGCTCGATAGACCGATGACCTTTGGAAGATGGCTGGCGGTGGCTGAATGAGAAAACGAGAGATCGTGGTCTTTGCCTCTTTGAAGCTCTTTCGTCGAGCAGAACTGCAATATAATAAATCTTGGACATCATATACATTGCTCTGATCCTAAGGCAATTAAGTAACTAAAACACTTCTGTTTTAGAAATCTGTAACAACGACGGGACCACAACAACCGACCAGAAACCGAACGAGGGACCTCAGAGATGGCGAAGCCAAGTCCGGCATGTTCGCCTCTCGGCTACGGAAGTCTTCATTACATTACATCACATCATTCATCATCATCTTAGATTTATTATTTAACAACTCATTAATTGTATAAAAGACGTTCTGCATAAAAACTGCATTCTTTATTGTTATTTGTTCTTTACACATTTTTTAAAATTTAGCACCATCTTGCAAATCTAACGAAATCAAACGGAAGCTCCACCTATAATAAATGACATTCAACACAAATGTTAAAATTTGAAAAACCTTACGATTTTTTATTTTATTATCGTGATAATTGATACATAATAAATGTGGTTTCGTGAGCTGGCTTTGTCTAATAGACATGTCTCCTGCAAAAACTTGAGAGCCTTAGTTCCGCATTATCACCGCTTCAATACTATTTCTATTAAATTTGCGGATATCATGTCGCAAGGACTTCCATCTGTCTATTGAGCTGCCGAACTGCCTATATGCCTTAGCGCCAACTGAGGTCCGTGGTGCTATTGAACGTCGTTCTGCAATGAGGTTGAGGGTATGGTCGGTAAGCTTTACGGTCTGTCTTTACGACCGGCCCCTAAAATAATTTCGACTTGACTGCTTGGACAGTTTGATATGTTGTTAATCTCGTCCACTGACTCGCAGTTCTCCAGGTATTCAAAGCGATTTGACAACTCGAGCTGAAATCTCTCGGGCAGTAGATATGGGCATTAGAAGGTCGGAGCGTAGACTTCATCAAACGGGACCTTTCCAGCTTGACGTTAATGTTCATTGTGCCTCTGATCATTCGGTGATCACTCCCGGTTTTTACCATGCTAATCACAGAGACATCATTGATTGAATATTCTTCGTTTTTGTGGTCATGATAAAGTCAATCTCATTTTTCGTGGAACCATCGGGACTCATCTAGGTCCACTTCCTGTGTGGCGGCTTTTCAAAGAAGGAATTCACCGCAAAGAGGTCCTCGTTCTCCAGATATTTGGCCAGTCTTTGTCCCCTGGGGTTCTGTTGCCCATACCCTAATTGCCCCACTCTCAACTCAGTATCGGCTCGTATGTCTAGTTTCACGTTAAAGTAGGTAGCATACTATGGCCCAACTAATGTTCTCATACATAGCCCCCACTTCCTCGTCAGTTAGTGTAGAGTCTATGTATAATAATATAACAGTATCACCTTCAGCGAGTATCTTGAATACTCTAAGTATCAGACACACTTCCTGGTGACGTTGTTACTAGGACGTTGTAACTAATGGACGAAAAACCCGACACCACCTTGGGACAGTTGGTCGCCCTCCTGGTATGGTCCTCCTGGAATTAGTCTCCTCTTACAACACGCCTCCTGTTGCCGGTGGATAAGTGTATTCTTTACGGCCATCCCTACATGGCAGTAAGGTTCTAGAATGACTCGGGTACCATTAAGCGCAGCATAAGACGTCCATCCACAAGGTGGACTGACGACCTGATAAAGATTGCAGGAAGCCGCTGGATGCAGGCCGCTTCCAACCGGACAATCTGAAAGTCATTGAGAGACTTCAGCAGTGGACGTCCTTAATGATGATGAAAATTGGTTTTATTCGCAAAATTTATTTTATTATTTAAAAAAACTAACTATTTACTACTATTTATCTACTCCGCCAAAGATTTATTTATATTTTTCTTTGACTCCGCTAAAGTAAAAAGTTGCATGATCGTGCGATTCTTGGCTACGTTTTTACCGTGCGCCCAATTTATATACTCCAATGGCATTTGTTGACTTCAAAAATGCCAAAAATGTAATTGACGTTTCATTTGTAGATCTAAAAGTCAAGGATGTTCGAGCCATGTCGCTTTATTTCCGCGATTGGTAAGTTAGTTAGAACAAAATTTATGTCATGTTTTTTGGTGGATAATTCACAACGAAAACCCCATCTTATTAATTAATAATTTTCATAAATATCTTGCTTAAAAAACCGCCCAAGTGCGTGTCAGCCACCCACAATGTAGGGTTCTGTTGTTGTTCGTCACCATATGCAATATTCTCTACCCGTTTTACATAATTTTTATTTTATTTTATTTGATTTATTCAGTTCAGTTGGCAGGCCCTAACCACCGACAGGGATAAGTGGAGAGGTATGGGGGAGGTCTTTGCCCAGCAGTGGGACAGAAATGGCTAATAAAAGAAAAGAAGGAAAGAAAGATTTTTTCAGTACACAAAACAGAAATACAACAATTACAAGACAATTAAAAAATATGTATGTATATAACATGAAACAATGATAGGCTGTAGTTCCACAGACAAGTGTACATAGCATGTTATAAGAAAAAGATCGAGATATGTCAATGTTTAACATGTTAAAAAGAAAGAAACAATAATATTATGATTAATATAATATAATATAATAAAACTAGTTGTTGCCCGCGACTTCGTCTGCGTGGTCTTTAGGGGTATGAAAAATAGATGTTGGCCGATTCTCAGACCTACTCAATATGCTCACAAAATTTCATGAGAATCGATCAAGCCGTTTCGGAAGAGTACGGGAACGAACATTGTGACACGAGAATTTTACATGTAAGATTGAATTAACGATTTTATCTGAGTAATTTTAACTACTTACCATAGGACAATGTACAGACAGATAGATAGATACTCTTTATTGCACAGCATATAAGTAAATTACACATGATTTTACAGAAAAACGTACTATTTAGGCGGTCTTATCTCTAATAGCGATCTCTTCGCTAATAGCGTTCTATAGAAAAACGAGATCCGTAAAAAAACTAAACATAGCCCGACGGATTAGCAAGCTGAAGTGTTATGGCGGGTCACATAGCACGCAGAACTGACGGTCAACGGGGCAGAAAGGTTCTGTTCTGGAATGGAGGCCACGTACCGGCAAGCGCAGCGTAGGACGTCAACCCACAAGGTGGACAGAAGGTGCACAAGGTGGTGGTGGTGAAAAGTTAATTTTCCACATTGACCCGACCGAGAAACGAACCCGGGACCTCAGAGATTGTAACGTCAAGGCCGGGGTACCCTTCGCTACGGAGGTCGACGGAGGGCTATGCACAACTCTTTTAACTCGAATTATACAGGGTTAGATACATTGCAAGGTGGTGCCTTATTAACAATTGGTCTAGAAAGAATATAAAAACCGGACAAGTGGGAGTCGGACTCGCCCACCGAGGTTTCCGTACAAATTTGTAGGTACATAATATAAATACATAGTTTAGCAACAACAAAAATTACAAAAATTAATTACATTAAACAGGGTCACATTGCAAAAAGATGCCAAATTTAAAAAATAAGATCTAGGGAACAATTTAAAGAAGCGTCTTAATCGTTATTATTTTTAATAATCGTATGTTATAAAAGAAAAAACTTTAAAATATCCGAAAGTAAAGTCAATAGAGAGAATACGAAAGCCACGCGGTCATTCTGACGACTATTTAAATGACTTTTTAGGTTAATTTTTGACATGTATTATCAAAACTGTTTTTTTTTCTGGAAATTTAATTGACATTATTATTCTGTGTTTAGATTGTATGCTTAATGTACTCAATAATTTAATTTAGATGACATTGTATTTGAATATTATTACTTTAATTTGATATTTTTAAATAATTTTATTTGAATTTTATAAAACATTCGTATGCCTTTAAGGTAGATCATATTGGGCCCCTTTTAATTGTAACAACTGACTTTTATACCTATAATGACGAATAAATATTTCATTTCATTTCATTTCATTTCATTTCATTTCATTCATCAGAGGCGTAGGTACGGCGAGCCTGCAAGGACGCAGTGCACATACGGTGCCATTTTTTCATGAATGAGTTAAATTATCCACGCGTACGATTTTTAACAATCATCATCATCGTCATTTCAGCCATAGAAAGTCCACAGGCTTCTCCTAATGACCCAACATCGGGGGGGATTGCTAATACTCGCCACGCTTGGCAGGGGGGTTGGCGAGCGCAGTTTTTATAAGGTTTCGCAAGCAGATGCTGCGGCCCGTCTCGTGCTACAGGAATTAGTCGCCTCTCACAACATAATAGGATAGGATAGGAGTGTCGAAAAACGCCTTTAGCGGCATAAACGAACGTATCTTTTTTAACGTTAACTTAGAAATTTAATTATTTCACAGAATCAGAATCATATATAATCATAATCACAAAAATGTGGTACTTAGGATCTTATTATAATATAGGTACATTATTAAAAAAAAAAAAACCGACTTCAAAACACTAAAATGCTAAAAATAATCCTAACACTTAAGTACCTAATCAGTTACTTTTGGAGTTGGTGCAAACAAAAACATTGAATCTCTCAACGGCTGGTACCGACTCCAAAAGTAACTGATTAGGTACTTAAGTGTTAGGATTATTTTTAGCATTTCAGTGTTTTGAAGTCGGTTTTTTTTAAAAAATAAAATTTACTTATTTCATCTATTTTTAGTGATAAATCCTAATCTAACTGCTGAACACCGATTTCATCCCCTATTTTTCAACCCTTAGGGGTGATTTTTATTTTGCAAACTTTTATCATAGCATCTTTGAAGTATAAGCTATTCAATAAATCAAAAATCATCAAAATCGGCTCATATTTGTCGAAGATAGGTAACAAGAACCACAACCAAAATATTATCTGGGTATATATTTGTTGATTTTCTTAAAAAGTTCTAAATCAATTTCGATAAAATTTATATGGGACCACCTCTGAAGTATGATCTACCAAACAAAAAAAGAATCATAAAAATCGATTCATAATTGGCGGAGTTATCGCGTAACATACATACAAAAAAAAAAAAACATACAGTCGAATTGAGAACCTCCTCCTTTTTTGAAGTCAGTTAGCCAGTTTTCCACTGGCATGCAAATATTAATAGTGAAGCAACACAAATACAATTTAACTTGAAATAACTACATCCTATTTCTCCACCCAAAAAATTCTTTTAAAGATTAGAAGCAGTGTGACTGCAGCCATTTAACCAGTCGTGGCCTGAATGTCCTGAATAAGTTTAATGTCGTCAGGGAGGTTATTAAATATTGTAATGCACATGTTAAAGGCATTCCTTCTATGCTATATATAAGGTCGCCTTTTATAAACGGGTGAAATTTAAAGAGCAATTACAAAAACATAAATGAATCATTTTTGCTAAAAAAGAGAATTTTTTTATACGCTAGTTTTCGAGAAAAACGCCAAAAACTTTTTTGATTTCAACGTAAAATAAAACACTACGTGCCCCGTGCGTGCACCCCGAGGGAAGAGTGGGGCGCGATTGAAATGAGAGAGACAGAGGCGATGACGTAGGGACGTTTCAGACTAGACGGGATGCTATTATTTTAAATATAAGTAAATATTAAAATAATAAACACACTTATAAAAACTCAAATGCTAAAAATAATATTAACATAAGTACTAATCAGTTACTTTTGGAGTCGGTGCCAGCCGACGAGAGTTTGAATGTTTTCGTTTGCACCGACTCTAAAAGTAACTGATTAATTACAACATACTTTTTCAGCTTTTTAGTTTTATGAAGTCAGTTTTTTTAAAATACAATTTATTAACTGCGGATAGGAATAATCAAATATGAAAAGAAAATTGTTTATAACATACATCGTTTGTTTTCCTAATATTTTTCAGTTTTTGTCCCAATCCAAGGTAGCCAGAAAAGTACAAAATTGACCTAAAGTTAGGAATTAATGTTAAGTGTGTTATCATTTAAAGTTTAAATTTTTACTTTGAAACTAAGAAATTACCGGTTTACATTTTAAATTTTCAAATTTTAAATTTAAGTGCGCACAACATAAATTCTCAACTTTAGGTAATTTTTTTAGTAACTTCTATTAAAGTTATGAGGCTATTTATTTTATGCATAAATGAAAGAAAGAAAGAAAGAAAGAAAATTATTTATTTGGTTCATATTATCACAATTATGTACTTAATTACTTACAATAAATTAATAATGGCAAAAAGGTAATGGCAAAAATGTATTCATTCTTCTTCTTCGTCGGTAACACTCCTGTCAGAGTGGTCGTGGTCATCACTTCAGGTGTAGGTGGCAAGCTTCACAACACGTCGCCACTCTTCTCTGATTGCCGCCTTCCTTGTGCATTCATGTAGTGATGAGCCATTTACTACCGCTTTTTTTTTATCCTCACCTTTTTTGGTCACATATGCCGCTGAGGGGAGGTGGCAATTGAGCGACTTGTGGTCCAGGGAAAGGTTGAGGGTACCAGGCCACGAGGAAGATCGCCTATGAAATGTATTCATATTCATATATTCACTTTATTGCACTTTTGATAGAGATTTAGCTGCAAGAAAAAAAACATAGAAACATTCTACTTTTTTTTGAAAATTTTAAACTGGTTTTTAACTTTTTTTTTTAAATTTTTAAAATTTTAAATTTTCCTTTTTTTTTTAAAAAAAAAGGTCGCAATTTTGCAAAAATTCATAAAAAAAATCGTAACTCGAAAACTACGAAAAATCATAGTACATAACATAGGGGTGACTCAGATACCTCTCAACACGAGGCACCTAAAAAAAATTTTTGGACGTCAATATTCTGGCTACCTGTACATTGTACAACATAATCACAACCAAATATATGCAACTAAATTTTATCTGCTTGATTTTTGACAGCTAGATAATTAAATATTAAACAAATTTATCTTATCTTATAATTATAATGTTTGATGAAGACTGAATTAAAAGTAAGGAAATTACCTATGATTTTTGTGGAAAAATATGACATCATTATTTATTAATTAATCAAAATTATTATATAAAGTGACATTTTGACGACCGTCTGGTATAGTGTTTTTTTTATTATTATTTATTTGCCATAAAAGTGGTTACATAAGATGGATTTACACATTATCGTATCTCACAATTAATCTTTTCAGACATGCAAATTTAATTCAATATTAGGTAGGTATAACACATTTTAATTTACAATTATTTTGGTAATGTCAGGAAATTAAATATCGATGTCAATTAAATATCTATGTCAATCAATTACATTTTCGCTTAGGACTACAAAAACAAGCGGTTGCGGGTTCGAATCCCGCAAGTTGCAAATGTTTGTGTAATGAGCACGAGCTCTTATATCCGAGTTAGGAATGTTTAAATAAATGTATTTATGTATGTTTATCCGTTATCTAGTCGACATAACAACAATCTAAAACAATAAATGAAATCCAAAGATAAATAAATATTTAAATGCCTAAAAATACTATTTATTTGATTATGTTATTCAATAATTATAATATGATTTCTTAATTATTTTAATTCTTTACAACTTCTTAAAATAAACAAATTGATCTAATTATGCATGGCGTCATCCTCTCTGCCCACAATACCTATCTTATTGTTGTGCCCTACAGGGTCTATAATGATCTATTTTATGTATCTAATTATAACACCTGTGTAACATTATAGAATGCAATAAATAAATTGAATTGAATTGAACTTTGTTTAGTTTGGGGCTAGATAATTGGTGTTGCTGTTGGAAAAATTTTTGAAAATTAAGGCAAGCGAAGCGTAGGACGTCTCAAGGGGACAGACGACCCGGTCAAGGTTGCAGGAAGCCGCTGGATGCAGACCGCTTCTAACCGGCCAAACTGGAAGTCACTAGAGGCCTATGTTCAGTAGTGGATGTCCTATGGCTGAATACATATACTTCCCAGCCGATTTCGGCTATGGTGACCGCTACTAATTATTAGCAGAGGAGCTTGGATGATCAGCTCTTGCATGTGCCCTTTGATGGCTACAGTACCTATCCTATTCTGTGAGTAAACGTGCGCAAGCATTGTCTGCACGTGAGGACACCATCAACATAATTGTACAAGATGGCTGTTGGTAGTTTAGCCTTAAGAGCATCGAGTTTCGCATCCAGTTCGAATTACCTCTGCTCTTCAAAGTCACTAACTTTGTCTCTCACTAAGCGCCTCCACTCAGGGCAGCAACTGGCTTTTTCCTCCCATTTATCATCATCATTACAGCCACAGAACGTCCACTGCTGAACATAATCCTCATAAGCCTCCCCCAATGACTTTCATTGGGGGGGATTGCCAATACAAGCAACACAAATACAATTTAACTTGAAATAACTACATCCTATTTCTCCACCCAAAAAATTCTTTTAAAGATTAGAAGCAGTGTGACTGCAGCCATTTAACCAGTCGTGGCCTGAATGTCCTGAATAAGTTTAATGTCGTCAGGTAGATTTTTAAATATTGTAATGCACATGTTAAAGGCATTTCTTCTATGCTATATATAAGGTCGCCTTTTATAACCGGGTGAAATTTAAAGAGCAATTAAAAAAACAAAAAATGAATCATTTTTGTTAAAAAAGAGAAATTTTTTATACGCTAGTTTTCGAGAAAAACGCCAAAAACTTTTTTGATTTCAACGTAAAAGAAAACACCCCGTGCCCCGTGCGTGCACCCCGAGGGAAGAGTGGGGCACGATTGAAATGAGAGAGACAGAGGCGATGACGTAGGGACGTTTCAGACTAGACGGGATGCTATTATTTTCAACCGACTTCAAAAAAGGAGGAGGTTTTCAATTCGACTGTATGTTTTTTTTTTGTATGTTTGTTACGCGATTACTCCGCCAAATATGAATATACCCAGATAATATTTTGGTTGTGGTTCTTGTTACCTATCTTCGACAAATATGAGCCGATTTTGATGATTTTTGTTTTATTGAATAGCTTATACTTCAAAGATAATATGATAAAAGTTTGCAAAATAAAAATCACCCCTAAGGGTAGGAAAATAGGGGATGAAATCGGTGTTCAGCAGTTAGATTAGGATTTATCACAAAAAATTGATGAAATAAGTAAATTTTATTAAAAAAAATAAAAACTTTTGGAGTCGGTGCCAGCCGACGAGAGTTTGAATGTTTTCGTTTGCAACGACTCTAAAAGTAACTGATCAATTACAACATAATTTTTCAGCTTTTTAGTTTTATGAAGTCAGTTTTTTTAAATACAATTTATTAACAGCGGATAGGAATAATCAAATATGAAAAGAAAATTGTTTATAACATAGATCGTTTGTTTTCCTAATATTTTTCAGTTTTTGTATTGTTTTGTGTATTAAACAGGGTAGCCAGAAAAGTACAAAATTGATCTAAAGTTGGAAATTAATGTTAAGTGTGTTATCATTTAAAGTTTAAATTTTTACTTTGAAACTAAGAAATTACCGGTTACATTTAAAATTTTCAAATTTTAAATTTAAGTGCGCACAACATAAATTCTCAACTTTAGGTAAATTTTTTTGTAACTTCCATTAAAGTTATGAGCTATTTATTTTATGCATAAATGAAAGAAAGAAAGAAAGAAAGAAAATTATTTATTTGGTTCATATTATCACAATTATGTACTTAATTACTTACAATAAATTAATAATGGCAAAAAGGTAATGGCAAAAATGTATTCATTCTTCTTCTTCGTCGGTAACACTCTTGACAGAGTGCTCGTGGTCATCACTTCAGGTGTAGGTGGCAAGCTTCACAACACGTCGCCACTCTTCTCTGATTGCCGCCTTCCTTGTGCATTCATGTAGTGATGAGCCATTTACTACCGCTTTTTTTTTATCCTCACCTTTTTTGGTCACATATGCCGCTGAGGGGAGGTGGCAATTGAGCGACTTGTGGTCCAGGGAAAGGTTGAGGGTACCAGGCCACGAGGAAGATCGCCTATGAAATGTATTTATATTCATATTCATATATTCACTTTATTGCACTTTTGATAGAGATTTAGCTGCAAGAAAAAAAACATAGAAACATTCTACTTTTTTTTTGAAAATTTTAAACTGATCCGGTCGCGATTTTGCAAAAATTCATTAAAAAAATCGTAACTCGAAAACTACGAAAAATCATAGTACATAACATAGGGGTGACTCAGATACCTCTCAACACGAGGCACCTAAAAAAAGTTTTTGGACGTCAATATTCTGGCTACCTGTACAACATAATCACAACCAAATATATGCAACTAAATTTTATTTGCTTGATTTTTGACAGCTAGATAATTAAATATTAAACAAATTTATCTTATCTTATAATTATAATGTTTGATGAAGACTGAATTAAAAGTAAGGAAATAACCTATGATTTTTGTGGAAAAATATGACATCATTATTTATTAATTAATCAAAATTATTATATAAAGTGACATTTTGACGACCGTCTGGTATAGTGTTTTTTTTTTATAATTCATTTGCCATAAAAGTGGTATCATAAGATGGATTTACACATTATCGTATCTCACAATCAATCTTTTCAGACATGCAAATTTAATTCAATATTAGGTAGGTATTACACATTTTAATTTACAATTATTTTGGTAATGTCAGGAAATTAAATATCGACGTCAATTAAATATCTATGTCAATCAATTACATTTTCGCTTAGGACTACAAAACCAGGCGGTTGCGGGTTCGAATCCCGCAAGTTGCAAATGTTTCTGTAATGAGCACGAGCTCTTATATCCGAGTTAGGAATGTTTAAATAAATGTATTTATGTATGTTTATCCGTTATCTAGTCGACATAACAACAATCTAAAACAATAAATGAAATCCAAAGATAAATAAATATTTAAATGCCTAAAAATACTATTTATTTGATTATGTTATTCAATAATTATAATATGATTTCTTAATTATTTTAATTCTTTACAACTTCTTAAAATAAACAAATTGATCTAATTATGCATGGCGTCATCCTCTCTGCCCACAATACCTATCTTATTGTTGTGCCCTACAGGGTCTATAATGATCTATTTTATGTATCTAATTATAACACCTGTGTAACATTATAGAATGCAATAAATATATTGAATTGAATTGAATTGAACTTTGTTTAGTTTGGGGCTAGATAATTGGTGTTGCTGTTGGAAAAAATTTTGAAAATTAAGGCAAGCGAAGTAGGACGTCTCAAGGGGACAGACGACCCGGTCAAGGTTGCAGGAAGCCGCTGGATGCAGACCGGTTCTAACCGGCCAATCTGGAAGTCACTGGAGGCATATGTTCAGTAGTGGATGTCCTATGGCTGAATACATATACTTCCCAGCCGATTTCGGCTATGGTGACCGTTACTAATTATTAGCAGAGGAGCTTGGATGATCAGCTCTTGCATGTGCCCTTTGATGGCTACAGTATCCTATTCTGTGAGTAAACGTGCGGGAGCATTGGCTGCACATGAGGACACCATCAACATAATTGTACAAGATGGCTGATGGTGGTTTAGCCTTAAGAGCATCGCGTTTCGCATCCAGTTCGAATTACCTCTGCTCTTCAAAGTCACTAACTTTGTCTCTCACTAAGCGCCTCCACTCAGGGCAGCAACTGGCTTTTTCCTCCCATTTATCATCATCATTACAGCCACAGAACGTCCACTGCTGAACATAATCCTCATAAGCCTCCCCCAATGACTCTCATTGGGGAGGATTGCCAATACTCACCACGCTCCCATTTATTGGGATCAATATTGCACCTCTTCACGTGTCTTTCTGAACATCCTTGAAGCGTAAGAACTGGCCGCCTTGTTTCCGCCTGCCGTTCTGGAGTTCAGAGAAGATGCGTTTTGTCACCCTTCCATCAGGCATTCGTGAGACATGTCCACACCATCGGAGCTGTCGCTGCATCAGATACGCTTCTATGCCGTAGACATTTGCGCGTCGAAGCACTACGGTATTTCTAACCCGGTATGGCTGAAATAATGATGATGATGACACCAATTATTGATCTCGATTAATCGACATCCTTATAGCCAGACAGACAGACAGACAGACTACATACAGTTTAGGAAAACGTCTATAGCGTCGTGTATAGCGTCTTAGATGTTTATTATGCTATTGTCTGATCTTGAGGTGCAATAAAATCTTAATGAGTTGTAATTATGACCTATTTTCCTCACATGCTTAGGTATTCATCAGACGGAATGATTAGTAATTTTTAAAATATTTACCGTATCCTGTTGAGCAGACATTTTTAAATGTTTTTTTTCCTTTTTTTAACACATAAGCTTCATTTGAAAATATGTAATTAAAGCTCGGAAGTAGGTTTAACCTATTGTACTTCTAACTGACGCATCGATTTGAAACTTTGTAAGTGACATTTGGATGACAATACTATAATTTGACATCATCGTGCTGATGGAGCCAGGAGGAAGGAGGAAGGAGGAGTGGGAATCGGTGGGGGGTAGTCGAACGAAAAGCATGGTCGATAGTTTTTTGGTTTTTATTTGTCATTTAAAGAGCTTATAATGCATGTTTGGTGTAGTTTGTGTTCTAATGTTTGGTGAAGTGATAAAGATCTGAAATTATTGAAATATCATTGTACTCAACGCCGCATCGAGTGTCAAGTGGCTTGTCTCAAGACAACTTGTTTTAGACCAGATAGCGTCCGGAAACCTGCTTCTACGGGAAGAGTGGCCTCCATCGAATCCTAGAAAAGCAATAAAAACTAATACCCGTTATTTATTATGAACTTTAGCAAGAATACACTCGACATTGGCAAAATCACTGCTGTGCTAAAAGAGCGGGATGAGTCCATTTAAAAATTCTTAAAAAAATACCGACTTCAAAAAACTAAAACGCTAAAAATAATCTTAACACTTAAGTACCTAATCAGTTACTTTTGGAGTCGGTGCAAACGAAAACAGAATCTCTCATCGACTGGCACCGACTCCAAAAGTAACTGATTAGGTACTTAAGTGTTAAGATTATTTTTAGCGTCTTAGGTTTTTGAAGTGTTTTTTTTTAATAAAATTAACTTATTTCATCTATTTTAGTGATAAATCCTAATCAAAACAAATCTTACGAGTGCAAACATAATTTAACGGCTGAACACCGATTTCATTTCCTATTTTTCCACCCTTAGGGGTAAAAATTTTTCCGAAAATGTTTTACTATAGTACGAGTATCTTTGAAGTATAAGCTACTCATTAAAAAAATAATCATCAATCAAAGACCAGAGTGGCGCGCCAAGGTCAACAACTGCATCGTTGATTTTGAAAAAACACGTCTAGAAGACTTGGACGCAAGGCGTAACATCCGGAAGGGTCGTCCCAGGTCCACCTTACCAGGGTTGATCAGAGTCACCTCCACGTGCGGCGGAGTGTTACTAATTACACTCGGTTGCGATCGGGTGTAAGGAGTAGCATCCTGCCCTGGTTCATCCTGTGCAACGGGGGTTAGTAATTTCCTTTGGGGATTGCTAGTTCACGGCTAAACTCTGCGGGGGGGGGGGGGATGAGCGAGGCGCTCCCGGCGGGCTAGGGCATCCCGTGTGTGGATGCCTCTTCGCGAAGGCGGCACGTGTGGGGGGTGAAGACTACCTGCTAGTGCGGCCTAGACGGTGGCCGCGGGGTCCTGACCCTGCGGTTGGTGGAAGTCTCTCGCTTCCCAGTATGGTTCAAGCTATTCTGGGCGGTGAGAGGGCGTGAGACGTAGGCGGCCTTTTGTGGCGGCACCGTTTCGTCGCAAAGGGTGGCCGCGGATCGGGCTAGGAAGGATAACTCCTTGCTGACCCGATCCGAAGTCGAAAGAGGAGGGGAGAGGGGGGAGGCGTTTCGCCAAACTCAACTTCTACCCTCTAGTAGGCTAGTGAGCGTAGGGCGGGGGCTCCCTGCTCACATTGCACAGCCTACGTGTGGGGGCTGATCCGTCGTGTACAGGATCACCCAAACCTTATGCCTGAGGCCCAGCATAGCAGCCGTACGTAGGCAATGCATGGATAGCTTTCCAGAACACGGGTGCCCATGTATTGCCTGCATACGTTAGTGTGGACACTGTAGGTTTTTTAGTGGGTGATACCTCGTCGGGGAACAATTGCGAAAGCCTCTGTTCTCTGTCGAGGGAGTCCTACATAACCTATCGCTGCCCCCGCGGCGGTAAGTATGCGAAATGCATTTTTCCTGCGACAAAAAAAAAAGGCCCACCTTACCAGGACACTTATAACTCATTGGGACAACTTCATTGTTATGTGTGTGACCGTGTATTTCAGACGAAGTTCGTCTTTGCTAGTCACATACGCCTTTCAAATTAATTCAAGCAATAGTCCGTAGATAATTACAGGGGTCGCCGTGGTTGGATTTCGGCTAGGAATATACATCAGTACCTACTTAAGTGAATTCTGTCAGAAATAACTTAAATTAGAAGACACATAAGCATAATAAAATATCGTTTTTTTTTTCTATTTACACGAACAGTATAAGTAAAATAATAAATATGCTTGCCACTTGATTTTCTATATAGGGTGTTCTCAAACATAGTGGGTGGTCCCCACTCGTGCTTCGGCAAAGGTTTGGCAAATATAATATTGGTGTAATGAATATATGAACGCAAATAAAAAATTACGTATAAAGGCGCCAGTGTGGGTGGCTATTTAAATAGTCCTGCTGATATTCAATGTTTGTATTTAGTTACTCAATGAGATACACTTACAAAGATTGGAAATTAATATTAAGATACTAAATCAAACTTCAGTAGTCTCAGTAGTCGAAACGTATTTTTTGTTTGATACTCGAATACTGAATGCATTGTTAAAGCATTTCTTTCAACCGGCAAATGCCTTAAATTTTTCACAGCTTTCAATTCAATTCAATTCAATATATTTATTGCATTCTATAATGTTACACAGGTGTTATAATTAGATACATAAAATAGATCATTATAGACCCTGTAGGGCACAACAATAAGATAGGTGTTGTGGGCAGAGAGGATGACGCCATGCGTAATTAGATCAATTTGTTTATTTTAAGAAGTTGTAAAGAATTAAAATAATTAAGAAATCATATGATTATTATTGAATAATTTATTGAATAACATAATCAAATAAATAGTATTTTTAGGCATTTAAATATTTATTTATCTTTGGATTTCATTCATTGTTTTAGATTGTTGTCATTTAAGTATTCGTTTATTGTGTAATAACATTTTTTTATTAACATTAATTTAAAATTTAGTCATAATCAACGTTAATAATGGGCTTTGTAAGGTTTTTTTTCACAATCATAACAATTATCCCCAAAATAAGCAAATCTTGTTCTCGCTTTTAAGTCGGACTAGCGCGCTGAGGTGAACCCAGGACATAATGACGATCTGGTAAAGGTTGCAGGAAGCCGCTGGATGCAGGCCGCTTTCAACCGGCCAATCTGGAAGTCACTGGGAAGGCCCATTTTATTTAGAAACTTTATTTTACAGACGACGATTTTACGACGTAGAAGCCGAGCCCGCGTTTTATATTTAAAAAAATCCAAGTTCGATTTAACAAAAATTGCAGAAATAAATAAATAAAATAAATAAATAAATAAATCATTTATTTGCCAGAATATGGTCTGCAGTCTCGTAAATATACAAACATGGCATCGCCAAAAGTTCTAGCTTCATAAAGAACGGCTTACATGAATCAGTTTGTTTTAAATTGTACATTGTACAATGCCGGACTTGTCTCAAGACACTTGCTTTAGACCCGATAGCGTCTTGAAACCTGCTTCTACTTCACTGTATCCAAGAAAAGCAATAAAAACTAAACACCTGTTATTTATTGTTAACACTATATCAAGAATCACTTGATATTGGCAGAATCACTGCTCTGCTTATAAAGCGGTATTGAGTCCATAAATTTTTTTATTAATTAAAAAAAATAAAACCGACTTCAAAACACTAAACTGCTAAAAATAATCCTAACACTTAAGTACCTAATCAGTTACTTTTGGAGTTGGTGCCAGCCGATGAGAGATTCAATGTTTTTGTTTGCACCGACTCCAAAAGTAACTGATTAGGTACTTAAGTGTTGGGATTATTTTTAGCATTTTAGTGTTTTGAAGTCGGTTTTATTTTTTTAAATAAAATTTACTTATTTCATCAATTTTTAGTGATAAATCCTAATCTAACTGCTGAACACCGATTTCATCCCCTATTTTCCTACCCTTAGGGGTGATTTTTATTTTGCAAACTTTTATTATATTATCTTTGAAGTATAAGCTATTCAATAAAACAAATTATCAAAATCGGCTCATATTTGTCGAAGATAGGTAACAAGAACCACAACCAAAATATTATCTGGGTATATATTTGTTGATTTTCTCACAAAGTTCTAAATCAATTTCGATAAAATTTATATGGGACCACCTCTGAAGTATGATCTACCAAACAAAAAAAGAATCATTAAAATCGATTCATAATTGGCGGAGTAATCGCGTAACATACATACAAAAAAAAACACAGTCGAATTGAGAACCTTCTCCTTTTTTGAAGTCGGTTGAAAAGTTGATTACAAACAAATAGTAGCAGGACATGACTCACAGAGCAGTTATTTGATCTAGAAAGGCAAAGATGTTATGTCATTGGCAAATGTCAATTGCGCAACGGTTTAATTTAAATAAAATCATAATTGCGCAATTTCAATAAGCTGACCCCGAATCATACTATTAATAAAAACATTATTTTTAAGGACTATGATGCCTCTCTCATTGCATCTAGATCAGTTTTAGAGATCTTTAGGCAGATTAAGAAGCCCACATCGAGAAATCATTAAATGTTTTACCATTCTATCGTCATATCAGCCATAGGATGAAAAAATTACCACTACTAAACATAGGCCCAGTGATTTCCAGATTGGCCAGTTGGAAACGGCCTGGATCCAGCGGCTCCCTGCCACCTTTACCAGATCGTCTGTCTACCTTGTAGGTGGACGTCCTACGCTGCGCTTGCCGGTACGTGGCTATGTCCGCCTAGGTGGGGGCATAATTAGATTGAATAATTATTCATAACTAGACGTCATGAATGATCTCTCGTTAAATTATGATTAGATCAGCATATATTGTAGAATTCACACATTTTTTCGCGCTCGCTTCGCTCGCGGATTAGCTTTTTCCTGACGTGAAATTTTGTCTAACTTCAACGGCGCGATGCTTCTAAAAAGTACCTATTGTTTTGTTCGCAGTATGTTCTTACTCCTCACTTTTTTCACAAAATTAATTAACCTTTTTACAAAAACTTTTCGAAAATCAATATAAATTACGCGGCATCATTGAATGTCACTTGTCAGTTTGCATTTTTATTTTATTCGGATTGCGGCAAAGGAATAAATCTATATAAAGAAAGTCAGTTCAGTTACACCATTTATAACTCGAGAACGGCTGGGCCGATTTTTATGATCTTTGCATTGTTGAATTTTTTTCCGCCCCGAATAGCAGAATAACTATAAAAAACACGGTAACATTCACGAAAAAAAATGTATATAGGGGTGGTACGAAGTTCGCCGGGACAGCTAGTACAGTATAAGCGATTTCCCACTAGCTAGCGACGGTGACAACACGGCTTTAGTATCCGCAGTCTCCGTTGCCGTCTCTAGTGTTAATCATTGCCCGGAGAAGGTTCGAAAGAAAAATATAGAAAACGCTGGCTTCAACAGCGAGAAACACTTGACAAATTTCGACGGGTTAGCCAATGTCCTCGGTTGCTTAGTTGGAAAAGCACTCGCCCGGCATGCGATGAGACGTGGGTTCGAGTCCCACCTGAGGCAGTCGATTTTTTTCAAGTGTTATATTATCATAGATATAACAATCATGTAATTGCTAAAAAAAAAATAAGAAAGTTGCGCAGAAAATCCTTTATGAATAAACTGAAGACCACGCGAAGCGGGCAATATTATAATAGTAATTAATAAATATTGAACAACATCACATTACATTACTCTGAACCTATAGTAAGTAGCTAAAGCACGTGCGTTAAAGAAATCGGAAACTTAACGACGGTACCACAACACGCAGACCGTCTGTCGCTATAATTACTGTACCGGGTTCGATTACCGGTCGGTCAACGAAGAAAACTTTTCTATATTGTTTTAGGTCTGGGAGTTGTGGGACCGTCGTTTTTTCTGATTTCTGTAACACAAGTGCTTTAGCTACTTACCATAGATTCAGAGCAACGTATGTAATGTTGTCAAATATAAAGAATTTTTCTACATTGACCGACCGAGAATCGAGCCCTGGACCTCAGCGATAGCGACACCAAGTCCATGCTCGCATCTCGGCTACGCAGGTCGTCGTATGACTGTATGAGAGCCATGTAATGGCAATGACCTTATACATTAAGTATTTGAAAGTTCCTGTAGTGTCAAGGGCATAATTGATATAATTTATTAATATCACTATGCTTAATTTACCATACTTACTCATAGCATAGGTCATATTGTTAAAATATAACGATAAATACTTTTTTACACTAAGTTTTGATTAATTCATCTTTGTCAAAATTTATGGGTACAGTCAACATCAGTAGTATCTGAATTTTCCAAAAGAATCTAAACATCTGACAATAATCTGACAAAATCACTTACGCAAAAGTCAAATAAAGTAGTAGGTTATTGTGACATTTAACTGAGTCAGTACTTTTGAAAAGGCATCAAATCTAATTGGCATAAGTGCCTAAAGTTACAAGTACCTAAAATTACGACATTAAATTTAATTTAATTAAATTACGACATTTTGGCAAATATATTTGTGGTTTGTAATTATTTTTTCTTTCATAAGTGTACTGTACACCAAAATAACGTAATTTTAGGTACTTTTAACTTTAGGTATGCCAGGCTCCATACAAAAAAGTTCGAAGTCTTTTGTTTTTTATCTGATTTTGACGCTGTACATGGTGGAGACCATCTACCTACATCCAGTAAATGAAAATACATTTTTAGTAGTCTATACGAGCAACTTTAATATGAAAAGAAAGATCGAAAGTAAGAAAAAGAAGTGGTGCTGTTTCTATCGATGATTTGCATCATCATCATCATTTCAGCCATTTTATTCACTGTTGAACATAGGCCTCTAAAGTTAATTCCACATTGGCCGGTTGGAAGCAGCCTGAATCTAGGAGCTTCCTGCAACCTTTACCAGGTCGTCTGTCTATTAACTGGACGATTAATAGCTACCAAGATTTCGTTTCAGTTGAGCATAATTTTGCATAGCATGTAGAACTGATGGCCGATGGGGCCGAAAGGTTCTAGAAGTCGCAGGAAGCCGCTGGATGCAGGCCGCCTCCAACCAAATTGTATTAAATTTTTCAATAATATACCTTACAATGTTAACGAACTTCCTATTAATAAATGTAAGTCACATGTCAAAACTACACTAATGTCTAAGGGGTATTATAAAATTCAAGACATCTTGATGACAAGAATGTATGGTCAGGCCAGCCTGCACTAAACTGATGTACCAACCTGTTTATTTTGATTTATATTTTTTGTGTGGCAGCTAGTGGTGACTGAGTTTGTTCCGGCATTTCTTCTCAGCACTTGCCAGATTGTCTGTGTCTTGTCTCGAAGCGCTAGTACGGCCCAAAAAATAAGGAGACATGTTCTGGCCCCATATGGGCCTATAATGTTATTATTGACGTTCATAAGTGGCAATTTTGTCCTAAATTGAATAAATGATTTTTGACTTTGACTTTGATTTTGACCGACCAAACTGGAAGTCACTGGGGGAGGCCTATGTTCAGCAGAGCAAAATTTTAAATTTTAAAATTTATAGTGAACTATCAAAAGGATGATTGGATATTAAACACAGAAGTTGCATAAGTGTCAAGCCAGAAATATCCCCATTTTAATGTTAATTTCGTTTATTCAACCTTGTTAGCATAATCTATTTACGCTGACTCAGACTACAGTCATAAACCTATTTCCACTGTTCTGATACTTAAACAGAAATTACCATATTTAAAAATTTGGTTTTCCCTATTCTGTTACGGTATTGTTTTTTTTTCTCTGCGGTCACACGGTTAAATGACTCATTTAATAAGAAATACCATGTAAACATTGCTTCTTAGTTATTAAATGGTCACACTCATCATCATGTCAGCATATTGGAGTCCACTGCTGGACGTCAGCACAGAATACCTAATAGTACTACCGTACAGAAGACTAACAAAAGTCAGATTTAGGTATAAAAATATACCTAGATTCGCCAGAGCTACCCGCTTACAAGCAAAATTGAAACTTGTAACCGCGGGCGAACCGTGAATTTTCTTTGCGCGCCCCAGTTTTATGACCGAGCTGCGAACGTCGGCACGGGGTTGTCACTTGAGAAGTTTTTGTTCCTCTAGTTGATTTAATAGTTTTAAGATAAATAAGTAAATTAATAATTACAAACGATGATTCTGTAAACATAAAAATTCCATCTGAATGCCGTGTGTTCGATTCTCACGGGTGTAGGGTATTTATTCCTTTGTAAACATTACCCTATCCTGTTCCTAACATTGTTTCTGGGCGACTAATTAAGGATTTTTATTTTAACTATTACTAATTAAGTACTTAAGGACTTATGGAATTAAAGAAGAACGACCGGCTGCCTGCCTCTTTTGCACGTAGGTACCTACTTCGATGACGCGCCATAATCGTAGTTTGAGAGCTGTTGCAGCTTATTTATGTAAGTTAGTTTATTGCACAGATGGGCGATTAACTGGGTATTTCTAACAAAAAAATACAAATAAGTCAAGAATTAAAATGTGTTTATTACAAAATTATTTTACAACTAGCTGTTGACCGCGACTTCGTCTGCGTGGTCTTTAGGGGTATGAAAAATAGATGTTGGCCGATTCTCAGACCTACTCAATATGCTCACAAAATTTCATGAGAATCGGTCAAGCCGTTTCGGAGGAGTACGGGAACGAACATTGTGACACGAGAATTTTATATATAAGATTACTTCTTTTAAGTTATTGTTTGATTGTTGTTTTCCAGATTTAAAATTTTAATTATTAAATCTTAGAGTCGCAAATATACGTAGTGTCACGAATAACCTTAACTTTTATACGGATTATATTGACATTTAGGCTTAGAACAGAAGACATTGCGAGTGTCGAAAAGTAAAAAAAAATATATTCAAGTCAAGTATGTTCAAGTATGCGCAAACGCGACGTTCACGTGACCGCGACTGCCGAGCGAGCCGAGCGACAGCCCACTGGCATACGCCGCTTCGGGTGGCGCGCTGGCCGAATATACTTAAACTGCGGAGTGACACCCCCCTGACGTAAGCCTCCCCCAAAGAGCGCTAAAGAGCACGATCTCCCGCTTTTTTCATCCGTCCACTGCACCAACCATCTTTCTAAGGTCGTCGGTCCATCGAATCGGTCAATCGTCCTAAACTACGTTTGCTAAGACGTGTTCTCTACTCGAAACCCGCTTTCTCCACCTTTCATCGGTTCTGCGACAGATGTGGCCGGCCCACTGTCACTTTAGCTTGATATATTTTAGGACTATGTCCATTACTTTGGTCTGCTGCCGAATATTACTCGCCTCTCGGCTACAGAGGTCGTCAATAATGTCGTTAATAATGATGACCTCCGTAGCTGGGAGGCGAGCATACCGGACTTAGTGTCGCTATCTCTTGAGGTTCGATTCCCGGTCGGTAATGTAGAAATATTACTTTTCTATATTGTCTCGGGTCTGGGTGTTGTGGTACCGTCGTTTTTTATTAACCGACTTCAAAAAAGGAGGAGGTTCTCAATTCGTCGGAATCTTTTTTTATTTTTTTTATGTATGTTCAGCGATCATTTGTTACTGCTTTGACCGATTTCAATAATTATTTTTTTGTTTGAAAGGTAATACTTTCAGAATGGTCCCATATAAATTTGGTTAAATTCTGATGATGGGATCTATAAGAAAATCATTAAACATTGCATGAACTCCGTACCACGCCAACTGATTTTAGTATCTATCTTACCTAATATCTTTGCCAAATGTGAACCGATTTTGATGATTCTTTTTTTAATGAATAGCTTATACTTCAAAGATACTATATAAAACATTTTCGGAAAAAAATTCACCCCTAAGGGTGGAAAAATAGGAAATGAAATCTGTGTTCAGCAGTTAAATTATGTTTGCACTCGTAAGATTTGTTTTGATTAGGATTTATCACTAAAATGGATGAAATAAGTTAATTTTATAAAAAAAATAAAAACTTCAACCGACTTCAAAAAACTAAAACGCTAAAAATAATCTTAACACTTATGTACCTAATCAGTTACTTTTGGAGTCGGTGCCAGTCGATGAGAGATTCGAAGTTTTCGTTTGCGTTTTAGTTTTTTGAAGTCGGTTTTTATTTTTTTTATAATTTTATTTCTGTAACACAAGTGCTTAAGCTACTTACCATATGATCAAAGCAATGTATGTGATGTTGGAATTTAATATGACAGCTAAATAACGCGTAAACATCATTACATCTAATATAATATACACCATAATTCCATTAGTCTTGCAAAAACACGAGAATGGCTTGACCAATTTGAATATTGTCACTTGTCTTATTTGCCTAAAAACTAGGATGGTTTAGAGAAAAAGAAAACTTGGAAAACCCCATAGTAATAGCCGAAAACTCTTTAAAATCATTAGCTATTTTGAAAAAGAATGCACTTTAGTTGGTGTGAAGTTTACTGGGTCATCTAGTACATGAATAAAATATGTTCTATCTATTGTAATGCATGTAACGACGACGAAATATAACAACGTCATTTAATAGACCAAACTGGCTTCTGTAAATAAAGCAGTCTCACCATTTTTGAACCTAACAAGTTATATAAAATTACCTAACGTTTTCCTTTAATAAAACAATGGGTATTCAAATTAAATTAAATGGTTGCTGATCTAAAAAAGGCGGTAAACGCAGCATGTGGTAAACTGACGAAAATGTAAAAAATAAGCGAAAGCAGCGCCACCTACGGGTTTTATTTTGGTGTGTGACTACTAGAAGTGTGGACTTAGGTTGAGTTAAGTTTATCAGCAAAGTTAATCTAGCTATACCAGCCCCCCTAGCATGTCTACCAAAAAGCGATATGATATGATATGATATAGCGATATATCGACATCAACTTTTAAAATATGATAGATATAGCCGCCATGTTGAATCGCCGTCACATATTAAGATCGCTGTTTCGATAAAAATTCAGAATAGCGGCTATATCTATCATATTTTAAAAGTTGGTGTCGATATATCGCTTTATCATATCATATCATATCGTGTTTTAGTGCTCATGCTAGGCAGGCAGTGGTTAATAATAGTATTGAATAAGAATAAGAATGAAATAATTTATTCAGAAACCACACATAGTTACATGTAAAAATGCAATTTTCTAGTAAAATTGAGGGGCCATACGTCTTGCAAGAAATGCTGGCTTGACGTCGTGAGAACTGACATGCATGCCAATGATCTCACAACTAGAGACGCTCAAGACCGTGCGAAGGGGAGGAGTAAATCAAGGAAAGCGGACCCTGGGCTCCAAAGCAATAGCTTTGGACGCAACCGGGATTGACCATATAGATGAAGAAGAAGACGTCTTGCCATAGACCACCCTTGTTTTATGTAATTTAAAGTAATTGTAAATTCATAAAGGGTTGTTGTTGTAACTATTAAAGAACAACCTTAAATAGTTTTTTGGTTGCGTCCTGGACCACTTCAGGTGCTCACCACCGGTTATAACCACTGAGCTATACCTACAACGTTACTTTTTGATTACGCACCTCATAACGAGTGATTCTGGTGTTTAATTAAAATGAAAACAAAAATAAAAATTATTGACATACCTTTTACAGAAAACCACATCTGAATCTGTTGAACCGTCTCACTCGGACATTGTGGCAAGTGCTAAAGGCGGTGAGCTTAGGTCCACCCTGCGGCGTATTGACTGATGAGGCTCTTTCGCTTCAGGACCTAATAACTTGTGGACGTGATCAGACCTTGTGGGATCAGACGGGACCGGTACTGCAGAAACAGGCCAGACCGCAATCTAGCTCCATGCTATCAGTCCCGTTCAAGTAAGATCAAGCTCTCAAGGGTGGCTCTGAAGGCTCGGACCTCGGCTTGAGTGATCGTACGAAGGGTAGACAGGCAAGAACAGTCAAGGACATATCTGTGTCGGCCAAAATGATAATGTCGCCAGTTTAAGTAGTCGCCCTTTATTTATACGTGGTCTGTGACATCACACGCGCCTAAAATGTATCAGCTTATCCTGATTCAGTAATCAAACCGCAACGGATTATAGGCCGGTAAGTGAGAATATAAATAGCTTTAGGGGTTCCCTATGTTTATTACAAGTTTCGCGTTTTAAAGCAAAAACACTAAGGACCGCTTTTTGAAACTACAGGGTTACATTTCAAATGGGTAACAAATTTAAAAAAATAAGATCTAGGGAACAATATAAAGAATTGTCATAACTCATAATAGTTATTATTTTTAATAGTCGTATGTTACGAAAAAATTAAATCAAAGACACGAAAGCCGCGCGGTCATTCATCAGAGGCGTAGGTACGGCCTACGGCGAGCCATCAAGGACCTGACGCAGTGCACATACGCGGATTTTTTTCACAATTTTCAAAATTATCTACGCGTACTATTATTAACAGCGGATAAGAATAATTAAATGTGAAAAAAAATTTATTTGTTCTTTGTATAACTAGTTTGACTAAGTTACTGATTCTGAGCCACTCCTAAAGATTTGGCACCCCTTTGCAATGTAACCCTGTATATTTACAATGGGATGACTGAGTTCGGGTTAGGAAAAAGGATATAGGCGCAAATCTGGGTGTAGTGTCCCAGCTGCCCTCAAAATTGTTGCGTGTGAGGTTGGCTTTGTTTTGAAGGTATTCTTTCAGGTTCCTTACATCTTAAACCTAAAAACGTGGAACATGACAGTAAAGCTAACCTACCGACTTCACGTCACTCAGCGAGCTATGGAAAGGTCGATGCTTGGGGTTATGTCACGGGCTAAAATCCGAAATGAGGTTATCCGGCAGCAGACCAAAATAATGGACATAGTCCTAAAATGTAGCAAGCTGAAGTGGCAGTATGCCAGCCACATCTGTCGCAGAACCGATGAAAGGTGAATTAAACGGTTTTCGAGTGGAGACCGCGCCTTGGCAAACGTAGTGTAGGACGCCTTCCAGCTCGATGGACTGACGACCTTAGGAAGATGGCTGGCAGTGGCTGGATGAAAAAAGCAGGAGATCATGTTCTGTGGCGCTCTTTAGGGGAGGCTTACGTCCAGCAGTGGACTGCAATAGGCTGACATGATGATGATGATGATGACATCTTAAACCTTCATCAATAAACCTTCTAATCTATCAAATTTTTGACGTCCTCCGTAGCCGAGAGGCAAGCCTACCGGACTTGGCGTCGCTATCTCTTAGGTTCCGGGTTCGATTCCCGGTCAGTCAATGTAGAAAAATAAATTTTCTATACTGTCTCCAGTCTGGGTGTTGTGGTGCCGTCATTGTTTCTGATTTCTGTACACAAGTGCTGCTGACGCTACTTATCATAAGATCAGAGCAATGTATGTGTATCTTTTTTCTGTGTTTATGTTTTATTGGTTTTTATATTATGGTATGTAATTTAGTACTAATATTTGCTTACTTAGAGGTGAAAACTTAGGCTTATTAAATATCTGTTGTCGTAATTTTATATTATTAAAGTTACAAGCTGTTTGTTTTCCATTAAAATAAAATAAAATGTTGTCCAGTATTTTAAAAAAACTCGAAAAAATCACATGGATTTCATCATCACCATAATCAGCCGACGTCAGTCCGCTGAGCCCAGCAGCGTATCCGCTCTACCTTCTTGGAGGGCACTAATGATAGCCGACCTCCGGTAGGAAATGGCACCTCAAGAAGAAGAACCGATCCACGGAACCCTAAAAGTTGAAATCAAGCTGCCCAAAAGCGTAGCTAACCGATTAACTACGGTGTAAGTTTATAAGAGCCAGATTCGTATTATGGCCGAATAATGTTTTCGAGATAATGTATGAATCACTATAAAATCTATTTTGATAAACATCAAGGTTTTTTGTGGGATTCAATAATAAGACTACCAAAATCGGTGATAGCTCAGTGATTCCCCAAACATGTAACTCTGGAAGATATTTCACATGAATGAATAGTCGACTCAAGTTGATACGACTTGAATTTGTTCAGTTTTCTTTCTCCTACCATCATCATCATTATCATTTCAGCCATAGGACGCCAACTGCTGAACAAAGGCCTCCCCCAATAAGTATCATAGGGGGGGATTGCATCAGATGATGCAATCCCCGTATGACGTAGGAAACAAATGTCTGGCCATGCCGCCACCGCCGGGTCCTGGCAAAAGGGGTAGACCCAAGAAATGCTGGCTGGACGTCGTGCGGGCTGACATGCGTGCCAATGATCTACAACTAGAGAAATAAATGATTTGATTTGATTTGATTTGATTTGAGACGCTCAAGACCGTGCGAAGTGGAGGAGTAAATCAAGGAAAGCAGACCCTGGGCTCCAAAGCGATGGCTTTGGACGCAACCGGGATTGAACGTATAGATGATGATGATGATAATGGATTGCATCTGATGATGGAGCCAGGAGGAGGATAGTGGCTTCGGTGACTATTAAAGCCTTTGCGTTTGCGGTCATGTGATTTGTTTAAAAAATTTTTTTTTTTTAAGCAATGATATTAAATGATGGAACATTACTCATTATTGTTAGTCACGTTATTTCTTTGCAAGTATCAAGTATCATATTTAAGTCTCTGTATGTATATTTTATCTATTTATGTTGTAAGTATAGTTATTTTTACGTATGCTGTGTTTATGTTTGTACTTATTAAAATTTTAATTGTATGTGTATGTGTGTGTAAAGACAGTATTTAAGTACTCTGAACCACTTTCCCCTTGCTCCATTGTTGTCTTCTAGCTGAAGGTTGTCTGGAAGAGATGCGACTAGCGATAAGATTGCCTAAATTGTATATCTTTCTGTAAACATCAACTGTAACTTCTATGTATGATATTCATAGAGTATCTATTTATTTTTATATTACAAACCCCGTTACAAAATTGGTCTATAATAATTTTAATGTCATTTTTTATGAGATATAACTACCATTTTTTTCTTTGCAGTTTTAAGGTTTCATCATCATCATCTTCATTTCAGCCATAGGACGTCCACTGCAGAACATAGGCTTCTCTAATGACTTCCAGATTGGCCGGTTGGAAGCGGCCTACATTCAGCGGCTTCCTGCAACCTTTACCAGGTCGTCTGTCCACCTTGAATTACCCATTTAATTTAATTAGGAGGATCACAGGTACAGATCCTATATTGGGTATTCTCCAAGGAATTCCCAATATGTAAATAATAAAACGAATATTCTCTTTTTTTAAGATCCGTGAGCTAAGGACATTAACCTAACTTTTTTTAAGTTAACTCAGTACACTGAGATGGTTTATAGATGTTATCAATTTTATGCATATTTTAACCGGCATGACTTATTTGTTATACTATTTTGATGCTTAATACAAACGAATAGGGATGTTACGATATAACAATGTAGTTTATTTGAATTTATTGAGCGTGAAATCATTATTTATCATAACTTTTTGCACGGTGTGTTTAGTATGATTATTTATACAGATTACAGACATTAACAATAACAAAGTAATAAAGAGGTAGGTGGCTGAGTTTACATATCTTTAAATATATAAATGAATCTCTATTTCCCTTGGTCATCGTATCACGCGTCGAACGTTGTTTTTTCGAAATTTTTTTGTTGTGTTAATTATTGTCAGGAGAAGGTTCTTTTGTAAGAAAAAATTAAGAAAGTTGCGCAGAAAATCCCTTATATATAAACTACGACCACGCGAACGAAGTCGCGGGGAACAGCTATCTTCCTATAAAATGCGAAAGTAACTCTGTCTATTTGTCTGGAACGTTTTTATGCATAATCCGCTGAACGAATTTTGATGATTTATGCAAAAAAGATTAATTGGACCCTGGACAAGGATATAGACTACTTTTTGCTGAAACGATTTTAATGAAATTTAGTACGTAAGAAGGATGAACCCTAGGGAAAAACATAGGCCACTATGTTGAATCCGGCTCCTAAGGGATTAAAATATAGGGTGACATCTGACATGTCGTATTTCATGCGAACAAAGCCGCGAGCTAGTATGTCATCATCATCATCATCATTTCAGCCATAGAAAGTCCACTGCTGAACACAGGCCTCCCCCAATGACCCAACATCGGGGGGGATTGCCAATACTCGCCAGGCTTGGCAGGCGGGTTGGCGAGCACAGTATGTAATAACGCAAAATACATTTTAAAAAATTATTCATGTATTTTCTTATGTAGTCTACGTATTATATTACTTCTTTCTTTTTTTCTTTTATTAGCCATTTCTGTCCCACTGCTGGGCAAAGACCTCCCCCAAACCTCTCCACTTATCCCTGTCGGTGGTTAGGACCTGCCAATCTTGGAGAAAATTGTCTAAGTCATCGCGCCATCGCTTTCGCCTCTCGAACGATGTCCGTCAGTAGGCAGCCAGTGCGTGACGACTTCTGTCCACCTTTTAGAATCCATCCTATGCCGTACCGCCCACGGAACATTTATGTTTAGTCTAATGTTAAACTGGCAGATAATGCCACATTGCCTTAAATCCACCTCTTGTACGATTTTAATTTGTGCAATTAAGTTAAAATAAATAAAAAGCGCTTTGCCCTGTTCTTAGGGCATAAACAGGCTGTTCCAAAGTGAAAGTCTAGTGAGAGAGCCACTAGGGAAACTCGGATATCTCCATGTATGTTTATGATTTTTTGTAGTATGTTTCACTATTATTTTTTGTTTTTTTCACCTCGATGATTAGACGAATATAACCCGACGGATTAGCAAGCTAAGGTGGCAGTGGGCGGTGCACACAGCACGTAGAACTGTCGGCCGATGGGGCAGAAAGGTTCTTCACACCCAGCTTATGACGTCCACCCACAAGGTGGACAGACGAGCTGGTAAAGGTGGCAGGAAGCCGCTGGATGCGGGCCGCTTCCAACCGGCCAATCTGGAAGTCCCTGGGGAGGCCTGTGTTCAGCAGTGGACGTCCTGTGGCTGAAATGATGATGATGATGATGATGATTACTGGTCACACACAGAGACATAAATAATTGAGTTATACATTATATGGATTTCCTTACTTCTAGATTTCGGTATGGAACACCTTACTCATCTCTTATTTTAAAATATTGAAACTGAAATTTGGTTTAATTGATTATTGTGGAATTTTTATCTCGTATGTTTTTTGTACTTTTGCTTTTTTATTAATAAATACCATTTCAGCCATGGACGTCCACTGAACACAGGCCTCCCCCAATGACTTTCATCGGGGGGGATTGCCAATACTCGCCACCTTTGGCAGGCGGATTGGCGAGCGCAGTATTTTATAACACGCAGACGCTGCTGCCCGTCTCGTGCTACAGGAATTAGTCGCCTCTTACGACACGCCTCCTGTTGGCGGTGGGGATGTGTATTCTTTGAGGCCGTCCCCACTGGCATTAATAAATACTTCATTGGTTTTAGTGCTACGTTTGTGAACATTAGTATATTTAATTGTAAACTGTTTGTATCCATACAATAAATAAAATAAAATAAATTACGATACACTGATAGGTCTCATGTGCCGTGTGAGGACTGCCGTAAAGAATACACTTCCCCACCGCCAACAGAAGGTGTGTCGTAAGAGGCGACTAATTCCTGTAACACGAGAGGGGCAGCAACGTCTGCGTGCGAAATCTTATAAAAACTGCGCTCGCCAACCCGCCTGCCAAGCGTGGCGAGTATTGACAATCCACCCAAATAAAAGTCATTGGCGGAAGCCTGTGTTCAGCAGTGGACGTCCTATGGCTGGGATGATGATGATGATGATGATGATAGGTCTACGAGTTGTTATAAATACTTAGCTATATCTTGGTCGGGGACTTACGAAAATAAAATACTTAATAGATTATGTTCTACGTCTTATTAAGTTACATATTTTATTAAAATTAAGTTAAAAGCAATCGGAAAAATGATGGCCGAATCGATAAAACAGTCAAGAATTTCACATAACAATAAAACAGATCACTATGGTTTCGCAAACGGTTGACATTGGGATAATCATTTATGATAATTATATTAAATGAGCGTGATGTTGTGAAACTGAATTTAATATCAAATTCCTTGATAAATTGATATTAAAATGACATGTCTAACGTTCGAGTGGTCACTTCGTTTGAGTGAGCTAAGAACTAATAAGCAATTATAACAAACTTTTGTAAATTGGCTAAATATCTAGTGTGTATCTGGGTATACTGGGAGAACCCTCGACAAAATTACCTATCTGTTACACAAGGAAGTTATTTCCTTACTTCTCTTTGGTTGCTTCGTCCTTTTTCAGTCAGGGGTTTAATAACTTTATTTAAAAAATAAAACCGACTGTAGCGTTATTTTATTATAAATATAAAATAATCGTAAAATAAGCATTAACTTAAAATAAAGATATAATAAAATAAAATAAATAATAACGTTAAGTAAAATAATACAAAGGAACATTAATATAATTATAAAATAACCTTGACCAAACTTGAAAAACTAATTACGTACATTTCAAAATCAACATTAATTATCGATAAGTATCGATTTCGCTTTTATCGAGTAAGCCGTATCCCTAATCTCGTATGGTTTACTCGCGAGTGGCGGAAGCGCACGAATACGTACGAATGTTCTCATCGCAGATTCGCGGCCGGGCCGCGCATTCGCTCGGGACCTCGGAGTTGAGTAGATGCTGCGACACTATTGTTCGCGCTTACGATCTTTCGCCCTAACGTCCTCCTAATACAATAATCTCTAAGCACTTGTTAAAATTAACAATCGTTAAAAATCAGTGCAGTGATTCCCCCTCTTATTGGGTAAGTGTGAACAATATATTTAATAAATTAGCTATAAGAAAGTTGATCTTGCTCGTATAGTTATTGCATCAGCCGTTAAGTGCTATAGGTATGGCTATTGGCGAGTCAAAATGGCGTAATGAACTATGAAATGTGTTTTAGTCCGTAGGTAACGTAAATCGTAGCTTTAGCGCTCTTTTATTTTCTTGTAACAGTGAAATATATTATTAGATTTTTCTATATATATTATTCTTGCACTATCGTATCTGCGCTTATGTATTTTAGAGTTAGAAAGCGCCTGTACAGATACCGTATCTAATATTTAGGTACCTAAATTAGTTGTCTTTAGCTTTAAACATTTTCACATCTTTAACCTCCGTTCCGGTCCTTGTATGCCGCCACAAACAAACCATAGTTATTGTATTTTATTGTAACCGTAGGTCGGAATATCCAGTTGGCATACATGGACCATATTTTCATGTGTCCTAATCGGGTTCGATTGTTTATAGGGTCCACTGTACGGTCTACTTCAAGAGTGCGTCCTACGCCGCACCGCTGGCCTGCCGAAACTCCATTCTTCATTCGCAACCTCCAGGACAGTACCGCTCTGTACGGCAATCCAACCTTCCGCCATTGAACTAGGCCAACGTACCCACGGCCAGCTTATCCCTCTTTTTACCTTATTTTAATTTTTTTAAAAACCATATTGTATATAATTGTTAATTAAATTCACCAAAACAAAATATAAATATTTTATTTGTAAGCGTTTCGGATTTCTTTAAAATAATAAGTTCCCACGCTACAAGTGGCGCCTTCAACGCGGATTAAGTTCATTGTGTGGTCATATTTTGGATTGCTGTGTAGCTTGTGTTGTGAGCGTGCATTATGTTAAGCTTTGTTTTTTAGTTGCCTTTTATTTTATGCTGCTTTGTAACTAGGGTCTAGTGTGGAGAAATTTTTTATCGATATAAAATCGATAGTTTTTAATTGTAAAGTGTTTAATAATTTAAGGTCTTTTGACTGTAATTCAACACACGTAGACACTAGTTACTATTTTTTTTTAGTTCTGTGTTGTGCCCTTTTTTATAATTATTTTTATGCTTTTTTTTCTACCTTCTTTCTTTTGTCTTTCTGTAGTCGTATGTTGGTGCTACTAAAAACAATTCTATGTAGTTGATTGTAACGGAACGGAGTATATCAATTAGTAGTAGACTATTGTTCACATTTACCCAAATTTTTTTTTATCCACTATGTCGCACAATATTAAATTTTTGTCATTACAAAAAGCCGAACTTGCTTACGAAGTAGAAATAAGAGGCGAGAACCCAGCCGATACGGTTCAAGACCTGCGTAAACAAATTGTAAAACTAGTTCAACTGTTTCCTTCAGAAGACATTCTAGTGTCACCCTTCGAACCAATTGTTGACATTAAATGTATTAATGAGAGTCTTGATAAAGTTTACAAGAACGCCAAAGAACTTAACGCTAATTTTGAAAAAAAAATGTTGGAAAGAACTAACAACTTATTATGCCACATTTACCACAGATTAAACAGAGTTGACTGTTCAATTCAACCTGAAGCATTAGAACCTTGGAACAATTGCGCAAAACGCTTCGAAACTCTTCAATCTTCTCTTTCACAACTGTCTAGGGAACCCTCTTCCGCCACGGCTGATCCATCGGATAATACTGTTCAATCCATAACGGTTAACTGCGATCGTGGCTTGTCCTCTGATCTTTCAAAACTCAAATTTGATGGCAAAACTTGCGTGCGCGCTTTTATCCTTCGTGTAAATGATTTTACAAAAGCAAGAGGTATTTCTTCTAACAAGATTCTAGCGTTTGCAACTGAAATATTCTCGGATGATGCGTTACACTGGTTCCGAAGCATCCGGGAAAAGGTAGATTCTTGGGAGGAAGTTTGTGAACGGCTCAAATCTGACTTCGGTAATTTTGATTATGATTACCGTTTCCTGGCGGAGATAAGAGCGCGCACACAAGGCGAACGCGAAAATATAACTATTTATCTTTCGATCATGTCAGGAATGTTTGCTCAACTCGATAGGAAACTAACCGAAGAAGATAAGCTGGAAATCATCCTTCACAATATCCGTCCTTGCTATGCCAATGTGCTAGCATCTTGCCCGGACATAAAAGATATAGACACTCTTCAAGCACTTTGTAAAAATTTCGAAAACGTTCAGGCACGTCTGTCACAGTTTAGAGAACCCCCTAAAGTAACCGCAGATACCCTCGCACCTGAATTTGCATATTCACAGTCTTCAACTGGAAATAAAACATTTAAAGTAACTAGTAACGAACAAAACTATGTACAAAAACAAACTTACCCTAACTACAATAAAAACTTTGTACAAAATCAAAACCAGAACTACACTAAACCTAACAATCAGTGGAATACAGGAACTACCCAAAAACCTGTTTATGCTGTTACCACTAGACCAAAATTCTGTCCTCGCTGCCGGGTAGATACCCATGGACTAAGGAGTTGCACGGCTGAACGCACTATCGTCTGTTTCCGTTGTGGACGTCCTGGTTTTCGTTTTTATGACTGCCCAGACTGTCAAAAACCATCTTGCTCAGGAGAAACAAAAAACGAATAGCGCAGAATTGCAGTTACACTAACAAACAGGAGTGGCAAGACTGGCTGTCATTCGTGAAAAATTTCTTTAGTATGTATAAAGTAACTTCAATTCTGCAGTCTAAACCAAATAATGATATACGAACTTATGTAACCATTCACATTAAGAATGCTGATATTTGTGGGTTGCTAGATTCAGGAGCTGCTATATCAGTTATAGGTGACAAACTTTATAAAGAATTACTGAGTATGGGTCTCACCTTGCGTTCTGAGGACAAACTCCATATTACTGCGGCCGGTGGTCAGAATCTGCGTAGCATTGGTTACATTGAGTTGCCGGTACGCTTCGAAGAGTCGTTTGACACTATTAAAGGGTATGTTATCCCAGACATCGATACTCCTCTTATACTCGGTATCGACTTCTGGCGTAAATTTAAGTTATGTCCCAAATATATTGGCTCTATGAACATAACTCAGTTTTCTTTAGCTAACCCTTTACCTGCTGTTAATCATAATCACATTACCCCTTACGAAAATTTACAACCTTATGAACGTGTTATAGCGGATAATTTAGTGCAAGGGTTCAAGGAAATTTCTTTTGAACATAAAGGCTTAGGGAGAACTACATTAATTAGTCATCGAATAGACACTGGGGACTCGACGCCAATACGTCAGCGTTATTATCGTATGTCACCGGAGAAAACCAGAATCATAAATGAGCAGGTAGACGAAATGCTACAATTAGACGTTATTGAACCTTGTGAGAGTGCCTGGTCTTCTCCGGTGCTCGTTGTAAATAAAAAAAATGGCTCACCAAGATTTTGTCTAGATAGCCGTAAACTAAACTCCGTCACTATTAAAGATGCGTATAATTTACCTTATATATCGGAGATTTTAGATAATTTAAGAGATGCAAAATTTTTGACTAGCATCGATCTCTCAAAAAGCTTTTGGCAAATACCTATTCGTCCAGAGGATAAAAACAAGACCGCCTTCTTCGTCCCTAATCGCGGCTCATTCTGTTTCAAAACTATGGCTTTCGGTCTGACTAACGCCCCGGCTACACAGCAGCGATTGGTCGATAAGTTGTTTGGACCTGAATTCGACCTCAGGGTGTTCTGTTACTTGGACGATATTATCTGTGTAAGTAACAGCTTTGAAAGTCACGTGACCCTTCTACGTCGAGTCCTGAAGAAGTTACAGGAGGCTAATCTCACCATAAACTTCGAGAAAACTCAGTTTTTCCGAGACAGCCTTCAATACTTGGGATACGTCGTGGACTCTCAGGGTCTTCGTACTAATACTGACAAGGTAAGCGCTATTTTAAACTACCCTACCCCAACATCCAGGAAAGAGGTAAAAAGATTTTTAGGAACCGCTTCATGGTACCGAAGATTTGTCCCTAACTTCAGCACTATTGCCGGCCCTCTAAATAAGCTTACTTCCAATAAGAAAGGTGCCCCGCCCTTTTCTTGGACTGACGAGGCTAATATCGCTTTTATAAACCTAAAAAAATTATTAACTTCCACCCCTGTTCTCTCTTGCCCGAATTATAACTTGCCATTCGAAGTGCACACAGATGCCAGTAACTATGGAATCGGCGCCATGCTTTGTCAGACTGTCAACGGTGAGGAACATCCAATTGCCTACATGAGCAAGTCCCTTTCAGGTGCCGAGCAAAACTATAGCATCACTGAAAGAGAAACTCTAGCTGTTCTGACGGCACTAGAACATTGGCGTTGCTATCTCGATAATGGACAATCCTTCACTGTCTTTACTGACCATTCCGCACTGAAATGGTTTCTGTCGCTTAGCAACCCAACAGGTAGACTGGCTCGTTGGGGTGTGAGATTGTCTTCTTTTAATTTTATAGTTAAACACCGCAGAGGCGTAGACAATGTTATACCAGACGCTCTGTCACGCTCCCTTCCCGTATGTACTATAAGCACTTCTAACATTTTTTCCAAAACCAATGACGATTGGTATAAAGATAAATACACAACCTGTTTAAAGTCTCCATCTAGCTTGCCCAACTTCATTATAAATAATAATACACTGTTTAGACTTTCCAAAAATAAATGCCGACTTACGTCAGAATTCGCCTGGAAAGAAGTAGTACCAAACGAACTACGTCAGGAAGTGATCTCAGCTAATCACTCTGAGCCCACTGCTGGTCACTTGGGTATTCACAAGACCTATCATCGTTTGGCTCTGCGCTATTTCTGGCCGGGCATGCACGCTGACGTGGTTAAATTTGTATCTGGTTGCCCCACTTGCCTTGCATATAAACTACCGAACCATGCCGCATTGGGCGTTATGGGAAGGCCAAAACAATGCTCCCGACCATTCCAGATGATATCAATAGATTTTATAGGACCTCTTCCCACGAGTAGGAAACAGCATGCATATTTACTAGTTGCAGTATGCTGTTTCACTAAGTATTGTCTCGCGTTTCCTCTTAGAAGGGCCAATGCCGATGCAGTAATACGCCACATGGAAGATTCTGTTTTCTTGGTCCATGGAGTTCCGCAAACAATCATTTTAGACAATGGCAGCCAATTTATTAGTAAAAATCTTGAACGCTTTTTCCAAAATTATAAAATACCAAATATTTTCTTTACACCTCGCTACACGCCTCAAGTTAACACCGTAGAAAGATATAATAAAACCATTATTACTTGCATTTCCACAACTATTGATAACGACCAAAGATCTTGGGATGTAAACCTACCTAAAATACTTTTTGCTATCAATAACTCTGTTAATGAGGTAACAGGTTTTACACCCGCTTTCCTTGTTTATGGTAGGGAACTTGTTACTTGTGGTTCACATTACTTAGATTCAGACCTTGGTGATCAGATTGTTTTTCTTCCACGGGACGCGTATGCTGAGAACATTGGTCATCTTGCTACAATTTTTAATGAAGTCCAAACACGTCTCTGGCACGCTCATGCTAAAAATACGGCGCGCTATAATCTAAGACGGAAGCCAGCCGAATTCCAGATTAACGACATTGTTTGGAAAAGAACATATTATCAAAGTGACAAAGATCAGTACTTTAGCAAAAAGCTTGCACCTAAATTTGTTAAGTGTCGGATAACTGGTAAACGCTCGCCACTTGTCTATGAATTATCTGATATGTCCGGAAAGGATCTCGGCGCTTGGCATATCAAGGATTTAAAACTAATGAATAGTCAGAATAATCAATAGTAAACTTGAACAAGTGAAAATATTTTTATTAAAATAAATTTTGGTTAATTAAGTTTAGTGCGGATTTTTTCTAACAGATAACAAAAATCCTCCACTAGCGAGCGGGGTACTTGTAGCGTTATTTTATTATAAATATAAAATAATCGTAAAATAAGCATTAACTTAAAATAAAGATATAATAAAATAAAATAAATAATAACGTTAAGTAAAATAATACAAAGGAACATTAATATAATTATAAAATAACCTTGACCAAACTTGAAAAACTAATTACGTACATTTCAAAATCAACATTAATTATCGATAAGTATCGATTTCGCTTTTATCGAGTAAGCCGTATCCCTAATCTCGTATGGTTTACTCGCGAGTGGCGGAAGCGCACGAATACGTACGAATGTTCTCATCGCAGATTCGCGGCCGGGCCGCGCATTCGCTCGGGACCTCGGAGTTGAGTAGATGCTGCGACACTATTGTTCGCGCTTACGATCTTTCGCCCTAACGTCCTCCTAATACAATAATCTCTAAGCACTTGTTAAAATTAACAATCGTTAAAAATCAGTGCAGTGATTCCCCCTCTTATTGGGTAAGTGTGAACAATATATTTAATAAATTAGCTATAAGAAAGTTGATCTTGCTCGTATAGTTATTGCATCAGCCGTTAAGTGCTATAGGTATGGCTATTGGCGAGTCAAAATGGCGTAATGAACTATGAAATGTGTTTTAGTCCGTAGGTAACGTAAATCGTAGCTTTAGCGCTCTTTTATTTTCTTGTAACAGTGAAATATATTATTAGATTTTTCTATATATATTATTCTTGCACTATCGTATCTGCGCTTATGTATTTTAGAGTTAGAAAGCGCCTGTACAGATACCGTATCTAATATTTAGGTACCTAAATTAGTTGTCTTTAGCTTTAAACATTTTCACATCTTTAACCTCCGTTCCGGTCCTTGTATGCCGCCACAAACAAACCATAGTTATTGTATTTTATTGTAACCGTAGGTCGGAATATCCAGTTGGCATACATGGACCATATTTTCATGTGTCCTAATCGGGTTCGATTGTTTATAGGGTCCACTGTACGGTCTACTTCAAGAGTGCGTCCTACGCCGCACCGCTGGCCTGCCGAAACTCCATTCTTCATTCGCAACCTCCAGGACAGTACCGCTCTGTACGGCAATCCAACCTTCCGCCATTGAACTAGGCCAACGTACCCACGGCCAGCTTATCCCTCTTTTTACCTTATTTTAATTTTTTTTAAAACCATATTGTATATAATTGTTAATTAAATTCACCAAAACAAAATATAAATATTTTATTTGTAAGCGTTTCGGATTTCTTTAAAATAATAAGTTCCCACGCTACACGACTTCAAAACACTAAAAAGCTAAAAATAATATTAACATGTAAGAGTTTGAATGTTTTCGTTGCACCGACTCCAAAAGTAACTGATTAGGTACGTACGTGTTAATATAATTTAATTTTTTTTAGTGTTTTGAAGTCGGTTTTATTTTATTTAATAAAATGTATTTATTTCATCAATTTTTACTGATAAATCCTAATCTAACTGAAAACCGATTTCATCCTCTTTTTTTCCACCCATATTCTAGTAAATTTTTTTCCGATTTTTTTTCTATTATAGTATCTTTGAAGTAATGCAATAAAAAAAGAATCATTAAAATCGCTTTACATTTGTCGAAGATATTGGGTAACATAGATACAAGAATCACGAACCAAAACATTATTTCATTTTCTATGTGGTCTCGAGTCTGCGTGTTGTGGCACCGTCGTTGTTTCTATTTTCTAATTTCTACAACACAAGTGCATTAGCTACTTACATTAGGATCGGGATAATATTATGTGATGTTGTCCAATATTTTAGTAAAAAAAAAACCTAATAACTAACGCTAACTAAGTAGGTACCTTTAAGACTTAAAGTTTAAGTAGTACCTAATCAGCACCTCGATTCAGAACCCTACGGTAACTCTGTTATCAACTGATTCGGTCAGAAATTAGTCGATTCCTAATAATTTCAATTCGCAATAACCGTATCGTCGATCAACTTGACATATTTCATACCAAATCGAAATAACGTCACACACAATTACAAGTACTTCTCGACCGACCCGCAAATATCAACGCTATTCACAACACAGATAACGGACAAGGCTTTCCTAACGTCCGATCTCTGTCAGTAAATAATTAACGAGGTACCAAGCACCCGATATCTTTATAATATTGTAAAAAATATACTTATTTTGGAGTGCTAAATACGCAATTTGAGGTCTCTGCGGGATGCATCAAATCCATTTTAAGGTCTGCTCCTAGGAAAATCTGAATGTTATTGGCAATTAAAAAATGTACATTGGCACGTCAAATAATTAAGTGGCATTTCAGTGGCAACTGCCTGTCACAACATTTACAAAGCATGTCTTTTACGAGTATGAAAGCGTTACATACTTTTTGGTTAAAGTTAAATATTTTTTCGTTTTTTACAATTAATAAATATGATCGATAGAAATTAATTATTCGTATTAAGGTTTTTTATAATGTATAAAATAAATAAACTTGATTTGAATTCGTAATATGTTAATAATTCAAATTAAATTTAAATAATTTGTAACAATAGGCTTCGTGAATGCAACTTGTAATCAAATCGATACCGTTAACATACTCGAACTCGAATCGGATGCTGTTCTGAATAGCTCTAAATCCGACATTCGATGCGAGAAAAATATCAAATCTTTTGATTCGGTTAAAGTACCGAAGGATTCTGAATCGAGAGCTCTTGGGAGATGCTTTTACCTAACTAAATACTTTTAACTGGCGTACAGATTTGAAACTTTACTTCCTGCTGATATTCGGACATACAATAATACCACGCTGATCTGATGATGAAGCCAGGAGGTGTGGTGGATAGTAAAACTCTTTAATGGCTAGGGTAGACTGGGTACGGTTGTAACAGGGTACGGTTGTAACAATTTGATTCGTTCAAAAACTATAAGTCGCACGGGGATGGGCACAAGGAAAGAAACGCGCGGATGACAAGTCCCGACACGATTCTTAGTCTTGCGCCGCACTCCGCGGGCTCGTTACGCTTAAAAAGAGGCCTATTGTATGTTTTCGACGAAAAGTAAGTTTTCGTCGGTTTTATTTTATTTAATAAAATGTATTTATTTCATCAATTTTTACTGATAAATCCTAATCTAACTGAAAACCGATTTCATCCTCTTTTTTTCCACCCTTATGGGTAATTGTTTTTCCGATTTTTTAATTATAGTATCTTTGAAGTATTAACTATGCAATAAAAAAAAGAATCATTAAAATCGCTTTACATTTGTCGAAGATATTGGGTAACATAGATACAAGAATCACAAACCAAAACATTATTTCATTTTCTATGTGGTCTCGAGTCAGGGGCGTGCATCCCATATAGGCTATTATGCAGAGCCTACCTTCATAAAGAACCGACAGAACAGCTAACCATAATAATTATTAATTACGTATTCAACAATATACAATAAATATTCTGTAACCATTTTGTCGTCTACCTATACTTATTCCTTACTAAAGCGCGCAATTTAGATCGTTTCTGTGCAATTTAATCAAAGTTAGGCTGCCGCGAGATCGCCTACTGTTTCACGCAAACTTACAAATTCACTCACAGCCTACCCCCATCTGAAACCAATGCGCGCCCCTGTCTCGAGTCTGCGTGTTGTGGCACCGTCGTTGTTTCTATTTTCTAATTTCTACAACACAAGTGCATTAGCTACTTACATTAGGATCGGGATAATATGTGATGTTGTCCAATATTTTAGTAAAAAAAAAAAAACCTAATAACTAACGCTAACTAAGTAGGTACCTTTAAGTAGTACCTAATCAGCACCTCGATTCAGAACCCTACGGTAACTCTGTTATCAACTGATTCGGTCAGAAATTAGTCGATTCCTAATAATTTCAATTCGCAATAACCGTATCGTCGATCAACTTGACATATTTCATACCGAATCGAAATAACGTCACGCACGTGCGATTACAAGTACTTCTCGACCGACCCGCAAATATCAACGCTATTCACAACACAGATATCGGACAAGACTTTTCGAACGTCCGATCGATTTCTGTCAGTAAATAATTAACGAGGTACCAGGCACCCGATATCTTCATAAGATTGTAAAAAATATACTTATTTTGGAGTGCTAAATATGCAAGTTGAGGTCTCTGCGGGATGCATCAAATCCATTTTAAGGTCTGCTCCTAGGAAAATCTGAATGTTATTGGCAATTAAAAAATGTACATTGGCACGTCAAATAATTAAGTGGCATTTCAGTGGCAACTGCCTGTCACTTAGTGAACATTTACAAAGCATGTCTTTTATGAAAGTGTTACATACTTTTTGGTTAAAGTTAAATAATTTTTCGTTTTTTACAATTAATAAATAAAATATGATCGATAGAAATTAATTATTCGTATTAAGGTTTTTTATAATGTATATAATAAATAAGTTTAATTTGAATTTGTAATATATTAATAATTCAAATTAAATTTAAATATTTTGTAACAATAGGCTTCGTGAATGCAACTTGTAACCAAACCGATACCGATATCATACTCGAACTCGAATCGGATGCTGTTCTGAATAGCTCTAAATCCGACATTCGATTCGAGAAAAATATTAAATCTTTTGATTCGGTTAAATTACCGAAGGATTCTGAATCGAGAGCTCTTGGGAGATGCTTTTACCTAACTAAATACTTTTAACTGGCGTACAGATTTGAAACTTTACTTCCTGCTGATATTCGGACTTACAATAATACCACGCTGATCTGATGATGAAGCCAGGAGGTGGGGTGGATAGTAAAACTCTTTAATGGCTAGGGTAGACTGGGTACGGTTGTAACAACTTGATTCGTTCAAAAACTATAAGTCGCACGGGGATGGGCACAAGGAAAGAAACGCGCGGATGACAAGTCCCGACACGATTCTTAGTCTTGCGCCGCACTCCGCGGGCTCGTTACGCTTAAAAATAGGCCTATTGTATGTTTTCGACGAAAAGTAAGTTTTTTTGATGGTTTTCTTTACAATATAGTTTTATTATTAATGTAGTTATCTTTTTTAGTCGCTGTGACCGTAATTGTTGTTTAATGGAGATTCTACTAAGCTGGTCTGATTTGATACAAAGTATTTACAAATGTGCCTATGACGCTTGTATTTTACAAAAATGGGGTTGGGTACGGTTGTAACAATTTGTGTGGGTTGTAACAATACATTTATAATTGTTTTTCACTGTTGATACCCAGAACACGCATGAGAAAGACGTCCAGAGGCGACAAAGACTTATTAATCACAGTACAAGAACGTTTATGATGAAGTGAAGCAAGGGGCATCTTTGAGAAATGCGGCGGAAAAATACAGGATAAATTATGTGTCTCTCTAGCAATACAAACGAAAGTAAGACGCGGCAAATGAAGAAATGTCGTTTGATGATTGTTATTGGTAATTAGTTTTGTTTAAATATCACCTAGAAAGGAAAACAAATTTTTGTTAAATTAATTTTAGTTTTCGTTCTAATAAAATTTTAAAGTTTGCCTAAAATATTGTTTTTAGTTTAGAAGTACATTATAAAGTTGTTCAATAAATAAAAACTGATTTAAATCATAAACTTTGTTTTATTTAATTTGTTACAACTGTCCCCCATCGCTGTTACAACCGCCCCTGGTATGGGGTCGGTTGTAACAATCGCACACTCTTGAGAAATCGTGTAATATTTCCTAAACTGTTGTAATTAGGTGTTTGATTTTGATGCTAATCTATAGCCAAAGGACCACCTTTTTATTTTATATACTAAAGTCACAGTGTGGTAGACAATTTAGTAGAAAATGTTACAACCGTACCCAGTCTACCCTACTTATGAAACCTCCGTGTTTGAGCTGACTCAATTCGTTTTGACAAGTCCATACACGAGTGTTTTACAATTTTTAAACTGTGATAATAAATAGAATCATCATCATCATTTCAGCTCCACTGCTAATGTACACACTATTAAAAAAGAAGCTGACAATAGTGACAAAGTTTGTTGCACTGCTTCTTCTCGGCACTAGCCCACAATATTGTCCCGAAGCAGTGGTAGGGTAAAAAAATTTATTGGGACGTGTAAAAGAGCTTAATTTAGGCCTATTTACAGATGGTTTTATTGGTTGTTATTAACATAGGCCACCTTCAGATTGACCGGTTGGAAGCGGCCTGCATCTAGCAGCTTTCTGCAACTTTTACCAGGTCATCTGTCGACCTTGTGAGTGGCCGTCCTACACTGCGCTTGCCGGTACGCGGCCTCCATTCAAGAACCTTTCAGCCCCATCGGCCGTCGGTTCTACGTGCTATGTGCCCCGCCCAGTACCACTTTAGCTTGCTGACTTTTGTTCGTTTACGTATCTCCTCGAAATTGTTAGAATGTTTATTATTTATTCATAAAACTATAATATCTTATCTTCAATGAATCGCAACGTCAATAGTTTGACGATCTTAGCCAATTACAGTTGGAACTACAATAGATGGATAATTACAGTTGATAATTACAAAGATTGCTACGTTATTAATGACATTTCAGTATAGTGATGGGACGAGGGAAAATAATAGGTATTTTCGGTAAGTAATGATTACTTACCTTCTTTATTTAATTTCATAGTTAATTGCAATAAAATTGAAAAAACTTGCGCACTGGAGGGGCTTAGCAAAAGGCATTTAAATTTTTTCTTTTTTTATATTACAAATTACGTGCTGTGCCCGCGACTTTGCCCGCATTTAATAGTTTGTCATCCCTTTGCTTGCTTTAGTAGATAGGAAGATTTTAAAGGTAGCTTAAGTCCTTCCTTAGGGTCCGAGTTATCTCCGAGTTAAACTAAACTAAACCTTATTAAAGTCGGTGTAGTAGTTTTTAAAAGCGTAACGGAAAGACAGACAGACATACTGAGTTACTTTCGTGATATTATTAGTAATATAAATAATTTAGAATATAAGTATGGATAAAGAAAGTAAAATTAAATGTACTTTAATGACTAAAAACTGTTTTACCTACTTAATAATGTTTAATGCTTTTTTTAAACTTTAGACATTAAAAATATATAATTAAGCTAACATGTAGGTATTTCTTTCGAGATCTAACTACCTTCGTCCCTAAGTATACTGGTAGTTAGTATATAATAGGTTTTCTATTTTTCTAGAAACCTGTAGATATCTCAGATAATGATTTTCTTTTTCACTGTAAGTGACAAAATTGTATGCGTTTTGCTAAAAGCGAAAATATGAAGAAATATGTTGAACTATTTATACATAAAATATAGTAAAATTTTAGACTAGTGCTAAAATCTGATTTTAATTTGACAGTGCTGAGAAGTGCGACATAAACACACTTAATCCCATCACTATTATTGACATGTGTCAACTTTTTCTGCCATTTCCTGTTGATAATTTAATAATCATATATTTGCATAATTATTGGCTTCAATTAAAAGGATAATGATCAATTTATTTGTTCTGCCAGCATTCTGGTGTCAGATGTAATATTACGAAATGCTTGCTTAATTAGTATTGCAAAGTACTTAATTAATTTTAACTTATAATATCTAAGTATCTAAGATGCAGGCCGCTTCCAGCCGGCCGATATGGAAGTCAATGGGGGAGGCCTATGTTCAGCAGTGGACGACCTATGGCCAAAATGATGATGATGATGATGAACCTACCTAAGCAGAGGTACCATACTCCACCACGCAGCCCGCGTGCGTTGCTCAGTGCGTTGGCTCAGTGCGGTGGAGGGGTGTTCTAAGGCCAGTGACTAAAGCCTCAGAGGCTTCACGACTAGTATCAAGCGAAATTAGCCGACCACTCACGGTTTTCAAAGCACGGAGTTGCTTGTGATAAATGTCATAATGTGATATGGTCGTAAGGGTCACCCATCCAGTCACAATCGCAGCGTGGGTTACTAACACGTTGAACACCACGCGGCTCACCGGTGAGCCGCGAACAATAGATTTTCTATTGTGTCTAGTTTGTGGCAGTCAAAGACTTAACTTTGGTAATCACTCAATCATCACCTCATAGTTGAGGTGATGTGCCCGCTCTGCAGGAAGTCAATAAAATTTTAAAAATAAGGTCTACTTACAGAACAAAATGCAAATTCGACTTTATCATAATTAATTCAAATGTTAGTATTTTAAGAATAAAGTAGAATACAAATTTTCCGAATAAAAAAGAAAACGCGTGCGCAGTCATGCATCAGAGATCACGGGTGTGCGCCGGCGCCGCGCCAAGGACCTTATGCAGTGCACATACGGTGCAATTTAGTCGACTAATCGTAAATTTTCCACAGTTCTATTTTTAAACGCAGATAGAAATATGTAATTAAAAATTAAAAAATATATAGTTATATTCTTTACGTAAATCGATTAAGTTACTGATTCGGAGTCACCCCTGAATATATTTTATTCTGGCAGAGGATTAGCGCTAAGCTTAAAAAGTAAAGCAATGCAAGGCAGTTGGTTCGAATCCCGTTCGGCAAATGCTTAAGCAATTCTCATCATATGTCCATACAAACAATTTCTTTTCATCTTGATGACCCGAAACTCTAAAAAATAATTGGACAACATCAGATACATTTCTCTGATCCTGGTAAGTAGCCATCAGTGTCGAAGTGGAAATCAGAATTCGACGGTACCACACACCTAGACCGGAGACAATATAGAAGTTATTTTTCTACATGACAGACCGGAAATCGAACCCGGGACTTTGCTGCTACAATCTACCCTACAGCAACAATACAGACAATCTTTTTCACAAACATTTATAGCCAGCACATACTAAAATAGTGCATTCACAGATTAAGTAATGGCAGAATTTTTGTTGAACAAATTAAATGTCATTTCTACTTCATGATTAAAAATAGCAGAGCGCGTTCCCTTAGGTCTGTTTATGTTATCATCATCATTCCAGCCATAGGACGTCCACTGCTGAACATAGGCCTCCCCCAGTGACTTCCAGATTGGCCGGTTGGAAGCGCCCTGCATCCAGCTGCTTCCTGCAACCTTTACCAGGTCGTCTGTCCACCTTGTAGGTGGACGTTCTACGCTGCGCTTGCCGGATACGTGGCCTCCATTCCAGAACCCTTCTGCCCCATCGGCCGTCAGTTCTACGTGTCATGTGCCCCGCCCACTGCCACTTCAGCTTACTAATCCGTTGTGCTATGTCAGGGAGTTAAACATTTTTATTTTTACATAAAACAATTTAAACATTTTTATTTTTAATATGCATTTTAGGGTTCCGTAGCCAAATGGCAAAAAAGGAACCCTTATGGATTCGTTATGTCTGTCTGTCTGTCCGTCCGTCCGTATGTCACAACCACCTTTTTCCGAAACTATAAGAACTATACTGTTGAAACTTGGTAAGTAGATGTATTCTGTAAACCGTATTAAGATTTTCACACAAAAATAGAAAAAAAACAAAAAATTTTGGGGGCTCCCCATACTTAGAACTGAAACTAACTCAGTTTTTTTTTTTAACAAACCCATACGTTTAGGGTATCCTCCTATCATGGATAGGTCTTCAAAAATGATATTGAGGTTTCTAATATCATTTTTTTCTAAACTAAATAGTTTGCTCGAGAGACACTTCCAGAGGTAAAATGTGTCTCCCCCCCCCCCCCCCCACTGTAACTTCTAAAATAAGAGAATGATAAAACTAAAAAAAAAAATATGATTTACATTACTATGCAAAACTTCCACCGAAAACTGGTTTGAATGAGATCAAGTAGTTTTTTTTAAATACGTCATAAATCGTAAACCGCAATTTACACTATTAATACATCGATCAAAGTTACAACGAACTACAAGAACTTTTATATTATGTTACTTGCTGCTGCGGAACCCTTCGTGGGCGAGTCCGACTCGCACCTGGCCGCTTTTTTGTATGTATAAACACTACTCATAGTACCGGTAAACGGAGACGCCTTTTGTTATTTTAAAATACTTTAACCATCTTCTTTTTTTATTATCACTTCAATAAAAAATACCACATACCATTTTATCAAATAAGTATATTTCATAAAATAACTTATAGAATAAGTCCTTAATTTAAAAATATTACTTACAGCAATATACAAAATGAGGCACTATTTGACACCATTGATATTATTTTTATTTAGAAAATATCAAAAATCTATCATGGCATTAAAATAACTGTAACATTCTCAAAGGCAGTTTCATGGGTGGGTGTATCGAAAGGACTTACTAAATACATTATCATTACTATTGGGTACTACATAAATTTAATTTTTTGACGTGATAACGACTTTAAAATCGTTTTAGTCGGGTGACATGTTCAGAAACTTGTGTCACACCAAAACCTCACGAGCGCGATCGCAGGTATAACGAGAGAGAGACGGACCGATCTCCCGTCTCATCTCGAGCGCTGCCAGTCATTCCGTGAAACTCGTCACGCGGAATCCTCACGAGCGGAGGCTGGCATAGCGTTCGAGTGAGTGGACCGATCTTCCGTCTCTCTCACTCTAGCGGCATACAAACGAATGGAGATGGAATGGAAAGTGTGAATAAAACGATAGATGTAATTTAAAATTTGAAAAAATTGTTATCTTCATTAATTCCTTACTTCCCAAAAACTTATATCACCAATAAGACGTTATCACGTAAACATCTCGATCGTAAACCTAGTTTACAAACAACCAATTTTTTTTTATTTAAAAACTTTTTGTAGAATTATTTAACTAAAGACTTGTCAAAATAGGGCTCTGTTAATGATCGGCTAACTTCGGCTTTTAAGGGCGTCGCAGTAATAGGGTAGTTGACACTACCAATCAATTGACATACTTTTAATGAGTTGTCAAAACGTACCTCTTCCTTAGAATGTGTATGGCAATAGCGGATGGTGACGTCACTTCTTACCAAACTCAACTGTCTTTCTATTTATTAGTTTTAAAGCAATTAAAAATCTATTTCAAGAAACAATTAAAAATTATATGACTGAACAAATTATTTAAATAAGGTGTTATTTAAAAAACGCAAAACAAGTCGCAGGCAACTAGTGTTACATATTTTTTCACATTAAAAAGGTATTGCCAACTGAACAGCGACATCTCACGGTAAGAAGCGCCATCTATAATGACAGTTATCTTGCATCCCTCGGGAACCGTACATTATTCCGGGATAAAAGAAACCTATGTACTATTCCAGGCTATAATCTATTTATGTGCAAATTTAGATCCGTTCAGCCGTTCTGGCGTGATTGTGTAACAAACATCCATCCAAATTTTTGCATTTATAATATTAGTATGGAGTGCAGAGGTAAGGAGTACTATATCTTATGGGCGGAAAGTTGAAAAAGTGTCCAGCTAAAGCAGTAAATAACAGTTCCAAAACCCTCCAAAATGGCGCTAGCGTAGGCAAAGGGTGTGGTATGAATGTAGCAGTTGTTGACGGATCGAAGTATGCCGAGTATGGAGTGACGGGTTGGAACATTTTTAAATATTTTTGTGACTTTTGAATATGGAGGATAAAACCATTCTTTAAAAAAACATTTGAATATTTTACCATGTTGCTACTGTGGCGCCGCCCTTATTTTTGACGGAGACTTTTTCAAAACAAAGATTGTACTCCTAACGTCTACTCTCCATCAATATAGTAAGAAGTAAGATTACCTAATCTGTAGCGTGGTCGTGTCAAAGGAACGACACAATAGAGACGAAGCTTTACAAGCCGAAGATAGCCGATCTTTGGCCAAGTCTCTTTAGAGGCACATTACAAAATTTTGGCAGTTATGTTAGTGATTAGTGGACATTTAAAAGATAAATCTGTACTGTAATCTGTAATCTGTCTGTACTGCATGTTTCTGTAACCATCTATAGTAACTTCTTTGTTTACAATACAGAGTATTTTTCTGTTGAAATAACATAGACCGGGCTTTATAAATGTATATCACCTATTCTGCCGTCATAAGGAAAAAAAGACGTATCTATCACTTTTTCAACGAATTGAGTTTCATTCATATTCGGAATCAGTGAAAAAAGACGCATCTTAATCTGCCCCTCAATTCAGAACCCTTCGATAACAAATTGTCAATCGGAGAACAACGATTTATCGGTTGTCGATTCTTTGTCGAAGGGTTCTGAATCAATCTAATTTGATTATCGTAATGTCAGATAAGTCTTTTCTTTTTGTGACGGAAGTATTGGGCAGGATAATAAAACATAATTATGTTCTTACGATTCTTTTTATAGAAATCCCAAAGTTTATGGGATTTTGATGTTGTTCCTATAATCAATGTTTGTATTTACGCACCAGATTGAAGCCCTTAACATGTAGTTAACTAATAAAATTGTCATGTAAAGAAAACGTAGTGAATAAATCATGTTTTTATATGAAGTCTATTAATATTTCCGTATTTTTTTTTGATAAGTACACAGTTTGTTAGTTTATATTTATTAAACATATTATAAAAAGGAATGTACATAAGTCGATAATAAATGTAATTTACATTGTAAAATGTATATTTTTAATCGAAAACCGTTTTATAATACTAGACGTCTAGTCATATTTCAAACCATTTATTTCTCTTTAAAGACTTCTAAAATCAGACACTATATCTTAGGTGAGGTGATTCCACCCATAAAAACAAACAAATTTTATTATTGAACCACCTCTGAAAACGCGAAAAAATGCCTATTTCTTAAATTATGGTCGATTAATTATTGAACTTTTGTATGAAACAAGTCTTTTTTTCGCTATTTCAGAGTTGGTTCCATTATGAAAATGAAGTTGTGGATAACCACTAAAATGTCACCTTGTTTATTAAGCGAGTTTTCGACTAAACAGTCTTACAGCAAGCCTCAATTAATCGTAAGTTCGAGCCATTTTTATTGGTTTCATATACGATATCTTGAGATGTCTAAGTCTAAGAATATCACATAGCAATTAAGGATAATGCAACTGTAACACTTTTCTGAAACATTTAAGGCTTTACTTATTTTAAATTTTAATACTAATCTACTCATACTACATTGATATTGAAATAAATTACATTTTATTAAAAATAATACTTGTGTGTCAAAATGTAGAATTTTATTTTCTTCAGCATGGCAACCCTTAAAGTTGACATCTGTCATCTCTATCATCGAATACAATCCAAGTATCTGTCCTTCTACAATTTTGTTGTGCCCTATAATATATATGTGTCATAAATAACGCAGTAAATACGGGGCTACATTTCACGGTAGTGCCATTTTTTCAGGGACCACTCAGAATCAGTAACTAAATCATCTACGTATAAAACATATATATATATTTTTTTTATTTTGCATTTGAAAAATAGAATACGTAGAAAATTTACGATTATTCGATTAAATTGCACCGTATGTGCACTGCATGAGGCTCATGTTGGAGCGGCGTCGGCGTACGCCTGTGATCTCTGATGAATAACGGCGCATCTTGCGTTTTCTTTTTTTTTCGGAATTTTTAAAGTATATTTTATACCAGAAGTACGACGACTGAAATTAATTACAATAAATTAGTATTTTTTTATTGTTCTATACACCTTATTTTTAAAATTTGGGACTCTCTGGAAATGTAACCCTGTATATTGAATTGAATTAAACGGTCAATGGAAACAAGATTTCTATATACATTTATGAAAGGTAAATTCATATTTATTTTAATGGATGGATGCCGAAAAAACTAAAAGAAATACATTCTACACTCTGACATACAAATGTAGATTCTAATACTATACAATAAGGCACATTTTCGATTACGTTAAATCACTGGCATTTTGCCTTTAAAAGAATACAGGGCGTCTACAGACTTTCGTCGATTTTTATTGTAATTTTACTTTTAAAAACTGAGATTTAGTAAATACTAACAAGATAATATTTAAAATGGCTAATTTATCTATCTACTGTATCCAAGTAGTTATTTCCAGCAAACTATCTATAGAGAGTATTAAAACTTTCATCATCACTAGTATAGATAATTACGCCGGAATAAAATAGGTACGTGGTAATAATCCTGCAGTTATTTCGAAATAAAGAGAATGTTTTGGAAGCCTCATAAAGAATAATATCGCACAAAACAAGAAAAATATTAATCAGATACATCAGTGGACCAAGCATGGAGCCTTGAGGGACACCTATGTCTTATTATGAATCTAGCTATGCGATTTAGTAAATTGCTAGGAATTTTAATAGTCAATTAAATCATAATTGTGATCGAATTTCAGATATACAGATATCATACCATATACCTTAAGCACCTCTCACTCTTACAATATAATGAACGAGCGAGATATAACATCAGTCGTAGCGATATCCACAACATTCTTTACATCTGTGATTTTATCAATAATAAAGCTGTATCAATAACAAAATCAATTGATTTCTGCAAATAGCTTGTTTGAAACATTTATCAAACGCAATACTGATTACAAAATTTGTTATTTACTAACAGTATACCACAAATACAAGGACAAATAATTTGTTTACACCATTAAAGTCCCTGCCGACTATTTCTTTCACTTCTTCATACCTACATACAGGTGCGAGTAAAGACACATATATTTCTGTCATTGACACTTTTAAAGAATTATCTTAAACATTTTGCATCTTTCTGTAAACATCAATGAAACTTCTGTATAGTATGAAACTATGAGATTCTAACTATCTATCTGCTGTCTGTAGAATCCCTTACAGATCAAAATTAAAGTCCCAACTTTAAGCACAGACACTTAAGTAATCAAATCTCTTAATTTAGTCTTCAGTAACTTCACTTTTTTATTCACTGCACTTTTGTAATTTGTTTTATCAACACTTTTATTAGTATTTTTGTTTCTCCACAACCTTTCGTTGAATAGTTCGTAGAAACTTGGTAGAGGTGTATCAACTAGCTTTGAGTCTAGAAACTCGAATTTGAGAGATATTGGTAGCGTTGGGCAGGTCGAATGCAGGCGAATGCTCACCGCCATGTTTTGGATGAAATGGTTGAACATCGCCGTTTCGGTGAACCATTCGAGGAAGAACTGGTTCTGTTTGGACGATATGCTTTTAATGTAGGATTCTTTCTGCAAATAGAAAAAAGAAAAAAATTATGTATGGTTGGGTATGAAGGGTAAAAGTAAGGAGTACTATCTTCGTTGTGTAGTGTCCGTCAAACTGCGTTAAATTAGGTGGCGCCACAGTAGCAAAAGGGTAAATTTCAAAGAAAGCTCCAAAAGTTATTAGACAGAAATATAAACAATTACAGAAGAACTTTTGCTACGTTTTAGCGCATTTTTCATGATAAGAAACATAATCAATTGCTTATCATTCCTTAACGCCTGATAATTTTTTATAGGTATTAAAAAAATTATACATAAAATAAAATGCAGGAATTGTTAAAATGTTTTTTAAAATTCTCCAAAATTTTCTAACTCGGCGTTACTCGGCTTACTTCAACCCGTCAACAGATGCTACATTCATACCATACCCTTTGACTAGGCTAGCGCCATTTTGAAGGGTTTTTGATCTGTTATTAACTGCTTTAGCTGGACACTTTTTCAACTTTCCGCCCATAAGAGATAGTTCTCCTTATCTCTACCCTCCATAATGTTAGGTTGTGACCTTATAAAGCCAATAAAGGGGGTATGTCTCCACCGATCCCGGGATCAGATAGAGTTAGCCACGGATCACGGCGAGTATGTTTTTACTTAGTGATCACGGTATCCGTGGCCACAAGAAATAAAGAATTTTTTTTTTTCGAAACTTATCATGGTTTACAGAGAATAAATGAAGCATGTATATTTTTATCAAAACAGTTTTTTTAATGTATTATATTTATGTATGCAGGTAGTGAAGCTATCCCACAGGAACCGTTATTTTACCGGGATATCTCTGTGCTAAATTTCATGTAGATCGTGACCGTTCTGGCGTGATTGAGAAGCAAACATCCATCCATCTTAACTTACGCATTAATAATATTAATACAATGTATATAAATATAAATACTTACATCAAAAATAACGTTTCCTTTCCCCAAATCGCTATCCTTCAGTTCTCCGACCGAGAAAAATCTCCAAAAGTCACCCAAAATATCGACGAAAAACCTCAGAAACGCTTCGGAAATCATCACGTTCCGCGTCTTCGTGTCTTGTCTGTTCGTTTGTTTGTTCGTCTCCATCTGTAGAGAGGTCTTGAGGTTCTTGTAGGAGGTAGAGGGGAGGATAGTAGATTCGTCGCCTTGGTAGAATATCGCTTTTGACGGATGGGTTAAGTCGATGAGCATACCCTGTAATTAAAATAAAATATAAATAAATAATTTTTTTTTTTTTTTTTAATTAGCCGTTTCTGTCCCACTGCTGGGCAAAGACCTCCCCCAAACCTCTCCACTTATCCCTGTCGGTGGTTAGGGCCTGCCAATCTTGGAGAAAATTGTCCAAGTCATCGCGCCATCGCTTTCGAGGTCTACCTCTCGAACGATGTCCATCAGTAGGCAGCCAGTGCGTGACGACTTTTGTCCACCTTTTAGAGTAATTTAAAATAATTATAAATATTAAATTTCTCTGAACCTAAAGTAAGTAGCTGGAGCACTTGTGTTACAGAAATCAGAAACAACGACGGTACCACGACACCCAGACCCGTGACAATATATAAAAGTTATTTTTTTACATTGACCGACTGGGAATTAAACGCGGGAGAGATCAGAGCGACTCCAAGTCCGGCGTGCTCGCCTCTCGGCTACTGGTTGTCTGGAAGAGATCGCTTTTAGCGATAAGACTGCCTAAATTGTGCATCTTTCTGTAAACACAAATTGTAACTTCTTTATATGGTGTACAATAAAGAGTATCTATCTACTTAAATCGTTAGATATATAATATGTGTATTTTAGTGATTTTATTTATTATTACACAGGGTGATTGGTAACTCGGTTTATTCCCGTTAACGGGATATAGAGAAGACTATTTACAATTAATTTCATCCTATGATACCCCTACAGGCTTCCTCACGATATTTTCTCCCATCATTTCAGCCATAGGATGTCCACTGCTGAACAAAGGCTTCCCCCAAATGACTTATCATCGGGGGGGATTGCCAATACTCGCCACAATTGGCAGGCGGGTTGGCGAGCTCTGTTTTTTATAAGATTTCGCACGAGATTGCTGCGTCCCGTCTCGTGCTACAGGAAATAGTCCCCTCTTACGACACGCCTCCTGTTCGCGGTGGGGAAGTGTATTCTTTACGGCCGTCCCTACACGGTACAAATATCACTTCACAAAACTTAATACTTACGTATCAATTTGCTATTAAAAATGTAATTAAATGTGATTTTGTATTAAAAAAATATATAAATTGTATAATGTTATGTGACGTTTTAAATTGACACGAATGCTTATTTTTTTATTTGTATGCTAGTTTCTGGTGAACTGTGCGCACATTTGTTATATTTAACAACTTGTAGACCACTATTCGTGCAAATAAACTGATTTGATTTTGATTTGATTGGAATATACCTTTAACTCCTTTCAAAAAATGCTATTTTTGTCGAAACAAAAACATCTAATTGATGTAATAAAACCTATTCACTCTTACATACCTCCTCAAATTGAACTCCAGTGTAGTCTACTTGGCTTGTGGCCAGCATCCCCGCTAGTATAGGCAGTGGGGCTTCCAGCACGTCTCTCTGTATCTCAGCCGGGATGGCCGCGATTAGTGGCTGCTGCCATACAAACGGGTACAGTGCGCTTTGTAGTGCCTCCATGCACGATGACACCGCACTGGATAACAAAATTGATAAGATAAGATTAATTTATTTCGCTATAAAAAACAGAATCTTAGTATTAATAAATGATACGATTTAATAATTTTACTAGAAATAATTAAGGACCGAAAAATTACGAAGATAAAGCGCATCAAAGTTTGGGAATGGGAGCACGTGACGTCACGCCGTGCTAAAAAGTGTCGCAAGGCTTGACGTTACGCGGAACTATAACGGGCTATATCTTTATCAGTTTTTGTTTAATTGTAAAAAAAGAACGTGTCCAATATTTTCTGTTAATCCAACTGACGGACTAATAAGCTCTTTTTTAGGAAATTAGCCCACTTCGCATTTTTTTTTGTTGTTATCTTACGGAAAAGAAATCAAAAAGTTGCTCAGTAAAACCCTTATGAATAAACTAAAGACCACTACGGAACCCTTCGTGCGCGAGTCCGACTCGCACTTGGCCGGCTTTTTATTTTATTGTTTTACGTATTTGATGTTATAGCGGCAACATACATATCTGTGAAAGTTGTAAGTATCTTGTAATCACGGTTCATGAGTGAGATACAGCCTGGTGACAGACAAACAGACAGTCAGTGGAGTCTTAGTAATAGGGTCCCGTTTATGCCCCTTGGGTACGGAACCCTAAAAACGAATTAGAAATAACAGAGGACCGAGAACTGATCCTTGAGGCAACACTATACAGAGAATGAGATCAATGTAGCACTTTTATTAATGTCATTTTCGTTATTCATATCTACTTTTATGATAAGATAAGAACTTAATCCTAATATTACTTGTAAAGAAATAGAAAAATCATACCATTAATCAATTACAATTAAGTCATAATAACAACACTTTCAAAGATTATAATAATAATGTACTTGTTTTGATGCGTCGCTAATATATCAATACATTATCACACAATTATATAATTTTTCTTGTTTTGGGTCCAATATTTTATTTAAGTATTTACTTTTAAAGGTGACATTATTTTGTTATTTAGTTTTTTATCATATAGTTTACTTTAAGTACTATTTTTATTTTTATATTTAGGTTAATTCTGTCGGCTGTCCATCCGTGTACCTCAGACGGCAGGACCTAATAATTAAAACCGGCCAAGTGCGCAAGGGTTCCGTACAAACCTATATAGGTACCTACCTATATAATAAGTAAAAGTTCACCCATCACGACAATCGAGTCATAGTTATGGTATTTTTATGTAAATTGCGGTTTACGATTTGTGACGTATTAAAAAAACCTAATTACTAGATCTCGTTCAAACCAATTTTCGGTAGTGGTTTACTTTAGCCAGCCGATGAGAGATTCAATGTTTTTGTTTGCACCGACTCCAAAAGTAACTGATTAGGTACTTAAGTGTTAGGATTATTTTTAGCATTTTAGTGTTTTGGAGTCGGTTTTATTTTTTTTAATAAAATTTTTAGTTTTATCATTCTCTTATTTTAGCACTCTCGCGCAAACTATTCAGTTTAGAAGAAAAATATATTAGAAACCTCAACATCATTTTTGAAGACCTATCTATAGACACCCTACACGTACAAAAAAAACCAAATGTATTAAATTTACTATGCCTAACGTGAAACAAGCTAACACAGTAATTTTACTAAATGGTGAAAAGCTTGATCTATCAAACTCCTCTGTTTTTCTGGGCATTACATTGGATTCGAAGTTGCAATGGGGACCACATGTTGACACTCTGGCTGGGAGACTTGCTTCGGCTGCCTTTACGGTTAGAAAAATTAGACATCTAACTGACGTTGTAACGGCAAGGCTGGTGTATTTCAGTTACTTTCATAGTATTATGTCTTATGGTCTTCTCTTGTGGGGTTCTGCTGCGGACATCGATACCATTTTTATTTTACAGAAAAGAGCTATTCGTGCTATATACAAACTTAGTCCGCGTGAATCCCTGAGAGATTTCTTTAAAGAAATTAACATACTCACTGTGGCCTCTCAATACATATTTGATAATATCATGTACGTACGCAAAAATTTAGATCTTTTTATAAAGAAAAGTGATATTCATTCATATAACACCAGAAACAAAAACAAACTTGTAGTCCCAAACTTTAGATTGGCCAAAACAAGTAATTCATTCTTGGGAAATTGTATTAAATTTTTCAATAATATACCTCACAATGTTACCAAACTTCCTATTAATAAATTTAAGTCACATGTCAAAACTACACTGATGTCTAAGGGGTATTATAAAATTCAAGACTATCTTGATGACAAGAATGTATGGTCAGTCCAGCCTGCACTAAACTGATGTACCTACCTGTTTATTTTGGTTTATATTTTTTGTGTGGCAGCTAGTGGTGACTGAGTTTGTTCCGGCGTTTCTTCTCAGCACTTGCCAGATTGTCTGTGTCTTGTCTCGAAGCGCTAGTAGGGCCCAAAAAATAAGGAGACATGTTCTGGCCCCCTAGTGGCCTATAATGTTGTTATTGACGTTCATAAGTGGCAATTTTGTCCTGAATTGAATAAATGATTTTTGACTTTGACTTTGACTTTGACGTAGGGGTTTGATGAAAAAAATTCTATTTTTGTGTGAAAATGCGGTTCACAGAATACATCTACTTACCAAGTTTCAACAGTATAATTCTTATAGTTTCGGAAAAAAGTGGCTGTGACATACGGATGGACAGACAGACAGACATGACGAATCCATAAGGCTACGGAACCCTAAAAACCAGCGTCGCGGCCTACTACAAGCTGTGGCTCAAGCTGAGTGAGGTCCCATTATCCTGGACATCACAGGCAGATAGTGGCACCACTTGATTTTTTATTTAAATACTTGGTTTTTTTAGGTTTCCGTACCGCAAAAGGAAAAAACGGAATGCAAGGCTCCTGGCAGTTGATGGAAAAGAATAGCCGAGGATCTATATAGGAGGCCTATTTCCAGATGTATACTTCCAAAAGGTTACTTGTCTTATGTTCGAAAAGTTGTTTACCGAATTTTATTTCACCGAAAACTTTTTGACTAATATTGTTACGCCTTTTTTCATTTCATCGCAATGACCTTTACCACTGTATCAGTAAACCTATTATCAATTTGTTACCCCGACGTTTGATTTGTTAGAAAAACTTATTACCGAACTTGGCTTGGCCGAAATAATATTTATTCGAAGTATTATGATTTAAGTATGTATTAAGTATTTTATTATGTTACATACAACATTTGCCAAAGCTATTAATGTTAGATGATTTACTTTCCAGAAAAATGCTTCCAATATTATATTAATTAATTCCTTCATTCTTATCCTTAGTTTTTAAGCGCTCGGCGGCCACTACAGCGACACGCTGGTCGCGCTGTGTGTGTCACTGTTTTAACCTAACCTAACCAATTTAGCCTTATTATATACGCAGTATTCTGGTAAATGAAAAAGGTCAAAAGACTTCGACCAACAGTAAAAAGTTATTCTGAAAATCGATGAAACGTAGTTCGATAAAATGATACTTATGTCAAGAGATATTTCGATGGACTAAAAATATGTCAAATGATACATGTAGCAAAAGAAATGTCGGTCTATAATTTTCGGCCAATTGAAATTCTGTCAAGTAAATTACGGACAAGTAATCGGTTACCATTCCAAAAGCTGTTGATGATGATGATGATGATGATGATAACAGCTCGTCAACCTACCACAAAACGTCAAATTTTCTCAATTGATATTGATCTCTATATCTCAGGCTTAAAGTTCAAAATCGGAACCTTAACTTTTTGGGTAGGCTGACATGGTATCGACTGTACCAATCATACCTAAGCTGATCACTGCATATGACGAGTTTCCTCTCCAGCAGTAGAGATCCGAAGACTTTGATGACCAGCCCGGCCCCCAGCGAGTCCAGCAGAGTAGAAAGGTTGTCTTCGTCCACCCGTGGTTCGATTGGTCTTTTTAGAACCCGCGTTCTAAAATAATAAAACATTTAGGTAACACTTTAAACACAACGACGACCCAATGGGGAACCACACAATTTTTTTTTTCTGATAAGTGTCGCATTGTTTGGTCTTACCCGTGTGATTATTTGATCAAGTAAGTTCACACACACACATACACACACACAAAGACACCCTCAAACACACAGACACACACACACACACACACCCTCAAACACACACACACACACACACACCCTCAAACATACACACACACACACACACACACACGCACACTCTCAGACACACACACTCTCAGACACACACACACACACACACACACACACACACACACACACACACACACACTCTCAGACACACACACAGTGAAACTTAGTGACTTACTAGATAGGTCCCGGCCTTAGAGTGTAGTAAATGCATAATGTGCTAAAGAAATAAACGATTTATTTATTTATTTATGGTTCTGTCAATGTTTCAACTGATCAAATAATCACTTACGATAAAGGATATGTTTATTAAGTAAGTTGTCAAGCGTGCAAACTTGCGTCATACTAGCGAGTACAGAAAAAATCTAACTTTGACATTTGCGTCTACATTTGTTGACAAGACCTAACATGCTGGCGCCATCTGAGATTATAGGTTTGCCTGTACTTCCTTATTGTAAAAGTAATGGAGGACCCAATACTTCGTTTTCTGAACTACCCACATCTACGGCTCGAGTCAGTTAAAAAAAAAGATTGCTATAAATAAATAAATAAAAAAATAAAAAATCTTTTCTAAATTGAGTATGGGTGTGCTGGGAGACGCCACGGGCAATATACATTGACCAGTACCTCGTTACACAGCATGTTGATTCCTTACTTCGCGACCATGACAATAGGGATGACGACTGGGTAAAGAAAATAAAATTCTATTTAGTCCGTCAGTTAGATTATCAAAAAATAATGGACTCTTTTTCTTTTGTCAATCAACCAAAACATGACAAAGATAAAGCGCGTCAAGGTTCAGGAGAACGTGACGTCACTTAAAAGTAAAAATTGTACCAAGACGTGACGTCATGCGATATTTGAAATCAATATATCTCTGTAATATTTTTATTATGCAAAAAAATACGTGTCCAATATTTTTTGATAATTTAAAATTTGTCGTCATCCCATTGATCTAGTGCAAATGAATTCTAAGGTCTAATCTATTACGTATATTATTCTCAAGATTCATACATACAAACTGGAAAAGAGGTAAAATAATGTTTAAATACAACTCATTATTATGAATGCTAATCGTGATAAGTTCATGTCTGTCACGACAAATGCTGAGCACCTTTTGACACATCTAATTTATATTGTTTTGTGTTTTTTTTCTCGTGTGTCGAATAAACATTTCTTTCTTTCTTTCTTTCTTCTTTCTTTCTTCTTTCTTTCGTCTTTCTTTCTTCTTTCTTTCTTCTTTCTTTCTTTCTTCTTTCTTTCTTCTTTCTTTCTTCTTTCTTTCTCATTAATCTGCTACTTAAATTATAATATAAGATAACGAAATTGCATAATAAGGGCCAGTTTCACCACTTGCTGAAGTTCCAGGTAACCTATCTGGCACTTTTTTGACAGGTAATTGTATGGGTTATCTGTCAAAACAAGTGCCAGATAGGTTATCCGGAACTTATCAGCAAGTGGTGAAACTGGCCCTAAGACAACAATTTAATAGTCTTCTGCCAGCTTTGTCTTGCCTACTCTGTGTAGTTTACAATATGATCGCATTAAGCTTTAAGATCGCCGCACTAAGAGCCAGTAGGAGAGAGCTTTAAGAGGTCTTTGTCCAACAGTTAATCAAAGAATGGGCTAGTTTCCTGGGTGAAAAAATGATAATTCTATTTAGTCCGTCAGTTAGATTATCAAAAAACATTGGACCCGTATTTTGTCTTTTGTCAATCAAACAAAAAATGACGAAGATAAAGCGCATTAAAGTGAGCATGTGACGTCACGTCTTGCTATAAAGTGTCGCAAGGCGTGACGTTACGCGGAACTTTAACGGGCTATATCTTCATCATTTTTTGTTTTATTTAGAAAAGTAAAAATACGTGTCCAATATTTTCTGTTAATCCAACTGACGGGACTAATTAGATTTTTTTAGGAAACTAGCCCATTATGTTGAAGAAGAAGACTGAAGACATTCCACGCTTATAACGACTGTTTAAAGTCGAAAAATACTCGAATACCACTTTTTAATACAAGAGAAAAAAAAAATTTTAGACCATACCTTGGATTCTCCAAGCTCAGTAAGACTTTCTTCGGCCCATTATTATTTTCCAAATCCAAAAACTTTGGCAAGTCTGAATAATCTCTTGCCTTAGAACTGTCGAAGCTATTCGTGAGTTCTTTCGAGCCATCGCCGAGTTCTTTCGAGCCATCGACGAGTTCTTTTGAGCCATCTGATGGCTTGTTTGAGAATTCGTTCCCTCCACTTCTCCTCATGTCCGGCATGGTTTTACATTTCAGAATGTCTCCCAAATTGACTGAGTTTCTGTATGTTTTATCAGATAAGCAGATGTCTGGTACGAGTCTGTGTTTGTATGTGATGGTCAGTTCTTCTCCGGGCTTCGGGAATTCAGTCTCAAATAATTGTTGGAGAATGGAATGGATTTCCACTTCGGAGCTGCCGTGATGAGATTCGATTTCTTGTAGCACCTGATAAGAAAACGAAAATTTTTAAATAGTTTACCTTTGTCATTTGATTGAAGTTTATGAGTAAAAAATTTAAGAATAGAAATATTGAAAAATATCACATACATTGCACTTATTTTAAGGCAGTAAAGGTAGCCAAAGCATTTGTGTTATAGAAATCAGAAACAACGACGGTATGTACCACAGAGATCCGACTGAACATAGAAAAGTTTGTTTTCTACGTTGACCCAACCGAGAATCGAGGGCTAAAATAATGTTGCATCTTACAGATTCAAAAAAAAAAGAAATCCAAAACCATTAACAGTTATAATTTGTGAATAACGTAGTTGGGTATAAAATTAGTAATAATAGTGTTTTTAGTTTAAGCAATATTTTGCAATTATTTTTGTACAGAAAAAAATTGAAGTGGTAGATATAATGTTACAACTATTTAACTAACCTTGTAATAAAAACCTGGTGCCCTGTAACGGCCAATGAGGCAGTAACACAGAGGTAGACATGTCGAGGCTCCCTCTGGTAGCACTCTTCGGCAATAACTGAGAATAAGATAACGGTTGATTTGAAACGATTACTTAGATTTGTTTTTATTAGTAAGACACAAAACAGGATAAAAAAAAAACATGCAAGTGACAAAAAAATCAATGCTAAACTAGAAGCACAAAACACGCATCTTTGGCTAGGTTTTTTGATATATTAAGTTTCGATATTACCATACAAGGAAACTTACCCGTAAGACCTTTCTCCCCTTTCGTCAGTCAGTACTAAGGAGTAACACTGTGCACCCTTGGCTTCTGCTGCCCATTCTCCCCGTGACGCCGAACTAAGGGTCTCGGGGAAAATCAGGTTTTCTATGTGAGGTGGAACTTGGACCTGGAACATATTTCATTCCAACAATTAGGTACACCAAGCCTCTAACTAAGCAGAGAGAGCTATGGCAACGAAACAACGGATAAACATACTCTAATACATTATATGACATCAAGACTTAGGTTCAAATGCTTATGCTCATTACATAAACACTTGCTCGTTATGGATTCGAACCCATAGCCGTTGACTATGAAGTACGGAGCCGAAACTACAGTCGTCATATTATAATATCTAAAAATTTAGGCAGGTCTAAATAATCCCTCGGATCTGAACTGTGCGAACAAGTATAAATTTCTCCAACTGAACATCAAGGGGAAGATTCAAGGACGCCGAAAATCAGACAAACGTAAAACCTCTTGGCTCAAGAATCTTAGACAGTGGTTCGGACTTAGCTCAGGGCAGCAGTGGATAAAGTGAAAACTGTCACGATGATCGCCAACCTCCGGCAGGGGAAGGCACCCTAAGAAGAAAAAGAAGAATCTGAACTGTCAAAGCCATTTGCGAGTTCTTTCGAGTCATCGCCGATTTCATTCGAGCCATCGGTAAGTTTTTAGACCCAGCGGATGGCTCATTTAAGAAGCAGTGGCCAGACAGCAGGTTTCTTTTGACCTTGTTCAACATTAACATTATGTTAAGCACCGCCCACTAACCAATCAGAGCCACCAACACCATAGATGTAAACTAGAACTATAGTAGACTTGTGGTTTGTTGTTTGTCTATGGATTTGAATATTATCTGTACTATGCGGAGAAGGCTTCGGTGTGGATATGATCATGCCCCTTATAAGCTCTTAAAGCAGGCTTGCTTTTGAACTTTAGTGTGATTGCCATCAGCAATTAAGACTCCTATTCTTTGACCACTGAGCTAAGAGTGCTTTTCGTATTATTATGAAAAAGCCTTCTTGTATATACTACACAAAGTATTTCAATCTTTATTCTACAGAAGAAATGAATGTCAATTTACCTGATTAGGAAAAATGCTTTTCACATACGCCTCCCCAGACATGTAATTCAATCCCACCAACAGACAGACATTAAACAACCCTCTCTCTCTAGGCTCAAACGGCAACTCAATATCCACACATCCCGTCTTTTCGTCTATGCTAAACTTGTCTATGCTGTCACTGTCAAACTCGTCCTTCATAGACAATATGTTTCCGGTGGAATCCGTTAAATTGAATTTGGAATCTGTCGTGTCCATCTTTGATTCGTTCAGATTCGAACGCGATGCGCGGAAACTCTTCCAAGATCTGAATGTGGAGTATGGGTTGTCTATGAGTTCCGACTTGTAGGAGCAGACTGAGGTCTGGTGGCGGTAGCGGGTTCGTTTGACGTTGCCCTGGTCAAGGTAGGCGACTCTCGACGATACGCGGCGAACGTAGTTCTTCCGCTTTTCAGTAAGACTCCTGGTTAGCTTGATTGAGTCTGGAAAGATACAATTATGATTTAGAATAAATCTCAAGTGCACAGAATTCATTGTCTTAACAAATGACCTCAATACTCGTATAGTAATGTTGCATTATAATATAGTATGCGTGCGTGTGCGAGTGTGCGTGCGTTTGCGAGTGTGCGCGCGTGTGCGTGTTTTTTCTAAAAACCTTATCACAAAAGTTCACCCCAATTTTCATCCCACAGGGGGATGAATCATAATAAATATTGGACAACATCACATACATTGCTCTGATTCTATGATAAGTAGCTTAAGCACTTGTGTTTCAGAAATCAGAAACAACGACGGTACCACAACACCCTGATCCGAGACAATATAGAAAAGTTATTTTTCTACATTGACCGACCGGAAATCGAACCCGGGACCACAGATGTGTCGCTACCTGTGTTTAAAGTCCGGTATGCTCAGCTCTCGGCTACGTAGATCGTCGAGCGAAGTGGATAGTTCGGGATTAAATTCGCTAATCCTAAGATGCGTAAGTCAACCTGGTATGAAAATTACTTGGACACATAAGTGTAACTACTAACTTCATGCCTAATGAGTGAGATAGATAGATACTCTTTATTGCACACCATACAAGTAAAATACACATGATTTTTACAGAAAGATGTACAATTTAGGCGGTCTTATCGCTAATAGCGAGTGAGGTACTTATTGTAGGGAGACCTTCCTTGTAATCGCTTAGCATAAACATGTGCAGCTGTTTGTTTATTAAATGTTAGATTGCTTCCGCGTTGTTAATATAGATTAGTGGTGAGAATGTTTCTCTATGGCAAATAAATTATATTCTATTCTATTCTATGTCTATATCTATCTATACAAGGTGTAAGTGAACAGTGGCCAAAAGATTTCAAACTTTTTTGTATGGAGCCTGGCATACCTAAAGTTGAAAGTTACCTAAAATTATAAAATAAATAAATAAATAAATTGTTTCCACAATCACACCAATCATCTAGCCCCAAACTAAGCAAAGCTTGTACTATGGCGACTAGATAACGGATAAACATACTTAAATATTGTTATAAACATCCATGACTTAGGTACAAATGCTCGTGCTCATCACACAAACATTTGCCCCTTGCGGGATTCGAACCCGCAACGGCTTTGTAGTCCGGAGCGCGGACCACTACACCAGACGGTCGTCATTATCTTGTTAATAAAAATAAATATTACATATTCAAACTGAAATTCTGAACAAAGTATATCATTTACGACATTATGTCAAGGAGTATTTGTTGTTTGTAATTATTTTCTCTTTTGATTAACCTATGTTTCACAGGTGTACACCAAAGATAGATAGATAGAATAGGTGTGTAGATAGATACTCTTTATTGCACACCACACAAAACAATCAGAACAGAGAAGCAATAAATAGAATGGTACAATTACAAGTACAGTACAAAAAAAGTTATGAGGGGATGCGGTGAAGAGTTTAGAATATTGGAAGAAAAAGTAATTTATATATTTAATATATTATAATATATTTATTACATAAATACTTTTATTTTATTTTTTACAAAATCCACAGCTCTTAAGTACATTATACATTTTCTTGGTGACAAAGCACACAGCCAGTATTGGATTTACATTTTGTTACATTTTATACAATACGTGTTAAAGAGTGCAACACTCAACAATGTGCATAATATGTGTGTGTGTGTGTGTGTGTGTGTGTGTGTGTGTGTGTGTGTGTGTGTGTGTGTGTGTGTGTGTGTGTGTGTGTGTGTGTGTGTGTGTGTGTGTGTGTGTGAGAGAGAGAGAGAGAGAGTGTGAGAGTGTGTGTGTGTGTGTGTGTGTGTGTGTGTGTGTGTATGTCTAGTATTAATATTTATTTATTTATTTTTCCTATCACACCCAAAATGCCTTTCTTAAATAACTGTTTAAAAAATAAAATAATATTTGTAAGTGTGTGTGTGTGTATTAATATTAGGTACTTGCACCTTTAGATATGCCAGGCTCTATATAAAACATTTTGAAGTATTTCGTGCGTTGTTTAGGTTTATAGAGCTTTTAAGTTACCTTCGCTAGTGCTTCCATCTGACTGGTCAGTGGGGAAGCTGCACGGCTTCCGGTCGTCCATATTGCAGGCCGCTGTCACCGTCTCGTATATCTCGTTCATGAGACGATTTAGCTATAACAATAATTATTATAAATTAGCAACTACCCACAAGTTCGATGCTTGATATTTCGTTAAGGGATAAAATCCCAAACAAGGATATCTGGCAGCAGACCAAAGTAATGGACATACTCCAAAAATGAAGCAAGCTAAAGTGGCAGTGGGCCGGCCACATCTGTCGCAGGTGGAAGGAGGAAGGTGGAGTAAACGGGTTTATTTATTTATTCATTTAAACTTTATTGCACAAAAATAAAATCGTACAAAAGGTGGACTTAATGCCATGTGGCATTCTCTAGCAGTCGACTCGACGTCGACAGTCTCGAATGGAGACTGCGCCTTGGCAAACGTAGTGCAGAACGCCCCCCAGCTCGATAGATCGACGACCTTAGGAAGATCACTGGCAGTGGCTGGATGAAATAAGCGGGAGATCGTGTTCTTTGGCGCTCCTTGAGGGAGGCTTACGTCCAGCAGTGGACTGCTATAGGCTGACATGATGACTTCATCTTTTCAGCCATAGGACGTCTACTGCTTAACACAGGCCTCCCCCAAAGACTTTCATCGGGGGATTGCCAATACTCGCCACCCTTGGCAGGCGGGTTGGCGAGCGCAGTTTTTATAACATTTAGCACGCAAACACAGCTGCCCGTAGAAATTAATCGCCTCTTACGAAACGCCTCCTGTTGGCGGTGGGAAAGAGTATTCTTTACGGCCGTCCCCCACACGGCACATGATGACTACTCACAATATTTTGCATTTAGATATTTAAAAGATTTAATAAAGTAATCTAAAGAATTTACGTTTTAAAGTTTAAACTTCCACAAAATTTCATCCCCTATTTCAACTTAAGGTTATTTGTCCAATAACTTCGAAACCAAAATACGAAAAACATGTTTTTTACATATTAAAAAATCCTTATTCCTTAAGTTCATCCCTTTTTTTATTCCTCGGGGGGATGAATCCGTCTTAGTGTTGTAGTTTGCATGTTTTAGCTGTTCTTGCTCGATGTAAAATAACTATGTAACATTTCCACATCAAAACCGTTTTTTTAACAAGTGTAAATTGATCTTTGGAAAAGAACAAGAGCGAAACGATGTTTCAAACCGAATCTCGCGCAGGCAAAGTCGCTTGCAAAAGTTAACTCGAAAATATCGTTTAGCGAAAAATTCCGTTGACCCCTCTGACTTATTTTTACGACCGGCCTTTAACAAAAATATGTGTTTTTGACCCAAATACGTTCAGGCCGTAAATTGAATATTTACTCGACGATAAATAGTTTTAGAAACAAAATGACACTACGTCGGGTCAAAGTGGCAGGGTGTGGTGCTGATAATAGTTTTTATTATTTTGTTATCTATGACGTACAACAATGTGCGATTTAAATTCCACCTAAAAAGGACTAGTTGGAAAACCTGGTTTTTCTCAATTAATTAAATTTTATCAGTCCAGTTAGTCGAGAATTATGTGTGTATTTACTTAGATGTGTGTATCATGGTGGGTGTGTGTAAAATTCACGATGTCTCGCTAGCCGAACGTGAGCTATAAAAGATAACAATAACCTCATACACAGACTTTTTATTAACTTAATTTGTAGACTTATAACACTCATTTAAAAATATTTATTATTTGACTTCAGTCCTTTTTGAAAAAGGATGAATTATAGTTGCCGACCAGTCTCACTCTCACCTGGAAAAGGGTGAATTTAATTAGTTTGGAAACTAATCTCTTTCATAGAGGGTGGAAATTAGCAACTAACCTCGCTTCTAGAGGTTAATTAAATTAGACAACTACAATCATTTGACTACCGATCTCAGTCCTAGGGGTTGAAAAGGGATGAATTCAAATCAACCTCAAACAAAGCTGCAAGACAAAGCTAGTTCATAAATTTTCATACATAATCCTACAGTCAGTTCGATGGCCTTACATAACGGTTATCATAATATACACATTATTAATAATAATATACATACTTTTGATTGCATAATCAAGTGTTTTATTAAATCATCACGTGTAGAGCCGTGTGGTGGTCAAGTTGATATTAGTTAACCGACTTTTGTGTCAGATAATATTTATTTGATCAAAGGTGAGTCAAATCAATAAAGATGGGGACACGTGAGCAGATATACAAGGAAATGCCGGCGGCTCCGGCCGCGTGAAACCTTATTAATATTAGCGGTCGTCCGCATATTACGTCAAAAACAGTACACGTAGCTACATATTAAAAATTGCCGGAATTTTTGTCGGACAAATCATATGACATACTCAGAGGGTCTCGGGTTCAATTTGCAGTTCGGATAAATTCAGTAAAAGATATTTCTAAATACTGTGTGCTAGGAAACGCTCCTGGCAAAATACATTGTCTGGTGCATAACAAGACCTAAGGATGTTAAATCCTATGACAGTTGGTGCTTACTATATTTAGTATATACAAGAGAAGACACGGGCAGAAGCTATACTTCGATAAAAACACAAAAAAAATAATGTAAACAATACACAAATTTTAATCACCATGGCAACGAGGTAAAGATTACGATATAAACAAACAAAACATGTTTATATTAGGAAAATTTATTTTTAAGTTGCAGTAGAACATTTATATTGTTAATGAGGTAATACTCAATTATTCAGTACTAGTTGTTGTCCGCGACTTCGTTCGTGTGGTCTCGAGTTTATTCATAAAGGATTTTCTGCACAACTTCCTTATTTTTCATAAGAATCTTCTTCTGACAATAATTAACACAACGAAAAAAGAATAAGCGAAATTGTTCTATCCGTTTACGCGTGATGCGATGACCAAGGGATTATAATAAGAAGCCAGAAGGCCTATGCCTTCTTCCGGGCACTCATACACGCCAAAAACATAGCTTTGCCTTACTACCAAGTACAAGTAAGCACAAATATCTAGTTGCTTGAACGGCTAGTATTACTTGATATATTTTTCGTCAAAAATACCTCAGTGCCTAAAGACAATCGTCTACAACCAGTGTGCGTTACCAGTGATGACATATGGAACTGAAACGTGGCCTCTCACTGTGAGCCTCATAAGAAAGCTTAAGGTCGCACAGCGTGCTATGGTCGTTGTTTCATTGCGAGATCTAATAAGAAATGAGAAGATCCGTAAAGGCACAAAAGTCGCCGACATAGCCCAACAGATTAGCAAGCTGAAGTGGTAGTAGGCGTAGAAATGACGGCCGATTGGGCAGGAAGGTTCTAGAGTGGACACGTACCGGCAAAGCAGCACAGCGTAGGACGCCTAACCACAATATGGACACACGACCTGGTAAAGGTTGCAAAAAGCCGCTGGATGCAGGCCACTTCCAACTTGGAGGTCTATGTTCAACAGTGGACGTCCTAGAATTGATGATGATGATGATGATGAAGTATTAGAAAGTAAGAGCGTACTTGAATCCCCTCCTGCCTCACCTGACGCTACTGATAGGTACCTATCGTATTTAATCGTTTATTAATTGACCCATACCCGTAATCAAACCTGGGACCTTTTGCGTACAACGCGAATTACTGCGCCATTACGCTTATCTGGTCTTTAACTATGACTAAGCAAAAAACGTGTAAAGATCTAACCAAAACATAAGTCGTACTATTCAAACTGAAGCCCTTGAAGAATGTTTTTAAATATGTATTTATCTTAAACCTGATTTAAAATGTCATTAAGTATCTGACATCTGTCACTTGTAAATGTGAAAATAAATAAATATTGGACAACATCACATTGCTCTGATCTTAAGGTAAAAGTAGCTACAGCACTTATGTATTAAAGAAATCAGAAACAACGACGGTACCACAACACCCAGACCCGAAACAACATATAAAAGTTTTTTTGATACATTGACTCGACTGAGATCGGACGCGGGACGATTTGGCGAAGCCAAGTACTCTCTCGGCTACGGAGATCGTCAAAATATGATGAAGTGTTAATTGTTTTAATGCAGGTTCGAATAAATCTTGATTTAAGACAGATTAATTTAATAATCTTCACCTGAGCTTTCCATTTTGGATGAAGAAACACAACACTGCACAATCCAGTTTATTCAAGGAAAGAAGAAGCACTTTTTTCGAAGAAAACTGTTTTCTCAAAAAAATCTTTTGATTACGTTTCACGATGTTTTAAAAATAGAACATAAAACAACAGACGTGCGTCGTAACTGAGTGATCTAATTCGTATGATCATAAAACGTTTCGTATACTTGTGAATTGTGATATCATTTCAGTTGATTACAGAGTGAACGCGTTTATGCGCTACTGAGCAAGTTTTGGAAATTTTTTTGGTAATCTTTTTTACTAATTTCATAATACCGAAGTATGTACAGACAACAGCACGTCAACCTACTACAAAACGTCAAATTTTGTCAATTGATATTGATGACGGACTTAAAGTTAAAATTCAATTCAAAGACCTTTAACTTTTTGGGTGTACTACGTCTCTAAAAACAATATATCTACACAGGGTGTACAAAACAAATAATACACTCCTTAAACCCACGTAATCTGCTGCTAATACACAAAAACTTTTACTATGGGTCCAACATCATCATCATCATCATCATTTCAGCCATAGGACGTTCACTCCTGACTATAGGCCGCCCCCAGTAACTTCCAGATTGGCCAGTTGGAAGCGGCCATCATCATTATTATTTCAGCCATAGGACGTCCACTGCTGAACAAAGGCCTTCCCCAGCAACTTCAAGATTGGCTGGTTGGAAGCGGCCTGCATCCAGCGGCTTCCTGCAACCTTTACCAGGTCGTCTGTCCACCTTTTGTCCACATGCAGCATATACGACGACCTCCTTGATCAAGTGGGTTATCCTCTGGATAACAAAGCCAGCGGTCGCAGGTTCTAATCGTCACGCATCGCTTATCGTCTAAACTTGTACTTTCAGATATTCTGTGACACTATGTTCGTGTGTGATAGCCTGATACTGCCGAAACAGGCCGAACCGCTGTTAGCCTTCTTTCTAGCGGACCCGGAGGTGGGTCGGACTCAGGCCTCAAGGGCGCTTGGACCTCGGCTTGGGCCGTAGTCCGCAAGGTGGACAAGAGATATAAAGTTAATGCGCTATTGTCGTTTAAATAATCGTTTGTAGATCCTGACTATATAGGAATTGCGGTGATGGGTTTGGTCCATTTTTTCAATCAATAATTTCTTGTCTCATTATATCATAACGTCATCCAAACATACACAGAGCACGGCTGGGTCATAACAATTCAACACAACTGACGTGTACGATAACGATTTTGTATACAGTAGTGTTGTAACGTATCGATATCGATAGGTTTTGGAAAGCTTTTCTCGATAAGAACGCGGTTGCGCGATCTTATGTAATTATCGATTGACTAGGTTCTCGTTTACGCAGCGCAGCGTGACAACCGCCTTTTCCTGATAACGATTGCTGGCAGTTTCAACTCGATACCGCAGATGATTGCTGTGGGAGCAATACGAAATCCTGGTTATCAGAAGCCCAATTCCCGTAAGTTAAATTACGGAAACTCTGAACGTCGTCGTTTTCTAAAAATATTTTCTGTGCCATTTATTTCGTACCACTCGCTAGGTGATGAGGAAACTGTCACGTTTAAATAACTCATAAATTCATAACACAGGGTATGTGTCTAACTGTCTAGCCATGGCTGTGTTATCTGAACGTGCCTATACATACAACATACTGGGAAGAAAGAGGACCGTAGATAGGGAAAGAAGAAAAGCTAATAAAGATAATATTTAGAACACATAACACAAAACAAAATACACCCACATTGCCACATCAGAAAGACAACGCTACCAGACTAAAACGACCATAAATAATAATTTCATCGATATCGACACGACCTCTTTTCCCCTCACTACCCACACCAATTAGCCACAAAAGGACCGCCAGATCAGACGAGCCGACGCCCGGTTTGTTTTCGTTTAGATATGCGTTGGGGGTTGGCATATTTTTATTTCTGTACTAGGTGGACTGATTATAAGTGGTCAAGATCGGAGAGATGAATTATTAGGGGTAAAGGAATATTTATTTTACCTACAGTAGGCTAGTACTCACTGTACCTAACCTACAGCCAAAAGGTTTTCTAGTTAGTTTCTTCTTCTGAACTATTTTTAAAAAGCGGCTTAAAGCATACTTCCTTTCTTCTTGACACGAACTGCCTTTATATCTTAGAATATTACTGGTCACTGTTAGTCTCGACATCTCCTCGCATATATCAAGTAGTATTAAGTATGTTTATTGTATGTATGTATAATTATTGTTATGTATTTATTTTATTTTATTTTTATTTATTTATTACTGTATGTATACGTCTATGCCATAAATGTATGCAACCCTATTTGTATCAGGTAACAATTTTAACACTAACGCAACACCTTCCCCTTTCTTCTTTAATGGTTGTCCTCTACCTAAAGGTTGTCTGGAAGACATCGCTATTAGCGATAAGACCGCCTAAATTGTACATCTTTCTGTAAAAATCATGTGTATTTTACTTGTATGGTGTGCAATAAAGAGTATCTATCTATCTATCTATCTATCTGAACTAAATCGTTTCTGGGTTCAGAGAGGTCGCGAAGCGTTGCCGCAGCAAAATCTTAAATAACCCAAGAACCAACCCAAAGAACCCAAGAAGCACACGCAAGTTTTGCTATTTATGAACGTTTGTAGTGCAGCAAAAGCTACCTATTCATGTGTTTGGTTCCGATATTATTGACGGCATTTTTCTTGGGTAATTTTTCTGGCGTTACCGCCGCAAAATTGGTTTTTCCCGAATTACGTTGTAGCTACAATGCACACAAATTTTGCGATATCTAAACAAATTTCTCCTCATGATACACTAATTATACTGGTCAACACTGATTTTGCCACACGAACTTTGATGGCTAATTTTGTTTTATCAATCTACCCTCATCATTAAATCACAGTTTTCATTTGTCTGTTAGCCTCATATTTGTTGTGATACGGTAATACTCATAACTAGTACTACGGCGGTAAATTAACAGAAACGCTCACAAGTAAATCGTCATAAAAGTATTTGTAGTTGAATTTGAATATTTTTTGTGATTTATTAATCCTGTGAACATGTCGAGGAAGTGTAAAAATAACCCTAACTCTTTTTGTTATATCTGCGGAGAACTTACATTCAAAAAACAACGACGAAATTTTACGAATCTTGTGCTGGAGTGTTATCACCAATGTTTTGGTTTTTCTGTCGCCCATCAAGACAAATTCTGGGCCCCTCATGTCTGTTGCATAACGTGTGTGAAAAATTTAACCGACTGGAAGAAAGGTGCACGAGCTATGCCTTTTGCTGTACCCATGATATGGACTGAACAGCGAGATCACGTTTCGGATTGCTATTTTTGTCTCACTGACTTAAAAGGTATAAATTACAAGAAAAAAAACACAGTTATCTACCCTAACGTATCTTCTGCTATAAGACCAGTCTCTCATTGTAAAAAAATGCCAGAACTAATACCAGTTGCAACAACGTCTGTTGATAACGACCATTCACAACCGTCTACTTCAAGTCGGTGTGTTGACGAGGATGATGACTTTGAGTTTGAAGGAATTGAAAAGGAGCCACATTTGATAACTCAAGGAGACCTAAATGATTTGGTTAGGGATTTAAATTTGTCAAAAAAGCAGTCGGAACTATTAGGATCTCGTCTAAAAGAATGGATTTTTGGGCAACCACAAGAGTGACAGCTACAGAGAGTTGGTTAGCGAGCTCTTATTGTCATATCAAGCATTTGCAACATGTCACTCAAGATCCATTTTTTAGACTCGCACCTGGATTTTTTTCCTGACAATTTAGGGGCTGTCAGTGACGAGCACGGCGAGAGGTTCCACCAGGACATTTCTAGTATGGAAAAGCGGTACCAGGGAAAATGGAGCCCAAATATGTTAGCGGATTACTGCTGGACAATTAAAAGGGACCAACCAGAAGCTAAACATTCAAGAAAATCTTAAATTATTAAGTAATTTATATAAAAAAAAAGTTTGATTTACGAGATCTGTATTTTTTCTTAATATTTTTAATTACTCAATAGAATAAAATCCTTGGCTAGCAAATTTTTTTTAACTGTTTATTTTTTCTTACAATCACCAACTAAAGTAAAAAATATCAAAAAAGTCCGTGTGGCACGAAAAAGTTTGAATTTTGTTGACCAGTGATTATCTTTTCTTGTCTTCCTAAAGCACGGCATTTTGCTGCGGTAATGCACACTTAAAAATATACTTTTTTTTTGTTTCGGTATACAGCCTTACATTTTAGTAAAATAAGTATGTAGATTGATTGACATTGATTGACTGATTGATCCATAGTAAACTTTAAAGCATGTAATGTAACTAAAAATGATTTTCTATCTAAGTAAGTAAAAAATAATTTATTTGTGGGGTAAGTAACAAATGTAAGATGTGGGCCGAGCCCCTCATTTCAGCTGGCATCCGCAGAATACCAGTCGCGACGTGCTCTCTGCCGTCACGGCCATATACTGAGCGGATACCATTCTGGTACTTGTTGCTTGCTATGTTGTAAATGGGCTAGTTTCCTGGGTCAAAAAATGATTATTCTATTTTGTCCGTCAGTTAGATTATCAAAAAGTTTGGACCCATATTTTGTCTTTTGTCAATCAAACAAATAATTTTTATTAAAAAAAATAAAACCGACTTCAAAACACTAAAATGCTAAAAATAATTCTAACACTTAAGTACCTAATCAGTTACTTTTGGAGTCGGTGCCAGACGATGAGAGATTCAATGTTTTTGTTTGCACCGACTCCAAAAGTAACTGATTAGGTACTTAAGTGTTAGGATTATTTTTAGCATTTTAGTGTTTTGAAGTCGGTTTTATTTTTTTTAATAAAATTTACTTATTTCATCAATTTTTTGTGATAAATCCTAATCTAACTGCTGAACACCGATTTCATCCCCTATTTTCCTACCCTTAGGGGTGATTTTTATTTTGTAAACTTTTAGCATATTATCTTTGAAGTATAAGCTATTCAATAAAATAAAAATCATCAAAATCGGCTCATATTTGTCGAAGATAGGTAACAAGAACCACAACCAAAATACTATCTGGGTATATATTTGTTGATTTTCTCATAAAGTTCTAAATCAATTTCGATAAAATTTATATGGGACCACCTCTGAAGTATGATCTACCAAACAAAAAAAGAATCATTAAAATCGATTCATAATTGGCGGAGTAATCGCGTAACAAACATACAAAAAAAAAAAAAACAGTCGAATTGAGAACCTCCTCCTTTTTTGAAGTCGGTTGAAAATGTCGAAGATAAAGCGCATCAAACTGAGCACGTCACGTCTTGTTAAAAAGTGTCGCAAGGCGTGACGTTACGCGGAACTTTATCGGGCTATGTCTTCGTCATTTTTTGTTTGATTCAGAAAAGAAAAAATACGTGTATATATATATATTTTCTGTTAATCCAACTGACGGACTAATTAGTTTTTTTTAGGAAACTAGCCCATTGTTTCATTGTTTAGTAGCAAATAAACTTTTTTCTATTCTATTCTTTTCTTGCGAACTCCTACACCAGCCAAAAGCACCAAAACACGACATGATATGATAAGACAGCGATATATTGTAAAAATATGATAGATATAGCCGCCATGTTAAATCGCCGTGCCAGTGACGTCACATATTATGATCGCTGTTTCGATGAAAATTCAAAATGGCGGCTAATTCAATCATATTGTTACAGTCGGTGTTGATATCTCGCTATATCATATCATATCATATCGTGTTTTAGTGCGGTAAATAAAATAGATGTTACTATTTTTTTATTTACGACTACAAAGCCAAAGGAAAGAAGGTTACGAGTTCGAAAAATGATAAATAATTTCTTTAACTGCCACACCAATAGGGAATATGCATATTGAAAATAATATATTGCTTTTATTATAAGAAATTATATGAAATTATAGTGCTAATAGTAAAAACAAAATTGATTTTAAAGGTCAAAAATAACTGTAATACAGTAATTAGGAATTGAGGTAAGTATGTCTCTTTCTAAAACAAAGTGAGGAAAAAAAATGTTTAAGTTTTAACAATTACATAAGTGTAATTTTTTTTGTAATCTTAGAATATTAATATGTTTAAGTACACGAGTAAGAATTTTCATATTTACGCATGTCGTGGCAGCCTGTATGTAAGGCAGCACTACAGAATGTTTCGCTTGTGTATGTAACAGTATTGTTTAACTTTAAGGTGTATGCTTTGTTGGTTGTCCTTAAAATAAATAAATAAACAAATAAACTTTTACTGTACTGTGACGTCACGGTACATGTCGGTGGTCGTCAAAGAAATAATTTAAGAATATGGTTACAATGATCTTAAATTTAGGTGAAGTTCAACATATTCTGCTGTTCTTTGTAAGCGTAGAAACAATTAACATTAATGTGATTAAAAATAACAATTTATTTAAAAGACAATTAAAATACTGGTGTGGATAGGCCAGCAGTGGACGTTCTATGGCTGAAATGATGATCATGATAATATAAAAGCTTGTTTTATCGTTTTCCTTACTAGGTACAGTAACAAAATTATTATTTACAGTTACACTACCACACAATAGCAAACATATTCACATAATCACTTTAATGATAGCAACTCATATTATTAACTTCCCTTCGAGTGAATCACGTTACAATGTCAGTGCCACGACGAGATGTCCCTAATGGCATAGTGGTGGTTGATTAAACCGCAAGCGGTCCCTGGTTTTTCACCCGGTACGTGTAGTATTCTGGTGTACTGGGCGACACCGAAGAAGACGAAGACAAAAAATCCTTCTAAAAAACGGATATTAATGATATTATAAAGTATACGATTATTTAAACGACAAGAGTGCATGGACTTAAACTGCTTAGCTCGCACTCACTACATGCCTTGTAACTGTGTTTCCTGCAAAAAAGGCTGACTAAGGCGACTGAGTTTACGCCGTTTCTTCTCATCACCAGCTGATAATATTTAGTCCCGAAGCGGTGGTAGGGCAGAATACATTTTTGGAACGCGTCAGTGCCCGGAAGAGTGCCTTTATACTGAATAAATGTCTATTATGACGTCTGTGGCAAAATCATTGGTGCCTCGTAACCAGTGATCGGAGTAGGTAGATTGATTTGATGTACTTTGGTAGTGCTAGCATAATATGGATATGTCTTTCTTTTAAAAACTGATACAAAGATATTCCGAAATCCGGGAGGCATGTCCATATTAACATCAATGTTTGAGATCACTAACCCGAAATCAATCTACCTATTCCGATCACTGCTCGTAACACAAGAGGCAAGAATGATACAACACTTTTGAGTTTAACCTTACGGCAAGAAGGCGATTTAATTGGGTGTATTGTCTGGAGTGCAAGATGTTAAGAAAGAACTAGCAACAGATGATACTTACAGTTCAATAACCTCTCATTAGCATATGATAGGATGAGTTAAATTAAGATAAAGTAGCTCAGCGAGCTATGGAAAGAGCTATTGCTCGTAATTTCTCTGAAGGATTAAATCAGAAATGAGGTTATCCGACAGAATACTAAAGTAATCGATATAGTAATCGATCGAATCGGTAGAGTAATCGAATAATAAGCAGACTGATGTGTCAGTGGGCTGGTCACATTTGCCGTAGAACCGATAACCGATGGGGTAGACGTGTTCTTGAATGGAAACCGCAGCTCAGCAAGCCGCAAGCGAAGGGCGCCCTCCAACAACGTGGAGCGACAAAAACGCAAGGCTGCTGGGAGCGAAGAATAATAAGGGCCACTTTCACCACTTGCTGATAAGTTCCGGATAACCTGTTTGTTTTGACAGATAACTCATACAATTAGCTGTAAAAACCAATAAAACCAATAAAACCAATTTATTTCTGTAAATAGGCCTAAATTAAGCTCTTTTACACGTCCCAATATATTTTTTTACCCTACCAAAAAAGTGTCAAACTGTCAAAAAAGTGTCAGATAGGTTATCTGGAACTTACCAGCAAGTGGTGAAAGAGGCCCTAAATATAATAAATACCAGAAAGAAGAGCCCCAGGACGTCTAAGACGCAAACGGTTTGACGACATTGAAGATTGGTCTGGGCCTCTGTTACGGCGAAATCAAAGACCTAGCCAGCGACCGCCCACGATTTCAGATACTGTTTTCCAAACTTCGTTAGAAGGTGGCACTCAATGATGATGAACAGGCTCAGTAGCATGCATTGGGAGACATTTGTCTAGCAGTGAACTAACGTGGGCAGATTTATTTATTTGTTTTATACTTTATTGCACAGAACTAAAAATAAGTGGTACAAATGGCGGACTTAATGCCAAAAGCATTCTCTACCAGTCAACCAGATTATGATGAAGATGAGTTCTCTAGGGGCATCAGTCTCTCAAATCTTAGGACACAGGCTTTTACTAAGTTAAGCTTTAAAATTTGTTTCCTATTATGAAGATATGATAATAATACGTTAATTTTATTAAAATTTCGTATCACGATCCCTTATTTTTGGAAACTCTAGTCAAAAATTTGGTGTATCACATAAAGTTGCAGTATGGCTTGGTTAGTTGATCAACCGTATTTTACTGTGTACGCTGTAAGTGACTCATGGCTGTTTGAGGGCTATGACGTCACTAGGCCTAATGGAAATTGGATCTATTTCTGGATATATGACGACATCGCTGTGTTTTGCGCGAAAAGTGTAATAATTGTAAGAATTGGAGCCAATTTTTGAGTACGTTTTGCTTACGCCTACGCGCTTACGTATGAGTAAATTCAAAGGGAGGACGTCATGAGCTATATAATTAGCAGTTCTTCTTTATAGAAGTCAAAAGTCAAAAATCATTTATTCAATTTAGGACAAGAAACTGCCACTTATGAACGTCAATATTAACATTATTGGCCCGTATTGGGCATGTCTCCTTATTTTTTGGGCCCTACAAGCGCTTCGAGACAAGACCCAGACAATCTGACAAGTGCGGAAAAGAAACGCCGGAACAAACTCAGTCACTACTAACAATGATCATAACAATGATCCATACCACGTGTGAATTATGTAAAATGGTCAGCAATATTTCAGTATATTATGATTGCTCCCACCGTCAGAGGAGCCTCGCCTATCACTAGACAAAGACAATCCGTGGTTGACCTGGAAAGCCCTGAACAGGCTGCACGGAAAACCTAATAATGTGGGGCTACATTGACGGCACCAATGGCAAGTAAGTTTGCAGAGCTTTCCCCAAACCATGGGCCATGGCTTAGCATGGCTTTTATCACGCCCTGCGTGTTATTCTGGAGAGGTATTTTTGAATCATGCTAATTACAATCCGAATACGATATCGCAAGATTCGGATGAAAATACCTGAAATCACTATTTTTTTTAAAGCATCCGTGATTCAGCTACGAGTGATTTTTCTTTTTCTACTAGTAGAAAGTACGCGACAAGTAAAACCATAAATGGTTCACAGAGATTTGACATAATAACATTTTATTTACGTTCCGTTTTAAGCGATTTATTACCGGTTTTTAAAATCAATGAGTTTTTTCATTCTAGTTTATAATATTTTCTGCGTGACAAATTTCAATTTAATAGCAACACTTAATACGAGTGATTCAAAAATGCGTAAATTTGTGAACAATAGAAATTAATTGTTTTCGTGTTCGATTTTAAAATTAATTTCTAATGCTTCAAAAATAGGTCTTCTGACTTGCTGCAGCAAGCATCTAGGATCATGTTTAGGCGTACGTTTGAAAGAGACAAAGCGCTTAGAGAAAGAAAGATTTAAGGAAAAAATCTGTTCATTACACTCTTCACCAAGACTGCTTGATATTTGCTACTCTGTTATCTCTTTTGAGAAACGAATTGGTAATTAATTAATCTCTTTGTTCCGGCCGCTCTTTGTTTAGTATATACGTAATTGCATGTAATTATCAATAAGTGGGATTGATAATGTCGTAAGTTCGAAACTTACAATATGTCAGTCAATCAAGCAGAACAACATCCAATTTAGCTGGACTAAAGGTACTGTGACTCGCTCCAGCTTTGCAAGGCTATAGTTTTTCAATTTAATTCAATTCAATATATTTATTGCATTCTATAATGTTACACAGGTGTTATAATTAGATACATAAAATAGATCATTATAGACCCTGTAGGGCACAACAATAAGATAGGTATTGTAAGTTGGACCAAGATAGCCAAAATAATTATGTAAACCAATTGTAGTATCTAATATCTAGACTTAGTCTGGCCATAAATACTGTTACAATTAAAAATAAACAAAATATTACATTTGAAATTGGAATCTGTCATTTTTATACACACTGTAAAAGTAATAAATGTTATTTGCAATAGAAAATTGTTTTTCTTTGTTTCAGTATTTATGGCAAGACTAGGTATTTATAAAAATAAATCCCTATTTCCCTTGGTCATCGCATCACGCGTTAACGGATGGAACAATTTCGCTTATTCTTTTTTTGTTGTGTTAATTATTGTCAGGAGGTTATTATGAAAAAAATTGAAAAAGTTGTGCAGAAAACTTTAATAAATTAACTTACCACGCGAACGAAGTCGCGGGAAATAGCTTGTTTTATTATAAAACTACCTTCCGGTCGTCGCTTCGGCCGCGTGGAGTTCGGTCACAGAATAAATAATATAGTTCGGTCTGTCATTTAGTCTTTATCAACGACTAAATAATGCATTATTTAAAAACAAATTTGATTACCATAACAAAAAGATACAGTGAAAATAAACATATGCTGTCACAGATTTTTTTTATAACTTTTGAAGGGGAACAATAGGCTAGTTTCCTGGGTCAAAAAAAGATTATTCTATTTAGTCCGTCAGTTAGATTATCAAAAAATATTGGACCCATATTTTGTCTTTTGTCAATCAAACAAAAAATGACGAAGATAAAGCGCATCAAAGTGAGCATGTGACGTTACGCCTAAAAAAGTGTCGCAAGGCGTGGCGTTACGCGGATCTTTAACGGGCTATATCTTCATATTTTTTTGTTTGATTAAGAAAATAAAAAATACGTGGCCAATATTTTCTGTAAATCTAACTGACGGACTAATTAGATTTTTTTAGGAAACTAGCCCATAATTTTTGCGTTACTTTTAACCGTTTACGCAGCGCACGCAACGGAAGCTCTCAAAAGAAATATTTTTTCCCGTTTTTGTAACATCTTTCATTGTTGCTACGCTCCTATTGGTCGTAGCGTGATTTTTTAAAGCCTATAACCTTCCTTGATTTATGGACTATTCAACACAAAACGAATTTTTCAATTCGAATCAGTAGTTTCTGAAATTAGCGCCCTTAACCAAACAAACAAACAAACTCTTCAGTTTTATAATATTATAATATAGATTAGTACGGACATGTGATGAGAAGGGAAGAGGAGCACGTAACGAGAAGAGTGATGTATATGAGTATTGATGGGTGGAGAAGTAGAGGACGACCTAAGAAGAGATGGATGGATTGTGTGAGGAGAGATTTGACTGAGAAGGGAGTGAATAACTCAATGACGAGTGACCGGATTGCATGGAAGAGAAAGACATACTGCGCCGACCCCAGATGACCTGGGAACAGGGCAGGCAAATGATGATGAGTATAGATTTAACTATTAGTGATAAATTTGTGAAAAAGACAGACTTGTACACGATAATATATAAAACAAACACATGAACGGAACGGCTGGACCGATTTTTATGATCTTTGATTTGTTGAATTTGTCTCCGCCCCGAATAGCTAGTTATTCTGCTAGTCGGGGCGGAGACAACATCAATTTTGTAGTAACTTCCAATAAAGTTATGAGGCTGTTTATTTTATGCATAAATGTACAGTTCATAGAGATTTAGCTGCAAGAAAAAAAATCGAATAAAACCTACTCTAAATAAAAAAAATTGATACGGTCGCAATTTTGCAAAAAATCATAAAAAAACGTAACTCGAAAACTAAGAAAAATCGTAGAACATACAAAGGGGTGATTTAGATACCTCTCAACACGAGGCACCTAAAAAAATTTATGGACGTCACTTTCCTGACCCAGTATAGTACATTAGCTTTGTTTACATAATTTCTTTCGCTATCTTGGCCTAACTATGGTGTGATACTGGTACCAGACATAGTACCTGTACTTTTGAGTTTTGGTACTGTCTGTTTAAGTGCTTTTTAGTTCACTTCTACGCAACGGAATTAGAAACCTATTTATTAATTATTAATATTAATTTAAGTATTAAGTAATTATTTATTCCTATTTATTAAGTATGTAATGTTGGTGTATATATATATATATATGTTTTTTTTTCTTGCTGCACCGCCTGTATTTCTCAGTTTGATCACTGGTTGACTGGTAGAGAATGCTTCTTGGCATTAAGTCCGCCATTTGTACAATTATTTTTAAATGTGCAATAAAGTATAAATAAATAAAAACCCTGTTATAGTCCATTGCGATAAGAGATATCCGTTCCTATAGATAATTATTTCCGGTATGCATAAAAACACAATGGTGAAGTCAGAAATTTGATACATTGGGAGGGGGGGGTTAGATAAATAAATTGTAATCTGTATACAAAATACTTTCTTCCACCCTATGCAGCCGCGTCAGATATTTATACTTCGATTAGTGAAAACCGTATCGAAATCCGTACCGTAGTTTCAAAGTTTAGCTTGAACAGACATACGAGCATACGACAGTCAGCAGAGAAATGTTATGAGTTTTAATATATTCTAACTATGATTTAAGACGATAATTTGGTCATGTTTGTTTGTATAGATGTTTGTTATGTTTTGTTACCACAATATGTGCTCTATTCATATGAGGTTAAGAGTTATTACATAAATGTATGTTAATTACAATCAGTGTTAATCAATGAATGATGTATGAGATCATCTATGTGAACGAAATAATTTAGCTGTACCATATTATATAGGGTGTATTGGTAAGTTGATGGAATGGCCCTAACATGATATTCTGCCCATTAGGGGAGACCGGGGGTAATTGACTATAGGGGTAAGATGACTAACTAAAAAAAAACCTTTTTGAAAGTTTTTCATTAATCAACTGGGTTGAAAAAGCTATTTCCTCTCTCCGTTGTTGTCGGACATGCGGCATACTTATTACTTTTTAAATAAAATTAGGTAAGAGATATTAGCTACATGAATAATTTTTGATTATGAAAATTGCAACACCTGAGAAGGGTAATTAAGTATTTAAGTTACATTATGTATTTTTAAGATCTCAGTTGTACACTTAAATGGCAATAAACGCAACTGAATTTGAATTCAAATGACTCAATACTGTCCAATAAGTCGAGTTTTTGACAGACAAGCTGCACCTATCATATCAAAGTTAACTATGATATGATTAACAGTACTATGTTAAACGTTGCACGTAGAACTGACGGCCGATGGGGCAGAAAGGTTCTGGAATGGAGGCCGCGTACCGGCAAGCGCAGCGTAGGACGTCCACTCACAAGGTGGACAGACGACCTGGTAAAGGTTGCAGGAAGCCGCTGGATGCGAGCCGCTTTCAACCGGCCAATCTGGAAGTCACTGGGGGAGGCCTATGTTCAGCAGTGGACGTCCTATGGCTGAAATGACTATGTTAAACAGTTTTTTTTATACGTAATCAAAGACACAACACAAAAAAAGAACTGATGCTCCTTACATTATCGTTGAAGAAAATGAGTAGGTATATATTTATGTATGGAGAACTGAACTTTTTCTTCAGTTTTCTTTCATATTGATGCCACGGTAAAATTGATCATTTTAATGGGTAAAATAAATATTAGAGCTATCTCTTGTCTTACTAATCACCTGTATAGTTAAAGCAATACTACCAATTATGAAAGACGATCCAAAAGATGGCATTAATGAAAATTAAACACATAACTTTCATTTATAAAAGTAAGAACTGTTTATGTTTATGTATCTGAAGCGAAAATCAAACCGAGATTTAAACATAAATCAGTATTTGTTACCATTGGATTAAATCTTTGTTAACTTCGACTAAATCATGATAGATTTTTGAACTATGATTAAACACATAATGTATATCATATGAAACAATGAAATAACGAGCATTTTATGTGAAATTCATGTCATTAAATTTTTTACTTATTTAAGCTTGAATGTAGTTTACTTCATAATAAAAACAAATTGTTGTTTTTAGAAAAACTTAAGAAAAATTAAAGAACATTAAAGTAATATGTATTTCTTTAAGTAATCATATTAGTTAGGCTTCTGTACCAACTAGGAACTTACTTTGTTAGTTAAATCTTTTGCTTAACAATATTTTATCAGATTACAATTGAAAACTTTCTCTCTAGATAAAAAAGGGCCCAATCGACAAATAAAACGTACCTCTTTTAAGTGACTCCATTCATGATCCAATAAAAAACCCAATCCCAAAAATATCACTACAATATCATCCCCTCCACTTCTACCATCACCATTAACAAGAAAACACGACAAACCACTCACAGATAACTATGATGCGAGCAGATTTAAAAGTCCCTGAAATTCAGTTTTTCAGGACAGCCATTTTAAGTATTCGCACAAACATTTTTTTTTAAATAATTTTCTACACAGTATACAGTCCGCATTCGCTATTGGCACGCAACTGAGGCATAAAGTAAAAACCTTGGCTCATAACGGAATGTTTACATGCCGTCGCCCGTCAGACAAACGAAATAGAAATCCTATCCATTATTCTTAAACAAACTATTAAAGCAATTACATTTTAAGTTTCTTTCAAGATTTAATTGTTTGTTTACATTAGTAAAATAATTTATTTATTAGTAACTTAATTACAAGTTTAACTTTTTAATGACAATTAAAATTAGACACGACAACAACGTTTGTGTTAATCAGTAAATCATCATTAGCTTTATCTGCTAATGATTTGCAAAAATAATTAACGACCACACACCAAGTTTTCAGTTATTAATTAAATTCGTCGTCGTACCAAAGTTTACTATGTAGGCAAATTATCAGGCTCAAATAACACAGTCATTGAGAGAGGGTGACGGCAGTAACAGTAGGGCCCTGACTGAATGAATGAATAGAAAAACGGGCCGATGGGAGAAATAAAACTAGATAGATGGATCGCTTATATAATAACAAAGCGTAATTTAAGAGGGGTCTTGTTAAGGATCCCAATCCACCAGATAATGTTTTCAGATCAGAACTAAAGGACTACTTATATTAAAACATTTTAGTAGCTTTTCTTGCAACTATGTAATTAAATCTTAGAAGTCAAGTTTGCCCTACTTCTAACTTCCATGTCGTCTGGGTCTAAAGCTTAAGTATGTGACATGTAGTGCTGACAAGTATGTGCAGTACAGTAGCAGATAGATAGATACTCTTTATTAAGTAAATTACACATGATTTTTACAGAAAAACGTACAATTTAGGCGGTCTTATCGCTAATAGCGATCTCTTCCAGACAACCTTTAGGTAGAGGACAACCAATAAAGAAAGAGGAAGGGGGTGCAGAGTTCTTATAATTCTTAAATTTACCTGCTACAAATAAGATTGCAAAAGTAATTTGACTATAGAGCTGATCAGATAAAACCTACGAGACAGGAGGTGTAACCTTATAAATTTATTCAAATTGTTTACAAAAACAGTCGTTTTTTGTCCATACAAAATGACAGTTCAAAACGCAAACGCGATTGTGACATGTATTTAGGTCAAAAGATACACTAGGTCCCTGAAGGTACTCACAGCAACATGTAAACCGACCGCGGCGATGTTCCGTGATTCCTTCCACTGGTCATGACTCATGGCACAGATAATGACTGTTGTGCTGTTTTGTGATTGTTTCGTACAGACAGACAGACAATTGCCAAAAGCACTTAGCGGATGCGAAAATGTTTTTGCTGATAATGATGTCGTCAACGTATGTGTGACCAAGATTATTATCATGAGGCGCTCTAGATAAAACATAACGTTGATGTGAGGTATTCAAACAGCTGAGATTTATGTAGATGACTCTTTGACGTGAGCTAAGGTTTAAGTTGCAATTAAGTGGCAGCAGCACTTTGGTAATGTTTACCAAAGATAAGCAAATCCACGCCGCGGTCGTGAGTAGATGGCTGACCATTTCGATCATATTTATCCAAATTTACGCTTTGGAAGACACGTTACAAGCAGGTCCTTGCCAATATTATAGTTGATAAGCCAAGGCTTGATTGTAACCAAGACGTAATCGGACAGTAAGGTTAAGTCCCTTGCTTTACAGCACCAACGCACCGCACTGGGTTTGTGTGGTGAAATATGGCTCAATCACCTCAGATGAGGAAGGGCCTGTGCCCTGCAGTGGGACGTAAATAGGCTCAAGTTAAGCTTTCAAAGGCAAACGATGAGGACGACTCTTTTACTAACTCTTTGACGTTACGCACTCATACTGCTGCTGGCCTGAAGTAGCACGAAGCTGCCCACGTCTGTCAAATGCTTTTGTAGTCTAAATTCAATCCAATTCTATATTTCTTGTCACATGAAGGTAAGTTGTCAATTAAGGGATAAATTACACTTAAGGGCGTTGCAATGCTAAAATCTCACAGCCTCACAAAGAAGAAACGGGATCACAGGACAAGATGTAAGATGGGGGATAAAGGACATGTTTTAAAAGGGTGCTCAAGAAAGCATTCAGTCGGAGGGCATCTTGTCTGAGGGTGAGGTCTTCGCCTGAAGCAGAATACTAGTTTTTATTTTATTTTGTCATTAATTACTTTAAGATCTGAATGATTATGATCAGGTCTGCTTGGAAGTCAAGCTGTAGTTCCTGGATATACGGGAATTGTATATCCAGAATCATTCTACGGAACAGAAGGCGTACTACAAAAATGATTCGTCCGTTCAGACTTAACCTAATAAATTTAAATTATCATCTACTTGTACCAAACCTTTAACAATTCACGAGCAATTGAAAACAGCCGGGTTTTTTACACAGCTACTTTTAATTGCTCATATTTTGTGAAAGGTTTGACAAAGTTATTTTGATTTAATAGGAGTATTCATTCGAACGAACGACATGTTTTCGTAGTAGGTTTGGTACTTACTTCTCCTTCAAGGGTCATTCTTCATCCTCGATGGGCAAGTCTAGTTATATTTATATTTATTTAACATCTATGTAACAACAATGTAACACAGTTTTGACAATAAACAATTATCTTATCTAGATATTTTTTTGTTTTTTTGTAAACAAAAAGTGTATTTGCCTACAATTTGCTGTCCCCAGCGCAGGAAATCTATTTTGTTATACTACAATACTACCCGACAATTTAACAATGATAATAATATATTCATGTTAGTTTTCCGTGGCTTTACCTTCGTTTTCCATTTGAGGTCGACGATAATTATGCAAATTATAATTACATTTAGAAGAACGCAATAGCGATTTGGCATGCCAACTTTTACCAGGCTTGCTGTCTTTATATTGACTTAAAAGCGGACAAGTGCAAATCGTATCAGATTTTTAATGGGGGAGGCCTATGTTCAGCAGTGGACGTCCTATGGCTGAAAGATAATGATAGTGCTATGGTTTATTTTACTATCGAAGACTTATTTAATCCATGTAACGTTAGTACGAAAATCGAAGTAGTTTGAAAGACGACGACGACGACGTTAACGAAAGACGTTATTTCGAAGTAGAACTTGCTTCCTCTTGATTTAAAACAATCGGAATCCAAACTATCTTTTCAAAACAAACTCCGTAAGTATTTCAGTACATAATTGCACGTATTTTATTTTCAACCGACTTCAAAAAAGGGGGAGGTTCTCAATTCGACTGTATGTATTTTTTTTTTGTATGTTTGTTACGCGATTACTCCGCCAATTATGGATCGATTTTAATGATTCTTTTTTTGTTTGGTAGATCATACTTTAGAGGTGGTCCCATATACATTTTATCGAAATTGATTTAGAACTTTTTGAGAAAATCAACAAATATATACCCAGATAATATTTTGGTTGCGGTTCTTGTTACCTATCTTCGACAAATATGAGCCGATTTTGATGATTTTTGTTTTATTGAATAGCTTATACTTCAAAGATAATATGATAAAAGTTTGCAAAATAAAAATCACCCCTAAGGGTAGGAAAATAGGGGATGAAATCGGTGTTCAGCAGTTAGATTAGGATTTATCACTAAAAATTGATGAAATAAGTAAATTTTATTAAAAAAAATAAAACCGACTTCAAAACACTAAAATGCTAAAAATAATCCTAACACTTAAGTACCTAATCAGTTACTTTTGGAGTCAGTGCAAACAAAAACATTGAATCTCTCATCGTCTGGCACCGACTCCCAAAGTAACTGATTAGGTACTTAAGTGTTAGGATTATTTTTAGCATTTTAGTGTTTTGAAGTCGGTTTTATTTTTTTAAATAATTGTATGTATATTTATTTATTTATTTATTATAGGTATTATATTTATACATATTACGCATCTATGCTATTCATATTTACGTGTATCTTATTAACTTACGTATTTAATATTGTAAGGTACCTTCCTTAACTAAAATATTGGACCTGAACCGCACCCATAACTTATTTTTCTGCATGTCCCGGTTGGCTGGCGGAGCATGCTTTTAGCATTAAGTCCACCTATTGTACACTTTTATGAGTTGTGCAACAAAGTTTTAAATAAACAAATAAGTCGATGTAACGTTACTTCGAAAGTTGTTCCCCTTCAATACCCATACTCCACTTTGGACCCGATTCCATTACCCATACATTTTAGGCGGCAAGCAAAGGAATATTAGAAGACTACTTTTATTTATAGCGATTTGATAATTAAATATTTTAAGCATCCGCTTAATAACAAGCGTCAACAGAATTTTAAGTTCATATATTATTATTTTTATACTAATAATCATCAATTGTTCAGATGAAAATGCATACTTATAAATTTTATTAAAAAAAATAAAACCGACTTCAAAACACTAAAATGCTAAAAATAATCCTAACACTTAAGTACCTAATCAGATACTTTTGGAGTCGGTGCCAGCCGATGAGAGATTCAATGTTTTTGTTTGCACCGACTCCAAAAGTAACTGATTAGGTACTTAAGTGTTAGGATTATTTTTAGCATTTTAGTGTTTTGAAGTCGGTTTTATTTTTTTAAATAAAATTTACTTATTTCATCTATTTTTAGTGATAAATCCTAATCTAACTGCTGAACACCGATTTCATCCCCTATTTTCCTACCCTTAGGGGTGATTTTTGTTTTTCAAATTTTTATCATAGCATCTTTGAAGTATAAGCTATTCAATAAAACAAAAATCATCAAAATCGGCTCATATTTGTCGAAGATAGGTAACAAGAACCAAAACCAAAATATTATCTGGGTATATATTTGTTGATTTTCTCAAAAAGTTCTAAATCAATTTCGATAAAAAAATTATGGGACCACCTCTGAAGTATGATCTACCAAACAAAAAAAGAATCATTAAAATCGATTCATAATTGGCGGAGTAATCGCGTAACAAACATACAAAAAAAAAAAAAAAAAAACATACAGTCGAATTGAGAACCTCCTCCTTTTTTGAAGTCGGTTGAAAACAGTCTACTTTTGCGCTCGACATTACAGTTAATTCATCCCTTTCTAACACCTTCATAGTTTGTTCTATCTCACTCTTCCGCATTAATGTGCTGAACTTTGAACCTACTAGTTAAGGTAATAAGTTATGTTTTCAACTGATAGTGTTAATTGGAGTAGATTGGTCAATGGAAGGTGCCCGTTATCTTAGAGTATAAATCTTTTGGGAAGTGGAAAATTAGTTGGGTGTCATAAAGATAGCGCGATTGCGAAATTAATTAATCAACGCCTTGGTCCAGTGGTTAGGACTCATTACAAAACCAAGTAGTCGCTGGTTCGAGTTCAATAAGTGTTTTTATTGTACCAGCCGCCGCCCTAGCACGAGCACCAAAACACGATATGATATGATATGATATAGCGATATATCGACACCAACTGTAAAAATATGAAAGATATAGCCGCCATATTGAATCGCCGTGCCGGTGACGTCACATTTATGATCGCTATTACGATAAAAATTCAAAATGGCGACTATATTTATCATATTTGTACAGTTTGTGACGATATATCGCTATATCATATCATATCATAACATGTCTTGGTGGTCATGCTAGGGGCGCTGAGTCCTTGATGTTATACAATGTATTTAAATATGTCTATCCGTGCCGTGTGGGGACGGCCGTAAAAAATACACTTCCCCACCGCGAACAGGAGGCGTGTCGTAAGAGGCGATTAATTCTTGTAGCACGAGACGGGCAGCAGCGTCTGCGTGCGAAATATTATAAAAAAATGCGTTCGCCAACCCGCCTGCCAAGCGTGGCGAGTATGCAATTCCCCCTTTTTCGGGGACCCCTATGTTCAGCAGTGGACAGTCCTGCGGCTGGAATGATGAATGGTGATGATCCGTTATCCAGTTGCCTACGAGTTTTGCTTTTTCAGGACAAGGTTTGTATTGAATGAAAAATTGGAAAAGTTTCCTAGAAAGTTTTGGAATTCGGGATTAACTGAATATTCTATTATTTTCTACTCCAGGCGTAATACACCAAGCCAGAGAACACACCATAGGGATGACGACATTTTTTTTTCTTTGTCTAACAGGAAGATTATCAAAAAGTATTGGACATGTATTTTTTCTTTTCTTTACATAATCAAAATATTACAGAGATATATTGATTTAAAATGTCGCATGACGTCACGCCTAAAATCTTTTACTTAGATAAGAAGTGACGTCACGAGCCCCCCCCCACTCCCGAACTTAGACGCGATTTATCATTGTATTTTTTTCAAAGATTAAGAGTCCATCATTTTTTGATAATTTTACTGACAGATTTCTTCTTTTTTTTACCCAGTCGTCATCCCTATTGTCACGGTCGCGAAGTAAGGAATTGACATCCTTACTAGTTAAAAGACAATAAATTTTGCCAGACGTGTTCTAGCACATCCAAACACAAGGCAATAAAAACAGGCTTTTGTGAATTACGGAACCATTCTGTATCTGTAATATACTATATTTTGTATGGGCGAGAGTTGACAGGACTTGTCATTTCATACTAAATGTAAGTAAAAATCACTAACTGCCTTAAAGATGGCTGATAATAAATAAATAAACAATAAATATTGGACAACATCACATACACTGCTCTGACCCTATAAGTAGCTAAGCACTTGTGTAACAGAAATCAGAAACAACGATGGTACCACAACACCCAGACCCGAGACAACATAGAAAAGTCATTTTTCTACATTGACGACCGGGAATCGAACCCAGAACCTCAAAGATGGCGACACCAAGACCGGTATGCTCGCCGGCTAAGGAGGATAAAAATTATTATGATAATCCTAAATAAATCGACTTACATTCTCTCTGTCGACATCCAGCTGTGTGTAGTTCTTCTTCGGCAGACTCAACATGTTGGTAACGTCGGCTCTGTTCCGGTATCTCTTCGCTTCGGTACCGAATTTCTTCTCTACAAGTCTCTTCGCCGTTTTAAAATCTTCTGTTATATTCTCAGTGGATTTGGACACTTTCTTGACAAAGATAGTTGGTTTCGGCGTTAGTAGTGCAGGCTTTTCGATACTAGACTTTCTGGTATCGGTATCAATTTTTTTGATATCCGTAAAATTTTCGTTTTTTTTGGCATCTGGAATTTTGGTATCGTTGCTAAATTTTTTTATATTTGCCGATACGATTTCACTCTTTTCGGTGCTGACTCTCCGGATATCGCTTACAAATTCGGTGGTTTCGGTGCCGAGTTTTCGGATATCGTTAGGGGTGCAATTTTTTCGATTTTCGGATTCAGTTTTTGAGGTATCCGAACTGAAACGGTTTTCGAAGTTTTCTCTTAGTTTCTGGAATTCTGATTTAGGGCTAGATGTGATGAAATCAGGTGTTTCTGCGCGGGAGATGTCGCAAGGGATGTCGTAGATTTTCTTGTCCTGGAAAAAAAGAAAAACATAAATTTATTAACAGTGGTTAGTTATACCTACAATAAAAAAGACTCCACTAATTTCTGAGGATCTGTTGCCCTCATATTAAATAACCTCATTTTTATATCCATATCATAGTGTCCGGAGTCTGGACTATAAGGCCAGGCGCTTGGCGGTTCGAAAACCGCATTTTTGTTTGAAGAACACGAGACATTATTACACGACTGCCCAAAAAGGAGTGTAATGACGACCTCCGTAGCTGAGAGGCGAGCCTGCCGGACTTGGTGTCGCTATCTCTGAGTTTCCCGGTTCGATTCCCGGTCGGTCAATGTAGGAAAATAACTTTTCTAAATATAGAAATATATAGTCTCGGGTCACAACACCCAGTTGTGCTACCGTCGGTGTTTCTGATTTCTGTAACACAAGTGCTTAAGCTACTTATCATAGGATCAGAGCAATGAATGTGATGTTGTCCAATATTTATATATTTATATTTTGTATTTTATTTAATGTTTTTAGGGTTCATGTATGTACAGACAACAGCACGTCAACCTACCCCAAAACGACAAATTTTCTCGATTGATATTGATCTTTACAAGTTATATAAAGTGTAACCTTGTTGGCGACTTAAATAAATAAATACTTAAAGTTGAAAATCAGTTATATGACCTTTAACTTTTTGGGTAGGTAGACCTCCTGCCTGCCTAGCATGAGCACTAAAACACGATATGATATGATATGATATAGCGATATATCGACACCAACTTAAAAAATATGATAGATATTGCCGCCATGTTAAATCACCGTCAAATATTAAGATCGTTGTTTCGATAAAAATTCAAAATGGCGGTTATATCTCTCATATTTTTAAAGTTGGTGTCGATATATCGCTGTATCATATCATATCATATCGTGTTTTGGTAGACATGTTAGGGGGGCCGTTGTCTGTACATGTAATTTATACCAAAATCATGGTATGTGTTTATACTTGTATTTAAGTATGTGTATCCGTTATCTAGTCGCTATAGCACAAGATTTATACAGGGTGCTAGGTAAATGGTATATCTAGCCAAAAGTAGTCTATGTTAACAATGACTGTGACTGAATGTGACTGAGTTTGTTGCGCCGTTTCTTCTCATCACCAGCCGATATGTAGTCCCGAAGCGGTGGTAGGGTAAAGCTATATTTTGGGACGTGTATAAGTGCCCGGAAGAGGGCCTATATACTGAATAAATGAGTATTAATGAGTATTAACAATAAGGTGACATCAAATTTCTGACTTCACCATACCATTTATATGCATACACACTATATAGTTTTGTGACTGTCGAAAGAATTTAAATATTTATTTGTCTGATATGCTCTGTAACGTCACTATCGCGAACAGCTTAGCTGGACTCAGCATGTTTTAATGTGCTCTTTACCGAATTATGAAGAAAATGTTACTTTAACACAATACGCATGTCATGTCATACATTCCTTTCGTTTTCCGTACATGTAAGACTTTCTACTATTCGACCATATCTATACAGTAGGACAATAGTTAGAAAGTTGTAAAGTCGAATTAGTTACGATGACTGCGACGTTCGTAAGTGAATGTTTATATTTTAAAAAGCAGTTACGAGTTTTACGGTAAGTTTTTGGGGCGAATTTTTATCTAGTCAATTCAGGAACACTTTCCTGGGACATAAACAATTTGACTAGGAAACTTATGTGCCTAATTGATGTAATGCGTCAACAACTGTGTGTAATTTTATGCCTTTCTAGTGCGGTGAACCAGTACCTATCGACTGTGCCTTCATTATTGTAATTGATGTATAACCGTTATAATAAAAGTAAATTAAATAAAAAAATCTTTCGACTTTGACTGCGAGAAATTCTTCCCCTTTATTATGCATTTTTTTTCTAAATCCTGAGTTATAGATTTCGGTGACATGAGATAGCTAAAACATAATAAATAATATCTGTTTGAGAAGAGCTCGACGCCCACTCTCTTTTTAACCGACTTCAAAAAAAGGAGGAGGTTCTCAATTCGGTTGTATGTTTTTTTTTAATGTTTGTTACCTCAGAACTCCGCCATTAATGAACCGATTTGAAAAATTATTTTTTCAATTGAAAGGGTATGCCTCCAGATTGGTCCAATTTCAAAATTCAATTCTGATGATGGGATCCATGAGGAATTGAGGGAACTCCTAAAAAATTCTAGGTATACATATAGCGATTTTAGTATAATTAACAACAAGTCAAGCATTTGCATTCAGAAAGTATCATTTGCTGAGGTGGAACTGATGACGGAGACCATAGTTGGCCACAATAGTCTTCCACGAGTAGCGATAAGATATTTTCATTAAGACAGTTAAGCCTTGCCATAGTCGACAAATCAATTTTTAATAAATGAATCTGGTGAGAATGATACCATCAAACTGATCTGATGAAGAAGGCGGAAGGTAAGCACCGGAACTCTGTGTTAAAACAATGTATCATAGCCGTGTTTGGACTTATTTGAATGGTCATGAGAAGCAATTTAGCTATAATTACATCACAGATCGCCATTTAGAATGTAAAAAAAACACTAAAAAACAGACAAATAAAATATTTTTTTATAATAAAATAATAAAGATAAGATACATTAAAGATAAATTTATTTCTCTGTAAAAACTTAGCATAAATACATGAAACTTAAGTAACCGACTTCAAAAACACTAAAAAGCTAGTTGCCAGCCGTGGAGTGTTTGAATGTGATTGTTTGCACCGACTCCAAAAATAACTGTTTGGTATGATTGTTGATTGTGATTGTAAGTTATTTTTAGCTTTTTAGTGTTTTTGAAGTCGGTTATTTTTAAGGTGTCCGCTGAAAGTCAGCGTCGCCGCACTCTGTGCCTCGGCATATGGAGCGGGGGACTATTTGATACCTTACTATGTAAATGTAAAACTGTGTATGATCTTTATTTATTAGGACAACCAACACTAATACAAGTAATGTACATTAACTTATAATGACTTAGAGCAAAGCATCTTTTTAGTTTTTGGCTGCCACGGCATACACAAACTCTATTTTAATTGTGCAGACTTTTTTGATCGATTTAAGTGATACGATAAATAATAAAACACATTAAACTATACGATCATAATAGAGTAGTTCTATTGTCTAAAGATCACGGAGGTAGTTTGTAATAGTTTAAATCAAAACCGACTAATAGTCTTTAAAAAAAGCTTCATTAATGGATTTGATTACCGATGTGACAATAGAAAATAAACTTTTCCGAATTAGGAAATGCTGGGAGACGCTCGCAAACGGCATTGTCTGTCTGTTTTATTTCAAGACTATGACAATTGGTGTGTATTGTCTGGATTATAATAAATATATTAACGTCAGCCTGCATTGCATGAGCAGCAAAACACGATATGGTATGATATGATATAGCGAAATATCGACACCAATTGTAAAAACATGATAGATATAGCCGCCATTTTAAATTTTTATCGAAACAGTGATCATAATATGTGATGTCACCGGCACGGCGAGTCAATATGGCGGCTATATCTATCATATTTTTACAGTTGGTGTCGATATATCGCTATATCATATCATAACGTGTTTTGGTGCTCATGCTAGGCAGGCAGGATTGGCAGAGTTTGGCTGTCTCGATAAATAACGATTTAAAGTTTCGTAAAAAATGGCCCCACCTCCGATTTTGTGGATAAAATGGTCTATATGTCAAAGTTTTATGTCATGTAACGTAAAAAATAAGGGGTTATACTGTCCTAGAACATGTTGCAATAGCTTAAAGTAACACAAAGAACATGAAATATGGTCCAAAACCGGTTCTGGCGCGAACTTCCGCCTGGCGGTGGCGGGACCTTTCGGGTGTTGACATACCGCTTCCGCCAGGCGGTCGCTGGACCGCGGGGAGGCTGGTAAAGGTTGCTAGAAGCTGCTAGATGCAGGCTGCTTCTAACCAGCCAATCCGGAAGTCATTGGGGGAGAACTACTATGTTCAGCAGTGGACGTCCTATGGTTGGAATGATGATGATGATGAATCATAGATTATTGGTTAAAATAACAAAGGAAAACATCGAATCTCTCATCGACTGGCACCGACTCCAAAAGTAACTGATTAGGTACTTAAGTGTTAAGATTATTTTTAGCGTTTTAGTTTTTTGAAGCCGATTTTTATTTTTTTTATAAAATTAACTTATTTCATCCATTTTAGTGATAAATCCTAATCAAAACAAATCTTACGAGTGCAAACATAATTTAACTGCTGAACACAGATTTCATTTCCTATTTTTCCACCCTTAGGGGTAATTTTTTTTCCGAAAATGTATTATTATAGTATCTTTGAAGTATAAGCTATTCATTAAAAAAAGAATCATCAAAATCGGTTGACATTTGGCAAAGATATTAGGTAAGATAGATACTGAAATCAGTTGGCGTGGTACGGAGTTCATGCAATGTTTGATGATTTTCTTAAAGATCCCATCATCAGAATTTAACCAAATTTATATGGGACCATTCTGAAAGTATTACCTTTCAAACAAAAAAATAATTATTGAAATCGGTCAACGCAGTAACGAATGATCGCTGAACATACATAAAAAAAAAAAAAAAAAGATTCCGACGAATTGAGAACCTCCTTCTTTTTTTGAAGTCGGTTAAAAATAACTTATTATTAACAACATGATTAACTCATATCGAACAAGAAGTTTCTATAACATAGTCGCTAATCGTTATAGCGTATGTTTGTGTTTTAATAATTCGCATGAATCATTAATAATGGTGATTAAATCAATCTTGTAACAGCCACGTGTGGTATCGATAATTACGCGGCCCGTAATATCCGGTGCGAGAAGGGATACGCTAGTGTTGGGACTAAAGTTGGAAATATCTGAAAGTAAACACTATCTACACGTGTCTATGTGCCAAACAATTCAATTGTGTGGCACGTTATTCACGTACGGTGACTACAATAGGCTAGTTTCCTGGGTCAAAAAAAGATTATTCTATTTAGTCCGTCAGTTAGATTATCAACAAATATTGGACCCATATTTTTGTCTTTTGTCAATCAAACAAACAATGAGGAAGATAATGCACATCAAAGTGAGCACGTGACGTCACGCCTTGCTAAAAAATGTCGCAAGGCGTGACGTTACGCGGAACTTTAACGGGCCATATCTTCATCATTTTTTGTTTGATTGAGAAAAGAAAAAATACGTGTCCAATATTTTCTGTTAACCCAACTGACGGACTAATTAGTTTTTTTTAGGAAACTAGCCATTCGAGCCGGTAGAGCACATAGCCAATAGAGCATATCAATTTTAAAGTTTTTTTTTTTGTTGATTGTGACAGTTCCCAAATTAAAAACAAAAAACCAACTTTAAGAAAACTTCAGTTTTTTTCTGCAACGAAACCTTACTGAATGGAAGTCTTTGTAAAACAGATCCATGATGTTTGCTGTTAAAAAAATACTTAAATTAAATGGAATAGGGCTGGGCGTCTCTCAAAATATTAACGTTTTGGGCGCCATAAAACGAATAACTTTGAAAGTATATATTTTTATTTTATTAGTTTACTGTAGTATGGTTAATTTTAATGAGTCGTGTTATACTAACATTGACAGAAGACAACAAATCTTCGAAGTTTCGGCCAAAACTACAGAATACAGAGAGTAGAACCTTTTCTTCTCATCACTAGCCAATATGTAGTCCCGAAGCGGTGGTAGGGTAAAGCTATTATATTATTTTCTCTTGTGTGTCGAATAAACGTTTATTTCTTTCTTTCTATATTTTGGGACGTATAAGTGCCCGGAGTAGGGCCAATATACTAAATAAATGAGTATTATTGAGCTACTCTACTTGACATGAGACAGGCAATTGTTAAAACAGTCAAATTGGTCGTGTGATCAAGTATTCGTACCTGAGTAATGGATGTCTTAAAAGGTTTTTAATTTAATATTATGTTGATTATGTAATATTTTAATTTACAAAATGTACATTAAATTGCATTTGGTGTAAATACCTATTTAGCTTATTTTATTGTTTTTTCTCTTTGCCTACGCTCCGTTCTGATTGCGATCACCGCCACTCACCATCTACGTTACGTAATAACCAGCTTCCTTGCTTGGCCGAGGTGTTGATCCCAATCAACGGCAAAAGACGACGTAGCTTAAGCTGGAATATTAATCCCCAGGAAACACTGCACGGGTTCCTTACGTTGGCTGAACGTCGGCCGGGCTTGAGCGTCGTTCTACGCACCCGGTCCGCTTCGCCACGTACGCCACTCGTACTACCAGCTGCTGCTCGTCCACCGTCTACAGCCACCATCCATCTTAGGCCACCATCAGGGGAGTCTGGACCACGGCAGCAAACCACCAGTCGGGCCTACCTACCCACGCCCGCCGGCATTGTACTTACATATATTTTCAATTAAATTTCTTCTATCTGTGTACGCTGTGGGCTTCTTATTTCTTCAAAATAACCCTAAACGCGACAATGTATTTCCTTTATCTAGTCGCTATATTACAAGCTCTACTTAGTTTGAGATTAAACACACTATTTGTCAAAAATGTATTATTTTAATACCATTAGTTGAGTAGAGTACCCGCCCTTTCGTGCCTCAAAATTTGTTATGGTTTTTTCGGTCTACTGTGGGTAAATGGCACGCGAAGGAATAATTATTTAACCAAATAAATACCCAAGGTTCTTCCTGTCCATACCATTTAAATTAACCATTTCTTAATTACTAACAAATTTCCTGCCAAACTAAAAGATAGTAAAAAATGAGAACAGGAAAGTATTTTGCGGAAAAAAGATAGTACTATCATAAACGTGCGATAAAATTCTATATTAAATGAATAATATACTATTTTATTAGTTAACTATCGAATACAATATATTATCTTTCTGTCGCGGGCAAGTTTTTACAGTTTTATTCATATTCGACCATTTTACCAACTGAACTGAACAGCGACGTCGAACGGTAAGAAGCGCTTACCTTTCATCCCTAGGGAACCATACAGATTTACGAAATGAATGTATTTTATCTGCTATTCCAGGTTATCATCTATTTTTGTGCCAAATTTCATCTAGAACCTTTTAGCTGTTCTGCCTGCCTACCATGAGCACCAAAACACGATATGATATAGCGATATATCAACACCAACTGTAAAAATATGATAGATATAGCCGCCATATTGAATCGCCGTGCCGGTGACATCACATATTATGATCAGTTTCGATAAAAATTAAAAATGGTGGCAATATCTATCATATTTTTACAATTCGTGTCGATATTTCGTTATATCATATCATACCATATCGTTTTTTGGTGCTCATGCTAGGCAGGCTGGCGTAATTGAATAACAAACATCCATACATCTGTATTAGTAAGATCATTTGTTAGTACACTTTTCCCGTGAGTGAGACAAAGGATTCTTTTTATTCCAGGAATGAACACGGTTCCTGAGGGATGCGCAATAGTCTGCGGACTGCAGAAAAAGGGCAGGTTATTATCTAAATTATATAAGTTACACTGTAATAACCGCAATAAGTTTAGTGACTTTGAGTCATCATTATAGTCATATAAATATGTGTGGTTTGAGTCACATACCTAACTGAAAGATAATATAATTTGAACTTCTACATTTATCAAAGAGGATAGGAAAATTTGTGTTCAGGTATTTCCATTATTATACCTATGAGCAGATTATCCTTTTCTGAATCAATGATGCCACAGATCTTTATTAAAGTAGGCGTTGCAATTGCTTTTAACTGTTTGAATATCAAATATCAAATTTTCGGTACCTTATGATACCGTCACATGGAAGGAAATTTCTTTATTCTGGACAGTTGGTCGACAGAATAGAGATATTTCCTATTTCATCATATTTGTGGTATTTTTACAACTAAGTATGCACCATTAACCATATTCGTGTCCGACTGAAACGTGTTGCCGAGGCAACTGATCAATTCCACCTAACTTTCGGATGAAACTACGATCTAAAATCGAAGCCGAGACACGCAAGATAGACAAACTTGTGGAAAATGCATAAGCCTAATATCATTTGGTGCTACAAATAACAGATTAAGGTTAAGATATAGATAAGTAATGTTATTAATAAGCGCATGCTCGGCTACTTTAATGATTTGCCAGTCGACAGACAGATAACCTCAATAAGTTGGTATTGGTTAGCAAGGTAAAAGAGAAAAGACCATGCGGCCGATCACCAAGCCACCAGCGCTGGTGTGACCAGGTGACTGCTTTCACTCTGGTCTTACGGTGGCAATACTGGTTACTGCCCTGAGAGAAGCTCAAAACCGGACAAGATGACGGGAAATTATAACCAAATCTGCAAAGCCCTTTGTCTGGGACACGGCCTTTAGAAATAAAGAAAACGATTCAGAAGAAGTTATTACAGAGTTTGCGGGTCTCTTGCATCCACTGAGTCATAGACCATTTTGTCTTTTAATATTATGCTTCATACTATTCTGTTGTATCTGTAATCTGCTTTGAGACAAACAAATACATTCTTATTCTTAATAATACATTAATCGTCACAAGTTCAAAACTAAAGGCAGAATTATTTTTTTAACTTTAATTTTTTTTCCAAAAACCTATAGTTTTTTTCCTCCTAGTTTATAATTATAATGTACATACTTGTATTTTACGTATTTGTCTTGCTCATAAATATTGGCATAACGTCAAACATTACGTCAAGATTAGATTAGATTTCAGAACATTAATTTACGATTGTTATAAAAATTTTTTTTGACAAAGAGCATCGACCGATTTTTTTTTCAAATTAGACGTTGGATTTAGGAATCAGAGAGCAAATTTTTTAAACCAATACTGGTCACCCAGCTATTACTGACAAATTATTTCGACTAGTTGTTGTTGTTTCGAGCAGCAAAGGAATAATGGCCTTATCTATTTTTTTATATGGTGACAATAATAAAATATTTACGATAAAAAAGTAATTTTAGTTTACTTTCGGACTCAGACATATTATTGCCAATGCTAAGCTTGGTTTAGTGAGCCTAACTTTCTTTCAGCATGGTCTTGAGTTAAAAAAAATATTTTATGTTACGGGGTACGTACCAGATATTTTATTTATTTAAACTTTATTGCACAGGTAAGTACAATTAGCGGACTTAATGCTATACAACATTCTGTACCAGTCAACCTTGATATTAAATTATGCCAGGCGTCTCTCAGCACACCCAGACTGGAACTAATTTAGCAAGTTGTTTTCTGCATTGAACAAAACGGGTAATTAAACTTGGCTCTCTTTAACGCACCACTATGCTGTTAAGTATTTACTTAATCATAGGATTTAAATTTAAAAGTTTTTTTTAAACCCCAAAAACCCAAAAGGTCCTTGGCGTAAGTTTACGTTCGCCAAGATGTCCAAAAAATTTTAAGGATTCGATTTTACGGATATCCGGTATCCGAACAGGTCCCATCACTAGTAAACTTGTAGCAAAACATAGAAAGTGAAACGTGGTCTCAACCGGTGCAAGTACAAAGATATTATGGAAACAAGTCGAACCTTCGCTTTGGACCTTCGTTCGTTCTAGGAAATTTATTGGAAACGAAATTATGGACATCTTGGAGATTGTAGACTTGTCAGAACAAGGCCCTTTGACACAGTTACTGAAAAATGAATACTAAGTCGCAAGGACGTCTACCCAGCTCAATGGACCGACGACCTTAAGAAGATGGCTGGCATTGGATGGATGAAAAAGGCGGAATCATGCTCTTTGGGGGAGGATTACGTCCAGCAGTAGACTGCAATAGGCAGACATGATGATGATGATGATGAAGGACCCACAAGGTGGACAGACAACCTGGACAGATTACCGGAGTTTATAAAAAATGAAGTAAATTATTTAAAATTTATAAAACAATTAAAATTAATGTAAATAAAAATGGTATTACACAATAAACGAATACTTAAATGACAATAATCTAAAACAATAAATGAAATCCAAAGATAAATAAATATTTAAATGCCTAAAAATACTATTTATCTGATTGTATTATTCTATAATTATCATATGATTTCTTAATGTATTTTAATTCTTTACAACTTCTTAAAATAAACAAATTGATCTAATTATGCATGGCGTCATCCTCTCTGCCCACAATACCTACCCTATCGTTGTGCCCTACAGGGTCTATAATGATCTGTTTTATGTACCTATTTATAACACCTGTATAACATTATAGAATGCAATAAATATATTGAATTGAATTAGTAAAGGTTGGAGGAAGCCGCTGGATGCAGGCCGCACCCAACCGGCCAATCTGGAAGTCGTTGGGGGAGGCCTATGTTCAGCAGTGGACGTCCTATGGCTAAAATGATGATGATGATGAAATGTAAGTCCAAGCACAAAGGGCACTCCTACTAATTGGTCAAGCGCGAGTTTAATTCACAGTTGACAAATTTTTATTATTTGTTGTTTTACTTTTAAGTGTTACTTATATTAAACGCTTGATATGGCGCTTCACCCTTTGTCGCGTTAAACATAGGTTAATTTCTTACGCTTCTCTCGCTTCGGTGCTTATATCTAAGTGGCGGCAACGCTTTGTAGTTATTACCAAAGTTAAGCCACCTACGCCGCCGATTGTGATTAGATGGGTGGCCATCCCAACCATATTAAGTGACAGAGGCACGTTAACAGTTGGTCCCGCCCGGGTAATATCGTTTGATAGAGATCGGGAGGCATCTGACAGTAAGGTTTAGTCACTGGCATTACAACACCCGTCCGCCACCGCACTGGGCCTGCGCGGTGGAGTATGGCCCAAACCACCTCATAGTTGAGGTGAGGCCTGTGAACTGTAATGGGACGTACTCGTATATATCCATCCTTTTAAGCTAATTTCTAGTATGAATATGAGAAATCTGTGGGGGCTTAATTTATAACTTTTTGTATTTAGTTTTTAATTACCTTTGTTGAATTATCGGCAATATTATCTCTCATATTCTGTAAAAATATACTCAAGTTTGGACTCCAATAAAGATAGTGTCTTTCAGGGGCGTGCATTGGTTACAGATGGGGGTAGGCTAGGTACATACACATTTCAAGTCAGTGAACAACGAAAGCCTAAACCGTAATTCATAATAAACGTTTAAATAAATGCTAGATACATTTATTTCTGGGTCTATCACTGGAGTTACAGAATATTTATTGTTTATTGTTGAATACGTAATTAATAATTATGGTTAGCTGTTCTGTCGGTTTTTTATGTAGGTAGGCTCTGCATAATAGCCTATATGGGATGCACGCCCTTGGTGTCTTTCAACCAAAATGAATGGAAATGGAAACCCTTTTTTTTTTCTTATAACTGAGTATTAGATTGATTTATTGAATATCAAAAGAGAGACATCCAATTGGACAGGTAGTCTATCGAAGTGTTTGGTCAGCTAGTTTCATTTCATTCATTTAGTTACTTTTCTCTTTTTTTAATGGACTCATCCCGCTCTTTAGGCAGAGCAGTGATTCTGCCAATGTCGAGTGTATATTGATATAGTTTACAATAAATGACGGGTGTTTAGTTTTTATTGCTTTTCTTGGATTCAGTGGAGGCTACTCTTCCCGTAGAAGCAGGTTTCAAGACGCTATCGGGTCTAAAGCAAGTTGTCTTGAGACAAGGCACTTGACACTCGATGCGGCGTTAAATACAATGATATTTCAATAATTTCAGATCTTTATCACTTCACAAAACATTAGAACACAAACTACACTAAACTTGCACACTAAAGCTCTTTAAATGATAAATAAAAACCATTAAAATAGATCGACCATGCTTTTCGTTCGACTACCCCCAACCGAATCTACAACTTTTCTTCGCCATCGGTAACTCTATCGGGATAATTTCACAAGACCGTTGTGTATCGAGGTTTCTATTTCCGTTGATTACGTGTTTATTTCGCAATTAAATTGAATTCAACAGCAAACTTCATTTCACAGTATGTCCATGCTAAGCTAAGACTGGTGGAGTGTGACCAGGTTTTTGTTTGTTTTACCTAGATAGAATTTTGTGCTAGCTCGCCCGCATAGGCGGGGCCTAGTGTAATTTTAGGTATTTCTTTTGCTTTACCTCAAGCAAAATGGCTAAATATTGTTCCATTGTAAAATGTTATCTGTATCTCGTACCCCCAATAGCAATGATCACGCAAATGCAATCTCTTCTAAACTTAAGTCAAATTAAAATGGCAAATTTAATCTTACGTTAAGACGTAATAGGTCTAATGAAATATTCACAGCGAGAAGTTAGGGCGCTCTTAAGTAAACTATGCCTCCCCTAATAAAAGAGGTCAGCAAGGAACGAATACCGACAAATATGTCTTCGCTACACTTGACACCTTACCCAAGAGTAACCGCGTAAGGAATCCAACAATAACGTTGCGACATCCACCGGCCATTGTTACACTTCGCGTGAGATATCTATCTATGTGGGCTAGTTGCTTAGGGTTGTCAATTAAACAATAAATCTGCTAAGCTTACACATGCTTATCTGTGACTGAGTTTCTTGAGGATTAGCAAGCTGCAGTGGCAGTGGGCGGGGCACATGGCATGTAGAACTGACGGCCGATGGGGCAGAAAGGTTCTAGAATCGAGGTCACGTACCGAAAACCGTAGCGTAGGACGTCCATGCACAACGTGGACAGACCTGGTAAAGGTTGCACGAAGCTGTATACAGGCCGCTTCCATTCAGCTAATCTGGAAGTCATTGGGGACCTATGTTTAGCGGTGAACGTCCTATGGCTTAAATGATGATGATGATGAGTTTCTGGCGCTGTTTATACTTATCACCAGCCAATATATTTGCTTGGAGCTGGACCATTATGTAACGGTTATTAGCCGTATAGTATTGAAAAGAAAAACAATAACAGGTTTCGTCATAAGACCTTGAATTAGCTTTAGCTTGTTAAATTTCACACTTCAACATCGCAGGTCAAGGATGTTAAGTAATACAAATATTATCGCCGTTACTTTTAAAATTTCTGTTGTAAGGAAGCTAACAAAGACTCGAAAAGATATTCTTCTTCTATCGTGTCAATGGCGACTCTAGACGGACTTCGACCAAAACCTGGCAACCTCTACGGCATTTTGTGTCGCTCTGTTTAGGTCACCCCTTGTGCAAGTGTTGTATAGTTTGTGGGTCCAGAGTCACATTCAGTTTGCCGCTCGGTCCTCATATAAAAGGTATTAATCTTTGGCGAGAAAGTGGATTATCATCATAATCAGCCTAAGTCAGTCACCACTGATAGTGCGGTTCGTGTGGCGGAATACTGGTCATCAGAACGATGCTAATGACATGAAAAGAATAAGTCCACTGCCACTGCTATACCTCTCACAATGCACGCTTCTGAAACTGATAGTATTTAGACATCTGCTGCCAGCAGCAGTGGCGTATATTGTACCTCCACATCGACAGAGCGCCCGCAAGTGCGACTGTCTTCATCAAAGGACCTCGGTTATCGGTTTTACAATCAATAAAATATACAATCGGTTCAGTAAGTATGTAAGCTGACAAAAACCTTACTTAAGTGTGTTTAAGCTAAGCTAGAACGTGGATGGGTATTCGTGCCGGATAGAAACCATTCAACTTAAATTTTTACCGTTTATCGTTGCTTTAGATCGTAACATCTATTGGCTAGTGCCATAAAGTAGCAGGGCAAGAAAATCAGTTACTGTTTTCGGCCTCTTTTTTATAGAAAAAGGAGCTATCTCCTTCATATCAGAAGTGAGAGAGAAGGTGAGTTTGAACTATCAAGTCTTGTTTGACAGTGGTGATTCCCGCCAATTGTTTATATACAGTAGAAATTGAAGACTTTTATCCTCGTATAAAAGTTGTTATTCTAGAATCAAAATAAATTCTTGACTTAACGCAGAAGTCAAGACCTTATGTGGACCGCTTAACACATTCGTGGCCAGTATTGAAGACATAAAAGAAGTTTAATTACTATCATTATCATGCTATAGGGACGTACATGACATACTTCTCCATAAAGGAATTGTCATAGGAAAGCAGAAAGGTGGAGAGAGGCGTAAATATTCCGCAAAATATTCTTTTGGAAGCCATCCTGGTCTGTCAAGTGCTCTCAGTCTGCGAATGTCAAGTGTTTAGCCCACAATAGTTACTGTCTCCCGAAGCAGTGATAGGTTTAAGAACAATTATTACCAGTACAATTGGGGCAGCCAGGACCTATCTTGACGGACAATATTGTCAACATACCGCTTTGCAAACTCGTTAGAACAAGTTGTTTTTAAACAAGGACAAGTCAAATACACTGATGTGAAGTGTATAGGTTTCCAAAAGGGTATTGAACGTCGGAAAGTGCTTAATTCAGGCCTATTCGCATAAATAAATTAGTTTAAAAAAAACAACATATACGATAAAAAATAAGAGCGATGACCAGCGACAACCCTGCGGTGACGCATTTGAAATAAATGCAAAATAGTAAACATGAAGTCTTAAAGAATTGCTAGTTCTAGTTTTGCGTTAGTCATTCTGGCTTAACAGATATTTTTTTAAGAATTATAAACTTAACCACATTAGCTATTGTTTTATTTAATGGTAAAGTTCGCAGGTTTGAATCTCGTAAGGTCCAAGTGCTACTGTTTGTATCTTGAGCACGAACATTATCATATAATACTAGCTGCCCCGAGCCCGAAAGATGTTACGATATTATCTAACGACGGTTGCACCTAGTAGCAAAAATCATATAAAAACAGGACGTTCGGTTTTTCCCGAAAATGTTACACACATAAACGGGCCGGAATTAATCGGCAAAGGTTGGTTCTTCTTCTTCATCATCATCATCATCATCATCATCATTTCAGCCATAGGATGTCCACTGCTGAACATAGGCCTCCCCATAAATATATAATACATAATCGAATATATTCGATATGTAGACGAATGTTTGGGAATCACAAACCACTCAGCTGCCGCGCATAATCTAATCATAATAAATACCTGATCGGCACAAGCCGAATGAAGCCGAACATAATGTAGTAGATGCTAAACTTCAGCTTTTTCATTCCACAGATACTGCCGAATCGAATAATGTGTCAAAGTGATGAACTATTTTTTGTAGGGAGGGTAGAGGTAAGGAGTACTATCTTTTACGGGCGGAAAGCTGAAAAAGTGTTCAGCTAGAGCAGTAAATAACAGTTCCAAAACCCTCCAAAATGGCGCTAGCGTAGGCTAAGGGTGTGGTATGAATGTAGCAGTTGTTGACGGATTGAAGTAAGCCGGGTATGGAGGCCGAGTTATAACATTTTTAATAATTTTAGAGACTTTTAAATATGGAGGATAACGCAATTTTTTTATAAAAAACATTTGACCAATTTACCCTGCTGCTACAATGGCACCACCAAATTTAATAGACAAACAATATGAAGAATTAAAATTATATCGACTAGATCATAGCATAGCTCATAAATTTTCAATTGATTGATTGTTTCTGATCAACATCTATTTTTGCAGGGTAGTGTCAAAGTTAATGAGAATGGACTGAGTTACTGATAATAATTTAATTAGCATCAAATAGTTATCAACAACTTTATTGAATTATCAATGTCAAACGATAAAAGTTCAATGTTAACGATTAGAGTGCTCTAATGTCATCATACTACGCAATTTTGTTTTGCTATATCTATCAAATGGTAATACGTTTATCTGTGTGTTCGTTGAAAGAATCTTATACCTTCTAGCTCATTGTCAGATGCTAGTCTAGTTACCCAACTAGACTAGCCAACCAACCAACCAACTAGACTTAGACCCAACTAGACTTAGGGCCAGTTTCACCACTTGCTTTTAAGTTCCGGATAACCTATCTGGCACTTGTTTTGACAGATTACCTATACAATACGCTAGTTCCTTGGGTCAAAAAAAGATTATTTTATTTAGTCCGTTAGTAAATAAAATAATCTTTAGGACCCATATTTTGTCTTTTATCAATCAAACAAAAAATTGCGAAGATAAAGCGCATCAAAGTGAGCACGTGACGTCGTTACGCGGAACTTTAACGGGCTATATCTTTATCATTTTTTCTTTGATTGAGAAAAGAAAAAATACGTGTCCAATATTTTCTGTTAATCGAACTGACGGACTAATTAGATTGTTTTAGGAAACTTAATAACAAGTGGTGAAACTGGCCCTTATGATACTAGTCAGAGGTTCTCAAACTTTGAACTTTGTACCTAGTATTGTAAACTTAAGCTACACGTTGTGGTAAATGCTGTGTATACCTGTCATTGGCAAACATATTTGAACATATTGTAATCGTGTTGTTGTTAATGTTTTATGTGTTTTGCTGTTGGTGTACCTTATGAATAAATAATAATAATAATATCAATCATTTTTCAACGCTTAATTTTTCTTGAAGGCTTTATCGCTTCATTCGAAAATGTTTTTAGACAAAGAAGGCACAATAAGATGGTATTTTCACTAAATCCGTATTTACTAAAATTTAATTTATTCCGCACTTTATTGCCGTCTCTTCTTTTTTGCTTTCGACATGGTTTTGTTTGCACAAATACGTAGGTAAAGTGTTGAACTGTCGAAACTGTAAACTAAAGCAACACCTTTTTAGTTTTTATACAATCAAATAGGGCAGAAACATGAACTCAATAATTCGATGTATTTGTTCTCAGTCTCAGTCAGTATTCAAAGTATTCAAAATATTTATTTGCAAAGAATAGGTTTACAAAATAGATGTTATAAGTATAATATTACATTTCAGTTCTCTATTCTGCTAACATGCATTAACATGCAAAATGTGTGCTAAGAAACTCCTGGACACTGTAGAAGCAGGAAGTTGTCAGCCATTCCCTTAATTTATGGATCATCAATTCTGTAGGACCAATTTTAAATTTATGGGGAATTTTATTATACACCTTTACGCACATACAGTAACAGCTCTTTTGACAAAGTGATAATTTAAGTCTCGTATCATAAGTATTTAAGTCAGTCTCAGTCAAAGACGAAGTTAGTTTTCCTTCGTCTATGATCTCAGTGAATTTTAAAATATTAAGTAAATGAAATTAAAAACTACTACACTACAACACCTCCAATTTTTTCTGGGCCCCTTGCCGCCCCCCATGGGCCTTCAGCGCCCACAAGGGGGCGTTATTGCCCACTTTGAGAGAGACTGTACTAGATGCAGCAAGTCTTAATTATTATTAGTCGTCTTGATTTTCTTTTAACGCTTTAAGGGACTGTTATGTAGACCTGAGTATATTATGATTTTAATATCAACTCGATGCTTCTACGCGTTCCCGAGATGAAGGGTCTTGACACTCTTGACAGACATAAGGATAGAAAGACAGACTGACAATAAAGTGACACTATAAGGGTTCCGTTTTTTTCTTCTGAGGTATGGAACCCTAAAAAACGTTGTTAAGGATGACAAATACAGTGCTGATGTAAATAGTAACAGAATAGGTTTTTAAAAGGGTATTGAATAGTCAATGCAGGAAACCGCATTAACCAAATTGGGGTATTTGGGAATATAAAGTATCTGCGGTTAGCTGAGAGAATGGGAAATTTAACGCACTTGTAATTAGGCTTTCATGGCCTTACTACAAAAAAGATAGACTAGGTTTAAACCATGTCTAAAGAATAGCCATACAATTTTGAATATTGACACATCACACATGTCTCGGTTATGTTACCATACTTTTTAATTGGTTGGCTAATCTTTAGGCAGTGTTTTAAACCTAGTCATCTTTTCTGTATTAAGGCCTTCAGTGTTTATTAACTGAAAATGAAGTTTTATCTTTTAAATCATGGTTAATTTGTATTTACCCTATTTTATATTTACGAAAACAGGCTTTTAAACTACGTCGGTCAAAATGTATTCTATACATCTCCTCCGAGATAAAAAGTCTTGACAGACTACGGATAGACAGACAGACAGACAACAAAGTGATCGTATAAGGGTTCCATTTTTATTTTTAAGGCACGGAACCCTAAAAACAGCCGGCTTATCACCAGTGATCGGAGTAGGTAGATTGATTTGATGTACTTTGGTAGTGCTAGCATAATATGGATATGCCTTTTTTTCAAAAACTGATACTAAGAAATTCCGGAATCCCGGAGGCCAGTCCATATTAACATCAATGTTTGAGATCATTGACCCCAAATCAATCTACCTACTCCGATCACTGCTTATCACACATAAAACCATCACCCTCCATCCTCCAGCAGTCGGGTAAAAGTAAACACGACTGAGAAAACAGATGTTCTTCAAAGTAGGACATCAAAGACGCCATTGAAGTTATTTATAAACGTATCCTGTACCAAAAATAAACAGTAAAGTATGGGGATGCTTCGTTATGTATTTGTCTGAAGTCTCAACAGAGCTTAAAAATAAGTTAACAGCTGTTTCAAAGACAGCGCTATCGTTTACCGTATATTTAATTATATCTGTGGCTGCTTTGCGAGTTCAGTTCGTCATTTTGCCCATTTTTAACCGACTTTAAAAAGCAGGAGGTTCTCAATTCGTCGGGATCTTTTTTTAAATTATTTTTATGTATGTTCAGCGATCATTCGTTACCACGTTACCCGATTTCAATGATTCTTTTTTGTTTGTAAGGTAATACTTTGGGAATAAATTTAGAATTCTTAAAATAAACAAATTGATCTAATTATGCATGGCGTCATCCTCTCTGCCCACAATACCTATCTTATTGTTGTGCCCTACAGGGTCTATAATGATCTGTTTTATGTATCTATTTATAACACCTGTGTAACATTATAGAATGCAATAAATATATTATATTTAATTGAATTGAATGGTACCATATAAATTTGGTCAAGTTCTGATGATAGGATCTATAAAAAAATCATCAAACTTTGCATAAACTCCATACCGCGTCGACTGATGTTTCTATGTTACCCAATATCTTAGGCAAATGTGAACCGATTTTGATGATTCTTTCTATAATGAATAGCTTATACTTTAGATATAGTATATTTAAAAAAACAGAAAAAAATTCAAGTCTACGGTCTTAAAAATAAAGGAATGAAATCGGTGTTCAGCAGTTAACTTTTGTTTGCACTTATAATTCGATTTGTTGAAGGTGTATCACTAAAAAAAACATACAGTCGAATTGAGAACCTCCTCCTTTTTTGCAGTTGGTTTTAAAATAGATTTAAAAAAATTATATAAAACAAAAAAACGACTAAAAAACTAACAAGCCAAAAATAATATTTATAAACACTCTTTTTAACTGACTTCAGAAAAGGAGGAGGTTCACAATTCATCTATATCATTGTTTTTTTAAAATGTATGTTCAGCGACAATTCGTCACCACGTTGACCGATTTCAATGATTCTTTTTTTGTTCGAAAGGAAATACTTTTGGAATTGTCCCATATAAATTTGGTATGTATGTACCTAATTTAATCATGATGCCATGGCTACACATCCATATTGTTATCTGAAGGTAGATATTTCAACTGTTATATCAATATAAAACCCAAAAACGATTTCATAGTACAATACTGTTTGCTAAATCTGGGTTAAATTATTATGTGTTCTAGTTTATCTAAAAATGATTCTAGATGAAGTTGGGTGGAAACATTGCGTGTACAACATTTAACTATTGCGTTTGAACAAGTCTGTTATTCTGTTGTTTCGTGTGTAACCATTGTGTTAAGTAATAATCAATAATTAGGGTACCGTTGGAAATTATCAAATCAAATTATACTTGTTTCTTGTTTCATTTATTTATTGTCTTCAAGTCGAAGTTCGACTATGCAAGTCACTTCAAGGCCCATCGACCAGCTGATCATAACCAAATGCAAATAAACGATTCAATTTTGGTGATTTTTAGTCGCCGTCGCCGGATTTGGTGTGGAGAGTATGATGATAATGATGGCCTGTTTCTTGATTTCTTTGGCTGATTTTAGTCGTTCCAACCTAACACCAATTAATTTACAACTTGGGACCTCACTGCTGAACAAATGTCTGTCTTGATGCTTCCGACTTGATGCTTCTGTAGGCCAATGTTATGTGAAGGTGTTCTGTCTATCCCTGCATCTACGTCTTGGTCTGCCACGCTTCTTGTATTCGGCTAATCTGTCAAGCTCAACCATTCAAGTCATTAACGAAATACATACAAATTCATTAAGTCTCGTATCCGTGCCTAATTAATCTGAAATGTGTTTGAAAATGGCTGGTTGAGATTAAATTTTGCACGGCAATCATAGTTTTCTTCATTGAGACTTGTATGATAATTTATTGTCTGAATGTTACTTGGTTTGTTTGGAATCGCAAAAAATGTGGTAGTTGAAAACGAGACCTCAGCACATATGTCATCATGTCATGGTCGTGTTGTAAAGAATTAATATCTTTGTGTAACTTAAGTACCATACAAGAGCTTTGGCAGCAACAAAATGTCGTAAATGCCTAGCGGCTCCCCGTGAAGAGCACACTTAAGGCTTTATTTTAAAAAATCCTATCTCAGGCCCACCAGAAAAAGATGGTAAAACCATCTGAGCAACTACTCCAGGGATTGACAGTATTTGGAAGTAGATAAAAGATGGTTGGAAGGATTTAGGAAAGGGCTTTGCACTTTAGACACTGTTATTTGTAAAACCCTGGAAGTGACAACACCTGGAGTACGTTTTAATTTCACGCTTCTGTATTTAGCATTGTATTTGTCTGTCTGTTAATTCCCTGATAAAAGACGATTACATGTACTGAACTCTCGTCGCCAATCCGTCGCGATCTTTCCACCAGCCCACAACAAAACAGTTCCGCCCCCACACTTTCGCTTGCCTACACGCGAGTGGCTTTCGCTACAGCTAATACGTGATCGCCTTAACTGGATCGATAATTGATCGAGAGCCTAATACGATTAGAAATGCCATGGAGAGGAAAACTTCTTTTTCTGTATTTTCTTTCAGTACGCTTAAACATGATCGAAATCTAAATGTTGAAAAGATTTACATCTTGGAGCATTCGTCCTCAACCCACGTGAAAGAGACTAAACCATTGCGTTTCGATCATTATCTGAATGTGGAGATTTAATCGCAATGTTTTCTGGGCTATGCATTGATTGATTTGATATATGATACGACATTGTAATACGGATTTTATGGACTACATACTAGAGCAATGATTTGCTTCAAACACAGATATTACTAGATACTATAGCACTATCATCATGTCAGCATTATCAGCCAATTGCAAGTTACTGCTGGCTGGACGTAAGCCTCCCCCAAAGAGCGCCTCTCTCTCAAGTTGTATTATTTGATGCTGAGGCGCGTTATTATTACCTAATGATCATTGCATGGCATTACGGCAAAAACATCTTATCTTGACAGGATTTTCGTTTGCAGAGTTTAATTTAGAAATTGTTCTATGGGGGTCCTAAGTAGGAACTCCACGTCCTAATAGTAAAGATATTTAATCCGAAATCTTTGATTTTTTTATCAACATTCTACCACTCTCTGGAAAGATAGAGAAAAATTCTACACTTTTATTTAACAAAATATTACCTATAAAACTAAAATATAAATAAACTCTGCTAATAAACTTAAAACATAACAACTTAAACTAGTTTTACTAAAATTTCACCATGTTATTACACAATCTGATAACGAGATAGTGTAGAACAAAATGCAAATAGATTGCGTTGTATAGAAATTATGCATAATGTATGCCTATTAATAACAGCGGACCCAGTGCGTTGCCTTGAGGAAGCCGGTTTCGTATCCTGCCAAATGGCGTCTAGTAGTTAATTATATCGATTCATAGTAAAGAATATTGCCTATTGAAACAACGTGAAGAGTTAGGATCTTATTTACTAGTATTGGATGGACTTATTTTCTATCTGATGGTGGGGTTTTGTTTAGCAGTGGAAAATGTTTTTTCTGTTTTAACAAGACAAGACACAGACATTTTAACTATCCAGCAGTCGTAATGACGCGATAATTCGTCTTCAAGGCTAAAGGTCTCGGCCGGGTTCGACCCCTGTTTCGAGTCAATCTTGAAAACACTTTTTCTAAATTGGCGTGAACCTGAGTGTGCTGGGAGAAGCCCTGGCAAAAATATTTGTTTGGCACATCGTAATCGTAAGGTTGTCTGGAAGAGATCGCTATTAGCGATAAGACCACCTAAATTGTACATCTTTCTGTAAAAATCATGTGTATTTTACTTGTGTGGTATGCAATAAAGAGTATCTATCTATCTAATCGTAACACAAGAATATTTATTCCTTACTTCGGGGACAGTTGCAATGAGTGGGTTGTTTGTGGAATTTTTTATTATTTATCATCCGCGGCTTAACCCGCGTGGAGTTAGAACCAATAAGACCTTGACGCATTGCAGGAAACTGCGTATATTCTGGAAATGAACATTAGCCTATGATCCTTAAGAAAAAATATTATCAGTTATAGCCGGGACTTAAAATGCTGCCCTGGGGTAGCCCAAATTTTGTGTTGGCTTATGTTTTTATAAACAAAATGCATGTCGTTGGTCGCATCGTGTTATTAATTTAGATTGAGAGAGGCATTCATTTTTATAGCACCGTGCAGTCACGCTATGGCTACCTACACGAAGCAGACATTCGCCAAGTCCCAAACGCATTAAGAAAAATCATTTACAGTAAATTCGCTTATACGACCATGCTAATAAAATGCAATTTTATTTAACTAGGATGTCTACGCAGAAAGTTTAAAGATTGTCTGTACGTAGTGAAGCCATACAAACAGACAGATTCAGAGCAAACATTACCAAAAACGCAATTTTACTCTTACTAACACAGTTACCCATTAAACTTTCCGTTAATCGCAATAAGTCTTTATTATCTGAAACCAATCAATTCTCGACTCTAATCCGTCGCATTAAGCACCACCTGATAACGTCAGTAAACATTTTAAAATACGCAATTGTATACCTTAATCCATTGTGTTAAGTGGTCCACATATCAGTTGACATAGTGACATGTGAATGGGGACGACGATGACTAACGAATCAGGTGTGAAAAAGGCTGTTGAACTCCAAATGGGTAATTGTGTACAAATTGTCTGCAATTGTAGAGATGTTGTTTTTTATTTCGGAAATAGATGGCGATCTCTTGATAATCCTGTCACCTGTGTAATGATGACGCGGAAGTTAGGGAACACATCTTGTCTCATCCATAGCCTATAAGTTCGAAATTACATCTTTTAATTACGGAATACAACACCTTTTTTGCTGGGGTTTTCTTCCAACTCATCTAGACAGATACTCAATTTAGAAAAATCCTCTCCTAATTGACTTGACATGGAATCGAACCAGGGAATCACGCGCTAAAGGCGAATAGCCGCCCATTATCGAAGTTAATCTGGTTTTCAAATTATGTACTTTTAAATTCAATTAAAATATATATTTCTGTATATAAACTCAGCCTAGATATATAAATCTTAAGTTAATAAATGTCGGTTCAGTACACAAATATTATGATAATATTCCCTATATAATATAATATTATAATATAATATTTATATTATAATATCACCTTTTGGGCTACCCCAGGGTAGTATATTAGGACCACAGTTATAAATAGTTCATATAATGCGTCCTTTCCTTCTTTAGTTTCTGTTGAGTGGTTCAATATTTTATTTTCTTATCTATTCGAGTGTCTACTCATATCGTCCACAAAGAACAATGACGTTAGGTCATTAGCTCTCCCACGGGCAGGACTTAGGTAATTATTATATTTCATTATTGATGTTGCATTGGCAGTGAGAAAATTAAGTCATGCTGTACCAAATAAGCTTTATTAAAAATAAATTACACAGTCATGATTAATAGATTGTTTAGTGTTACAACAACAGAATGAAACAGTTTATTACCTAATTAAGAATGGTTCGTTTTTTGAATTAAGCCGGCTAGGAATCTGTGGATTGGATTGCGGTTACGTGTTCTAAAAAAAATTTTATTTAAAACGCATTTTTTGGACTCCACTAACCATAGAGAATGCCTGGAGACTGTTTTTTTTATATTTTTCTAGTTAATGAACAGGAATTGACTTTTTATAGTTTTATTAATGTATAGATACAAGATCGCTATAGGCTAGTTTCCTGGGTCAAAAAAATAATATTGTATTTAGTCCGTCAGTTAGATTATCAAAAAATATTGGACCCATATTTTGTCTTTTTCCAATCAAACAAAAAATGACGAAGATAAAGCGCATCAAAATTTGCATGTGACGTCACGCCTTGCTAAAAAGTGTCGCAAGGTGTGACGTTACGCGGAAGTTCAACGGGTTATATCTTAATAATTTATTGTTTGATTGAGAAGAAGACAAAATACGTGTCCAATATTTTCTGTTATTCTAACTGATGGACTAATTAGATTTTTATAGGAAACTAGCCCATTGTATAATTTCGTCTCGTCTCCTAATATTAATAAATAAGAAATAAATCGCTCTAAATACACGAAAAGCAGATCTAGACGTTTAAATACGTGTACAACTTAAAACAAATAAAACCAATTTATTTCTCTAAATAGGCATGCTTCGTCTCAATTATTTTTTTACCCTACTACTACTTCGGGACAATATTGTGGGCTAGCGCCGAGACGAAGCAGCGCGAGAAACCCGGTCACTATTGTCAGCCTCTTTTTAAATAGTGTGTTTACATTACAAGATAAAATGTATCTATGCGAACACGTTAGTAGTTAATTTTATACATTTTTATCATTTATAGTAATTTTCAGTGTTTTTTCATTAAAATGTCAAAATGTGACTTGCGATTTAAATTTATACATAGGCAGTTCAGCCCTCCTAGCATAAGCACCAAAACCCAATATGGTAAAAATATGATAGATATTAGCCACCATGTTGATTTTTTATCGAAACAGAGGTCATAATATGTGACGACACCACGGCGATTCAACATGGCGGCTATATCTATCATATTTTTACAGTTGGTAGCGATATATCGCTATATCATATCGTGTTTTGGTGCTCATGCTAAGAGGGCAGCATAGGTTATTTATACATAGGTTTTAAACTATACAGTGCGGGATTATCTTTGCCTGAACTAGGTAGAACCTGTGCTTCAGACTCTCGAGAGCTTAAGTTAACTTCTAGGTGACATAAATTATTTTTTTAAGTAAGAATAAGGAAAAAATATAACTTAAAGTTTAAAACCTAAGTAGGTTATCTGTTCGAGTAAATTCTTTGATTTCTATAATTTTTTAACCAATAAATTTTATCCATTTGCGCCAAATCGGAAAAGTTAAAAAACTCGAAAAGTGTGTACCGCACGAATTGACTGAAGCAAACCAACAAACACGCGTCGCTTGCTGCGTTTCTTTGCTCAATCTTCAGAATAATGAGGGGATTTTGAACCCTATCGTGACATGTGATGAGAAATAGATCATGTACGACAATCGGAAGCGATCATCACAATGGCTTAAGCCTGGAGAACCGGCAAAACCTTGCTTTAAGCGAAAACGGACCAAAAAGGAGATTCTGGTCACTAGTGTTTGGTAGACCAGTGCTGGTGTTATCCACTACAACTTCTTGAGATCAAGCCAGACGATTACTGCAGACTTGTATTGCCAACAATTGCAAACAATGATGGAAAAGCTCGCTATTAAACAACCGAGACTGGTGAATTGCTCTAGCCCACTGCGCCTTCAGGATAACGCTAGACCACACACTGCTCATCAAACGGTCGCCAAGTTAGAGGAGCTGCGACCGGAACCTTTGCGTCACACCCACCATACTCTCCAGATCTTGCCACTTTTTTCGAAATTTAGATAACTATTTACAAGGAAAAAAATTCAAATCTGATGAGGTAGTCAAAACCGCCTTCAAACAGTTCATAGACTCGTTCCCAGGATTTTTTTTCCAAAGGGATCAATGATCTGCCTATGAAATGGCGTAAGTGTATCGATAACAACGGCGCAAAGTATGATTGATTAAATAATTATTTCATTAAAAAAGTTGTTTCACTTTTTTGATACTGAACGGCAATTTCATAATGTACGGACCTAATATTTTTAGTACAAGTAATAATTCTAGCCAATATTTAAATGATCAAAAATAGTAAGTTGAATAGAAACTGTCCACAATTAAGTCAATAATACCAAATGCAATAGAATTTGACGACCTCCGTAGCCGAGAGGCGAGCATACCGGAATTGGTGTCGCTATCTCTCAGGTTCCCGGTTCGATTCCTGGTCGGGTCAATGTAGAAAAATAACTTTTCTATATTGTCTCGGGCCTGGGTGTTGTGGTACCGTCGTTGTTTCTGATTTTCTGTAACACAAATGCTTTGGCTACTTACCACAGGAGCAGAGCAATGTATGTGATGTTGTCCATTTTTTTTTTTTTTTACATATTATGACGTATTAAGTTAAATTGGTATACAAAACCTACTGAACTAAATGAATGAATATTATATAAGTACTAGCTGTTCCCCGCGGCTTTGCACGCGTGTAATTTAGTTTGTCACAGAAATTCGTTAACTAACGTCTCTTGCATTAATTGTGACTAAGGTTTCAGCACGACTTCAATGATGATGAAGTCTAAGGTGGATCACTCTTACTAAGTAAATACGGTCCCTATCTAACCCTCCCATTCGAAATAAAAGTAAGCTAATTGATAGTAGAAATTACCAGGATGTTGGACGCAGCCTGAAATCTCACGCCAAGCTTTACAACTGGTACGCTAGAGTTATCTTACACGTATTTCTCAGAAAATGTTATTTTTTGGGAAAAAAAGTATATATTGTCAGTTGTTTAAAGACCTCTTTCCTCTGTTTACTCTCTTGGGATTGTATTGAAATTCAACCCATGTCAATACCATCCCATTTTGGTAAGCATTTATGTCACAAATTATAATAGCTAGTAAATAAATTTTAACTCTATCCTAAGCCATTTGGGCTGGATTAAGGTTTTAGATACATGCTTTCATCCCCCATTGGAACTAAAGGGATGTAAGCTGACAAATGCTGAAACAGGTATTTATTTATTTTTGTTAGTGAGTATTTGTGCCAAATTTAAAGTCCATAGATTACAAAAAATATATTTTCCTATAAAAATTTTCCCACTCAATCCCCCCTTAGGGATGCATTTCCCTAAAAACTCCGAAAACAACTTTTTTATTTACAAAGTGTAACTTAAATACGAATTTAAATCTTTCTAACTTCAGAAATGACAAACTTTCATACAAACTGTAATCGTCATTTTTACCCCCTTAGAGGTAAAATTTCCAAAAATCCGTTCTTATTCCTTGTCTATGTTATTAAAGGAACCTCTGAGCAAAGTTTCATCATTCTAGATCCAAGGGTTTGGGCTGGGCGTTGATGAGTCAGTTAGTGAATGAATAAGTCAGAACTTGTCTTTTTATAGAGATTAAGATTATTAATCGCAATACTTTACAGATAGATAGATACAGTCATACATACAGTAATTTTACTCATGTTACCAATATTATTAAGTATGATATGAATGAATGATTAATGTTATTTCACAGAATCTTCTGCTTAGAACAACAGAAATTCTTGTCTCAAAAATTGGAGCATCCAGCGATGCTCCCTGCAACCTTTACAAGTTGTCAATGAGTCCTACCGGGGGTCGTTGTTCCGAAAAAACCTTGTGCCACCGCGATGCAACTGGGCACAGCGCCATCTGTTGAGGAAAGATGAAAACGCGGAATGGGACTAAGAATGCCATTTTTGTTGAGCATTGAGTTCTGCTCGTAACTTTAATGTTTTTCTTTAGTTTTGTAATTTGTTATTGTGTATTTTTTGTGGTACTAAGGACTAGCTAGTGTTTTAAAAAATGCTTTGAATTCGAACTAAAATCTATTTGAAGTTTTGGACTGAGTTAAGATATTATGACGAGATTTAAAAATAGCTGATTCCTTACAAGGAGATAATAGGCTAGTTGACACTTTTTTTAAAATAGGTCTTAAATTGTTAATATGTGTTCCATTATACCGAAAAAAAATTATTGTATTTTCAACCGACTTCAAAAAAGGAGGAGGTTCTCAATTCGACAGTGTTTTTTTTTTTTTTTTGTATATTTGTTACTCGATTACTCCGCCAATTATGAATCGATTTTAATGATTCTTTTTTTGTTTGGTAGATCATACTTCAGAGGTGGTCCCATATAAATTTTATCGAAATTGATTTAGAACTTTTTGAGAAAATCAACAAATATATACCCAGATAGTATTTTGGTTGTGGTTCTTGTTACATATCTTCGACAAATATAAGCCGATTTTGATGATTTTTGTTTTATTGAATACTTCAAAGATAATATGCTAAAAGTCTACAAAATAAAAATCACCCCTAAGGGTAGGAAAATAGGGGATGAAATCGGTGTTCAGCAGTTAGATTAGGATTTATCACTAAAAATTGATGAAATAAGTAAATTTTATTAAAAAAAATAAAACCGACTTCAAAACACTAAAATTCTTAAAATAATCCTAACACTTAAGTACCTAATCAGTTACTTTTGGAGTCGGTGCAAACAAAAACATTGAATCTCTCATCGGCTGGCACCGACTCCAAAAGTAACTGATTAGGTACTTAAGTGTTAGGATTATTTTTAGAATTTTAGTGTTTTGAAGTCAGTTTTATTTTTTTTAATAAAATTTACTTATTAAGACTCAAATAACTACAAAACCTTAATTTTAAAATAATATTTTCATAAACAGACGACAACGCTGTCAGCCATTTTGGTCTATAGATTACACTGCTATACAAAAAAAATAAAAAAATCTGCGGAAGGGATTTTGTTAATGGTTTTTGTTAATACTCATATTAGACCTTCACGCTGCATGCTTATTTATTTTTGATTCACTCTGGTTATTGAGATAAACGGAACTAAGAAATAATTGAAAATTTCAAACTACCCTACAAACATTGTGGTTCATTGATTTGTTTTCACTTACGTTTGTTATCTTTTCACGGATTTATTTACAACAACTTAACTTTATAGCTATCAGACCCTGTAGTTATCAGTTATAAATCGGTTGTTTTGTGTTAAAGTGCATTTTTCCTTTCAAAAACATGAGTTTTCCACGTAAACCTTGTTTAAACGATCCTAACAGTTTTTGCTTTATTTGTGGCAAGTTTAGTTTACAAAAGCAAAGAAAAGAGATCACAGAGTTTGTAAAAACAGTCTACCGAGAATATTTCGGGATACCACTAGTGAAAAGGAATAAATATTGGGTGCCAAACATCATGTGCAAGCCGTGCGTAGAATCTTTGCGTTACTGGAGCCAAGGAGGACGTAAAGGGTTACAATTTGGAGTGCCGATGATGTGGAATGAGCCAAGTAATCACTTAAACGACTGTTACTTTTGTGCCGTAAATGTTAAAGGTATGAACCGGTACAAAAAACGTACTTGGGTTTACCCGAGTGTGAAATCGGTTACAACTCCAGTATCTCACAGTGATGATTTGCCAATTCCAGTGGTTTCAAGACCATCTACATCAAATTGTGATGATTTTGAAATGTTAGAGGGATCAAGCGGTCAGTCGAGCAGTAGTGGAAGTGAGTTCGAAGAAGATGTTTCTAAGAAACCTGGATTTTCTCAAGACGAACTCAATGATTTGGTTCGTGATTTGAATTTACCGAAACTTTCGGCCGAACTTCTTGCTTCAAGGTTGAAAGAAAAACAATGTCTTCAACCTGGTGTTATCATTACATCCTTTAGAACCAGAGAGAGTGAACTTCTTCCTTACTTTTCAGAAGATAACTTTGTTTTTTGTAATGACATTCCTGGGCTCCTAAGATCTATGGGTCTTCCTAAATATGAGGCTAAAGATTGGAGGCTTTTTATAGATAGCTCAAAAAGAAGTCTAAAATGTGTATTGCTGCACAATGGAAATAAGTATGCTTGCGTTCCGATTGGTCATACTACAAAACTAAAAGAAGAATACCAAAATATTAAAATGGTTTTAGAAAAGATTTCGTACGCACAACATCAGTGGCTAGTTTGCGTGGACTTAAAAATGGTAAATTTTTTACTAGGCCAGCAAGGAGGGTATACTAAGTACCCTTGTTTCATATGTTCATGGGATAGCCGTGAGATTTCGATGTTGGTCCCATAGAAAAAGTTGATGTAATTTAGCCGTAGAATAACCCCTTAAAGTTTTATTTCACCTTTTCGTTACACCCTGTATATGCGAAAGTTTGTAAGGATGTAATATGGATACTTGTTACTCTTTCACGCAAAAACTACTGAATGGATTTTAATGAAATTTGGCACACTGATAGACCATGGCCTGGATTAACACAGAATATTAATTAAGGTAAGGGGCAAGGTAATGTAGACGAAGACGCGGGAAAAAGCTAGTATAGATATAATTAAACAATTTTCGTAAATTCACAGGCCTCGGACTCTTAATGTAGGGCACAAAAGTACGCTCACCAGGGAGTTAAGACCACTCTTAACTCCCTACACAAATCAACATTTCTCAGGCCATGACCAGTGGGCTGTGACTACGAAGGCTGACGTCTTGCATCGCTGGCTACGGTTCTATGGTGTCGAATGTCCTATCCCGTCATACCCTATAGAGCAGCAATATAAACCATCTTTCTCTGAAACTAGTTAATTATTTTTCACTTACCTACATTTAGTATAAAATGACAGGTCCTGTCAACGCTCGCCCATACAAAAACAGCACAGATACAGATTTTTAAATGGTGGAAAATTTTGACGAACAAATCATATGACATTTCTACTCTATAGCACAGAATATATAATAGGATAAATCTATTCGCTATGCGCAAAGTGGGTGGTGGGGGACGTCAAATTGATCGCAGCACGCTATTTGGCAGAAATGTGAAATAACTCTGGACTGTCATGTGTCAAATTGCTATATTTCCATAGAATTCCATACTAACGAAATTTTATTTTATTTTATTTTAAAGTAAAACCGTTAAAATTCGCGATATGGGTCACAGTACGTGTTGTGTTATAAAGTGTAGAAACAATGGGAAAACCAGTTCGTGCATGGTTTATTCGTTTCCAATATCAAGATGGATAGAAATAAATGGATAGCTGCTGTGAAAAGAAAAAAGTTTGTAGTAGGTTTGTGTCACAGACGTTTATCTTATGATCAAGATCACAGCTCTTATTAAGTAGCTTTGTCCGTTGGTTCTAAGCTCTTTAACGTCTCTCACATGCTGTGCTAATACATTTTTTTTCCCTTTTTGCACAGTTTGAGGTTAGAAAGTTATATCATATTGTATTGATCCAAATCCCGTCCGTATTATAACATTTATATTTTAGTTCAAGTAAAAAAAACACTTATTTTAATATGCACAAACTTTTTTAGATATTTTCATCTAATTTCGAACAAAAACAATCCGAAAATCATTCTCAAACCATAAAAGTTGCCATAATTTGAGAGATCTTAGTCCAAAATAATTGTGGTCACTAGGGGCGCTGTCATCGCGCACACAGCGAATAGGGTATGTGCTCCATGTACCCCGTGGACAGTTGGAAGTTTGCGTCTTTTGCCTTAAGGCGCAGGGTAAGGAGAATACACGTAAAAGAGGTGTTTTTGCACAAGTTTTCTGGCGAAAATACTGGATATAGAATGTGGAAATTAATATAATATCATGAAACTCATATGATGAAATTATTCCCGTTGTATCTAAATACCAGTTATTATTCTTATAATAACAAAAAAATAATATTTACTATTTGCCAAGAAGTTGCGATTTAACTTGTTTGGACTATTTTCTCTGGGGTTTTTGAAAAGTAAGGCTATACGAACCACCTTGAGACAACTGAGGAACTCAAAGAAGATATTGCACGTCAAATTCGTCAAATCCAGCAGCCCTTACTGCAAAATTTCGTCAAAAGAGAGCATACCTGCCAACAGATCAACGGTGGCCATTTAACCGATATTTTGTTTCATGTGTAAATGTTATCACTACCTCCATACTTATGTAGAAAAAACTTTTAGTAAAATAGTAACTGTCCCGGCGAACTTCATACCGCCTCTTCATATATATTTTTTTCGTGTTTTTTTTAAATAGTTACTTTATTCTACTATTCGGGGCGGAGACAAACTAACAAACTAAAGATCATAAAATCGGTCCAGCCGTTCCCGACTTATTAATGGTGTAACTAACCCGACTTTCTTTTATATTTGTAGATTAAATAAATACAATTCATGTTCTTAATAAGACACCCTCTATTATCTAGACGGACAGTTGAGGCAGCGAAAACTGCAACAAAAGTTTTTCCAGACCCTGGTCGTTAAATCTCTTCCCAGCATGTGTTCCATCAATGGAGACGCACATGCAGCTAGGCAAAATTGAGGTGTCGGAAATGGAGATTTGTTCTAATAAAGTGTGAAGAATCTATAAGTCAAAGTCAAAGTCAAAAATCATTTATTCAATTCAGGACAAAATTGCCACTTATGAACGTCAATAACAACATTATAGGCCCCTAGGGGGCCAGAACATGTCTCCTTATTTTTTGGGCCCTACTAGCGCTTCGAGACAAGACACAGACAATCTGGCAAGTGCTGGGAAGAAACGCCGGAACAAACTCATATAAAGGATGACAAGACAATTAAACAAGTAAAATACCATCGCCGAGTACGTATTTTCGACCAATGTTAACCTGTTTTTTTAGTACGATTCAAGCAGTATGCTCAATCTAGACAACAGAACATCATTGAGTATAAAGATCAGGCTCACTCAGGTTTTTAAATGTTTGCATCAGAATTCAGTATCGTTAAGAATTTTTTTAGTTACTCCGAGAACAATAGTTTACATAATTTGTGAGATTTTAAAAAATACTGTAGAGAGGGATCGCTTGGCACCTTTCAGTCCATCACTTTATCCCTGTCACTTCTAATCCATTAAAAAGAGACAGACACATCAATCAACCGCCATACCAACTATTGTTCGATAGAGGAAAATTGGCCGCAATTTGTACGTCGTCATTATATTGTCATTTGGTGCGTCAGACTCGTCACTTTCCCTTAGAGCCTAACCATACCACTACTTTTAGAATTGAAGATCGGCGTTTTTGCTCGTGAAAGACGATCGGTGCAATCAGCGACTGGACGCCGGCATCGGCGATTGGCTCTTTTACGAATTTTGGAAACCGAACTATGTTATTATATTCTGTGACATAATATAGCGTTCAGCGACTTGATGTTAGCATCTGAAATCGGCATTTTTGCGACAATTTCAAGCAGCCTGCCTAGCATGAGCACTAAAACACGGTATTATATGATATAATATAGCGATATATCGACACCAACTGTAAAAATATGATAGATATAGCCGCCATGTTAAATCGCCGTCACATATTAAGATCGCTGTTTCGATAAAAATTCAAAATGGCGGCTATATCTCTCATATTTTTAAGGTTGCCTTCGATATATCGCTATATCATATCATATCGTGTTTTGGTAGACATGCTAGGGGGGCTGAAATCAGCGACTTTACAACGTTTTTACAGCTTTATTTAATATATTTATATTTATATATATTAAAAGTCGACTGCAGCGATCAGCGACTGGCGGCTGGTATCTGCGATAGGCGTTCTTGCGTATTTTGGAAGCCGATCGGAGCAATCAGGGACTGGACATTAGCATCAGAAATCCGCATTTTTGGGGCTATTTTAATCTAAAAGAAGCGACCAGCGACTTTACAACGTTTTTACAGCTTCTGGACGACGATAGCAACAATCAGAGACTGGATGTTAGTATCAGCGGATTGCATTTATGTCAAGTCAAAGTCAAAAGTCAAAAATCATTGATTCAATTTAGGGCAGAAAACTGCCACTTATGAACGTCAATAATAACATTATTGGCCCATATGGGGCAGAACATGTCTCCTTATTTTTTGGGCCCTACTAGCGCTTCGAGACAAGACACAGACAATCTGGCAAGTGCTGAGAAGAAACGCCGGAACAAACTCAGTCACCACTAGCTGCCACAAAAAAATATATAAAATCAAAATGAACAGGTAGGTACATCAGTTTAGTGCAGGCTGGACTGACCATACATTCTTGTCATCAAGATAGTCTTGAATTTTGTAATACCCCTTTGACATCAGGGTAGTTTTGACATGTGATTTAAATTTATCTATTTTAAGCTGAAAAACAGCGAGAACGACGACTTTACAACTTAGAACACCGATGGTCGCTTTATAGGCGGTTGGCGTTTTATGACTTTTGGAAGCGAAACGATGCGATCAGCGACTGGACGCTGGCTTCAGCGATCGGCGTTTTTGCGACTTTGGGACGCCGAACGCAGCGACTAGCGACTGAACGATTAAATCGGCGATCGTTGTTCTTAAAAAACGCCGAACGCTAGCATGGCACTGGCTGAAGCGTAACACACAGAAAGCGTGCGCGGGACGGCGACGGGTCACGACGGGAGTCCGGCGGGTCTATTAACATAGGTTTAAGTGGGCGCCCACACACAGCCGGCGTGCGCGGCGAGCCGTCCCGCTCACGCCCGCTGTCTGTGGGCGCCCATTTAAACGTATGTTATTAGACCTGCCGTACTCCCGTCGTGACCCGTCGCCGTCCCGCGCACGCTTTCTGTGTGTTACGCTGTGTTACGCTTTCTGTGTGAATCCCTGAGAGATTTCTTTAAAGAAATTAACATACTCACTGTGGCCTCTCAATACATATTTGATAATATCATGTACGTACGCAAAAATTTAGATCTTTTTATAAAGAAAAGTGATATTCATTCATATAACACCAGAAACAAAAACAAACTTGTAGTCCCAAACTTTAGATTGGCCAAAACAAGTAATTCATTCTTGGGAAATTGTATTAAATTTTTCAATAATATACCTCACAATGTTACCAAACTTCCTATTAATAAATTTAAGTCACATGTCAAAACTACACTGATGTCTAAGGGGTATTATAAAATTCAAGACTATCTTGATGACAAGAATGTATGGTCAGTCCAGCCTGCACTGAACTGATGTACCTACCTGTTTATTTTGATTTCTATTTTTTGTGTGGCAGCTAGTGGTGACTGAGTTTGTTCCGGCGTTTCTTCTCAGCACTTGCCAGATTGTCTGTGTCTTGTCTCGAAGCGCTAGTAGGGCCCAAAAAATAAGGAGACATGGCCTATAATGTTGTTATTGACGTTCATAAGTGGCAATTTTGTCCTGAATTGAATAAATGATTTTTGACTTTGACTTTTGACTTTGACTTTGACCGACCCGTTCCGTCGCCGTCCCGCGCACGCTCTCTGTGTGTGTTACGCTTTATAGTCAAGTATAAGTGGATCTCGCACTACAGGTAGGAATGGTATTAAAAGAAAAAGAAAATTTTATTACTATGGACATCAAGACGACACATAATACAACACACATAAAAAATGGAACGGCGGTTACAGAGACCCTTAGAGAGAGTATGGAACCGTTGGAATTAGTGTCTTCGAATCGTACTGTGTCGGTTTATTTTTAACAGTACATGCGTAAAGTACTGGATAAAATACAATACCCCAAACCCCGAACCCAAATGTTTAAAAAAAAGTTTCACACGTTAATACAACCTTTTCGAAAAAAGTCTCATTTATGTCTTCCATGGAATTTCTAACGAATTCCCATAGTTATTGTAAGTGTATTAAATATCTTTAGTTAACACTTTTTGCCTTTTGACAACATATGAGTTCTTCCTCATTATAGTCTTGAAGTTAATTGTAAACTTCCCACCGTAGCACTTATTAATGGCATTACCGTTAATTAAGGGGTGGCAAAAGCGATAAATGTTACGTTAGATAATTTATTTAAAAATGTGACACCCCTCTCCTTTAGTGCCTGAGACCACAGAATAAATAATAGTTAAGGTTATCAGAAGTTAAGGTTCATTCTGCTCGGGTTCGAACTACTGTCAGTGTTCTAAGATTACGACGTGTCCGTGAGCGATGCCTATGTGTGCGTTGCTCTAGCGCGCATTGTATAAAGCTTAGGGCGAGTAGTGCCCCTAAATTAGCGACTCGACGAATGTTAGTACAAATATCGCACGAAAACTCATTAAAATACGGTTCATAACAGCGCGCAATGAAACGTGGCTGTTGAGACAGTCGCTGCGTCTTAAGGTAGCGAAAATTGAGGAAAATAATACTTTTCGCATAGACGCAATTGTTCGAATAAAAAATCCTATGCTCAGTTTGTAGCTAATATGTTTGCCTATTAACCGACGTATAAACGAATTAAATCGGTCAAGCGGTTTAAAAGAAGAAAGAGAATTAGCATAGTTATTTTTTGTTGGTTTTTTCAATGTTTCAGTATTATAATTTTTTCATGAAGTATAAGGACTAGAAACAAACGCTATGCTCAGAAAGTTCTGTAAGTTTTTAAAATTCTTAGCATTTTTTTCTGACAAACTGGGCTTAAGTAATAGGCTTTTGAAACAACATACTAGTTTACATTTGGCGACTACACGGGACTTAACTTCTGATACTCATAACTATTATTAATTCTGTGCTGAGACTTAAGGCGCCTTTAATTTAGTGGCTCCAAAAACATTACTGTATATTATGACAGTCAGGGACTTGTACAAAAAAAATTCAAACCAACTAAAAGATTATAAGATCGTTTCCCAATCAACCAGAACCCGAACCTGGAACTCTCATGCTCCGCTCTCGTGAAGGACAAATCACCGCGCCAATGTGCGAAACTGGCCGTCAAACAATCTATATTGTACTATTAATCATTCTAGCCCATTCTTTTACCATGTAACGCATCTGTGTCTCTAATTTCAATTCATTGTTCTAAAATAGGACAAAGTTAATAACTTCAGCACAGTTATAAAGGAAAATGAACCTTGAAGTCGTAGCAATTGGAGTGTATTTAGAATATTGAAAGCACTATACTAATTTGACTTTAATTCTGTTGACACATCATGATTAAAACACTAAAATAAACGCCTTTAAAAGTAATTTTGTCAAATAATTTGTTTATTTTTTGGTATTCGATCAGTATGAGGCATATAAAAATTTGTCTACCTATATTCCAAAAGATAAAAACTATTTTGATCATAATTAAAATTAAAGCAGTTGATTTTACAAACGAATTACTGATGACTGCCATGTAAAGTAATATTTTGAAGTTTTCCTGAATTTCACCGCACAATTTATATCCTGCTGACGATTATTAATTAAAATTAAACGCTGATTCATAAAATATTAATAACTAATATACCAAATATGACCATTTTTGGTACTGCAAGGTGTAAAGTTATAATAAATGCCATAAACATTACAAATTACAGAAGTATAACTCGTGTTTGTAAACTAAATTGATAAGGATATTTTGGCACATGGACGATATCTGGGGCAAATCAAAAGTCTATCTTTTATACTAGAAAAATAAATGGTTCCTAAGACATACGTGAAAATGATTAAATAAGTTTACTCTAAAAATAATTTAAGATTTATGTCATCTGAGATAGAGAAACATACTTAAAATATAGGAGCAGACTTCAATCACATCCTAACTCCGTAGTAAGGGACGTTTTGACACACCAACCTCCAGTGAGGAGACTAAGCATAGAGTTTGGGATGCCTCAAAGGACCCTCCTAAAACCCTACTCACAAAAACACTGAAAGCAAAATGTCCATAATTGGAAAGATTGCAGTGGAAATGGGATTAATAAAAAAAAACTTACATCATCATTCATCCTAAGATCTTCGAAACTCTTGCTATAACTCCCGTTCAGCTTTAAACTGTTGATTGTCCCGTAAGGATTCTTCTTAACTGCTTCGTTGTCTTTTACTTCCTCAACAAATGGCTCATCATAAATATGTTCCTTTTCCACATAAAACTCTGACTTCTCCGCTTTACACTTACAGTTTAAGTGGCATTTGAATCGGTCATCTTTTTCATCATTCAGCAAACATTTAGAGCATTTATTTTGACCACCAAAAGTAGACATCGTTCTTATTTCATTGTCAAGACTATTATTACTACAAGAACAAGTTTTTAAGCGATCATCGTTCGGCCCAGAACTTAATCTAGTGTAAGGCAGACTAGCGGTAGAATTAGTTAAAACAGCACAGTTTAGTGAATTAAAACAATTTCCTAATGATTCAGATGTGTTTTGATTTGGTAATAAAGTCCGTTGAGTTATGTCCAGAATTTCTGTGCATAAATAGTGGATCTCTTTAGGCTTTTTTATACTGAGATTTGTTTCTGCGATGTCATAAATGTTTTTTGGTGAAGACGTGTTTTGGGCTTCGCGTTTTTTTAACACTTGTTCTAGTTTATCCAGCATTTTTTTTGTATCTTTTTTCTGTTTTTCGTTCTCTGGGATGGTAACGAAGGTTCTTGGAGGTTTTTTGGGGGGAGGCCCAGCAGGCAAAGGCTGTTTTAAAGCCTTTTTCAACGTATCTGTTAAAGTCAAATGTGGGTTTTTACGTTCCAAACGCATAGTTTCACTGGACACACATAAATCATTCATACCTCCTAAATTAGTGTTTGCTTCAGTCTTTTCGAATTGCGATGTCAGTTTCTTTATTTTACTACTTTTATCGTCTTCCAAATTCTCTGTTTCAGAACTAACACCGCTATCAGTCATTGTATCTTGTTTCTCTTCATTCTTTTTAGGTTTTACCACTTTAGCATACTGATCCAAAATATGTTTCGGGACATCCTTGTCCGGAATTGAATTCGAAGGCTTAACCTCTAATACTTCACCAACTATGATACATTCACTGGGTACAACAAAGTTTTCTTTGCGCATCTGGTCTTCAAGCAAATTGCCTAACCGTTTCAAACGGTCCTTGCTAAGCTTTTTCTCACCCATTTTTAATGAAAAATCACTGGTTTCAGACCTACCGTTACAACTGCCGTGTCTTTTAGGGCTATTGGTTATCTTTTGACTACGATCACATCGGAACGCATGGCTGCGGTGCAATTTCTTGCCAGGATCGCTACACTGTCTGGTTAGCGACTTTTTAACATCGCTGATAGCCTTCTTCGAGTCTATTTTACTATACAAATAACTACTGTTTGGTTCAGGTGACTCAATTTCAATTGTATTTGAGTCATTTTCATTTTCAAAGTTATCCAAATCAATTACCTCTGTAAAAACTTCAGAAACATGTTTGTCTTGTTTACACAGATGTTTTTCACTTCTTCTGACAACCAGTATTTCGTTTTCGTTACTAAGATTTTCGAATTTACTCTTTATTGCCTGCACTCTATTTTTTGTTTGAGATATCATTATTTTGAAAGCATTTTTGTTAACACAAAGCCGATGTACAGTTACTATTAAGTACGACTTTGAAGAAAACTTTTCCGCATAGTAATTAACACTGACACAGAGTTTAATAGTACGTAATTTACAATTAACACTAAAAAGAAATAATTCTAATGAATCTTGCAAATTAAAACGACAATCGTGTTTTTTAAACTTGTATGTAGCACTCGTAGCACAGGAAACGAAACTTTTTTGTTGTTTTTTCACATATTCACAGCACCAGAGAAGGTTGATTGCCGATAAGCGGTAATTAGTCCAACATTAAGGAAATGCGTTGCGACGAATGTTGTTTTACGCTATGATAACTATTTTGAAACAATCACTGTCACAAAGTTTACATAAACAGCGCTTCGTGTCGGTTGGAAACTGTTAGAAAGAACGAAGTCGGAGGGCATGGCACAACTAGCGGTGTTGCCACAATCCGTTTTCAAATTACCTATTTGTTTAATACCTAAACTAGGCTGTTCAACTTAGATGCAAATGATACATCGATATTTTTAATTAAAAGATCGATCTCCCTAATCTGAAACCATCAATGTATTGATGCGATGTTTTTGATTGACATTAACTCACCACCTATATAACTTTTTTTTTATTTCGTGATTTAAAAATTTATATAGATTTGGCATAGGCTTGCAATATCAAAATAAAAGTAGTTTTTAATAACTAGTTTTTCTTCGTCTGTCATGAGTGGACGTGACTCATCACAGAACAATATACTCCAAGACAGGGGCGTGCATCCCATATAGGCTATTATGCAGAGCCTACCTTCATAAAAAAACCGACAGAACAGAATAATTATGGTTAGTAATTATTAATTATGTATTCAACAATAAAGAATAAATATTCTTTACCCATTTTGTCGTCTACCTATACTTATTCCAAGCGCGCACCATAGATCGTTCCATGTTAGGCTGCCACGAGATCGCCTACTGTTTCACGCAAACTTACTCAATTTTCACTCACACTTAGATACTCGCTGCTCTTATGTGAACAAACTGCATTTAAAAAAATGAAATTCGCCTAAATTAAAGATTACACACTTTTCATACATGACAATTGGACGGAGTGAACATTCCTTATTAGCAGCATAACCGGAAATAGGCTCGCCTACTTCGATCATTTGCACATTAAATATGTCGTATTTTATTAAAACCTGACTGTACAAAATGTTGAAATTAATATTTAAAATGATAAAATCGAAATTATATTTAAAGAAACGTTTGAAAATGATAAAAAGGGTTGAAAGGTAATGCAGGACATTGTTTTGATACAAAGTTTGCGTCAGCCATTTTTTCCATTAGTTTACCGCCGGTGGCTGTCATCTCGCGAGTTTTGATAAATCAGGTTAAAGTACTACTGATCCTGGCACCATTTTTTTAAAACTTTTTGAGTGCTATCTTAGTTTTCGAGGTTAAGTGTTGTGTGGTTGTGTGTTATTCAATGGAAAAGCCGCAATGTGAAGTATTAATGCGAATTCTAGGTTAACAAATTACGCGCCGATCCGAAGACAATTAAATGTGAATTAGTGTTAGTAGCAAAAACAAGACATTATCAACAGATTTTTCGTACATAGCCACTACGAATATCAGATTAATGACATGTTTTCATTCCATTCACTGTTTTGATATGTGTTGTGGTAAAAAAATCAACGACACCATTCACCATATTGCAAAAAGAAATCGAAATCTAGGTAAGAAATTATCATTTATTAAACAATGCAATAAGATGCGAATTTCGAAGTACCTCTTAATAATTTAGATTAAAAGTAAAATTAAAGATTTTTTATCATTTTATTTTTTAAAGCTCCATCTATTGAGTTTTTTACATAACTAATCATGGGGTATGATTAGTTATGTTTTACTTTAGCAAAACTTACCAATTTATTAATTTATTTCAATCACATTACCGATATGGCGCTTTAGAATCAGCAATGTAAAATATTAATAAAATAAGGTACTGTTCTGCACGTGAACATGTCAATTTTATTGTTTTTATTTAGTATTTACATTTCGTATACCGCGAGATGTGGACGAGTACAATTTATATTTAAGACGCGATCCTTACTGTTACGTAGATATAAGTAAACAAAATACAGGATTAAATTTAATTCCAGTGATAAACCCAGAAATAAATGTATCTAGCATTTATTTAAAAGCTAATTATGAATTACGGTTTGGGCTTTCATTGTTCACTGACTTGAAATGTGTATGTACCTAGTCTACCCCCATCTGAAACCAATGCACGCCCCTGTGCAGGGTGTGCGTTGCACATGGGCGCAGTGGTCCTAGGGGGGGCCGAGCGCCACTCGCTACTTAGTAGGTACCCATTCCATTTAGACCACGCGCTTACTAGGGGGCGCGAAGTTTGCACACGGGCGCTACATAGGCTAGAGACGCCTCTGTCTGAGTTGAATAAATAACGCCTTTATTTAGAGACAGACGGACGAGATAATACAGTGCGTCTTTATAAAATGCACATATTAAAATAAGGAATTCTATGCTTAATTTTATCGATGGAAAATTTAAAATATATGTATATATATATATATATATATATATATATATATATATATATATTATGAATTTTCAAAAGTTTTTGTTCCTTACGGCAAACAAGACCATGAGGTATTTTTAAAACTAATTGATTTGTAACTATGAAACTAACTTATTAATGATAGGAAATGATCAGGCTTCTTCTTAAAATTAAAATCCATCGCAAAAACTGGCATCAATCAAGAATGAAAATGTATTTTTTAGCATAAACTTGTAATTTTTCTCAACGAATTTAAAATTTCTTAATAAAACCTACTCTTTAGCTGTATTTTTTACAATTTGAAATTACTTTACATCATGTTAGCTGTCTAGTAGTAAAAATAATTTGATTCTAACTAAATTACGTTTCCTACTAATTGTTAAAAAAAAGGTCTAGCGCCACGGCTACGCACTATTGTTTAGGAGATAGAGACTCTTTATTTGGGAATTTGGTTGTAAATGCGCATGGGCATGGGTTAGAGTCCGGGGAGGCCGGCCGGCCAAAGGCCAAAATAACCTTGTGTTATTAATTTGACTTCATTCGAGCACACTAAATTCTCCCTTTAAAATGGGTAGTTTTTTGACGTTTGTTAATAGCAGCTGATGCAGCTGATCCTCAACCGGTCGGATATTCTATGAAAGCACGAGAAAAATAACAATTAATGCAATTGTTTAGAAAAATAAACATTCATTAGTTTGTAGGCTCATGTTGTTAATTCAATCAAACAGTCCTATCGTCATCTTTATTTTCACCAGGCCAACTAGAACGTTCTCCAAATTCGTACTTAACACTAATCTGTTTATATTAATCTGTGGTCTGACTGAGTTAATCACTAACGTTTGGCAATGTATCCGAATGTAAAATATTTGGTGAATCAGCGCTACCTATAAATTGTACAAAGCACTACGTTGGAATCTATTAATAGTTTCAGGCACATTAATAGATGGCGCTTTACGGCATTGAACATATTTAAAAGAACATTTGAAATCAATTTTTGTACAAAAAAATCTAAAAGAATCGTGGACATAAAATAATGCAAATGAAATCAGATCTCTTCCTTTAATAAAGCAAATAAATTTTAATGTGTCATTTACACATTACGATTACTGCGTCATCTATTGACGTATATTCTTCTTACATAGGATTGTGGACTCTTTGAATAGAATTTAATTTTATAATATCTTAAGAGATAGCGCTAGTAACATTGGATTGTCAGTGATTTGATAACTCATTTATTAATGTAAATGTACGTTTGCGTTTGTATTTTGATCTAATAATCAACCTAATTTCAGAATAGACAAGTAGGTCATCCATGATTTTAATAATTACTAAATTGAAGACAAGTTATCATTGACTTAATTTCACACTATATTATGTCTAAAGGACCTAAAATTGTAAACAAAATAAAGTTATCAGTTTTTATTATTTTTGTTTTTAATACTCATTTATTCAGTAGAAGCCCTCTTCCTGGCACGGGGCTCATAATCACGTCTCTAGTACTCTGTCCTACCACCGCTTCGGGACTACAACTCGACTGGTGATGGGAAGAACGGCGCAACAAATTTTGTCACCTTTGTAAGCCTATTTTACAGGAAATACAGTTACAAGACCTGTAGTGAGTGCGAGCTTAGCAGGTTATGTAAATGCACTCTATCTACCGTTTAAATAATCGTAGCTACTTTTTAATATTATTATTTTTTCACAAGGATTTTTTAAATGTGAATTTTGAACATAAGAACAGGTAGTTCAACCTGTGGCACTTTATTTGAAAAATTTAATACATTTCCCCAAGAATAAATTACCAAGTTTGTGTAGTCTTTGTCCGAGTAAGTTTATAAAATCTAGGGAAAATTTGGTGCAGTTTTGAAAATTGGTACAATTAAACTTAGTGGTGTCTAAATGAACATACTAAAAGAGGGGGGGGGGGGGGGTGTTAAAGGTCTATTGTGTCTATAATATTGTGTGTTAGGTAATAAACTCGTTTTATTCTCGGATTAACTTTACGCCAGGGTTAATCTATGGATTATGAATTATGGATCATGGATTAAAGAATTGGACATCACATAGGTACCTACATTGCTCTGATTCTATGGTAATCCCGGAGGCGGATTAAACTTTGAGAGCGCCGTAGGCAAGCATCTCACCGGGACCCCCTATATTAAGAATAACTATTAGGTACCTACTAAATCAGCGCGAGCGCGAAATGCTATGGGGCTTTAAGATTTCACAGAAGTACATATTTTATAAAAAATGAGTATAGTGGTGTTTTTTTTTAATGTAACCGGAAAAAAACTGTGAGCGAAGCGAGCGCGAATTTTTTTGGAGAAATTATGCATTTTTTACACTAGAGTAGAGCACTAGCAAATTGGACATTTTGTCAATGTGACCGGACATTTTGGACATTTATTGTCACTAACGACACATTAAATTCTATTGACTAACTATGAAAATAAAAAATCGGTAACAAATAAGTGCATTATTATAAGAGAAACAGGCTTTAGTAGTGATGATCTATTACGAAATAAAATATCTATAATCATTCTGCACGAACAAGCTAAAAAGTGTAGTGTCGTTACGTGCGAGTTTATTTCAGTTCGATCCAGATCCAATTATGTTTTACTGTCAAATACTTAACATTTAAGACTTATTTTAGTGTAATTCTTCTTTTTTTAATTTATACTAAAAAAAATATGTGACCGTCGTGACAATAAATGTCCAATGTGACCGAGCATTTATCATAAATGACGGACGCTTATAGCATATCGGACCGTCAATTTACAACTCTACACTAGAGTCCAATGGCGCGGCGAGTGCGATATGCAGCAGCTAACTAGGTTTGTACATTACGCATGCTAACCTCAATACGATACAATTGTATTTTTAAAGTTTAAATTAATTTTGGCAATTTTAATTGGAATTAAAGAAATCAGGCACAAAATATTGAATTCCCGAAAAGGCAATGGCGGGATCTGACACAAAACGCTAAATTAAGCTTTTTATATACAACTTTAACCAAAGGCAAGAAATAAGAAACTTTAGAATTCTTTTAGGTTAACACCTTGAAACAGGGTAGCGCTATCGGTCTAGAATGTATAAAAGCCATGCAGCACAATTTCATTTTCACACATTGTTCGTACCCTATATAAACTTATGTTTACGCCGTTCGCCACTAGATGGCGTTGTTGTCTCTTAGCTCGCGGTAGTATAGCAATTTTTCTATGTTATAAGGTCTCTATTATACTTTTTTTAAATACACACAATTTAGATCAGGCTACATGGTGGTTTCATTTGATTCCTTTCCCATAGTAGCAGTTCGAGGTCAAGCTTAGGGCAGTTTAGTAAACATATGGTCCTTCGAGCCGGGTTTTTGAGTCAGTGGATCCTAGTGAGGATCGACGGCGTACCCTGCAGTGGATCGCTGCACATACAAGGGTCGCCAGCAGCAGTTCCTGTGGAGCACATAGCCGAAGAGGAGGAGTCACCACAACCTGCGAGGACGAAGGAAACAGCGGAGCTATCGAATCGAGATCGGGACATCGTGACGTCACTAGTGGAGTCAGCGTGACGTCATCACATCGGCGTCCATCTACTACGTCACCATAATCGAGCAAGTACAACATCACGGTTTGTGAGTGGAATGCAAATAGTGAGTACAATTTTGAGCTTTATGCCTCCACTTTGCCATAACCTGAATTAAATAAAAAGAAACTGACAATAAGGATCACGCGTCATTTATATTAATGTTACAATCTACCACCGTCATTCGACGTCACAGCCGGTGTACGCCTCGCCTACTACAGAGAATATGACAACCGGACATCGATATACTAGCGCCATCATATTAAATTATCACAACGACTTCATTTATATTTAAAACGTATTTAATTACCTTAGATATATAATCATTTCGTAAAACCTGTTTAATTATTTATATTTGGATAATTGTAATAATTTCATAGTTAGAATATTTTGTCTTATAGTTTGAATGTAATTGTTTTGACTCTCATAGTCCTTCGGTTATTTTTGTGTAAAAGCGAGATGTGAGTTCATTCGGATTGATTCTTCCACCCTGAACTGATTGTAAGGCGAAGCTCTGCCGGACTAAAGAGTCCCAACTACAGACTACTCATTCGACCAATCCCTGACCTACTTTCTGTAATATTAAATAAGTTTTAATTTTGGTTGTACGCAAAAATAATAGTTTTTATTGTGTAAGTATGTGCTTACTTACGGATGTAATAAATTTTATGCTATAATATATATTTTTTTTCTTTATTTTACAATTCCGCCTGCGCGGAAAAAGGGTTTTTTTCCCTCGCGCTTCTAGGCACGTACCTAGTTTGCCTTTGAGGTAATCCGCCTCTTACGGTACCACAACACCCAGACCCAAGACAATATAGAAAAGTTATTTACCTTTAATCGACCGGGAATCGAACCCGGGACCTCAGAGATAGCGACATCAGGCATTCTCGCCTCTCGGCTACGAAGGTCGTCGCTGTCGTCGTAGATTATTTTCAATAGAAATGAGATGTTGACACCATTCATAAATAATTCCGAGACACTTCTTTTTTTAAATAACACCTAATTTAATTAATTTGTTCAGTCATAGTTTTTAATTGTTTCTTGAAATAGATTTTTAATTGCTTTAAAACTAATAAATAGTTAGTCAGTTGAGTTTGGTAAGAAGTGACGACACTGTCCGCTAGTTCCATACAAATTCTAAGGAAGAGGTAAGTTTTGACAGCTCATAAAAAGTATGTCAATTGATTGGTAGTGTCAACTACCCTAATGTTATAAAAATAGACATGACTCGAATGGTGACATTTAAACACACCATTGCCATGGTCTGACACATGGTCAGACAATAAATTATGCTAGGGACATCTCCCAGCACGCCCAGATCCAACCCAATTTTAAAACTGCATACAGGGTTACATTGCAAGGGGGTGACAAATTTAAAAAATAAGATCTAGGGAACAATATCAAGAAGTGTCTGAATCGTTATTATTTTTAATAATGGTGTTACGAAAAAAAATTACTTTAAACTATCCGAAAATTAAGTCAATAGAGAGACTACGAAAGCCGCGCGGTCATTCATCAGAGGCTTAGGTACGGCGAGCCAACAGAGACCTTACGCAGTGCACATACGGTGCATTTTTTTATAATAAATAAGTCAGATTCTTTACTTTTACGCACCATTGTTGTGTGGCAGGGTTGGCTTTTACAGGAGCGACTGCCGTCCGACCCCGCAACCCCGAAGGGAAAGAATGCCGGTTAAACTTAAAGGCCAGATCTATACGTCCATCATTAGGCCTGTCCTTTTATATGGCAGCGAAGCGTGGCCGCTACTTGAGCGACACAAGCAGGAGCTGCGTGTCACGGAGATGAATATGCTGCGGTGGATGTGCGGAGTCATGCGTAAGGACCGCGTGAGGAACTCGCGCATCCGCGGTAGCCTTCGTGTCCGTGATATTGCAGACAAACTACAGGAGAGTCGCCTACGCTGGTACGGCCATGTTTTGCGAAAACCGGCAAGCTACGTAGGAAACAAATGTCTGGCCATGCCGCCACCGCAAAAGGGGTAGACCCAAGAAATGCTGGCTTGACGTCGTGAGGGCTGACATGCGTGCCAATGATCTCACACCTAGAGACGCTCAAGACCGCGCGAAGTGGAGGAGTAAATCAAGGAAAGCGGACCCTGGGCTCCAAAGCAATAGCTTTGGATGCAACCGGGATTGACCGTATAGATGAAGAAGAAGATGAAATAAGTCAGATTCTCTCACTCACTCAGCGGGGCCTACTGAAAACCAGCGTCGCGGCCTACTCAGGCCGTGGCTCGAGCTGAGTGAGGTCCCATTATCCCGGACATCACAGGCACATAGTGGCACCGCTTGGTTTACTCGTTTTTCTATCATAATTTTATTCTGTTACTCTTTTTTAATTTTTTGTTTTAATTTAAATAATGTTTTTGTGTCATTTACTATTTGTGTGTGATGTCCAATGTATAATAAATGTCTTTTCTTTCTTCTTTCTTTCAAATTATCTACCTGTACTATTACTAAACAGCGGACTAAATAAATAAAAATGTTACTGGGAGCGGATCGACACTGGATTGCGACTACGTTGTGCCTCTGTAGATCGGACGTTGCACACTTAATCTTATATTTCCGCAATCACTGCCAATTATCTTCATATATCGCATTAGATTACAATCGTTGTATATTTACCTGCGTCAAGATAATACATAAGGGCGGGCCCAAACGGGGTCACACTAGAAGTTTTTTGAAAATATAAGATGAAATGATTTAAGAGATAACGGATAAACATACATTGATTAGTGTTGCCGCTCGATAGGTCAATATCGATTGTCTATCGATAGCATATCGATAGTATCGATAGTATCGATATCTCTTACTGCAATACTATCGGTAAACAGCAGTACTATCGATAGTATTGATAGTTTCGATCGCTGACAACCAATGAACTAACGATAGTATCGATACTATCGATAGTATTGCTCTTCAATATCGATCAGACTATCGATAGTATCGATACTATCGACAGTTTTATACGATCGATAGTTATATTTATTTCAATACTTATATCGATAATATCGATTGTTCTATCGATCGTATAGATAGATGAATTTAGCGTTCAACTATCGATTGCAAAATATCGACTTTTCGGCAACACTAACATAGATACATTTATAAACATCCATGACTTAGATACAATAAATATCTAGTATTTATATAAATATATATCTCGTCTTGCATATTTACTTATGTGTATTAGTATGTAATGTTTATTTTAATTAGAATTTTTTCTTTTGTAATAAACTTGTCAGTAGTCAGTTGTACTCCGGCACAAACTTCACTATCTGCATTACCTCAAGGTTGAGTGGTAGAGAATGCTGTATATAATCGATTTTAAAGTCAAACATGAAATAGCAAAACTAATACTTATTTTGAACAACTGCAAGAGTGCAAACAAAACAAAGTCTTTTGATTTAATTAGTTTTTATCCGAAGAAGTTGAATTTCTCCGGATAAAAGTAATCATAAGTTCGGAAGATAAGATTCCTTATTATTTCTAAAAATTACTACTATAATTATAAACTTATATTATCTAAGGCGTCATAAACTAGTAGCACAACTCCAAAATTGCCCATGGGCAATCGCCTTTACAAAAATAAGCATAAAAAAATAAAATAGAAAATCGAACCGTTTAAAATCAAAATCGTAGCGCGGAATATTTAGTAACGATCGTGATTACAATGTGCAAACTGGCAACGTCGCTTTTCTATTTTGTGAGAAAAGGATCAGACACCCTGTATTTGTTAGTTCACATACTGTATTAAGTCTTTTTCGCAGTCGGGTAAAGACAAGCGTACGGCCGCTTTAATACCAGTGTGGACATCAAATCAAAACAATTATACTTAATTGTCAACTTCAGTGAAATAACTACAGAAGTTGACTTGTCATAATCGGTGTCAGTGAATATTACAATGGAAGACAAAAAACAGTGCTAGAGCCAGTGCCGTCTTATCATATCCCTGGGCTCTGGGGCACACAAGAATTTAGGGGCCATGCCCATAATGCAAAGTAAAAATGTAATACTGTTGGTATGAATTAATGACTACCAAAAATAATTTCATATCATAATATATAAGGTGCTTCATAAATATCTGCAACGGCTGAAATGGGTAAAAGTATTCCTTTATATTCTTTACAATAGTAAAGAAATTACGTGTCCCGGATCGGTAATTAATTATTTGCGAAAAGACAGTAAATAAATGGTTACTTGCTTCAATTTGCATAACACACTTCGTCATCCGCCCTTGACACTGCGCGGGAGCGGTATAATGTGAAACGTTAGCATTTTTGGACAGATGTGAACGGTTTGAGACAGAATAAAGCCTAATCTTTATTTAATATATTTTTTAATGAAAAAATTAATGATGTTCTGGACATAAAATTTCTTTACTATCTTAATCTATATAAGCAATACTTTTACCCATTTCAGCCGTTGCAGATATTTATGAAGCACCATAAATAGTAGGTGCATAGTTTTAAAATTTCCCTTTTTTTAGGCTTTGCCCCTCTTTTCTTTCTTTTCAGATAACAGTGTTTCTTAGTTTAAAATATGTTTCAGTACCTTAGGCTGGGCTGGAGGGCCTAGGCACCGTGGCAGGCCTCGTGTGCCCTTATGGTAAAGACGGAACTGTACAAATGCTACGATTATTTTCGGCATATTTGCTATGTGCAAAGTGGGTGGTGGGGGCCGTCAAATCGATCGCAGCACGCAATGTAGCAGAAATGTGAAAAAACTCTGGACTGTCATGTGTCAAATTGCTATATTTCCATAGAATTCCATACTGACGTTATTAAGTATTTTAAAGTGAAAACATTTAAATTCGCGATATTGGTCATACGTGTTCTGTTATAAAGTGTATAAAAAATGGGAAAAACATTTCGTATATGTTTTATTGTTTCTAACATCAAGATGGAAATTGGAGCAAAGAAATAAATAGATAGCTGCAGCTGTGAAAAGAAAAAAGTTTGAAGGTAATTTGTGTTACAGACGTTTGTCTTATGATCACAGATCTTATTAAGTAGCTTTGTACGTTGGTTCTGAGCTCTTCAAAATCTCTCACACGCTGTGCTAATACTACTTTTTTCCCTTTTTGCACATTTTGAGGTTGGAAAGTTATATCATGTTGTATTGATTAAAATCCCGTAGGTATTATAAAATTCGTATTTTAGTTCAAGTAATAAAATCAGTTATTATAATATGCGCAAACTGTTTAGATATTTTCATCTAATTTCGAAGAAAAACAATCCGAAAATCATTCTTAAACCATCCAGTTGCCATAGTTGGAGAGACTCAAGTCCACAACAATTGTGGTCACTAGGGGCGCTGTCATCGCGCACACAGCGAATAGAGCCGTATCTTTTGATTGCGACAACGAAACGACCTTATGTTTCCTTCTTTTTATTATAAGGTACGGAACCCTAAAACATACAGTGTAATTCATATATTATAAGTCTTTGCAGGCAGGTAAAGACTAGCGTACGGCCGCTTTAATACCAGTGTGGACATCAAAACAATTATACTTAATTGTTAACTTTAGATCAGTGAAATAACTACAGAAATTGACTTGTCATAATCGGTGTCAGCAAATATTACAATGAAAGACAAATAAACAGTGCTAGAGCCAGGGTTGGGCACTACAAGTGTCATAGGCTAGTTTCTTGGGTCAAAAAAATATTATTCTATTTAGCCCATCAGTTGGATTAACAGAAAATATTGGACACGTATTTTTTCTTTTCTCAATTAACCAAAAAATGATGAAGATATAGCCCGGTAAAGTTTCACGTAACGTCACGCCTTGCGACACTTTTTAGCAAGGCGTGACGTCACGTGCTCACTTCGATGCGCTTTACTTTCGTCATTTTTTGTTTAATTGACAAAAAACAAAATATGTGTCCAATATTTTTTGATAATCTAACTGAAGGACTAAATTGAATAATATTTTTTGAACCAGGAAACTAGCCTATTCTAAACCTCTTCACACTAGCTCTTTGTTCAGATCCCAGTCGGGTCACGCTTGACCATGCAAGTCTGGGTATTAGATTAGGAGCGATTGCTACGTGTAGACGGCCGTAAATAATTCAGTTGGAGTTGGATACCACCAACTGAAGGCATGTCGTAAGAGGCGACTAATACCTGCTGCACGAGAGGGGCAGCAGCATCTTCGTGCGAAATATTATAAAAAGTGCCGTGTGGGGACGGCTGTAAAGAATACACTTCCCCAACAAAAGGCGTGTCGTAAGAGGCGCCTAATACTTGTAACCAACCCGCATGCCAAGGGTGTTATAGTATTGGCGGTGTAGTAAGGCCAGTGACTTAACCTTACTGTCAGATGTTATTAAGCCCTAAGGCCTCTGACTAGGCGTCACGACTAGCATCAAGCGATATTAGCCGGGACCAATTTTTAATGTGCCTTCCGAAACATGGAAATGCTTGTTATGAATGTCACTAAATATGGTTGGAATGGTCACCCATCCAATCACAGCCGCGGCGTAGGTGGCTTAACTTTGGTAATCACAATCTAAGCGCTGCCGCCACTGAGCCAAAAGCACTTCCAAGGATAAGACGAATAGAGAAGACGGAAAAAGACGGTTAAAGATTATTTTCATACTTTATATGGCTACATACGCTGCGCTTGCCGGTACGTGGCCTCCATTCCAGAACCTTTCTGCCCCATTGGTCGTCAGTTCTACTTGCTATAGAATGGAGGCCACGTACCGGCAAGCGCAGCGTAGGACGTCCACCTACAAGGTGGACGTACGACCAGGAGACGTATTTTTGAAGCATTAGAAATGAATTTCAAATTCGAATACGAAAACAATTCGTGAATGAAATTAATTTCTATTGCTCACGATTTTACGCATTTTTGAATCACTCGTAACTTCTTGTAACTATTTTCGTTTTCCGCGGAAAATGCAAAAACTCATTGATTTTAAAAACCGGTAGTGACGCTATACCTAAACGGAATGTAAATAAAAAGTTATTATGTAAAATTTCTGTCAAACGTATGTTTACTTGTCAATGTCATTCTTCCGTAATTTGTAACAGTAGAAAAAGAAAGACGAGTGGTCGTTGCAATATTCATGGAATGAATTTTCAAAAATAGTAATTTTAGGAATTCGGATGCGAATCTTGCAATTTCGTGTTCGGATTGGAATTCGCATGATTCAAAAATACGTCTCCTGGTAAAGGTTGCAGGAAGCCGCTGGATGCAGGCCGCTTCCAACCGGCCGATCTTGAAGTCACTGGGGGAGGCCTATGTTTAGCAGTGGACGTCCTATGGCTGAAATTATGATGATGATGATGATATGGCTACATTTAAACAGAGTTTTACTTTTACAGAGTAAGTAATGCCGACAGGAAATTATACTGCAATTAAAAAGAAACGCTTGTCATCAACTCAGTTAGCATGCTAAGTATCATGTTTCATATTTTCAGCTAGTACATATATAACACTTCCCCACCCAACAGGAAGCGTGTACTAAGAGGCGACTTATCCCTGTAGCACTAGACGGGCAGCAGCGTCTGCGTGCGAAATGTATAACAAACTGCGCTCGCCAACCCGCCTGCCGAGCGTGGCGAGTATTGGCAATCCTCCCCTATGAAAGTCATTGGGGGAGGTCTGTGTTCACCAGTGGACGTCCTATGGCGGCCATGATGATGATGACATATACAAGGTTATTTATAAAACATCAACAATCTCCTAGGGGCTGATTCTGGTGCTCAAATACGACAACTTTTTCTATGAGACCAACATTGTTTCCACATTGTTTCCACAGATGTGTCGAAAAGGTGCCCGCTCAGCATTTGTCGTGACAGCCACGGACTTATCACGACGCTGATTTTCGGCGGGAACCTCCGACGCTGGAACGTGCAGCGAGTGACGCAGCGGCACATCGGACCACCAGAGAATCCCAAATCCCTCCCACGGACTCCGGGCCCATAAGGAGCACAAAATCGGTCGGAGAAAACCCGGAACCCCCGATAGGCCGATGCACCGCCGCCCAAAAGCACGGTGCCAGACGGGACAACATATTAAAAAGAGATTATACAACATATTAACACGAAATTATAGGTACATGCCACACGGTGTCACTCGGACAGAGCGGAGTATCAATCCGGACGAGTAAGGTGCGCCAAAATCGATTTCGGTCCGATTCGGAAATCGGAACGCGCCTTCATTCAATGACGCTTTTCGTCGCACCTAATCTGTCATCTGACTGACACATGAAAATCTAAAAAAAAATTCACTGCTCCATACAAACTGATGTCAGCTGGTGACGGCTTAGTATGAGGTAGTAATTTTTTTTTTGCAATTTTAATGTTAGACCTATAGAAAAAGTTTTTGTATTTGAGCACTACATTTTAAGCACTTTTAAATCAAATCAAATCAATCATTTATTTGCGTCAAATATGGTATACATACAAGGTGTCAAATTACAATAAAAGAATCACATATTTGGGCTACATAAATTAGCACGCAAATGTCAGGGTAAATGTCAAATAAATCTGATAATAATATTATAGTTACAATGTCAAAATCTGCTCATGTCCGAATTTCAAATTATTAATGACTAGCTGACCCAGCAAACTTCGTTCCGCCAATTCGTTTGACAGGTACGAACAGTTTGTATGGGAAAATAAAATAGTTGTTTTACTACTTTCGTTGCTATTTTTTTTAAATATTTTCTTACCTTTTAAACCTTCCCTGAACTTCTACAAGTATTTCAAGATCAAAATTAGCCAAATCGGTCCAGCCATTCTCGAGTTTTAGCGAGACAAACGAACAGCAATTCATTTTTATATATATAGATTATTATTATTTACTCTTTGACAGTACACGCAGTCGAGATCGCCAAGTTTTGGTCGGGCTCTAATTGATGCAATTGCATGAAAAAAGAAGGATACTGTTTGCTATTATTCAAGTACTTATCAAAAATTGGTTTCTCGGCTGGCTCGACTTTGAATAATAAATGTAAGTAATTGTCTGCTATCACTCTTAAATAATTTACTCATGTGTGATAAAATCATGTTTAGAAAATAACCCAAATAACCTTGATACAGATGATTACGTTAATAACAAATGCCTCCCCCCCACTAACCCAGAGTTGCGACCCAAATGTTGAGAAACGATGGTATAGTGGAGTTTCTTACGGGGTATTTATTACCTTCGAGTTTGGGATCATTTGATTCGTTTTGAGTCCCATAATAACATGGTTTTCATAGTAATTTATACTATAAAATTATTATAGGTAAACTGACCTTTTATGTTAAAATAATAGTGGACAATAGGTTAACTGCTTTCTGAAAACCCATCTGAGCTACCGTAATTATTTCATTAAGCTACCATTCATGAACAATAATTATAAGTCTCTTGATCTTTATGTTACCGAGTAATAAAATTAAATACAAACGATTAGAAACACGTGACTAGGGCTGCTGAATTGTCCCGCGAGAGCTGGGACGTCCCACTATTATTATGATAATCGTAAAAATTAAAATATTTGTCCCGCTATAGGGCACGGGCCCTACCTTAAGCCAAAGAAAATTTATAAAAATATCTTTGCTTAAGCTTAGTATAACTTTACATTCCTAAATTAAGCCTTGAGTATGATCAGGCGGTTTGGACATACTCCGCCACCCGAGATCAGTGAGGTTTAGGGTGCTGTAAGGTAAGTGATTAACCTAACTGTCAGATGTGTTAGTTTAAGTGAGATTTGCACTTGCAGTCAACCACGAAAGTGGTTTGCTAGACTTTAATTTTTAGTGATTACCATTGTTACAATAATAAATAAATAATGTTGTCAAGCTGCCTTATGGCCATCGCTATTATGTCATACGTTTATACATTTTTTGTAAGTGTAAACCGAAAAATGACCCAAGCCAAGTATTAAACTCGGGACCCATTGCTAAAAGGCAAATCAGCGCGTCCCTAAGCTAGGTGTTGTTGCCATGTTGTTTTTATCGATTGTCCCACACAATCTGTCCCACTATGCTCAACGTTTCACAGCACTATGCTTAATTGTAATCGTAGAGTGACATCAAAACAAGATTCTTGTAGCTACCTGCGATTATGAATACACGAGTACTGTGATGCACTAGGAAATACCCCGGCTTTGTGTGAAATCGTCTCTATGACATTCAACGATGACCCTAATAAAAAATTCGAAATGAGGATATCCATAATATAAAAAAGTCATCAACATAGCTATTACAATTTATTTTTTAAAATAAATAATTATTTAACCTTTTTATTTTTTGCATTCACAATTGCTAGTTTATTATATCATTTTTTTAATTGATTAAGCTGTTTCTATCTTAACTGATTGTTAAATATTTGCAATAATATGTCGTTCGGATATTTGTTGTGGGTATAAAATCCAAGACATTGATGAAACAACACTGGCTTACTTACAGCTATAAACCATTGACGAAATTCGCCAACATTACTATGTCCTCCGTAGCTCAGTCAGCTAAGTCATGAATGTTTAAAAATGTACTTAAGTATGTTTATCCTTTATCTAGTCGCCATAGTACAAGCTTTGCTTAGTTTGGGGCCAGCTATTAGTGTGATTGTGGAAATAATTTACCTATTATTGTTACTCGTATTAATGATGATGATAATGATGATTGCCAAAGTGGCACGGTGATTTCTGGTTCTGGGTGTGCGGGGCGTACGGCGGGCGTCTCTCAGGAGTACCACGTACCCCAGCATCTAGCAAATCTCCATGCTGCTTTATACTTGAACGAGCACAACTACCTTCTTGACGGCTGGGTTTGAGCTTACGTCGTCCTCCTGACCCTCATCATCGCTGGCTTTCGCCTCTGGACAAACGTCGACCAATCAAGGCAGTACGAACATTGAACTAATATTACTAGCGTACACGACGGCAAATCCAAAGGGCATACTATATGTTACATAATTTGGGACCACCCACGACCCAAATATTTTTTTTCTTAAATTTTTTATGTTATAATATTGTTTTTAAAGATGACTTGGCGTCGTCCATTGACCTCCTAAGTTGGTACTAGCGACGCCTAACCTCAAACTGTGTCATTGTCTAGGACCTCGCCACGTTTGGCAAATATGCTGACTTCTTCAAACCTTAAGACAGAATAAAAAGCTGTGGACAGAATAATATTCAAAAAATCTAAGAGATACTCTTTGAGGTCGACGCGTTTCCAGTTTTAAAAAAAAATATATATTTAGCTTGCAATGTATGTATGTTACTATGTTTGTTCGGGTGGAATCTTGCAACTCAATTTTGAAGCAGATCTCTTAAACCGATTGAGCTGAAATTATACGTTTAGTTTGGATGACAAGGCATGGTTATCTGTGTGACGTCATTCTGAATCCAACATGGCGGAACACCCAACATGGCGGACTAGTTATTTTTAATACTAACACTCTTACAATATCGGGTATCAAACGAAAGGACTTGCTGAGAATAACTCGAAAAATAAAGTGACGTCACTCTAAATCCAATATGGCGGACTTCTGAAGATGGCTGACTAAGTTTTTTATGTTTTTCTATAAATATGGGTATTAAATGAAAGGACTTGCTGAAAATACGAATGCTAGTTAAACTCTTTTATTCTTTTCAACGCATTTAAATAAAAGCTTGTTTTAAAAAACGTTTTTATTACTAATAAATTTAATAATTGGTCTGATTTAGATGCAATAAAAAAACCATTGGCGACGCAAGGTAACACGCTGCACCCTCTTTAAAAATCTAAAAATTTTGTATTCTGATTTTATTCATAACGGGAACCCTTTGGTTTTAAGGTGAATTGAGCTTTACTACGCAAATCAAGTTGTCTACTAATAGAATTAATTGTTTTATCTGTTGTTGCAAAGCATTAAATTAAATCATCAAATCTTTAGTCTATGGTAAGGAATACTTAAATATTTTTATAAAAAACTGCGTCCCCAAACCCGCCTGCCAAGCGTTGCGAGTATTGGCAAACCCGCCTGCCAAGCGTGGCGATTATTGGCAATCCCCCCGATGATAAGTCATTGGGGGAGGGCTATGTTCAGCAGTCCACTTCTTATAACTGAAATATATAGATAAATGAAGCAATACTATTCTTAAGTTAGATTCTATCACTGGCCCTTAGTCTTGGATATGAGAGTGGACTGCTTTATCCGCACTTAGACTCAAATTCGGTCCTTTGTGCGTGGGGGATGTGATAGTTACAGATGTAGCGAGCCGCTCCGCCCAGAAGCGCAGAAGTTTCCTGGGTTTTTCACAGGCTTCGCGGAGTGACCTTGGGTTGTCAAGGATTTCATTACGTTGTGATGCAACCGCCTCGCATGCCAGGACTACGTGGCTGGCAGTTTCATCTGTAGTAAGACATGCCCTGCAGAGAGGGCTGTCTGTGTTACCTATGGTGTGAAGGTGTTTGTTTAGGAGACAGTGACTGGTCACTGTGCCCACGATTATGCGCAGGTCTCATCTTTCGAGACTGAGTATATGTCTAGTCAATCTTGGCGTGACCCCTGAAAGAGTCAGTTTTGATTGTCTGCATGCGGTAGGTGCGGTAGTGTGGCCCTTAGTCTTACAAATAAAACTATTTATATATGCTAGAGTCATCGACCTGCGACTTTCGCAATAGCTGCACTAAGGAAGAAACCTAACCTATAAACCGACTTAGAATTGAACTTTAGACATTTAAACTAGCTACGTAAGTTACTTAATAAAATTACCAACTGCATTGATATCATAGTAACAAGATAACATTATTACAGTATCGACTGCTGACTCGGGAGGGAATTGAACCCATGTCTCTTCGCTAACCGAGCATAAATAAATAAATATTGGACAATATCACATACATTGCTCTGATCCTAAGGTAAGTAGCTAAAGCACTTTTGTTATAGAAATAAGAAACAACGACGGTACCACAACACCCAGACCCGAGACAATATAGAACAGTTAGCCCGTGGCCTCGCCCGCGTCGAATATTGTTGTAAGAAATTTAGTTTTCACTTTCAACATTTTTTGACAACTGAACACCGACAAGACGTCCACCCACAAGGTGGACAGACGACCTGGTAAAGGTTGCAGGAAGCCGCTGGATGCGGGCCGCTTCCAACCGGCCAACCTGGAAGTCACTGGGGGTGGCCTATGTTAGTAATTAGCTGTAATGATGACATAGATTGACTGGTTGACTGGTAGAGAATGCTTCTTGGCATTAAGTCCGCCATTTGTACAATTATTTTTAAATGTGCAATAAAGTATAAATAAATAAATAGATTACTCCTATGACTCCTAAAGATTTGGCACCACTTTGCAATGTAACCCTGTAGAGTAAGCAAGACCAACGTCAGTGCAATTGCCCTACAGAATATCACCATGGTTAAGCCATGAGTAAGCGTATCCGTAGTTACTAAATTTTCCAAGAATATTAAAATGATAATTATGAAAACTTACAACATTAAAACCCAATTATGACGCTCCCTTCTCCTAATTGCCGTGCCCTACATGATCTCTTAGCTTTAAGCATTTAATATTGTATCACCTTTATACATACATCATAGTTATAAATAAAGATTTTGAATTTGAATTTGAAACCTTGTTCTAAGTTTGCATTTGTGAAAACTACCTTATTTAATAAAGATATCAACTAAAACCACATACTATATGACAAATGCTGAGAGTTAAAGCCTTAAAAATAAACTGTAGATGGGTAAATATCCCAAGTATGTTTTTAAGGCGGCGAGGGTGAAAATCGATGTAAAAAGTATAACTAGCATTCCTTTATATTTTTTTATATTTAGTTTAAACAGTGATTTACAAATTAATAAAGCCTTTAAAGACACTAGCTATTTATTTTCGTGTAAAAAAATTATTTAAAGACCCAAAATCTAATTACGGTGGAATGTCCGAACTCCATTTGATTACATTCATTGTTTTATTTCAAGCTTCTGGTACATTTATTTAATTAAAGAATGATTTAATCTTAAAATACATGAAATGAAACTGTCAAAAGAAGCATAAGGAATAATTTATCTAAATTTTATAGTACTTTAAACAGGCTTTATAATATGTCCAACACGAAAGGGCTATAACGATGGCGCAATTTGAATCCTCCTCTACTTGTCACGACACGCTTTGAGAGATGCCAAGCTATCCTTCCCTGCACCGCCCAGTTGTGCCCTCGCAAACGGAGTGTAAAGACGTGTGACACGCTGAGCTGTTTTCTCGCCAATCACGAAAGTACTTGCTGCGGTGGCGCAGGAATACAAATGTATCTAATTTCGATGGCATGTGAATAAAGTAAAACTTACAGGCAGGTTTACAAGAAATTTTATAGACAGTTAAAGATTAGGTATATTGTCGTTATGGCAAATTAAAAACTCGTGTAGGAATAATAGAGTTCTCTAAAATGTTTATTTTGTTGCTGATTCTAAGTCCGATGGCGCAATACCAGTGGCTCCGGTGGCACAATGTAGTGACACCGTAATTAGACAGTGCCACCGGGATTGATATGATTACTATTTCTGATTAATGTATCTGGGTGCAAGGGGCCCAACCAAGACCTTTTGGGCCCAAATCAACTTCACCTGCCAGTCGGTGCACTTGCTGAACAACAGACGAGGCTTTGGCGCAGGCTTTCCCTTCGGGGTTGGGAGGTCAAACGGCAGTCGCTCCTATAAAAGCCAACCCTGCCACACAAGGTGCGTACTCGAAAAGAAAATGTCACCGATAGGGCGCCGCCGCAAAACGGCGCACAGGAGCATCGCCCGACTCCTGTGACAAGTGGGCTAGGGCTACCGTGCTACGGGTGGGCACGGCCAAAGACGCAAGCCCCACAACGGAAACTCACCACTTTAAACATTGGCACGCTAACCGGATGCGCGAGGGAGTTGGCCGACGTACTTTTCAGGCGGAGGGTGGACGTGGCGTTCCTGCATGAGACTCGGTGAAAAGGCAGCAAAGGTCCCGGTTAATTAGGAATGGCTACAAACTGATCTACACGGGTGCACTTGGTGGAGCGAATGGGGTGGCCGTGATTCGCTCCGAAGGATTGCAGGACGACATTCTGGAAATGAAACGCTACAGCGATCGGCTGATGGTCGTGGGGGTGCTTATTGAAGGGGTTGTCGTCACACACTTGATAAGTGCTTACGCGCCACAGCCGGTTGTGGTGAAGCTGAGAGGATGGCGTTCTGGGATATACTCGGTGGAGTGCTTAGTGGTATCCCGTTGTCGCAGAGGATTGTTGTGAATGATGAAAATATAATTAATTAAATTGACATTATTCGAGACATGTACCGCAGCTCCGATTCCATGATTCGGACAGCTGTTGGCGACACCAAACCGTTCCCCATCACCGTCGGAGTACACAAGGGTTCCGTCCTCAGTCCGTTTCTGTTCAGTGTGATATTAGACGTTGTGTCAGACAGCATCAGAGACTCACATGAGCAGCCACCATGGCTGCTGATGTATGCTGACGATATCGCACTGGTGGACGCGGACAGGGGCAGGCTGGTGAGACGGGTGAACGAGTGGAAGCAGTCGCTTGAGAGGTGGTCTGAAACTCAATGTGGTGAAGACCGAGTACCTGGCCTATAACTCTACAGATCCAACGCCCGTCCGCATAGTCGGAGACAAGGTCGAGCGCACGGTCCAGTTTAAATACCTTGGATCTGTACTTCACGCGTCGGAAGACATCGATTGCGATGTCAGGGCACGCATTGCTGAGGCGAGAGGTGACTGGTGTCATTTGTGACCCCAGAATGCCGGTTAAGCTGAAAGGACAATTCTATAAGTCCATCATTAGGCCTGTCCTTTTATATGGCAGCAAAGCGTGGTTGCTACTTGAGCGACACAAACAGGAGCTGCGTGTCACGGAGATGAATATGCTGCTGTGGATGTGCAGAGTCACGCGAAAAGACCGCGTGAGGAACTTGCGCATCCGCGGTAGCCTTCGTGTCCGTGATATTGCAGACAAACTGCAGGAGAGTCGCCTACGCTGGTACGGCCATTTTTGCGGAAACCGGCAAGCTACGTAGGAAACAAATGTCTGGCCATGCCACCACCGCCAGGTCCTGGCAAAAGGGGTAGACCCAAGAAATGCTGGCTTGACGTCGTAAGGGCTGACATGCGTGCCTATAATCTCACAACTAGAGACGCTCAAGACCGTGCGACTTGCTTTGGACTCAACCGGGTTTGATCGTATAGATGAAGAAGAAGAAGAAAAAGATTGCACTTTACTAATGTAAAAAAATATAATTCCATTAAAATTATATCGACATACAAATATACAACCAAAGATTTTTTAGATTTTGGACAGGAAGGTTATTCTGATCATAATTATAATATTTTTGACTAAGGCGTAATGCTGCATATAACGTTAATTCAGCACATTACTTTTTTGTTAATTTCGTCAAGTTTTGGGACAATTTTTTTTATTTTTTTTTATTGACAACCTCTGTAGCCGAGAGGCGAGCATACCGGACTTGGTATCGCTATCTCTGAGGTTCCGGGTTCAATTCCCGGTCGGGTCAATGTATAAAAATAACTTTTCTATATTTTTTCGGGTCTGGGTGTTATGGTACCTGTCGTTGTTTCTGATTTCTGTAACACAAGTGCTTATCACAGGATCAGAGCAATTGTATGTGATGTTGTCCAATATTTATTTATATTTATTATTTATTTATTATTTTGTCATTTCCATATTCTGGTTATAAATCATACAGTATCATAAAAATAAAAAATAATATCATATAAAAATACTTTGTCTTTGATATTCCTAACTTTGCTGGCGCACATCAATTCCGGTGCGATGGTCACAAATAATTTCGGTGGCTTTCAATAGTTTCAAATAGATATATTGCAAGAAGTATTAATTATTTTTTTATTTCTACTATATGACTGATTAATAGAGCTCTCAAACTATCATTTAGGCTACAAAAAAGTACCGAAAAGAAGAAATGAAAATTTGCCACCGTAATTAGGCAAAAATCGATATTGTTGAAATTGACCCAGATTTAACAAAAGTAGTTTGACAGCCTGGCCTTTTTAACTGGTTTAATATTTCGAGACTTTCGTATCGTAAATTGTTTTATTTTAACACTTTTATTTGGTTGAAATAACAGACGGCGTTTCCTGAAGCCCGTTTATTACCATTATTAGATAAAAATTTTAATAACAACTTTCAAAAAACCATTTTAAAAAACTCAGTGACTGTTATTGCGCTAGGCTGTTAGCAGTTTCTTGTCACTCCGGCCACTAGCTTCATGCACTCACATCAAAAAACCTCGGCACACTACTCGACAGCGAAACATTTCGGGTGTGTGTGGGCTTGCGTATCGGGGCTCCAGTTTGCGAGCCACATCCGTGTTCCTCTGGCAAGGAGGTAGACAGATTCGATCTTCATGGTCTCTGTTGTCAGTGCTGGACGTCTCGCCCGACACGCTGCGCTCAATGACGCCATCAGAAGAGCTCTTGCCAGCATCAACGTTCCTTCCACGCTGGAACCTCGTGGGTTGGTCCGTGATGACGGCAAGAGACCTGATGGTCTTACGCTGATTCCCTGGGAGAGGGGTCGGTCTTTAGTATGGGACGCAACTTGTGTTGATACCTTAGCCCCTTCTCACCTCACGGAATCAGCTGTAAAAGCAGGGGCTGCAGCAGAGTCAGCAAAAAATGCCAAGCGGCGCAAATACGAGTGCAAGTGACAAGTGTTTGCGCCGTTTGGTGTCGAGACGTTTGGACCGTGGGGACCAAACGCTAAATTACTTTTTGGCAAAATAGCACCAAAATTGATTTTTATTTCGGAAATTAAAAAAGCTGGTTCGTTCCTCGCACAAAGGCTTAGTTTATCAATTCAGCGAGGAAACGCTGCCAGTATCCTCGCCTCCATGCCTCACGGACACGCTTTTATTTTTGAGTAGGTAGTTTTTAGTTTTAGGTTAAGTTAGTTTATTTAAAGTTTGCTTTTATTAAATTATTATATAATTTAAAAATTAAATTATAACTAAAACATTTATTCACTTTCATACATTATTAATTCTATAAAACAATTATACTAATTTTAAATAATATATACATCTATGAAATACTATATACAACTATGAAATACTATATACAAATAAAAACTACGAAAATAGAGAATCATAAAAATGGTCCTCGTGGAAGGGTACCCAAGATGCTGGCAGCGTTACCTCGCTGGATTGCGATGCTTAGTCGCTGTGCGAGGTAGCTGCCAGCCCTTGGGTCCCCACTTTAAATTATATTAATTGTTAAATTTTTAAGAAAATTTAATGTAAGTATATATATAATAACTTCAGTTTGATTAATTATTAAAATGTTTGTACATTGAAAAAAAACATTAATTAAACATTTCGCAATAAGCACTCTGCACCACTTTACCCTTTCTTTATAGTTGTCTTATCTAAAGGTTGTCTGGAAGAGATCGCTCTTAGCGATAAGACCGCCTAAATTGTACATCTTTCTGTAAACATCAACTGTAACTTCTTTTTATTTGTGCAATAAACGGTATTTATCTAAATTATTTAATATAGTAGGTATCTATTTGCCTCATGGAAGCGATTTTATTGTTGAGTAAGTAGTTTTTAGTTTCTCCTTGTCAGTTGTAAGTCAGGTATTTCTCAATATTTTTCGAAAATTCTTTAAGTTTTAGTAATTTAAACAAAGCACTATTTAATTTTAAACTTTCGCGTTGCATGATTAATACACACTACAACTAACTTGCCTTGAAAATAATATTATGAGGGTGGGTGAAGAATCCACTTCTCATGCTTCCTCGCTGTTCCAGTCAGCCTGTGACAACGGTCGGTGTAACCCGGTCGAAGCGTCAGGCAAAAAAAAGGTAAAATATGTACCTATTGCTGATCAATTGTATGTATTAAAGCACTATTTAAGACCAAAAAAGTATTTATGCATATTCCCCATTGTCATGGTTTCGGAGTAATTAAGGAATTAACATCCCTGTAATACGAGGTACCAGACAATGTATTTTGCCAGGAGGACTCAAGGAAATGTAGAAAAGTTTGTTTTCTGAACTGACCCAAACCTGGGATCGAACCCGGAACCCTTTGCGTTTAAGGGGAATAACCGCGCTACAAGACCAAACGTGTCGTCAAAAATAAAAGTAAAATACGCATGAAAATACGAAATACCATAGAGATATTATCTACATTTGTCTATAGTAATGCTCAATAAAACTCTTTTGATATGTACTAACTTTTGCCCACGACTTCGTCCGTGTAGCTAAAAAAAAATATCATCCCACGCGAAGAAACAAAATTCAAACCAACCAAGCGCGCACGGGTTCCGTACCATTATCTTTAATATTCTGTAAATATTTCTATCGTCTACCTGTTGCCGTTATTAATATCGAGCCATGTCGAGCAAAAAACGACAAGAATATCGCGTTTATTGGAAATTGGCCTTACTTAAATATTGATTTTAATCGGTTTTTAGTATTTAATTTTGTTAATGTAGCAGCATAAGAAATAGTTAGGTACATCATCTGTGAAAATTTCAACTGTCTAGCTATCACGGTTATTGAGATACAGCCCGGTGACAGACAGACAGACGGATAAACAGTGGAGTCTTAGGGTAGGGTAGGGTATAGGGTACGGAACCCTAAAAAAGAACTTAATATCTTAAGCTAGCTAGATAAATTTTATTAAGTATGCCAAATTTTAACTAAGTTATTTTTAGCGTGATAAAAAAAACATATAAACTCAACAAGTAAGACAATTTATAGATTCTCTTAATGGCACTTCTTAAAACATTTCATTCATTCATGCATTCATTCATTCATGTCAGCCTATTGCAGTCCACTGCTGGACGTAAGCCTCCCCCAAAGAGCGCCAAAGAGCACGATCTCCCGCCTTTTTCATCCAGCCACTGCCAGCCATCTTTCTAAGGTCGTCGGTCCATCGAGCTGGGGGGCGTCCTACAATACGTTAGCCAAGGCGCGCTCCCAAAACATAGTTTTGCCCAATTAAATATACTTAGTTTAGTCTTAGGTAAAGAACCAACTAACTCTCTAAATACGCTGCCAAGATAGGCAGGCCTTGTTCGTATCTTAGAAAAAAAAAAGACTTCATAGTAAAACCTTTTTCTGAAAAACCTTGGAAAACCTAGGTTTTCCGATGACGAAAACCTTGTTTATGATCATAAAAAATAAGTGCTAAAACAAATATATCTTGCAAGTATGATTAATCGAGTCAGCAGTCATTGGTAGCAGTGAATGTATTCATTCTATTGAATGCAGTCGGGCTCGACAGCCCGCAAAGATTGAACGCCTACACCGCCGAAAGCCAGCCATATCTTTCGGTTCGCGCGCTTTTTTGACAGGTGTCAAGTGTAACTTTTAAAATATTTCTTTAGTGCAAATGTGTTAAGTGCGTGCCTTGGAATTATTAGTGCCAAAAAGGATTTTTTTAAAGGTAGGTTATGTAGTATTGCAAGTGTTATGTCATTATATTGGTTTTTGCTAATATTGCTTTCACTCGTGGACAGGTGGGGGATTTAGGGCAGTGGGACACCGAAAGTGATCTTAAGATACGGAGGCTGCGAGTCTTCGTTTGTTGGCTCGCCTAATTTTTTTTAAACGAAAACTTGAAATTGGTACTAATCGCGATGGTGCGTTTGTTTTAATTTAATAAATAAACTTTTTGGATGTCCCTTGTCTGAATTTTAAATAGGTTTTACTTAAGTTATTTTTTTAAATAAAATACATACGATTAAATTTATGTTTTTAAATATGTTTTTTTAACATGTAACTGAAATTACAGTTCGAAATTTAAAAATATGCAAAATAATGCATAGTGTTTAAAAATTGAGATGTCTGGTTCAAACACGAAGAATACATTTCAATAATAATGTAAAAATATGGAAATGTTAAAAAGTTTTAACTATCCATACTAAAATGTTTATTCTGACATTGAACTACTTTTAAGATGGCTACGTGTTTCTTATTTTGTATATCTACATTATTAAAATGATAAAAAATAAATGTTTAATTAATTGACTATTGACCTAATGTTACTATCATAAAGTGTAGTAAGTACTAATAACATTTCTTTTGCAAAATTCTCTATAATATAGACCTCCATGGTCTTATTTAAATTGAGATAATTTTACTTAAGTTTTTTTAAACTTAGGATAAAAAAAATTACCCGTTAAATAAATAAATAATAAATAAACAAATCAATTTTATTTCAGGTACTATAAATTGTCTCATATAAATGTTTCATTTCATTTCATTTAGTTACAATTACAAATTTAAATATATATTAAATAGAAAAATAATAGAAAAATAATTTACAATTATAATACTTTGCCAATTTGGTAAATTCAACAAAATCTAAGTTAAGAAATGTCAGTATTTAATTTACATTTGTTATTTAATTACGAGTATATCAATAATACGAATTCTTCTTATAAATACCTTATAATTTGTGATTTATTTAATAGGACAGAAAGATTCAAGTTCATTTGTTTATGAAATTAATGTTATAGCATGCGATACCTACCTATTCAAGAGGGGATGACAGGGGGGGACAGTAAAAACAATGTTTAAAAAAAATATCTAGATATTTTTTTATAAATTCGGTGTACTTGTTTTACCTAAGAGGGGGTAACAATATTTATCAATAAAAACAATGTTTTTTTTAAATAAAGTTACTAATTTTCATAAATTAAAATTCGCTGCGTTTATTACTCGTCTGTCTGTTTGTCTATACAGACTAATCAGTAACTACTGTATCGATTTTGATAAGGTTTTCACTAATAGTTAGACTGATACGCAGGGAAGTTAGATAGATAGGCTTTATTGAACAAAACACCTTAATAATTATTTATTACAAACTATATAGACTTGGTTATGTAAGTCGATGACAAGTCATTTGGGTAAATTGAGAAAATTTCACGTTTTGTGGTACAAGGAAGGTTTGTGAATATTATTTAATATCGTAAATAGATAGATAGATAGATACTCTTTATTGTACACCACACAAAACAAACAAATCACAGGAAAGTAAATACATAATGAATAGCACAATTTAGGCGGTCTTATCGCTGGAAGCGATCTCTTCCAGGTAGAGGAAAGTTGAATTAATATTGAGAGAAGGGAGGCGGTAAATAGTTAGGTATGTTAGTTCAAAGACCCGGTTGGTGTAGAGGCACGGGTTCGATATCCGGATCAGGTCAATTTAGAAAACGATCTTTTTTGGGGGCTGGTTCTGGTGCTTAAATACAACAACTTTTTCTATGGGACCAACATCGAAATCGCAAGAAAAAATCACTTCCCCATACTAACCCGCCGACCAGCGGACATCAGTTTGTATAGAGTCAATTTTTTTTTAGATTATAAATAAATATTGGACAACATCATATACATTGCTCTAATTCTGTGATAAGCAGCTTTAGCACTTGTGTTACAGAAATCAGAAACAACGACGGTACCACAACACCCAGACCCGAGACAACATAGAAAAGTTATTTTTCTACATTGACCGACCGGGAATCGAACCCGATACCTCAGAGATAGCGACGCCAAGTCCGGTATACGCCTCTCGGCTACGGAGGTCAAATCAAATCAAATCAAATCATTTATTTACTCACAAAAACAGTAACGGTCGTCAAGTAGGAGGATATATTGAATTGAATGGAAAAAAAGAAAAAAAATATTGGAGCACCAGAGTCAAACTTTAGGAGGTTGATATAATATATTGAATTGAATTGAATGGAAAAAAAAGAAAAAAAATGTATTTGAGCACCAGAACCACCTTAAGGAGATTGATAATGTTTTACACATAACCCTGTATATGTTGTAACTAACCCGACTTTGTTATATACTTGTTTTTGAAAAGGGCGGGAATATTTAACATACTGTATAATTTTTTTAATCCGTGCAATAAAGTCTAAATAAATAAATACCACTTTCCCCTTTCTTCTTATCTGTCCTCTACTTGAAGGTTGTCTGGAAGAGATCGCTTTTAGCGATAAGACCGCCTAAATTGTGCATCTTTCTGTAAACACAAATTGTAACTTCTTTGTATGGTGTACAATAGAGAGTATCTATCTATCTATTTATCTATACATTTTTGCAGTTGGTGTCGGTAAATCGCTATGTCATATCGTATTTTGATGGTTATGAAAGAGGGGGCTGGATTATTTTTTGTAGGGGGCTTAACATAGTTAAAGACAAGAGTATACGGAGCCAATCGAGTCGATAGCAGAATTAAAACTTAAAATCTGAACGTGATTATCGAAATAGATCCGCCATTTTGTCAAAAAGTAATTGAAAAATTTGATGAAAGAATCTGGACATTACTCTTTCTAATACAAAAAAAAAACATTTACAACTTAATTCTGTTTTATTTTGTTTTCAAAAACAAAGTTCTTGTCTTTGAATAATGATACTTATAATCATAGGTCGCGATTACAAAACGGAAGCAACAAAACAGTTTTGTGTGCAAACGTTTTACACACAGACTCACGCACACCACTATAAATACAAACAAAATAGTAGTTTTCCCTAAAACTAGTGAAAATTCGATAAAAGCAATGCCTACATCTAGATTGTCATGCTTTCGGAGCGGATTGACATTACATACATACATACATTTGCGGGCGGTTTACGTATTTAAGTGTCATTTATCTAAGGTTCTTGTTAAAAAACATCATCATCATTCCAGCCATAGGACGTCCACTGCTAAACATAGCCTACCCCCCCCCCCCCCCCGCTAGCGCAGTTTTTTTATAAGATTTCGCACGCAGACGCTGGGCAGCAGCTACAGCCTCGTGCTACAGGAATTAGTCGCTTCTTACGACACGCTTCCGGTGGGGAATTGTATTATTTAGCTAACCATTAATACTTCAATTTCAATCCATAGTAAATTTAAAAATACCTAACATTTGTTGAAATAACCAAAGTACATAATGAATACTGGATTTCGCTAACTCATATGGTTACATCACTTTGCCTACTATACATAATCAGCATAGTTAATTCGGTCAAGCAAACTATGCTAAGACTAGCAGAATTGTACATTATATTTGGAATAATAATGTTAATTTCAATTTTAGTATATACAGGGTTACTTGCAATTTAGTGGCAAAAAATAAAGTCTATAGAACAATATAAAAATACGACTTTATCGTAATTAATTTTATTTTTTGTATTTTTTGAGTAAATTAACGAAAAAAATTAAACTCGAGGTCCGTCATTCATCATAAATCACAGGCGTGCGCCGGCGCCGCTCCAACAAGGACCAAGGACATACAGTGCAATTTAATCGACTTATCTTAAATTTTTTTTGAGTTTTAGGGCCTGTTTCACAATGTCCTGATAAAGTCCCGAATAGCTATCTGACAGATTCCGCCATACAAAAAGTGTCAAAAATCTGTCAATCAAGTTCCGGATAGCGTTAACCGAAGGTGGTGAAACAGGCCCTTATTGTAATAAACTTACTTTATTTATCTTACTATTATCATAAATGCGAAAGTTTGTGAGTATGGATGGATGTTTGTTACTCTTTCACGCAAAAACTATTGAATGGATTTCAATGAAACTTGGCATACAGATAGACCATGGCTTGGATTAACACATAGGATACTTTTTATCCGGGTAAGGTCAACGCAGACGAAGTCGCGGGCTAAAAGCTATCCTATTTCCTACTAATATTATGAATGAGAAAATAAGAAAGTTGCGCAGAAAATCCTTTATGAATAAACTATACGTAGGTCACACTATAAGTTTTGCGTAACTTAAAAAAACATGTTATAGCCGAAATATTATGTTTATTGCTTTTCAAAATACTCTCCTTTACATTTTAAACATTTTTTCATGCGATCGAACCATTTTTTAAAACAGGAGGACCACAGATCTGAAGGCATGTTTTCTGCGTGCTGATTGAACGCTATCACTGCCTCTTCGGAGTTGGTAAAAGTAAAACCTCTCATTAAATCTTTGATTTTGGGGAAAATACAGAAATCACAGTTGCTAGGTCGGGGCTATGCGCAGGATGGGTGACGAGTTGTACTTTTTCGGAAGCTAAAAATGATTTTGTTTTGTTGGCCGTGTGTGAAGAAGCGTTGTCATGATGTAGGAGAACGCGGCTTTTGGGTCGTCTTTCGCGAACTTTTTCGAAATTCAAATAGTTCCGATTAGCTAGAAGTGCAAAAATTTTAGTGTGCCCCATGTAGACCACGCGATACAAGTCGCGGGCAACAGTTAGTTTATTATAAAAGATAGGTATGATTAGGGTTCTCGATAGAAGACTACGCATTGGGAAAAGGTATGTTAGGACGCTGCTCGATGGACCGACGACCTTAGGAAGAGGACAATGGGATGAAAAAAGCGGGAGATTGCTGCTTTTTGCCGCTCTTTGACTGCAATAGGTTGATAATAGTTGTTAGCGGGATTTAATCAAATCTACACAACACTACTCAATCGATGACTCTTGCACGTCACTACGATCTGTCACTTGCCGTGTTTCGCTTTGCGCGCGCTGAGTGTGCAAAAAGATTGTAAAAGACTCATTGTGTGATTAAAGGTGTTTTGAAAAAATTTGTGTATGATGACGTTTTTTTTTAAATTGATTCTGAGTAGATCCTAAAAATCAATTTCTTTCCGTTAGTTGTTGATGTTTAGTTAGCAAAAAAAATAAGAAATAAATATTGGACAACATCATACATTGCTCTGATTCTGTGGTAAGTGTTCACTTGTGTTACAGAAATCAGAAACAACGACGGTCCCACAACATCCAACCACCACAAAGAATTTGATCTTTTTTGTATGGAGCCTGGCATACCTCAAGTTGCAAGTAACCTTAAATAACGTTATTTTGGTGTACACCTATGAAACATACGGTAACCGAAAGAGAAAATAATTACAAACAACAAATACTCTTTGACAAAATGTCGTAAACGATACGCTTTTTTCAGAATTTCAATTTGATTATGTAAAGAAAAACAAATATTACATATTCACCCTGAAATTCTGAAAAAAGCATATCGTTTACGACATCTTGTCAAAGAGTATATTGTGGAAAGGAAAAGACAAATGACACAAAAACATTATTTAGGTAAATTAAAATAAGAAAAAAAAATACATTTACAAGACATTGCTAAAACAATAATAAATAAATCGAGTATTTAATTGGAAGTCGAACTCGGGCCGATTTGCGTTCAAGGCGAATGCAGTCATTAATAATCGGTTCGTCACTGAAAAAACATGACAGACATGGTGATAAGTAATTATTATAAAAAGTTGATATAATGCCAAGATGCCTAGATAATTTGTATAATATAACGAACACTCCGATATTATATTTTTATTTTATTCATGACACATAATACTGCTTCTATGACACTAAACATAAAATGCTAAATCATTATCATTAGATAGATTTAAATAAATAAAATACACTGGGAGATATATCATTATTACCAGTATTAATAAAAGTTTCTAACGCTAGCTATTATTATATTGAAAAAGGAAACGAAAACAACACTGAAAAAATACATTTCTTCATGTGTACTTCTAACAACCTAATGTACTATGTAAAGTACATGCTAAGAACAGACCGAGTGGGAAAGTTTTTCTTGTTTCTGTTATTTTGGAGGTGATGCCTATTTGTTTTTATTTGTAGGTTTCTTTATTATAGTTTAATAAATACAAAAGAAAACAACAATATTTTGTACTAAATTTAGTGCATTGATTTTCATATAGTTAATAAAAAAACGTTATATTAAATCTTTCTGGTTGCATTTTTTAAACTAACACGATAAACGTCGGTATAATCAATTTTGTAAAAAGATGTATGAGTTGCATTAATAACCGTGTAGTGTGTAGTGAAATACGTTATAGGTACATACCTATCATTTTATGTATAAAATTGACTCTAATTTAACTTTAAAAACAATCTCATAAAGCATGCCATAGATTGGTGAAACATGTTAGCACTGTTGTTGTTTTTTAATTCCATCAAATTTGTACTATGTTTCTGCAAATAAAGAATTTATTTAACCATTTGTACTCAACATAGCACATTAGGCAGTTAGGCAGGCAGTCTTGCTATAACATTGAAATGTCAGGTCTGAACTAATATTAGTTTGTACTATATAAAGTACTCGATGACTTCTAAGGTAATTATGTTTTTTTTTAAATAGTTCTATATATAATCTATCTTTTATTTTTATATAATACTTTTCGATCCCAAATTGTTAAGAAAGTGAAATAAAAATATAATAAAATAACACGACTTCCGTTATAAGATTAGTTTTACATGTTATTTTATATCCTGTGATAATTCATATGAAGTAACTAAAAAAATCTAGTGATAAAATCCAGCACGTAATACGAGCCACTCCTAAAGTGTTCAAACTTCAAAGTTTTGCCGAGGACTCATTCTGACCTCGTGTAGATCGAATAATATGACATTCTTGCGTATATTATATGTTACCCAACATATTATTAGTTTTGCATATAGAATCTAAACTCGTTGAGCGGTAGTTCAGTCGTAGGCGCTTCGCCTGACTTACTTTTGTTTGATTGTCTATGGTCTTAAAGACGCCATGTTTGTTAACCAAAAGCCCGCGCGTAATTTAATGTTTACCCAGTGTTAATCCGCTCTCAGTAACATTACTATCAAAAACGGTATTCTCGTAAACTTTACATTTGGCGTAAAATTATCAAAACTATCCCAATACGACTGAAAATATAAGAAAAAAATATTCTTAATGAATTCTCAAAAAAAAAAAACGTTTCTTAAAACAGATGTCAGCTGGTCGCAGTTTAGTTTAAATAAACATAAATAATTTAAAAAAAAACATTTCGATGTTGGTCTAATGGTAGTTGTTGTATGCAGCTAAGCCTTTTTTTTTTGACATCTTTGCAATTTATCAATTCCAGCATTTGTGTTATTCAGTTTGACATAATTTATTGTGACAATTTTTAGTTATTTTTGTTATGATTATTTTTTTATGTTATTCCTTCCTTTTTAATAGAATTCGAATACCTTTATAATGTTTGAAATGTATTAATTTAAGATTTTATTATTTCTAAAAACCACGAATGCCTTAGTAGGTCATACTGTAACAAAACGAACATCTTTTGTACCTTAGTGTGGACTACTGGTACTGTATGAAAGTGAAATGAATTATGAATTAAGAGGTTTTGCGTTATTTTATTAGCACGCTGTATATTGGTTAACTAAAAAACCCTTTATTATAATATGCATAATACTAATATTGACAGACATATTAAAATATCATTAAAACGCACTCCATTGTCAGAGTAAAGAAGCAGCGATCATTGATCCTATTATATCAATACCAAAGTATTTGTTTATTTTATTTTTTACAAAATCCACAGCTCTTAAGTACAGAATACATTTTCATGGTGACAAAGCAGACAGCCAGTATTGGATTTACATTTTGTTACATTTTATACATGTTAAAGAGGGGAACGTGAACTTACACCATACAATCAACAACGTGCATAGTGTGTGTGTGTGTGTGTGTGTGTTGTGTGTGTGTGTGTGTGTGTGTGTGTGTGTGTGTGTGTGTGTGTGTGTGTGTGTGTGTGTGTGTGTGTGTGTGTGTGTGTGTGTGTGTGTGTGTGTGTGTGTGTGTGTGTGTGTGTGTGTGTGTGTGTGTGTGTGTGTGTGTGTGTGTGTGTGTGTGTGTGTGTGTGTGTGTGTGTGTGTATGTGTGTGTCTAGTATTAATATTTATTTATTTATTTTTCCTATCACACCCAAAATGCCTTTCTTAAGTAACTGTTTACTCGAACAAAAAGGATCAACGGTATGAAAGTGTTTGTTATATAATCGCAATATGCGACATACAACAGACATATTTGTTTTTACTAATTAACAATGAAACATCAAGGTAATCGGTCAGTAAACCCAATTTTCACAGTAACTATTAACAATACTGTTTTAAAACAAAAAAAAATTACCTACAATGTTAATCTAAAAATAGTAAAATTATTGTAAGAGGTCATGGTCCTGCACTATAGGATTCAATTCCTGAATGTAAGATAAGTACCTACAATCTTGTACGGAACCCTCGGTGGGCGAGTCCAAATCGCACTTGTCCGGTTTTTAAATACATTTTATTTTACGTCGCGTCGCTTCTGAGGTTCCGGCTTCGATTGCCGGTCGGGTCAAAGTAGAAAACGAAGTTTACTATATTGTCATTCTGTTTCTGATTGTTTAACACAATTGCTTTGGCTACTCAGAATGTATTTATTTAAACTGTATTGCACAGACATTTAAAAAAAAAAAATTTTACAAATGGCGGACTTAATGCCAAAAGCATTCTCTACCAGTCAAACATGGGGCCATACAGAGATGGTATAGGCGGTGCAACAAAAAAACAAATGGGCTAGTTTCCTGGGTCAAAAAATGATTATTCTATTTAGTCCATCAGTTAGATTAGCAAAAAATGTTGGACCCATATTTTGTCTTTTGTCAATCAAACAAAAAATGACGAAGATAAAGCGCATCAAAGTGAGCACGTGACGTCACGTCTTGCTAAAAAGTGTCGCAAGGCGTGACGTTACGCGGAACTTTAACGGGCTATATCTTCATAATTTTTTATTTGATTCAGAAAAGAAAAAATACGTGTCCAATATTTTCTGTTAATCCAACTGACGGACTAATTAGATTTTTTTAGGAAACTAGCCCATGTGTTAAATTAAGTCATACAAATCAGAATTAAGGCAATGTTCTTATATTATGACTAGCTGTTGCCCGCGACTTTATTCGCGTGGTCTTCAGTTTGTTCATAAATAATTTTCTGCGCAACTTTCTCATTTTTTTTCTTTCAAGAAAACCTTTTCCTGACAATAAATAACACAACAAAAAAAGAATTAGCGAAATTGTTCTATCCGGTCACGCGTGATGCGATGACCAAGGGAAATAGGGAGTCATTTTTTAGGGTTCCGTAGCCAAATGGCAAAAATCGGAACCCTTATGAATTCGTCATGCCTGTCTGTCCGTCTGCAGCCACTTTTTTCCGAAACTATAAGAACTATACTGTTTAATCTTGGTAACTAGATGTATTCTGTGAACCGCATTAAGATTGTCACACAAAAATAGAAAAAAAAAACAATATTTTTTGGGGGCTACCCATACTTAGAACTGAAACATAACAATTTTTTTTCATCAACCCCATACATGTCTATGGATGGGTCTTAAAAAATGATATTGAGGTTTCTAATATCATTTTTTTCTAAACTGAATAATTTGCGCGAGAAATTAAGTGAATGATAAAATTGGTTTGAATGAGATCTAGTAAGTAGTTTTTTTTAATACGTCATAAATCGTAAACCGCAATTTACCTTTCGTAATGTTATGGATTTCATTTTGCAATAAAAATACCATAACTATGACTCATTTGTCGAGATAGGTGAACTTTTACTTATACAGGTACCTACAGGTTTGTACGGAACCCTCGGTGCGCGGGTCCAACTCGCACTTAGCCGGTTTTTTATATAGATGTAGTCAAATATTTATTATTATTATTTACCATTATTGCTTTAAACCTCAGTTTTGCTCGAAAACAACAAATTGTTTAGATTATGCTATCATTTGGCATTGTACTTCGTTCTTATATAACTCTGCCGTCTCTAGGACAGTTATTTGTATAGCTCTGTGGGTCAAGGTTCGCTAAAGTCGATAGTAAAAAGTAGGTATGAACAATTTAATTTAATTTAAATTATTATTATTAAGGCACACCAACATACATACATTAAAAATACAATAAAATTTTACAACAGATTGGTTCTGATGTGTGATGTGGTGGCCAGAAAAGTGACGTCCAAAATTTTTTTAGGTGCCACGTATTGAGAGGTATCTAAATTACCCCTATGTATGTTCTACGCTTTTTCGTAGTTTTCGAGTTACGATTTTTTTTAAATAGCCGAAGCCTATGAAGTACTACTTATCTAAGTACGTATCTAAGTGTACTGTATTACCTAAAGATGAAATAAATGAATATGAATATGAATATATATGAATACTTTTTTATTATTATTATGAAAGCTTAGAGTCTAGCACATTCTCTGAAGCTACTTAGAAACTAAGACATTATCAGTTTAGATTCACTTAACAATTCTCAATTTTAACTTCAATTTTGTAGTAACTTCCACTAAAGTTATGAGGCTGTTTATTTTATGTATAAATGCAGTTCATAGAATTAGGCTGCAAGAAAAAAAAAACGAAATAACCTTCGTTATTTAAAAAAAAAAATCAAACTGATCCGGTTGCAAAAATTCATAAAAAAAACGTAACTCGAAAATTACGAAAAATCGTAAAAAGGGGTAATTCAGACAACTCTCAACCCCCCTAAAAAAATTTTTGTAAGTCACTTTTCTGGCCATCCTGTATGTGCCAATTATAGGCGTACACAACTTGCTTAATACTACTTACTAACAAACATATAGTGTAATACCATCAAACAGAAATATACAGAATAAAAGCAACCACAAACGTTACAGTAAAATAAAATACATTTTAACACCCCGGCAAGCTATTTTCCAAAAATGTCTCAAAGAACTGGGGAAAATGTCAAGCCTTCCACTGACCTCGTTGTAATGCGAGCTAAAGCATGACATTTGCAGCATTAAATTTTATTTGTGTAAAATACTGAAAAGTTTGATTATACTCATGATAAATAATGGGCTAGTTCCTACAAAAATCTAATTAGTCCGTCAGTTACATTAACAGAAAGTATTGGACACGTATTTTTTCTTTTCTCAATCAAACAAAACAATATGAAGATATACCCCGTTAAAGTTCCGCGTAACATCACGTCTTGCGACACTTTTTAGCAACGCGTGACGTCACGTGCTTATTTTAATGCGTTTTATCTTCGTCATTTTTTGTTTGATTGACAAAAGACAAAATATGGGTCCAATATTTTTTGATAATCTAACTGACGAACTAAATAGAATAATCTTTTTTTGACCCAGGAAACTAGCCTATTAAGTAATCATCAGTGATCGAAATAGGTAGATTGATTTGATGTACTTAGGTAGTGCTAGCATAATATGGATATGTCTTTTTTTTAAGAACTGATACAAAAAAAAACCAAAATCCGGGACGCATGTCCATATTAATATCAATGTTTGAGATCATTAACCCCAAATCAATCTACCTATTCCGATCACGGGTAACCATAGTTTAAATAAACTATAAAACATACTTTTATATGTATTAAACTCATCAAAACGAATCAAATTAGCCCAAACACGAAGGTTTTCGTACCGAAAGTGCTTTTCTTATAAATTAGTTCAAATTTGTGTCGAAATGAAATTTTTTTGCTTCTTAAACGGCCATAAGTATCTTTTTTTTACGTTAACTTAGAAGTATGATTTTTTCACAGCTTCAAGGGACTGTACACTTGAGTGGATAGTTTTAAATCTATACAAAATACAAGCTAGCTAGCTTCTAGCTCTAGCTAGCTTCTAGCTCTAGCTAGCTTCTAGCTCTAGCTAGCTTCTAGCTCTAGCTAGCTTCTAGCTCTAGCTAGCTTCTAGCTCTAGCTAGCTTCTAGCTCTAGCTAGCTTCTAGCTCTAGCTAGCTTCTAGCTCTAGCTAGCTTCTAGCTCTAGCTAGCTTCTAGCTCTAGCTAGCTTCTAGCTCTAGCTAGCTTCTAGCTCTAGCTAGCTTCTAGCTCTAGCTAGCTTCTAGCTCTAGCTAGCTTCTAGCTCTAGCTAGCTTCTAGCTCTAGCTAGCTTCTAGCTCTAGCTAGCTTCTAGCTCTAGCTAGCTTCTAGCTCTAGCTAGCTTCTAGCTCTAGCTAGCTTCTAGCTCTAGCTAGCTTCTAGCTCTAGCTAGCTTCTAGCTCTAGCTAGCTTCTAGCTCTAGCTAGCTTCTAGCTCTAGCTAGCTTCTAGCTCTAGCTAGCTTCTAGCTCTAGCTAGCTTCTAGCTCTAGCTAGCTTCTAGCTCTAGCTAGCTTCTAGCTCTAGCTAGCTTCTAGCTTTAATCACCGGTTTATGTCAGAGGATGCGGATGGTTTAAATCACCACGTTGGTAGTTTCGAGTTTAAACTTTATAAGTATTTGACATTTGGATAAATAATAAATTGTTCTAACAATCACACCAATTATAGATAGATAGATAGATACTCTATATTGCACACCACACAAAAAAAAACAGTAAAGAGAAACAATACATTTAGAAACTAAGCAAAGCTTGTAATATGGCGACTAGATAACGGATAAACATACTTAAATACTTTTAAAAACATTCATGACTTAAATAAAAATGCGCGTGCTCATCACACAAACATTTACTCCTTGCGGGATTCGAACCCGCAACCGCTGGCTTTGTAGTCCGGAGCGCGAACTACAACACCAGACGATCGTCAATACAATCAATTATTTTAACACCATTATGCTGGTCTGATGATGGAGTCAGGGGTTGGATGGAGTCAGGGGTTGGATAGTGTACGGAGAGCAAAGTAATCTTATAAGCGGTCAGGAGACCTATTTTTGATGCATTAGAAATGAATCCCAAATTCGAACACGAAAACAATTCGTGTATAAAATTCATTTCATTGCTCACGATTTTACGCATATTTCGACCTATTTCGAGTGATTCAAAAATCACTCGAAATAGGTGTTACTATTAAATTGAAATCTTGTAACTATTTTTGTTTCACGCAGAAAATATTATAAACCATAATGCAAAAACTCATTAACGAACGTAAATAAAAAGTTATTAAGTCAAATTTCTGTCAAACATACGTTTACTTGTCAATGTAATTCCTCCGTACTTTCTACTAGTAGAAAACAAAAACGAGTGGTCGTTGCAGAATTCACGGTATGAATTTTCAAAAATAGTGATTTTGGGAATTCGCATGCGAATCTTGCGATTTCGTGTTCAGATTGGAATTCGCATGGTTCAAAAATACGTCTCCAGTTCTTTTGAGGTTCAGAACCCTAAATATATTGGCAAAAGTGTGAATTTTGTTTGTATTTAATTGATGAATGAGTAAGACTTTATTGTGCGACATATCAAGTGTTTTGTGACATGTCAAGTGTTTACGATATGTCCTGGTTAGGGCCCTACGTTTTATTGTACTACGAAATAATTTGCCAGTATTATTTCCTTGTGGAAAGGGCAAACGTTCAAGTCATTGCGATACAGGGCTGCCAGATGTTGATTTTTAATTTTCCACAAACTTAAAATTCATCACGTGACAGCTTAATGTTATTTTGATTTAATTATTTTTTGCACGTCTGCAAGCAGATTGAATACATGTAAGTAGGTACTATAATTTGTTTGTCACCATCCCGGCATAATAAATGTGTTTTTGTGCAAATCAAATCTTGATTTTGAAAAAAATAATTAAAAAATACCAAAATAATACCTTTAAAAAGACTGCTAAAAGTGGGCTAGGCTCGTGCAAATAAATATAAATAAATATTAGACAACATCACATACATTGCTCTGATCCTATGGTAAGTAGCTTAAGTACTTGTGTTACAGATATCAGTAACAACGACGGTACCACAACACCCAGACCCGAGATAATATAGAAAAGTTATTTTACTACATTGACCGACCGGAAATCGAACCCGGAACCTCAGAGATAGCGGTCACTAAGTCCGCTACGGAGGAGGGTTTTATTTGGAAATTAATTATTATAAATATAAAATTTATTTTTAAAAAAGATTATAAATTCTTTCCATATTCAAATGATGTAGCCCCAAACTAAATCAAACCTTGTACTATGGCGACTAGATAACGGATAAACATACTTAAATACGTTTATTAACATCCACGACTGCTTGTGCTTATCACACAACATTTGCCCCTAGCGGGCTTGAACCCGCTACATCCTGGCTTTGTAGTCCGGAGCGCGAACCACTACACCAAACAGTCGCCAACCAGCAACATGTATGCCGATGAAAATGTAAATTAAATCCATAGTTCATTATCTTATAGGCGTAATGATTATTTGTCTCTTTAGAGTTACAGTCGCTTCAATTTTTTTTTGGAAAATGTTTTGTTTAACGAACACTCTTAATTTTAAAAAAAATCTCAGGCTAAAACTTAAGATTAAGAGGCCGTCCTAGAAATCCTCTTATTTCCGTACATTTTGTTCTCTGATTGTAAAGACGTGAATAATAATTGAAACAAAATAACATGTGATTTTAAATGATTAGTTCTTATTCTTGCATGTAGCGGGAATGGATTTTTCATTTCATTTCAAAAATAAAGGTAAATCACCTAAAGAACTACCATTATTTCAGAAAAAATACTTTTGAGTTACGTTTGAACATCGGTTTACAAGAGACTACAAGTTATCCTGACAATTCCATTTTAAAAATGTGGTCTATTTGCACATGGGTTTTGTTTTCTGTCGTTATGAACAAGAACAACTGTTAAAAGTTTTAAATACTACACAATAATCTTCAGGTATATTTTTTAAATAATATAATTTTTATTTTAGGTAAAAAACTAAAAATTAAGTAGTAAACCTTAGTCGAAATTAACTATAAAATCAATCACGCAAAACCGATCGTTTTTCAAACCTAGGTAGGACGTCCACTACCTAATAAATTACCAATATTATCTTGTTGAGGATCAAAATTGTTGACGCTCTATCCCGCATCATAGACGCACACAAGCATAGAACTGTATTTCAATTTTGCACTGAAATTAGGTGCACGGCCTCTGAACAAGTACTGCAATTATTCAACAGTTGTAATTTTCTCATTAGTTATATTTGTATCATTGAACCAGTATTTTTAATTTAGCCTCCTACGCCATAATTTAAAAGAAGGTGACCCACTGTCCTAATATAAGAACATAATTATATAGTCCCTAACGCCCAGAAAAGAACCTTGCTATATCTGCATAGTTACAATGAATTATGTTTAGATATGAAGGGTGCTTTAATATAGTTAGGCATACTTAATAAATAAAAAAACTCCATAATGTTTTTTACTTTATTTATTTGGCTAGTTTCCTGGGTCAAAAAAAGATTATTCTATTAAGTCCGTCAGTTAGATCATCAAAAAATATTGAACCCATATTTTGTCTTTTGTCAATCAAACAAAAATGATGAAGATAAAGCGCATCAAAATAAGCAGGTGACGTCACGCCTTGCTAAAAAGTGTCGCAAGGCGTGAAGTTACGCGGAACTATAACGGGCTATATCTTCATCATTTTTTGTTTGATTGAGAAAAGAAAAAACACGTGTCCAATATTTTCTGTTAATCCAACTGACGGACTAATTAGAGTTTTTTAGAAAACTAGTTAGGCCCATTCTAAGGCACTTAAAAAACTAAGTAGGTCTTCCTCCATAAGTGGCGTAAATTTTGTTGGGCGTTCAGTACTACATAATTTTGTCCTAGAACATTGGATCACATTGGAACCCAGGAGGTTAGTTCAGATAGTCAATGCCGAAATAGGACCTTTTTTAGGGTTCCTTAGCCAAATGGCAAAAAACGGAACTCTTATGGATTCGTCATGTCTGTCTGTCTGTCTGTCAGTCCGTATGTCACAGCCACTTTACTCTGAAACTAAAAGAATTCTGTGAACCGCATTAGGATTTTCACAGAAAAATAGAAAAAAAAAATTTGGGGGTTCACCATACTTAGAACTGGAACTTAAAAAAATTTTTTCACTAAACCCATTCGTGTGGGGTGTCTATGGATAGGTCTTCAAAAATAATGTTGAGGTTTCTAATATAATTTTTTTCTGAACTGAATAGTTTGCGCGAGAGACACTTCCAAAGTGGTAAAATGTATGTCCCAACTTCTAAAATAATAGAATGATAAAACTAAATTAAATATATGATGTACATTACCATGCAAACTTCCACCGAAAATTGGTTTGAACGAGATCTAGTAAGTAGTTTTTTTTAATACGTCATAAATCTTAAACCGCAATTTACCTTTCGTAATGTTATGGATTTCATTTTGCAATAAAAATACCATAACTATGACTCGATTGTCGTGATGGGTGAATTTTTACTTATATAGGTACCTACAGGTTTGTACGGAACCCTCGGTGCGCGAGTCCGACTCGCACTTAACCGGTTTTTAATTCAAGTCGAACCTCCCTAAAAACAGGGAAAATCCCCAATCTAGTAACCCTACTACATCCTGTGGTTACGGCTCTACCAACGTCATTTAGTAAATCAGTTAACATACTTTATTGCATATGTATAATGGAAATTTTTGTCTTAAAATACGCATTATCTTCCGCATTTCGTATTTTTTATCGCCTGTTACAACAAAAGCTATTTATGTTATAAAAGGAGTGTAAATATGAATGACAGAGAATGACGCTGGTGACTATGAGACTAAAGATGACCGCTTCAACCTTTCCTTCTAATGACGGTGTTGACAAATATCTCACGGTCAAGAGTGAGTCGGATTCACGCACCGATTATTTTCATTTCAGAACAAATTTCATTTTTTTATATCAATAGATAGGTGACGTGTTACCCACATTACAAAGGGGTGCCAAATCTTCAGGAGTGGCTCAGAATCAGTAGCTTAATCGGACTATGCTTTTTTTTACATTTAATTATTCTTATTCGCTGTTTAAAATCATAGGCGTGGATAATTTAACTCATTCATGAAAAAATTGTACCGTATGTGCACTGGGTAAGGCCCTTGTTGGCTCGCCGTTCCTACGCCTCTGATAAATGGCCGCGCGGCTTTCGTAGTCTCTATTGACTTTGTTTTCGGATATTTTAAAGTAATTATTATTCGTAAAATACGATTATTAAAAATAATAACTATTAAGACGCTTCTTTAGAATGTTCCCTAGATCTTATTTTTTTAAATTTGGCACCCCCTTGCGATGTTACTCTGTATTATGTGATCATCAAGAAAAATCATTAACGCAGTCGTGAATTTTATTATATATATAGTATATATATATAATAAACATAGTTTAACATAGTAGTTTAGTATATAGTTATTTAACAATATATATAGTATATAGTTTAATTTAGTAGTTATATAGTTATAGTTTTTTAACAATTCGTCATTAAAAAATAAATTTAAGCATTTTAACTAAGTCTTTATATTTTTAAATCTTTCAAAACCGTTTATGTTTAGAAGGTTTTTTTTCTTTAGGCTGCACATTATTGTGAAACTTTTCTATATTGTCTCGGGTGTTGTGGTACCGTCGTTGTTTCTGATTTCTGTAACACAATGTCATCCAGCCACTGCCGGCCATCTTCCTAAGGTCATCGGTCCATCGAGCTGGGGGGCGTCCTACACTACGTTTGCCAAGGCACGATCTCCACTCGAGAACCCGTTTACTCCACCTTTCATCGGTTCTGCGACAGATGTGGCCGACCCGCTGCCATTAGCTTGCTACATTTTTGGACTATGTCCATTACATTAGTCTGCAGCTGGATAACCTTATTTCCTTATTTTATCCTTTAACGAAATTCCAAGCATCGACCTTTCCATAGCTCACTGAGTCACGTGAAGTCGGTGGACCAGCTTTACTGTCATGTTCCACGTTTCGGCTCCATAGGACGCACTCACTGATAAATGAATTATTAGGAATTGATTTTCGCCACGTTTCAGCCTAGTTGCATAGGCCGTGGTCACAGGATGACTGGCAAAATATGGCTTCGTCTGCCCGAGCGCGATCAAAAATATTCGCCCACCCGTATTTCTTCATTTGAAATGCCATTGTAGAATCAGTCCTACAAATTATGCTTACAGTTGAAATTTCGAGATATAAATAAATAAATATTGGACAACATCACATACATTGCTCTGATCCTGTGATAAGTAGCTTAAGCACTTGTGTTACAGAGATCAGAAACAATCGAACCCGGGACCTCAGAGATAGCGAACCAAGTCCGGTATACTCGCTTCTCGGCTACGGAGGTCGTCAACAGTGTCTGTTTGTTTTGGAGTATTACACTCCTTTTTGGTCAGTCGAGTAAAAATTACTTTCCTCGAATAACCTCTACTAACTCATTTTTACGAACCAAGTGAACCAAATACAACTATGCAATACTTAAAACCAGTTTCCCAGCACTCGTGCGCAATGTTTTAGCATTTCTTGTACTGTTTCATTGAAGACCCAGTTGGAGCAGTGGCGTGATGCGTAACCTTACGCAATATTCGATTCCTGGTCGGGTGAATTTTTGAAACCATCTTTTCTCAAATGACTGTCCGTGTGCTGGGTAGAATGGCGTTTGATTCTTGGTCGGGTTAATATTTAAAAAGAAAAAATCAATCAAAATCGAAATCAATTGTCTCTGGGTGTCCGAGGAGGTAAACATAATGTACCTATAGACTGTTAAGAAAAAAAAATACTAGCTGTGTCAGCGGCTTCGCACGCATTGAATACGGTTTGTTGCACCTTCTATTTTACTCCCTTAAAAGAGGTTTGATTCTCTGTCGGGTCAATGAAGAAAACGAACTCAAAGATGGCGATGCCAAGTTCGGCGTCCGGCTCAGGTCGAGTAACAAACATCCAAACATACAAACTAGATGCATATGAACATTTGAAATTAAATAAATTTTATAAAAAAAAAAAAAAACGACTTCAAAACACTAAAATGCTAAAAATAATCCTAACACTTAAGTACCTAATCAGTTACTTTTGGAGTCGGTGCCAGCCGATGAGAGATTCAATGTTTTTGTTTGCAGTTAGATTAGGATTTATCACTAAAAATAAATGAAATAAGTAAATTTTATAAAAAAAAAAAAACGACTTCAAAACACTAAAATGCTAAAAATAATCCTAACACTTAAGTACCTAATCAGTTACTTTTGGAGTCGGTGCCAGCCGATGAGAGATTCAATGTTTTTGTTTGCACCGACTCCAAAAGTAACTGATTAGGTACTTAAGTGTTAGGATTATTTTTAGCATTTTAGTGTTTTGAAGTCGTTTTTTTTTTATAAAATTTACTTATTTCATTTATTTTTAGTGATAAATCCTAATCTAACTGCTGAACACCGATTTCATCCCCTATTTTCCTACCTTTAGGGGTGATTTTTTTATGCAAACTTTTATCATATTATCTTTGAAGTATAAGCTATTCAATAAAACAAAAATCATCAAAATCGGCTCATATTTGTCGAAGATAGGTAACAAGAACCACAACCAAAATATTATCTCGGTATATATTTGTTGATTTTCTCAAAAAGTTCTAAATCAATGTCAATAAAATTTCTATGGGACCACCTCTGAAGTATGATCTACCAAACAAAAAAGCATAACAAACTTCCAAAAAAAAAAAAAAACATACAGTCGAATTGAGAACCTCCTCCTTTTTTGAAGTCGGTTGAAAATAACATTTAAAACCCACAACGTGGACAGACGACCTGGTAAAGGTTGCTTGAAGCCGCTGGATGCAGGCCGCTTCCAACCAGCCAATCTGGAAGTCACTGGGGAAGCCTATGGCTGAAATGATGATGAATAGGCATAATATCCGTGATATTGCAGACAAACTGCAGGAGAGTCGCCTGTTTGAAACGGCCATGTTTTGTGAAAACCAACAAGCTACGTAGGAAACAAATGTCTGGCCATGCCGCCACCGCCAGGTCCTGGCAAAAGAGGTAGACCCAAGAGGTGCTGGCTTGACGTCGTGAGGGCTGACATGCGTGCCAATGATCTCACAACTAGAGACGCTCAAGACCGCGCGAAGTGGAGGAGCAAATCAAGGAAAGCTGACCCTGGGCTCCAAAGCAATGGCTTTGGACGCAACCGGGATTGACCGTAAATGACGAAGAAGATGATGAATAGGTACTTTAAATAGCAACAATTCAAAATAAAAGCAGTTAATTCTGCATTATTTTAGAATACTCTTGACCTTTAAGAGGGTAGATATTATTCTTGTCTACATACAAAATATTTGTCAATCTGTCATTTTTTGCTATTTAAACTTACGTGTTGTTTACAAGAAAGGCGTTATTGCATGTCATTTAATATATTATTTATTTAAATATAGTATTTGGGTAAATTTTCAGGAATTATTGTAACAACAACAAAAACAATTTTAACTAAAATTTTATTATTATTATTGTACTGTCAGCATCAAAAGTCAAAGAGCCAGATTCTTTTAAATTTTATATTTTTTTCAAAATATTAGACAACATCCAATACATTGCTCTGATCCTATGATATATAGCTTAAGCACTTGTGTTACTGAAATCAGAAATAACGACGGTACCACAACACCCAGACCCGTGACAATATAGAAAAGTTATTTTCCTACCTCAAAAAAAATATTTTAGGACGTCACTTTTCTGGCCACCCCGTATAAGATGGATAAATACAAGCTGTTCCGGCGAACTTCGTGCCGCCTCATTTTTTTTTGTGAACTTATCGATGTTTTAATAGTTATTCTGCTATTCGGGACGGAGACAAATCCAAAAAATCATAAATCATAAACTCGACCCATCCTTTATTGACTTATGGTGTAGGTATGTACTTACCCGACTTTGTTTTTATATAGATAGTATAATATAGAGAATACCTAAGTATAAATATAAATAAATAACTCAAACGTAAATACAAAATAAATAAAGATAAAAAAAAGAGACATTTTTTTTCAGGGTCCATAGAAATACCATTAAACGCAACACCTTTTGTTACCAATAGAATGCAATAAAATTATGAAGTACTAGCTTTTGCCCACGACTTCGTCTGAGTTGACCTTACCCGGATAAAAAGTATTCTATGTGCTTATCCAGGCCATAGTCTATCTGTATGCCAAGTCTCATTAAAATCCATTCAGTAGTTTTTGCGTGAAAGAGAAACAATCATCCATCCATACTTACAAACTTTCGCATTTATAATATTAGTAGAATACTAGCTGTTGCCCGCGACTTCGTCTGCGTGGTCTTTAGGGGTATGAAAAATAGATGTTGGCCGATTCTCAGACCTACTCAATATGCTCACAAAATTTCATGAGAATCGGTCAAGCCGTTTCGGAGGAGTACGGGAACGAACATTGTCACACGAGAATTTTATATATAAGATTATTAATCTGACTAAAATTAAACTCTGTCAAGGCGTGGCTGGGACACGCCCCGGATCAAAACCGGTCTACTCTAGAACAAGGTCACAAGGATGATAATTCCTTAATTCAAACTTGTGATTTTTTGCTGACATTACTGACGGCTCTTTGAACATCACGCATAATCAATAATTATATCTGCTAATAATATTTTATGCTGCCAGTTGTCATGAGACTTCAAGGGTATAGATATAGTTTTTAAAATCCGGCCAAGTGTGAATCTGACTCATGCATCGAGGGTTCCGTTTAAACTTGTAGGCATGGGATCGATAAGGGCGTCGCCAGCCGATGGCCCAGAGGGGCAAGTTGTTAAAAATGAGAGGTGAGAGAAGTATAATTGTGGGTACAGTCTTGCTTGAGCCCATGAAGCTTCACACTTGTAGTTTCTTACCTCTGCGGGTTTTTTTTTAAATGTGTAGCGATATCTATCTCGCCACATATAAAACTGACGTATCCTACATCGCGATATTAAAGTTATCGGAGCGATTGAACCATATATACAAGAACCCGACAAACAACCGTCGGGCAGTAGCCTACCAGACACAACACCCGTCTGGTCGGAGGATCCCTTTTCAATGGTGGATAAGGAACTCAACACCCTGTTCCTCTCACCCCCCAAAATTTTCTAGGTGGAGCCCCCCCCCCCAGCCCCCCTTGGTTGAAGTATAAAATCCGAAATGAGGTTATCCGACAGACGACCAAAGTAATGGACATATATTAGGACTATAGTCTTTAAAATGTAGCAAGCTGAAGTGACATGCGATTAAAATATATACATGGTTCAGTCACAGAATATACGTTCAGCAATATACTGTGGTAATTTGCTAAAAAAGCGAATATATATAATAATCTCATGGACGAATTACCCACATTACAGTCTGTAATTTGAAGCGGCAAGTTTAACTTTACTACGGGAACTAAGATTTTGCATGTCACTTTTGGAAAAACATGTAATTTTTAATTGCCTATAAATTGTCAAAGGTTTTAAACAAGTGGATGGTAATTTTAATTTATATGATTTATACGTCCACACAAACGAAAATTAGTCCACAAAATGTCCTGAAGCAGTGGTAGGGCAAAAAAAAAAATTGGGACGTGTAAAAGTGCTGTTGCCAGCCGATGAGAGATTCAATGTTTTTGTTTGCACCGACTCCAAAAGTAACTGATTAGGTACTTAAGTGTTAGGATTATTTTTAGCATTTTAGTGTTTTGAAGTCGTTTTTTTTTTATAAAATTTACTTATTTCATTTATTTTTAGTGATAAATCCTAATCTAACTGCTGAACACCGATTTCATCCCCTATTTTCCTACCTTTAGGGGTGATTTTTTTATGCAAACTTTTATCATATTATCTTTGAAGTATAAGCTATTCAATAAAACAAAAATCATCAAAATCGGCTCATATTTGTCGAAGATAGGTAACAAGAACCACAACCAAAATATTATCTCGGTATATATTTGTTGATTTTCTCAAAAAGTTCTAAATCAATGTCAATAAAATTTCTATGGGACCACCTCTGAAGTATGATCTACCAAACAAAAAAGCATAACAAACTTCCAAAAAAAAAAAAAAACATACAGTCGAATTGAGAACCTCCTCCTTTTTTGAAGTCGGTTGAAAATAACATTTAAAACCCACAACGTGGACAGACGACCTGGTAAAGGTTGCTTGAAGCCGCTGGATGCAGGCCGCTTCCAACCAGCCAATCTGGAAGTCACTGGGGAAGCCTATGGCTGAAATGATGATGAATAGGCATAATATCCGTGATATTGCAGACAAACTGCAGGAGAGTCGCCTGTTTGAAACGGCCATGTTTTGTGAAAACCAACAAGCTACGTAGGAAACAAATGTCTGGCCATGCCGCCACCGCCAGGTCCTGGCAAAAGAGGTAGACCCAAGAGGTGCTGGCTTGACGTCGTGAGGGCTGACATGCGTGCCAATGATCTCACAACTAGAGACGCTCAAGACCGCGCGAAGTGGAGGAGCAAATCAAGGAAAGCTGACCCTGGGCTCCAAAGCAATGGCTTTGGACGCAACCGGGATTGACCGTAGATGACGAAGAAGATGATGAATAGGTACTTTAAATAGCAACAATTCAAAATAAAAGCAGTTAATTCTGCATTATTTTAGAATACTCTTGACCTTTAAGAGGGTAGATATTATTCTTGTCTACATACAAAATATTTGTCAATCTGTCATTTTTTGCTATTTAAACTTACGTGTTGTTTACAAGAAAGGCGTTATTGCATGTCATTTAATATATTATTTATTTAAATATAGTATTTGGGTAAATTTTCAGGAATTATTGTAACAACAACAAAAACAATTTTAACTAAAATTTTATTATTATTATTGTACTGTCAGCATCAAAAGTCAAAGAGCCAGATTCTTTTAAATTTTATATTTTTTTCAAAATATTAGACAACATCCAATACATTGCTCTGATCCTATGATATATAGCTTAAGCACTTGTGTTACTGAAATCAGAAATAACGACGGTACCACAACACCCAGACCCGTGACAATATAGAAAAGTTATTTTCCTACCTCAAAAAAAATATTTTAGGACGTCACTTTTCTGGCCACCCCGTATAAGATGGATAAATACAAGCTGTTCCGGCGAACTTCGTGCCGCCTCATTTTTTTTTGTGAACTTATCGATGTTTTAATAGTTATTCTGCTATTCGGGACGGAGACAAATCCAAAAAATCATAAATCATAAACTCGACCCATCCTTTATTGACTTATGGTGTAGGTATGTACTTACCCGACTTTGTTTTTATATAGATAGTATAATATAGAGAATACCTAAGTATAAATATAAATAAATAACTCAAACGTAAATACAAAATAAATAAAGATAAAAAAAAGAGACATTTTTTTTCAGGGTCCATAGAAATACCATTAAACGCAACACCTTTTGTTACCAATAGAATGCAATAAAATTATGAAGTACTAGCTTTTGCCCACGACTTCGTCTGAGTTGACCTTACCCGGATAAAAAGTATTCTATGTGCTTATCCAGGCCATAGTCTATCTGTATGCCAAGTCTCATTAAAATCCATTCAGTAGTTTTTGCGTGAAAGAGAAACAATCATCCATCCATACTTACAAACTTTCGCATTTATAATATTAGTAGAATACTAGCTGTTGCCCGCGACTTCGTCTGCGTGGTCTTTAGGGGTATGAAAAATAGATGTTGGCCGATTCTCAGACCTACTCAATATGCTCACAAAATTTCATGAGAATCGGTCAAGCCGTTTCGGAGGAGTACGGGAACGAACATTGTCACACGAGAATTTTATATATAAGATTATTAATCTGACTAAAATTAAACTCTGTCAAGGCGTGGCTGGGACACGCCCCGGATCAAAACCGGTCTACTCTAGAACAAGGTCACAAGGATGATAATTCCTTAATTCAAACTTGTGATTTTTTGCTGACATTACTGACGGCTCTTTGAACATCACGCATAATCAATAATTATATCTGCTAATAATATTTTATGCTGCCAGTTGTCATGAGACTTCAAGGGTATAGATATAGTTTTTAAAATCCGGCCAAGTGTGAATCTGACTCATGCATCGAGGGTTCCGTTTAAACTTGTAGGCATGGGATCGATAAGGGCGTCGCCAGCCGATGGCCCAGAGGGGCAAGTTGTTAAAAATGAGAGGTGAGAGAAGTATAATTGTGGGTACAGTCTTGCTTGAGCCCATGAAGCTTCACACTTGTAGTTTCTTACCTCTGCGGGTTTTTTTTTAAATGTGTAGCGATATCTATCTCGCCACATATAAAACTGACGTATCCTACATCGCGATATTAAAGTTATCGGAGCGATTGAACCATATATACAAGAACCCGACAAACAACCGTCGGGCAGTAGCCTACCAGACACAACACCCGTCTGGTCGGAGGATCCCTTTTCAATGGTGGATAAGGAACTCAACACCCTGTTCCTCTCACCCCCCAAAATTTTCTAGGTGGAGCCCCCCCCCCCAGCCCCCCTTGGTTGAAGTATAAAATCCGAAATGAGGTTATCCGACAGACGACCAAAGTAATGGACATATATTAGGACTATAGTCTTTAAAATGTAGCAAGCTGAAGTGACATGCGATTAAAATATATACATGGTTCAGTCACAGAATATACGTTCAGCAATATACTGTGGTAATTTGCTAAAAAAGCGAATATATATAATAATCTCATGGACGAATTACCCACATTACAGTCTGTAATTTGAAGCGGCAAGTTTAACTTTACTACGGGAACTAAGATTTTGCATGTCACTTTTGGAAAAACATGTAATTTTTAATTGCCTATAAATTGTCAAAGGTTTTAAACAAGTGGATGGTAATTTTAATTTATATGATTTATACGTCCACACAAACGAAAATTAGTCCACAAAATGTCCTGAAGCAGTGGTAGGGCAAAAAAAAATATTGGGACGTGTAAAAGTGCTGTTAATGGCCTATTTGCAAAAATAAATGATTTGGATTTTTGATTTTGAACGAAAACTTTCGTATTGGGACTTCTGTCTTCTTCTCAGCACTTGCCAGATTGTCTGTGTCATGTCTCGAAGCGCTTGTAGGGCCCAAAAAATAAGGAAACATGTTCTGCCCCATATGGGCCAATAATGTTATTGTTGACGTTCATAAGTGGCAGTTTTCTGCCCTGAATTGAATAAATTATTTATTATTTTGACTTTTGACTTCTGTGGTACATAGGTGGTCATATACTTACCATACTAACCTATAAATAGAAATCACGCAAGAAATATGCAGGAAAACGCGAGATCACATTGAAGTTAGACAATAAAATGATGTTTAAAGACACATTAGATCTTTGTACATACGGAAGCTTTGTGTAGTGTTGCTCGATGATTTATCGATAATATCGATGGTTGTTAGGACCTTCGGTGGTGGGAGATGTAATTTATAATAAAAAGCAGACTGTATAATAAAAAGGAGTATAATCCAAGACTGATTGCAGAAAGATACAGTGACCGCACACCTAAAAGGTTATGAAGGGAGTGTACGACCGAGCATTGATGTTCGCTCGCGAGCCGAACGTGGCTCGCTGTCGTTCGCCGCCGTTCGCCGATCCTCGTTCACAAGCCCCACTCGTCTGTAGCACTATGCCCGTGCGTGGACATGCTCCCCGGGTTGAAGTGGGAACTTCAAAGAATTGGCAGCGGGCAGATGTTGTTAAAGCCGCGTCAAATGGTCCCCTTCTTGGTCTTCAGTTCGGCTAACCTCACGACGCCGTCGGAGCCTGCACGACGCGACCCAGCAGCCAGCAGAGAGGTGGGAATGCCTTATCTTTCACAAGCACCAGGCTTCCTATAGAGATGTCGCCCCTGGATGTAGACCACTTGGTTTTTTGTTGCAGTAATGAAATGTACTCAGTATTAAAACGTTTCCAAAAATGCTGCTTGATAAAATCCACCCTTTGGAATCTCTCGAGTCGGCTGATGTTTCTGCTGTCTGTCACCTGTGGATGCGGAACTGACGTGAGTGACCTTCCAATCAGAAAATGTGAAGGAGTTAGGACAGAGAAGTCAAGTGGATCAGGAGAAAGAGGAGTGAGAGGCCGGGAATTAAGAACAGCCTCTATTTGAGTTAGACACGTAGCTATTTCTTTGTACGTGAAATGAGTAAGTTTAAGCAGTCTCTTCAAATGGTGCTTAGTTGACCGGACCGCTGACTCAGCTAAGCCATTAAAGTGAGGTGTATAAACCGGCACAAAATGAAAATCAATTCCCTCATGAGCAATATCGTCTGCAATATTTGATTCCTGCAAAAATTGACGCAATTGATTACAAGAACCGACAACGTTATCAGACAATATACTACGAGGTTTACCGCGGCGCGCAATAATCCGGTTTAAAGCGCCAAAATTTGCTTCCTTTGTCAGGTCCATGACGAGCTCCAGGTGCACGGCTTTGACAGCCATATAGACAAATGTGCTAATTACAAAATTTTGATAATGTATCACTTTGATGTCAAATGTATCAAATGAGCATGCACTACTGGTCGCACTTTTCCAAATGCCATAATTTCGTCAATTTCTGTACCTAACTAAGTAATAGGCATTTCTATGTACAGTTTAGGTTATAGAATCTAGAAGTTTTGAATCAATAAAAACAGTCCTACTGAAAAATTTGTAGATCTGTAATTAGCATGTTTGTCTTCTAGACCATCGATATACTAAAAGCATAACATCGATAGTATTGAGACTTTCGATCCAATAAATTTAATGCTATCGAGATCGTTCAAGTGTGACTTGACCAGAATTTTATCCCTTTTTAATCTTTTTTTCTGCAAAATCAAGCACCTGTTAAGCAGTGGGCGGGGCACATGGCACGTAGAACTACAGAAACTAAAACTAAGCGCAGCGTAGGACGTCTACCCACAAGATGGACAGACGACCTGGTAAAGGTCGCAGGAAGGCGCTGGATGCAATTGCAGGCCGCTTTCAACCGGCCAATCTGGAAGTCACTGGGGGAGGCCTATGTTCAGCAGTGGATGTCCTACGGCTGAAATGATTATGACGATGATGAAGCACCTGTTTCAATGCCCTCTTTTGCTTTATTTCTGCAAAAGTGAGCATTAATATAATTTTATACAAAATCATCCTGTACTGTAGGTAAATAATTTTTCAACATGAGACATTAAACGTTTTTTCTTATATTGGACAACATCACTCACATACATTGATCTGATCCTTTGATAAGTAAGCACTCGTGTTACAGAAATCAGAAACAACGACGGTACCACAACACCCAGATCCGAGTCAATTTAAAAATAATATTTTTCTAAATGACCGCTATATTTTGCATTACATCGATAAGTAAAATCTATCGACATGCCCACATCGCTAAATCTAAGTAAAAACCTATACGATAATTAACCTTTCTTAGTTTGAAGGTTCATTATGAAGATATATTATTCTAATGGCTGGAACTGTATGCAATAAGAAACATAGTCGTCATAGTTAATGTTAGTGTTGCTAGGATGATAATAATCTATTGGAGATAAGACCGCCTCTTCGATGTCTTGTTTAAGTAAATAACCTTTCCTCATTTTCTGCAATCAAAATTCAATATAATTTATTTTGCAACTTGCACTTTGAGTCCCTGTATATTCTTTATTCTAACAGAGATCATAACATGTGACGTCACCGGCACGGCAATTCAACATGGCGGCTATATCTTATCTAATGATATAAAAACGAATCTCTATTTCCCTTGGTCATCGCATCACGCGTGAACGGGTGGAACAATTTCGCTAATTCTTTTTTTGTTGTGTTAATTATTATAATACATTGGTTATAATAAGTACCTATATATTTTCATGTAAGTTCGGATCAAATCAATAACTAAATAATGACCTTGGCTGGTCAAAACACATTTAAGAGATTTGACCTACAGAACGAAAGAATTTAAATTGAGCTGTCTGATCGCAAATTAATTGACACCTAATGATTAAACTTTAAGTAGGTACTAAGTATGCAATTGTGTCTTAAAGGAACTTAATAAACTACGTGTGATAAGTTCGGTGATTTCTTAAGTATATTTAAGCTTCAGTTATGTTACTGCGAACATAAAAATCCATGTAACCAAAAAAAATACAATTTATTTCAGCAAAATAAATACGGCCGGTTGGTCGATATATTTTTTTTATATTGCCTCCCTAATTTATTTCATTATTTATCTTTATAATAGGTATTTATTTACCTATGAAATGGCCAGTACTGACTGGCCATTTCAAATCAAAATAATTTTTGTTTGGCTAAGAATTCTAATTTTAAATTAATTTTATTTCAAAAACATGGCATTCTTTTTCCAAAAATAGTCATTTGTTTATTGATTAGTGTTACATTTTCATCGCATTTCAATCATTTTCGTCATCATGGATACGTTAAAAATTCGAGTAATTATGGAATATGAGTACCGTCGTGGCAGCAACGCGGCACAAGCGGCACGCAACATCAACGACATCTAACGGAGCTAGCACTACAAACCAACGCACCACCTGTTATTTGCTCGCTTCCGTTCTGGAAATATCGACCTGAAAAATGATTGTACACATACACAATCTACGGCTGAATCAGCAGCAGCTTTCGAAATTAGCGTCAAAACAAAATTGGTCCATTTGCGTCAAATTGGCAAGGTAAAAAAGCTCGACAAATGGGTGCCCCACGAACTCAATGATCGCCAGCGCGAAGTACGCGTCGAGACGTGCCTTGCACTGTTCAACAAACACACAAATGAAGGAATTTTGAACCGCATTGTTACCTGCGTTGAAAAATGGATTCTGTTTGATAACCGCAAGCGCTCAGCAAGTTGGTTGGATCCTGGTTCAGCACCTAAACAATGCCCTAAACGAAAACTTACCCCTAGAAAAGTGATGGTCACGGTTTGGTGGTCTAGCGCCGGTGTGATTCATCACAGCTTCTTACCAAACGGGGTGAGCATTACTGCAGATGTGTACTGTGAAGAACTGAACACAATGGAGAAGCTGGCACATCAACCAGCATTGGTCAATCGCTCGTCTCCGTTGCTCCTGCACGACAACGCGCGACCTCATACTGCACAGCAGACGGTCTCCAAGTTGCAAGAACTGGGGTTGGAAGCCGTCACCCGCCCTACTCACCAGACCTTGCGCCTACAGACTACTACTTTTCCAGAATTTGGATAACTTCTTGGCGGGAAAAAAATTCAATACCCGAGAGGCAGTACAAAATGCCTTTGAAGAATTTGTTGCCGCCCGTCCGGCTGATTTCTCTAAGAAGGGCATCAATAAACTGCCACTGTGTTGGCAAAGATGCATTGATTGCATGGGTGATTACTTCGATTAATACAAATAAAAAATACTTGAAAAAAAAGCGTTTAAATTTCATACAAAACGGCAATTTCATAGGTAAAAACTAGACAAGACTTGCCTTTAAATAGATTTAAAGGTGCCCTTAATAAGTGGCTAAATGAACACTGTTTTTACAATGTTAATGAGTATCTTAATCTTAATGTGAACCGGTAATTTTAAATTTTAATAGATGGACTTGCTTTATTTTGTGACATATTATTATAATTAATATTGACATTACTATTGCTACATGACATTCCGAAAAATATTTTATTTGAATCTGATAATGTAATTTAATTTACCATAATTATAAAAATGTATTTGCATGCTATACATGGCTATATCTTCATCATTTTTTCTTTGATTGAGAAAAGAAAAAATACGTGTCCAATATCTTCTGTTAATCCAACTGACGGTGTAATTAGATTTTTTTGGAAACTAGCCCATTATTTCACGCGGTGGTCAGGGCAGGAAAGCGAATGCGACAAATATATATCAGGTTTTTATAATGAAAAGACAGTAACTTAGGCGCCGATTATAATCGGCATATTTTGCCGAATAATCGCCGACTAGTCGCCGACTACTAAGGATGCCGAATAGTCGGCTTTCCCGACTAGTCGGTGACTAGTCGGCCCATCTCTAGCCGAATAGTCGGCTTTCCCGACTAGTCGGCGACTAGTCGGCCCATTTTTAGCCGAATGGTCGGCTTTCCCGACTAGTCGGCGACTAGTCGGCCCATCTCTAGCCGAATGGTCGGCTTTCCCGACTAGTCGGCCCATCTCTAGTAAAGACCTAATATAAGCGCGAAAGTTTGTATGTATGGATGTTTGTTACTCTTTCAGGCAAAAATTACTGAACAGATTTCGACGAAATTTGGCATACAGGTAGACCTAAGCCTGGCTTAATACATAGGGTACTTTTTATCCGGGTTAGGTTAACGCGGATGAAGTCGCGGGCAAAAGCTAGTGTGTACTGGAATACGTTTTAGTTGCGTTCGACGACAAAGGATCACGGTCCTTTAGACGGGCGCGTCAGTTTGACGATTGCAATGGCGGCTTTTTTGTACGTTACTTAACAAATAGTCGATTATGGACGTCGTAGATAAATTAAAACCGGGCAAATGCGAGTCGGACTCGCACACGAAGGGTTCCGTACCAATCTATTCAACATTAGACACTGTGTTTAAATGGAGGAGGCCACAGAAATACACTATACAGTGTGTAACGAAAAGGTGAAATAAAACTTTAAGGGGTTATTCTACGGCTAAATTACATCAACTTTTTCTATGGGACCAACATCGAAATCTCAAAAAAAAATTGACGTTTCCATACAAACTGATGCCAGCTGGTCGCGTTTTAGTATGGGAAAGTGTTTTTTTTTTGCGATTTCGATGTTGGTCCCATAGAAAAAGTTGATGTAATTTAGCCGTAGAATAACCCCTTAAAGTTTTATTTCACCTTTTCGTCACACACTGTATAAAAACGGCAAATAATCACGTTTGTTGTATGGGAGCCCCCTTAATAAATTTTATTTTAATTTAATTATTTATTTTTGAAGCTAACATCTAACTAAATATTCTGTAAATATTTCAAGCGTGTCTCTATTGCCGTCAAAAAAAAGTCACTTTCCCATACTAAGCCGCCGACCAGCGGACATCAGTTTGTATGAAGCAGTGTTTTTTCTTCTTAGATTACTATGTTGGTCCCATACAAAAAGTATTTGTGTTTGAGCACCAGAATCAGCCCCTAGGGGGTTGTTGATGTTTTACAAATAACCCTGTATATTTAAAAAATCCAGAACATTCTGGCTCTTTAAATGTAAGTTCTATTTTCGACAGATCAAAAGTTGTAATTATTTTTTTATTTTTTTTTTGTAATATCGCATAGAGCTCAAACAAACTAAAACAAACAAATTACTTAAGTAGTTATAATAAAAGCTAATAAAATCTTAATTTAAGAACCAGATTGGGGGTTTTTCCGACGAAAAAACCGGCCAAATGCGAGTCAGACTCGCGCGGCGTGGGTTCCGTACAAAATTGTAGGTGCGAAAATAGTTCGTTAATATCGGGAATCGAGTCTTGAAGATTTTTTCGAGTTTGTGTTTTTAATAATTATTGTTTTTTGGGGATTTTACATTAAATTTACTGTTTTTGGACTTTGTTCCATTCCTTGTTCCATAAAACATTGCTTCGTGCTAAAAGACTTCGAACTTTTTTGTATGGAACCTTGCATACTTAAAATCGCAAGTACCTGAAAATAACGTAATTATGGTGTACACCTATGAAACATACGTCAATCGACAGAAAAAATAATTACAAGCTACAAATATTCTTTGACAAAATGTCATATAAAATATACTTTGTTCAAAATTTCAGTTTGAATATGTAATAAAAATAATTTGTTTTTTACATTGGTGTTTGTTTCATAGGTGTACCAAAATAACGTAACTAAGTACTTGCAACTTTAGATGTGCCAATAAGGTTTGTTTATTTAAAACTTTATTGCACAAACTTAAAAGTGTACACTAGGTGGACCTAATGCCAAGAGCATTCTCTGCTAGCCAACCTTTTGTTGCCTTTTAATGATTCTGGCCAGTTGAACGTAAGGTACCTAATAGATTTTTGATTCCCATGTGGGATATGCGGCATAACTGGTCGAATATTTTGATTGCGTAGACTTAGAAATTTGATTTTTTCACAGCACCAAAGTATTTAATGACAATTTAAACATGATTCCTCCAAGCGTTCCTTAAAAATAAGGGTCATGACAGACAGACACATAACAAAATTATCTTTTTAAAATTTTATTTTTTGCACTTACAATAATTCTAGTTTATTATATTATATATCAATGATAAAAACTTTAAAAAATTCCAACAGTCAGTAATTTTTTAAAAGTATTTTTTATAGGGTTTTTTCATTTAAGGTACGGAACCCTAAAAAACGTGACTGTCAACTATGTCACCCAAGGTGCATTTCAGACCAGTCAATAATTTTAAGCGATTAAATGATTAAAATAAAAAGTAGAATTATATTGCAGCGTGTGTTCTTACCCGGATGAAGCAAGTTATATATATGCTTATGTGGGGATTGAACAGAGCGTAAGGTGATAAATGGAACAAGGCGAATGACGAATGAATGAAAGATTGAGAGTGAGGTGTGAAAGAAGGAGCGAATGAATGGAACTGGACACAAAACAAAAGACGAAAAGATTGGTAAGACAAAAAGATTTGTAAGAGTCTAAATAAATAAGATAACTAAAGAATTCCGCAATTTTTTGCACTGCGTATCCCACACTTATATTAAGTACTGTGTGAAAAACAAATGCAGTTTTATTTATATTTTTATATTTTTACATAAGAAACAACATTTTATGATTCTTTAACATTAAATACCTATTTACCTACTACCTTACCTATTACAAGCTCAAATTCATTTTAGTTTAGCAATTTTTTTGAATTGTTTTTTTTGATGGTAATTTTTTTTACCGGTGTAAAGTATACAGGGCGAACAAAAAAATCATCATCATCATTATTTCAGCCATAGGACGTCCACTGCTGGACACAGGCCACCTCCAATGACTTCCAGATTAAACAAAAAAATAGGACACTCAAAAAACTAATTAAACAATTTTATCTCTGCAAATAGGCCGGAATTTAACTCGTCTACACGTAATTTTTTTTTACCCTATTACTTTTATAGCATTTATTACACACTAGCTGTTGCCCGCGACTTCATTTGCGTGGTATTTAGTTCACATAAATTATTTTCTGGGCAACATTCTTTTCTTTCCGCAAGAACCTTCTCCTGACAATTATAATTATCACAACAAAAAAAGAATTTGCTAAATTGTTCCATCCGTTCACGCGTGATGCGATGACCAAGGGAAATAGAGATTCATTTTAGGGTTCCGTACCTCGAAAAGAAAAAACGGAACCCTTATAGGATCACTTTGTTGTCCGTCCGTCTGGAGGAGGAGAACACGTGGAGGTATCAAGCTGGAATTTATATTAAATACTCAAATATACTGTCCCTTGGAGCTGTGAAAAGATCAAACTTCTAAGACAACACAATCAAAAGATACAGCTGTTTATGCCTCAAATTTCTGCAAATTTTCGACACTCGCAAGAGAATCAAAACCTACAGGGTACTTCCCGTGAACTCAGAATCTTGAAATTTGGTACGAAGCAACGTCTTATAGCACAGATAATGGAAAAATTGCGAAAACTGTAAATTTTTAGATTTATCATAAAATAAAAATATTTTTGATAATTTTAAACTTACTACCCCTTTCCTCATGAACAAAATCAAACTTCTATGTCAACGCAATCAAAAGAAACAGCAACTTAAGCCGCATATTTTCAAACTCGCTCTATGACGTCGTGATTGTCGTGATGGGTGAACTTTTACTTATACAGAGTGTAACGAAAAGCTGAAATAAAACTTTAAGGGGTTATTCTACGGCTAAATTACATCAACTTTTTCTAAGAGACCAACATCGAATTCGCATTAAAAAAAAACACTCCCATACTAAAACGCGACCAGCTGGCATCAGTTTGTATGGAAACGTCAATTTTTTTTGAGATTTCGATGTTGGTCCCATAGAAAAAGTTGATGTAATTTAACCGTAGAATAACCCCTTAAAGTTTTATTTCACCTTTTCGTTACACCCTGTATACCTACAGGTTTGTACGGAACCCTCGGTGCGCGAGTCTGACTCGCTCTTGGCCGATTTTTTTAAAATAAAGGAATGTTTCCTTTGAGTAAATTTTACCATTTTCAGTATTTAAAATACTTTCTATACTAAACTTTTGATGACTTCCGTAGCCGAGAGACAAACATACCGGACTCGGTGTCGCGGGTTTGAATTCCGGTTGGTCAATGTAGAAAAATACATTTTCTATATTGTCTCGGGTCTGAGTGTACCGCCGTTGTATCTGATTTCTGTAACACAAGTGCTTAAGCTACTTATCATAGGATCAGAGCAATGTATGTGATGTTGTCCAATATAAAATAAAAATGAAATTTAATAATAAATAATGCCTCATGTTAAAAAACTATCCTATGATCTTTAAAGTGATATGGCTCAGAATCAGTAACTTAATCGAACTAGGCAAAGACCAAAACATTTTTTTTTTCACATTTAATTATTCCTATCCGCTGTTAAAAATCGTACACATGGACAATTTAACTCATTCATGAAAAAATTGCACCGTATGTGCACTGCGTAAGGCCCTTGTAGGCTCGCCGTACCTACGCCTCTGATGAATGACCGCGCGGCTTTCGTAGTCTCTCTATTGACTTTATTTCCGGATATTTTAAAGTAATTTTTTTTCGTAACATACGATTATTAAAACGATTAAGACGCTTCTTTATATTGTTCCACAGATCTTATTATTTAAATTTGGCGCTCCGTTGTAATGTAACTCTGTATAATTCCATCCTGTATCAGTTAAGTTCACAAATGATGTTTGCCTATTATGTCATACAAAGTTAGTGAGATAAACATGTAGTAAGTGGGTCACGAACGATGGCTTGAACCTAGCTTGTACTTAGATTTGATCTAGAAATCTAGAACATCAACCAGGGCTGCGAGTGGCTAGATTTTAGGCAGAAAAATGGATCCTTAAAATCCAGGATCATAATAATCCTACTAAGATAATAAATGCGAAAGTTTGTGAGTGGATCTTTGTTACTCCTCACGCACACGCAAAAACTACTGAACTGATTTTGATGAAATTTGGTATACAAATAAACCATGGCCTGGATTAACACATAGAATACTTTTTATCCGGGTGAGGTTAACGCAAACGAAGTCGCGGGCAAAAGCTAGTTATAATTAAACTAGCTGTCCGGACAGACGTTGTCTTGTCCAAATCAGATTGCAACGCCATCTACCGGGTCCAATTGTGAATTTAAACTATCTAACTACCCTCTCATATACACACAAGTTAAATTTTAAAAAAAATTAACCCGATTGCAGCGCCACCTAACGGGTCCAATTGTGTTTTTAAACCATCCAGGAACCCATTGAAATATGCACACAAAATTTCATCCAAATCGGTTCAGCCGTTTTAAAGGAGTTAGGTGACAAACACACGATGGACCGACGACCTTAGGAAGATGGCTGGCAGTGGCTGGATGAAAAAGGCGAGAGATTGTGCTCTTTGGCTCTTTTTGGGGGGCTACGTCCGGCAGTGAACTGCAATAGGCTGACGATGACACGTACAGAAGAATTATATACAGGGTTATTCGTAAAACATCAACAATCTCCTAGGGTCTGATTCTGGTGCTCAAATACAACAACTTTTTCTATTGGACAAATACTGAAATCAAAAAAATAATAATTTCGTAACTAATATGTCAGCTGGTGGCGGCTTAGTATGGGGAAGTGAATTTTATTTGCGATTTCAATGTTGGTCCCGTATAAAGAGCGTGCCAAACGAAAACTGTAGATAGAACATGAAAAGCTGTATCTCTTGTCCAATAATAGTCCTAGTAAAAGTCGCACCGTTTTTGAGAAAATTGTGATTTTCTGAAAATAATTGCTAAGGAAAACGACCCGAAATCACAATTTTTGCAAAAATGGTGCGACTCGGCACTCGGTGGCACGCTCTTTACGGGACACCATGTATATTGATATTTGCCAGATAATAATATACACTCCTTTTTGGGCAGTTGTGTAAAAATTTTAATTGTATACGCTATTCGTTGACAGTACTGACAAATAGATTTGTCTAAGCTCTTAGGTTATCTGATTGCTTTCAGTAATTAAATATTGTTTGGGTTTGAAAATTAGGCCACAGCATAAATAATTGGGGTCTTCGATTGACTTCAAACATCGATACAGGGTTAATAACTACATAATCATCAGTGATTGGGGTAGGTAGATTGATTTGATGTACTTTGGTAGTGCTAGCATAATATGGATATAATATTATAATTATAATATGATTTATTAATGTATTTTAATTCTTTACAACTTCTTAAATTAAACAAATTGATCTAATTATGCATGGCGTCATCCTCTCTGCCCACAATACCTATCTTATTGTTGTGCCCTACAGGGTCTATAATGATCTGTTTTATGTACCTATTTATAACACCTGTGTAACATTATAGAATGCAATAAATATATTGAATTGAATTGAATTGAATATGCATTTTTTCAAAAACTGATACCAATAAATTCAGGTATCTCGGAGGCATGTCCATATTAACATCAATGTTTGAGATCATTGACCCCAAATCAATCTACCTACTCCGATCACTGATCATCATCGTCCTGTGCTGAACATAGGCCTCCCCCATTGACTTTCAGATTGGCCGGTTGGAAGCAGGCCGCATCCAGCGTCTTAACGTGTTTAAGATAAATTCTTTAATGCACATAAAATAAGTTTGAGTTGATGTTTCCAGAAAGAAAGAAAAATGACAAACATAATTTTAACAAACACTATGCACTAAACGGGTATCCCGTGACCACGGCCTATGTAACTAGGTCGAAACGTCGGGAAAACCAGCAAACTAAGGTATGTGTTGCATAATACCCGTTTAGTGCATATTGCTAGTTAAAAAATGCAACAAGAATGTTTAAAATGTTATAATTTTAACACCCGGAATAAAGAAAACTTGCATCAAAATATAAATAATAATAAGAATATTAACTTACAAAAATAACCATTAATTATCAAAATCCAAAAAGAAACTAATCGCTTACAGTTCTTGCAAGACGGATAAGCGTTAGTTTTACTTGTGTTGTGGTTAGAATCACCTACATCTTTCACTTTTAATCACACTTTTGTATTTAATCATGTATTGTGCCAAAATATTTAGCAAATACAATGGTTTATCTATCTATATATATATATATATATATATATATCTTTCACGGAAATACACAATTTCATACACACCCTGTATTGTATAAAGAGTAACCCTGTATAGTTTCGTAAGAAAACAAGGAAAATGATCAACCTTCAGTAAAGTTATGAATTGCTAAATGCCCTTTAATAGACAATAGACAATTCTCGGTAAAGATTAAAAAAATAACCTAGATATTCATTTCATTCAGTTAATTAAATTTTTATTCAACCTGTTCAATCCCACTGCTGGGCAAAGGTCTCCTCCAGACTCTTCTACCGATCTCTATCTATAGCTCCCAATCCCTCGTCAGGTTAACCACAGCGTCACACCATCTTTTCTTGGGTCTACCTTCGGCGACAGCCGACTGTAGGGTAACTTAATCTTTCATCATTTCACCCATAAGAGGTCCACTGCTGAACATAGGCCTGACCTGGCCCCACCTGACAACAACAACAAAACCCTGACTGCTACCGTAGCCAGGAACAGCGGGACTGGGGGCCTGGACTTTTTTGTGTCACTCATTAGGGGGGGATTGCCAATACTCACCACGCTTGGCAGACGGGTTGGCGAGCGCAGTTTTTAAAATATTTCGCACGCAGACGCTGCTGCCCGTCTCGTGCTACAGAAATTAGTCGCCTCTTACTACACGCCTCCTGCTGGCGGTGGGAAAATGTATTCTTTACGGCCCTTCTCACACGACACTTCATCTTTACTATTTATTCATTAAGGTCTCGTTGAGTTGTCTCTGTATCCCGTATGTTACAGGCTAATCTCTGTTACTGCTGTACCGATTTTGATACGGTTTCATCGTAATCATAATATTTTATTTTCTTATGATTAACAGATGTTTCAATAGCATTGCCAAATTGATAGCATGCAAATATTTTAGGATATTTATCAATCTCAATATAACACATGACCTAGAAAATCCGCAAATAAAAATAAATTTTTATAATAATATTATTATTATTTTTGTTATTCCTTTTGTTTTTCTCAGCTCAAAGGCTGGTATATAAAAAAAAAACATTTACGGGCATTGCCAAGTAAATGGTCTCAATTAGATTGTAATTGATCTGTAGAAATGGCAGGTTCATCCTGGAGAAATCGACGTACTATGCGGCAGGTGTTTAAAATTGCCGCCTTTTGCATGGTGATATAAGTGTGCTGCGGCAGTTCCAGCAGTTTGATACTATGGTGTAAGTGTTTGGGTATCACTCCAGTGCTAGAGAGCACCAGGGGCACAATGTACACTTTGTCTAAATTCCAAATCCTAATTATCTCTTCCTTCAACTCTGAATATTTATGTATTTTATCGGATATGGTTTTCTTTATATTATGGGTATTGGGTACGGCTACATCTACTAAGTATGCAATTTTGAGGGATTTATCAACTAGCGTTATGTCTGGTCTATTGCAGTGAATTGTTTTGTCGGTTAGAATGGCTCTGTCGAAGTACAATCTGTGCCTGGGGCTCTCTAGTACGGCTTTGGGTGTGTATTGGTAATATGGTTCTACTTTTGGTGGTAATAATTTGTGTTTAATTGCAAGTTTTTGATGGACGTAATGTGCAATCTGGTTGTGGCGGTGCGTATAGTCGTTTTGAGTTAATACGGGACAGGCGTTGATTATATGTTGGATTGTTTCCGGGTTTTTATGACATTTTCTACATCTATCATCTAAAGCAGTTGAATCTTTTATGATGTACTTTCTGTAGTTTTTGGTGTTGACTACTTGATCCTGAATAGAGATCAAGAAACCTTCGGTTTCAGGGAACAGGTAACCTATTTTTAGCCATTTATTTGATGCTTCAGTGTCAATATGCGGCTGTTCTAAATCCTGAATATGTCTTCCATGTAATTGTTTCCTGCGCCATGAGTCGATCTTTTCTTTTTCTCTGTTTTGTGGGGAGTTATTTAATGTTGCATCAGCTTGTTTCAAGTTTAATGGTGTGAAGTTATCATCTAGTTCTATGACGGCTTTGTGTATGGGACTGTTGGTTTTGTTCTGGAAAAACTTTCTAATGCTATCTATTTGACTTTCCCATAGTACTTTTAAGTCAATGAATCCTCTTCCTCCTTTTTCTCTTTTTATAGTCATTCTTTCAGTAGCAGATTTGGGGTGCAAGTATTTATGTTTAGTTAAAGTGGTTCTTGTCTTTATTTGCAGGTTTGATATGTCAGTATTTGTCCATTTAATTACACCAAATGAGTAAGTTAATACAGGTACAGCAAAGGTATTAAGGGCTTTAAATAAATTTTTAGAGTTTAAGTGTTTTTTGCAAATTACGTTTACTCTCCTTAGGTATTCTGCCTTCAAGCCTTGTTTTATTTGTGTATGATTGATGTATTTATTCTGTTTTATTCCTAAGTATTTGTATGTATCTTTTATATCCATGGCTTTTATATTTATTTCATCGTTTAAATTATAATCTCCTGCTTGTATTTTTCCCTTATGTATGTGTAGAGTTTTGCATTTTTCTAGTCCAAACGTCATATGTATATCTTTGCTAAAACTTGAAGTTATTTCTAGTAAGTTTTTCATATCCGTATTCGATTTACCATACAACTTGATATCATCCATATACAATAGATGAGAGACTGTAGCATTCCTTGTGAGTTCGTATCCGTACTTTGACTGATTAAGCAGATTAGACAGAGGGTTAAGTGCCAGGCAGAACCACAAAGGACTTAGAGAGTCACCCTGGAAGATGCCATTCCTGACTTGTATTTCGTCAGTGGTTATTTTAGTAGTCTTGGTTGAGAGAGACAATATAGTTTTCCATCTAGACATGGCATCCTCCAAAAATGTAATGACTGTCGGATTTATTTTGTATATTTGCAAACTTCTTATTAACCAAGAGTGTGGTACGCTGTCAAAGGCTTTTTTGTAATCTATATAGGTTAAATGTAAATTTCTATTATTTTTGTGTGCATGTTTTAAGATAGTAGAGTCAATAATGAGTTGTTCCTTACATCCTTTATGGCACTGCCTGCATCCTTTTTGTTCTTCTGCGAGTATATTGTTTTTTTCTATATGTGAATTTATTTTTATTGTTATGCAAGAGGTTATCAGTTTATATAAGGTGGGTAAACAAGTTATCGGTCTGTATTGTGATGGGTTACCTGTGTCTGAGCTCTTTGGTATCATATGGGTTATGCCCTTAGTAGCAAAATCTGGCAATAGTTCTTTACCTTTAATTATTTCTGTGCACTTTTTAGCTAGTACTTCATGTAGGCTAATCAGTTTTTTATACCAAAAATTTTGGATCCAATCAACTCCTGCTGCTTTCCAATTTTTCATTTTCCTCGTCACTGTTTCAATATCTTCTTTTGTTATATCAAAAAATACCATTTCTTCGATATTGGCATACTTTTTCTCCTCTTCTTTTATCCACGTAGCTTTTTCATTATGATTTTCTTGCTTTTCCCATAATTCCGCCCAATATTTTTTAAGGTCTTCCTCTTGTGGTACCGCTGTTTGGTCACTGTTGTCAGTATTATTGCCATTCATACCTAATTGTCTGTAAAAACTTTTTTCGCTTGACATGAACAATTTGTTATTTATTTTTCTTTTTAAAGCTTTTAAATAACGAGCTAGTCTATGCGATTTAAGAGCCAGTTTTTGTTTAAGAGTATCTAAGACGTCTTGTGGTGTAGAGTTATTGCTTTCATGTGTTGAGTGTATTTTATTTCTGTTTAGTATTAATTGAACTTGACAAACTAATTTACTCGATCTGATACTGTTTTTAATATACTGGCTTAATCTTCCTATATCTGCTCTTAATGCTGCAATATCTTTTTCCAACCTAATTTGCCATGGCTGTTTTTCAGAGTTAGATTTTCGCCTAAATATTATTTCCTTATTATTGTTTATTTTGTATCCTAATCGTTTACTTATCACTACTGCAGTACAGTAAATCAATGTGTGTATATCTAAAACAGTTGCATCATCATCTAAAAATTTTGGAAGAATATCTGTATTAAATAAACTAACTAGTTTGTACAAATTTTTATTTTCCCTGAGCCTAGGTAGCCGTGGTCTATTTTCTGGGTTTATTTCTGCATAAATTTCTAGTGTTTCCTTAAGTTGCAATGCTAATTCGTTTCCAAGGTTTCCTTCAGTTAATTCGTCATTCTGATTCGTGTTATCCATCTGCAATGTGTGTTGTGTACGTGAGTGTTGAGTTGAAAGCGGTGTGTCAGGTTGTGTGTCTACTGTCGGCATAATCTTATCGGTGAGTGAGCGTACTGCAGTGTGGTGAATATCTTCATTTTGTAACATACTTTCGTTGTGTCTTAATTCCTTGAGAACTTCGTTTTTTATTGCTTTGAGTCTATCGCTGGGTAGATCATCATCATCATTTCATCCATAAGACGTCCACTGCTGAACAAAGGCCTCCCCTAATGACTTATCATCAGGGGGGATTGCCAATACTCGCCACGCTTGGCAGGCGGGTTGGCGAGTCCAGTTTTTTATAAGATTTCGCACGAAGACGCTGCTGCCCGTCTCGTACTACAGGAATTAGTCGCCTCTTACGACACGCCTCCTGTTGGCGGTGGGGAAGTGTATTCTTTACGGCCGTCGTACATAGATATATACGGTAGATAGATATATACTCTTTATTGTAGACCATATAAAGAAGATACATTTGTTTACAGAAAGATGCACAATTTGACGACCTCCGTAGCCGAGAGGCGAGCATACCAGACTTGGTGTCGCTATCTCTGAGGTTACGGGTTCGATTCCTGGTCGGGTCAATGTAGAAAAATAACTTTTCTATATTGCCTCGCGTCTGGGTGTTGTGGTACCGTCGTTGTTACTGATTTCTGTAACACAAGTGCTTTGGCTACTTGACACAGGATCAGAGCAATGTATGTGATGTTGTCCAATATTTATTTATTTTATAATTTAGGCGGTCTTATCGCTAAAATCTCTTTCACCACAACACCTAGACCCGAGACATCATCGAAAAGTTATTTTTCTTCATTAACCAACTGGGAATTGAACCCGGGACTTCAGCGATAGCGACACCAAGGTATACTCGCATCTCTCTCGTCGAAGCTTAGGCTTTATGTATTTCTGTTTATCTTTGTGTGACCTAGGTCGGCTTTTTAAACTTTAAAAACACACATTAATAAAGTTTTTGAAAGTACTTATACCTAACTTGTAATTAATCCAACGAGAAAATATGTGTTAAATTTCCATTTTGCTGTTATCCAGGTTGCCGGTTCGAATCCCGCAAGGGGCAGATGTTTGTGTGATGAGCACGAGCATTTGTACATTAGTCATGCATGACTAACTAAACAAAGCTTGCACTATCGAAGGTACATAACGGACCTACTATTTATTTTTTCTATGGTATTCATCTAATGACAGTAAATCGGGGTTCAATGACCTGTAGTATTCCGTTTTGATTGCACTTTTTGTCTGACCACAGACAACACTTAACTATAGATTAGGCGGAGAATTGGTAAAGAAAAAAATATTGTGGAAGCGCCACTTGAAAAGACTACTTACTAACTAACTTGACTAATAATAGATTTTTTTTATTTTGAAATAAAACATTGCTTGGCTGTGTATAGGTAGCTTTATCTTTGCCTTTGCCTAGGTAGAAAAACATTACTAATACTTAAGGCGAGTTTAGAATAGTCGCCAATAGTAAAGCATGGGGTTTCAGAAGCTTACTACTTAAGCCAAAATAATCAAAAAAATATTTAAAAAACGCTATAAATGATCAAAACCTACACAACATTTGGAGTATAAGCTAGACTCAAATTGTTTCTAGTAGTTACTTAGGCTTGGTATGCTTATGAAAAGATGCTAATTCTCTTTCTTTTTCTATCCGCTTGACCGATTTAATTCGTTTATACGATGGGGGGGCCTATGTTCAGCAGCACGTCATCATTTCAGCCATAGGACGTCCACTGCTGAACATAGGCCTCCCCCAGTGACTTCCAGATTGGCCGGTCGAAAGTGGCTCGCATCCAGCGGCTTCCTGCAACCTTTACCAGGTCGTCTGTCCACCTTGTAGGTGGACGTCCTACGCTGCACTTGCCGGTACATGGCCTCCATTCCAGAACCTTTCTGCCCCATCGGCCGTCGGTTCTACGTGCTATGTGCCCCGCCCACTGCCACTTCAGCTTGCTTATCCGTTGGGCTATGATAGCAACTTTTGATCGTTTACGAATCTCCTCATTCCTGATTCGATCTCGCAAAGAAACGCCCGCACGCAGCACGTACTATGGCTGAAATGATAATGACGTTATGTTGGTTGATAGGCCAACTTGATAGCTATAAATTGAGTTTTATCGAACTAATTGCGTCCATGCGAAAAGTATTATTTTCTCTAATTTTCGCTTCATAAAGACGTAGCGACAATTATTGTCGTAAGTACCTTAAAAAAATACTTCTTGAAAATAACGCAACCAACTTAAGGCGAGTAGTGACCCTAAATTAGCGACTCGATAAGTGTTAGTACTAATATCGCAAGAAAACTCATTAAAATACAGCTCATAAAAGCGCGCAATGGAACGTGGCAGCGACAATCGCTGTAGCAAAAATCAGGGAAAATAATACTTTACGCATAGATGCAATTGTTCGATTAAAAACCCTATGCTCAGTTTATAGTTACTAAGTTTTCCCACCAAACGACGTATAAAAGAATTAAATCGGTCAAGCGGTTAAAAAGAAGAAAGAGAATTGGCATTTAAAAAAAAATATACTTACAATGTTTTTAATCAAAAAATATTTTTGCAAATAGGCCATTTACACACTTTAACGCGTCCCAATATTTTTTTTTTGCCCTATCACTGCTTCGGGACAAATTGTGGGCTAGTGCCGAGAAGAAGCAGCGCAAGAAACTTGGTCATTGTTGTCAGCCTCTTTTAAAATTTATGTTTTTACAAGTTTTGGTGCGAGCCAAGCAGCTATAAGTCTACATATTTTTATCATTTATATAATCACTAACGGTGTAATAACCATTTTTTATTAAAACCATCTTACATGTAGGTAATTTAAGTTCAAATACTGGCAGTAAAGCTATGGATTGTGATAACTTATTAAAAATACGAATACATTTTCCCATGAATGACTTTTTACATTGTGCAAACTGAAATTTGTGTTTGTCTTTCGAAGTATAAGTACTGGAAACATGCTAATAGTATGTTACCCGTCAGAGGCCTTAAGAATGTGAGTATATCGGTAAGAAAAAAATCAAACAACACAACCACCAAGGATATTCGTATTTGCTATGGCGGGCCCGCGATCAACACACATTTATACCACTCAAACAAACTTCAAGTTTACGTAATCTGTTTCAAAAGAGCTAGCAAGGCCGAACTGACCAGTTATATGATTATACCACTTTCTGAAGTGGTACACATTCTTTAACCGACACTAAAATAAGGAGATCTTAAGAAATAAGCCCCAATTTACAGTTTCAAAAACAACGGGACTAGTCAAAACGAATCAATAGTGTCCAAACACAAAGGTAGCTATTAAAGAAATTTACCTCCATCATCAGATCAGCGACTGTATCAATCTATTGTGTTACCCGAATGTCACATAGGTACTTTCAAAGTTATAAATCAAAACGGCAAAGTAGGTCAAACTTGACTTCCAAAATTTGAATGAATATAGTAAACTTTTAGCGAGGTAATGCCGCCAGCCTCTTGGGTACCTTTAACCTTCTTTATATTCGCTTTTATAATAGCTAGTCTTCAATAAAAATGTGATAACGTACCATAGACACGAATACAACTTGAAATCACAGCTATCCACAGACACCGTTAAACCACAGACAACCGCGAGTGAACTTGGCCTTAATACTGTGAAGGGCTATAGCAGATCTTTCGCGTGAGATGCAATTATATGCATGCGATTGCCATATTTGAGGTTTGTACTTCGTTAGTAGTAAAAATAACCTTGTCCGTGAGTAGGTAGATAATACATTATTATTTTTTGACATTTCTTGCATTTCTTGGTCAACGTATCAGTTTGGCCATTCAGCGTGGAAATGCGGCCAACCTTCTTGGCACCATGTCCCGATCATTGGACGGCGATTTGGGACACATTTTTCACTTGTAAATATTTATTATTTATTCCTTTCCTATATACATTTTCTTATATACATTTATTCCTTTTTTAGGGTTAGGTTTTTTCATAAAATATTTTCTAAAAATCAAAATTAATTTTGAAAACGGTTAAATGGACACGATATGATATAGCGATATAGCGGACACCGACTGTTAAAATATGATAGATATAGCCGTCGTGCCGGTGACGTCATATTATATATATAAAATTTAACATGGCGGTTAAATCTATCATATTTAAAAAACAGTTGGTGTCGATAAATCGCTATATCATACCGTGTTTAGGTGGTCAAACTGGAGGCTGGACTCTTTAATTTTACAGGTTGCTGACACAATCTGTGATGATCACTCTTTACTATTTTATTTATAATCTGGATTGAAACATTTTTCTATAACAATAAACTATAAAAACGATTTTTAAATTATTGTTATTACATGCTAGTTATATCCAATATTACACCTAAAAAGGGGGCAACGCGGGTATTAAAAGCGAAATATAAAAAAAGCGAAATAAAAGTGCTGTAAAGAATACACTTCCCCACCGCCAATAGGAGGCGTGTCGTAAGAGGCGACTAATTCGTGTAGCACAAGACGGGCAGCAGCGTCTGCGTGCGAAATCTTATAAAAAAAACTGTGCTCGTTAACCCGCCTGCCAAGCGTGGCGACTATTGGCCATCCCCTTTGATGATAGATCATTGGGGGAGGCTTATGTTTAGCAATTGCTTTCCTATGGCTGAAATGATGATGATGATGATTAAAAAAAATTACGGGTAACTAGCTCAGTTATAAGAGCAGTAACGTATAGCGTAGAGACGTGACTTGGTCAAGTTTTTTAAAAGTTACACTTAATTTACTATGACGACCTCCTTAGCCGAGTACGAGACTGGGAGTCGCCGTCTCTGAGGTGCCGCGTTCGATTTCCGATCGATTAATGATGAAAAAAAACTATATAGTCTCGGATCTGGGTGTTGTGGTACCGTCGTTATTTCTGATTTCTGTATCACAAGTGCTTTGGCTACTTACCCGTATGGTAAATGTGTGTGTCGTTGTCAAATATTTAAAGAAAAGTGTTGGATGTCCAATTTTATATTTTATTTTTACCCTATCACTGCTTCACGATAATATTGTATGACAATATGTTCTAGGTTTCCTCACAGTGTTTTCTCAAAGCGCCGATAAAATGAAATCATAAACTATCCACAAAAGGTAAAAGACTTTCTTTAAATTGCAATAAAAACATTTTAACGTAACACTAAAAGAGAAATGTGACTGTCAATGTCTTAATCCAAGATGGAGGTCAATGTTAAAGCAAGAAATCGGTTTCAACCACAATACCGAAGAAATGTGTGGTTTAAGCACACATTGGACGATATTTATCGTTTAGTTAGTCATCGACTTATCATAATCTTTACAAGTCTTTAAGCAAAAAGAAACAAATACGTTTGAATATCGAAGCGCAAAAAAAAACGTTACAAACCAGCATTTAGAGTTAGGCAAAAAAGGAGGCTCACGCATAGATAATATCTGTTCTTTTTATAAAACTATTTTTTGTTTTTAAATAAGAGAATACGAATTAAACAGAGGGCAATCGTTGACGGTGCTGGAATAATAAATAATATGAATAAAAATATTGGACAATATCATATAAATTGCTCTGATAGGTAGATAGACATTTTATTGCAGAAAATCATTAAAGGTTATTACAAACAAGACACAGTTATGTACAATCAGGCGGCCTTATCGCCAAAAGCTTCCAGACAACCTTTGGGCAGAGGAAATTAAGTTGTAATACAGTGGGGTAACGTAATGCGAGAGCAAAAGAGTGCGTAAGACAAAGAATCAAAGAAAATACATTTTATACACAAAAATAGGAAAACAATAATATTCTTTTGGTTTAAGAACTTTATTTCTCAAAAGAATTACAGGTACATAATTCACTTCCTGAGAAATTACATTTATAAAAATAACGCATAAACACAATGAGCGCACAAATTCGGTAGATAAAACCAAAGTATTATTGGGAACAAGAATAAAGTCGGGTAGGTGTACAACAAAAACAACGAGCCAGAACATGATCCGAATAATGTTCTACCAATCATAAACTTTGATATCTACCAATGGGGAAGCAAAGGCAAGCGAAGCGAGAGAACCTCAGATGGCGCCACCTCATTAGGTCTTCAACCGTTGCCATGAAATGTAGACGCGACTGTCAAAGCTCGTTTTTTTTCTTTGATTGCCAGTATAATGCAAGTTTAACACGCTTGACAACATCATATCCTTTATCGCAGTGATTATTTGATCAGTGGCAGCAGCGACATAACCGTTGATCAAATAATCACACGGGCGAGACCAAATGCAATACGACACCTGCCTTCCTAGCATGAGCATGAAACACCATATGATATGAAATAGCGAGATATCGATACAAACTGTAAAAATATGATAGATAAAGCCGCCATGTTGAATCGCCGTGCCGGTGACGTCACATATTATGACCGCTGTTTCGATAAAAATTCAAAATGGCGGCTATATCTATCATAATTTTATAGTTGGTGTCGAAAAATCGCTATATTAATCATATCATATTGTGTTTTAGTGGTCATGCTAGGGGGGCTGGCTGGATAAATGTGCATTGTAGTTCTATGATTGAACATTAGTATGAGCCCTTATAATATAACTTAGTAGAGCCAACAACACGCCAACCTAAAACAAAACGTCAAATTTTCTCCATCGATATTGATATCCAAGTGTTGGACTTAAAGTTGCAAATCAATTCAATGACCTAAAACTTTTTGAGTAGGTTGACCTACCCTTGTCCATACTTATTATGGTACACGCGCAAACAAAAAAAAAATGAAATACGTTACATAATACAACACCGAAAAATAAAAAAATGCATTTAATAAAAATAAAATACCGGTGAGTCGGGCTCACGCTAAAAAAAATATATTAGACGGAACTCTCTCTCTCTTTTTTTAAATGTCTGTTATTCTGTGATAATCTTTTTAACGGCAAAACAAAATTTTTTGCCCTTTTTGCAACCAACTTTGGGTAAATCCAATTCTAATTAAAAAATATTTAGATCCACTTACAGATTATAACATCATTATTTTACGTATCAAATTAAAGGATCTCGTTAGAATTAAAACCATAAACACTAATTTATTTAAATGAAATTCACACATAATATTATTTTATTATTTGTATTAATTTCTAAGACAAGCGGAGGTCGCTTCATGGACTTCATCGAACTGAGGTCATATATTAGACCTTGAACTATTGACAGATGACGATTATGATCAAAAAAATTGTGTACTAACATATCTACACTCAAGAGCAAAGAATTTGAGTCAGTTAAATGTAGAAATTAAAATCTATTTAATTGTTTTCACTTATTTTAATGCCGTGTGCCGGCCGTAAAGAATACACCTCCCCACCGCCAATAGGAGGCGTGTCGTAAGAGTCGACTGATTCCTGTAGCACGAGACGGGCAGCAGCGTCTGTCAAAAACTGCGCTCGTCAACCCGCCTGCCGAGCGTGGCAAGTATTGGCAATCCTCCCCAATGTCATTGGGGGAGGCCTATGTTCAGCAGTGGACGTCCTATGGCTGAAATGATAATGATGATGATGGCTTAATGTAATTTGTTTGTATGAATTTACTTGCTTGCTATTTTACGATCAATAATATTATCATAAACTGATAAGTATTCATGTTTGCATGGTATCATTAAATAGCAAAATAAGAGCACATAAATAACAATGTATCAACTTTGGCTACCGTATTTTAAGCAAATAAATGATTTACTTATTCTTAATCTTAAAAAACTTACTTTTTGAAAGCTGTTACTAGTTACTTTTAAACCGGGTTCGTTATACAATGATCTTTGGAGATTGTTGATTTGGGCCTAGATGGAAGAATGATTTATGTAAACAAAAAAAATACATTTTGTATAGGTTTGTCTTTCATTCATTTAATCATTATCAACATCATCATTTCAGCCATACACCTATCCTAATGACTTCCAGATTGGCCGGTTGAAAGCGGTCTGCATTCAGCGGTTTCCCGCAACTTTACCAGGTCGTCTGTCCACCTTGCGGGTGGACAAATTCATTTAATGCTTACCCAAAACTAAGTTAGTTGTCGGATCTTGTTGATCTCATCGAGTGCTGTAATTTATTTTATGGCTGTTGGAATTTGCTGGAAAAAAATCGTTATATTCTTCCTATATTTGTGTGACTTGTTTATTATTTTGAGGTAATCACGCAAAGACATACATTCATACACACTTGTATAGGTTTCAATGCTACGCACGGCTTACACTATCCTCAATAATTGGAATACTTTAGTACCTCGTATTACAGAAAGATAATCCTTACAGAATCAGTGATCAATATCTTTTTTTCCCAACGAATTTTAACTCGCTGCCATAGAATAAATTACTGCGTTAATTAATTAATTATTAACTAATTGTGTTAAGCGAGCGCTTTCTTAAAATTGAATAGTTTTTTATATTTTACTATTATCAATAAGTTTTGTGCGTATGTTCATTCTTAAGGTTGTTCATTTCTAGCTCGTCACTACTTGTGAAGACCTATAAGTGGTTCAATAGTTGCTATTTTGTTATATTTTTTTATCATGTGTAAACCCTGGTTTTCCAGTAATAAATAAATAAAATTTAATAAAATACTGCTCTTAGTGAGGTTTGCAAAGACCGATATAGCTTATAGTGCTACAATCAACTTACATGTTTAGTATATTTTGCAATGCGTTAAAAAGTATCTCTTCCTCTTAATACCAAACCAACTGCCTGCTTAATAAACCACTTTGATGTTTGAAGACGCAATTAAAAAATCACGTGATAACGAAGGTTGATGACCTAATACTGTTACGGGTTAGCGGTTATAAGAGAATGGAATCTTTGCATCTTTAAAAAATCTTAAGGTTATTTTTGAAAATTCCATTCTTTTATCATTTTAAATTTTATGTCACTACTTGAGTGCCTCAAGATGCTTGTGACTAATTAGCGGTTACGCTTCGCTGGTGATTACAGATGTTAAGCAACCAACATCGCAGTTAAGAGTAGATGGGGGGCCATTCCAATCAGGTTTAGTGACTCTTAAGCATCTTCTTGAATCAGACGAACGTTACGTTGAGTAGATGCGGGATTATATCGCGAGATATTATTCGGTACGCCTAGTCAGAAGCCTTAGGGTGGCCTGATTACATCTGAAATCTTTAATCAGCTGTTTTATAGCTCTACCGATCCACGTTGGACAATGAAGAATAACCCACTATATTTTGCAACCCAAATGGCGTAGTGGCAGTGCAAATCCCTTTGAATTCAAAGGGTGCATATATTTTTAATGGTTCAGGTTAGGGTATGGTTGTTGGAAGCCTTTTTGACGCCCCTGGCAAAAGGCAGTGACTGGTACCTCGTAACATAAGAATGATAATTTATTATTTCAAGAACATGACAATTGTGTGTTTTGTAGCATATATTCATATTATCAGACAACTTGATAAAGGAAGCCGCTGAATGGAGGCCGCTTTGAACTAGCCAATCTGGAAGTCACTAGGGGAGGTCTATGTTTAGCAGTGTATATTCATTTAGTGTATAGTTGTGATGAGCTATCCTATGCTATAGGGCGTGAGTACTGCTGTGTATATTCTTTATTACATATCCAGCCGGTTTCGCCTACAAGTTGGAACCTGATCGTAGATATTCACATCAAACAGGTTCTAGAATTAATATGTGGGTCAAGGTGATTTATAGTGGTGGTACGTTTACTAATAGGTTTTATGTTGGATGAGATAGATAGATACTCTTTATAGCAGAAAACAAAGCAGTACTGATGTTTAAAGAAAGATACTTAAGAACTCTGCAACACTTTCCCCATCTTATATGGTTGTCCTCTACCTAAAGGTTGTCTGGAAGAGATCGCTATTAGTGATAAGACCGCCTAAATTGTACATCTGTCTGTAGAAATCATGTGTATTTTACTTGTATGGTGTGCAATAAAGAGTATCTATCTATACTCAATAGATTAGCTTTCTTTTAAACAAAGATTCCTGAAAATCATTATTTTGTTCATCATTGCATTTGCTGAAAACAGCTAGCAGTTACTTTATTTAGTTTAAATTTTTTGCAAGTGACCTTACTAAATTATCCAAAGCACTTACATTATCTCGGTGTAGAAAAAAATAGAGAGAAAAGTTTCTATTAGACACGCCCAACACTATAAAAATTAAATAAAGAGAACAATTATATAATAAGACGAAACATAAAAAATCAATAAAAAGGAAAGTAAAAAACATAATATTAAATACTACAAAAAAAAAAAAGATAACATAAAAATTCATAAGTCAGCCGATATGGTATCTAACGAGCACCAGCTCAGTGTGAGCTGCAAAAGATTGCAGCGTTCAGCTAGAGCCCCAGGTGCAATCCTTTGAAAATTGCGAGCTACATAATTGTCATTAATAATAAATGTATACAATTTACTTACTTACCCCAGTGACTTCCAGAAAGGCTGGTTGGAAGCGGCCAGCGGCTTCCTACAACCTTTAGTAGGTCTTCTATCCACCATGAGGGTGGACGTCTTCCTCTGCGCTTGCCCAATGGATTAGCAAGCTGAAGTGGCAGTGAGCGGGGCACATGGCGCGTAGAACTGACAGCCGATGGAGCAGAAATGTTCTAGAATAGACCACGTACATAGCAAATATACCACTTAAATACTTACCAAGTACATTTGCGACAAAGAAAGCAAAAAAATATTGCGTATTGACGTTGACACATAAGTTAGGCTCCATACTCCATGTTATTTATAAATTTTTGGCGTTCCACTAATATTGTCCCGGTGTGTATAGTTATAAAGTTATTCGATAAACTACAAAACTAGTTGATAAAGTCTTGAATTATGGTCTTTAACATCCTTGTGCTTCAAGCTATCAGGCAGTTAGGTTGTTTTTTTGCACCCAGACGCAAACTAATTTTAAAAGTTCGTTATCTCAATATAAGATGAATGATGATACGTTTGGTGATTGATAATAAGTGGCGCGGTGATTCGGTTTAAACGCAAGTACCGGGTTCGATTTCCGTTTTGGGTTTTTAAAAAACGAACTTTCTTAAATTGACTCGAGTCTCGTCGGTAGTAAAGAAATAAATCGAAGATCTCCGTAGCCGGAAGGCGAGTTCGCCAGGATTGGTTTCGCCATCACTGAGGTCCCGAGTTAGATTCTCGATCAGATCAATATAGAAACTTTTCTATGTTGGGTCGGATCTGGGTGTTGTGGTACCGTCGTTGTTTCTGATGTACCAGAGCAATGTATGTGATGTTGCCTAATATCTATTTATATAGCATGTATTAATGTGATGTGTTACGACAGTGTTTTGTTGCCAGGGCACGCACACCCAGAGTTGAGTTTATGTTCTATTTTTTTCCAGAACTGGATATCAAATCCGGTACATAAACTGGGTTATTTGTAAAACATCTACAACTTCCTAGGGGCTGATTCTGGTGCACAAATACATAAACTTTTTTTATGAAACCAATATTGAAATCTAAAAAAATATATTTACTGCTCCATACAAACTGATGTCAGCGGGTGGCGGCTTAGTATTTGTTTTTTTTTCTTTCTTGTATTTGTGCACCAGAATCAGCCCCTAGGAGGTTGTTAATGTTTTACAAATAACCCTGTATACGTATCTATGTTCCGCGTTCTACCTAACACCTTGTATTTAGACAATTGATTCTCAATAGTTATTTCCACTTCACACTTGAGAGATGTTTTGAAGACAGTAGGTCGTGTGCAAAGCTTTCATCTTGGGACTTAAAAAAGTTTCTAAAGCTCGTGCCGTTCCTATGTTTTAAGCTTTCTTCTAAAACGATGTCATAGCTTTATTTGAGTTGAGTTAAATATAAATTTACAACACAATAAGTAAATTTTATTAAAAAAAATAAAACCGACTTCAAAACACTAAAATCCTAATCTAACTGCTGAACACCGATTTCATCCCCTATTTTCCTACCCTTAGGGGTGATTTTTATTTTGTAAACTTTTAGCATATTATCTTTGAAGTATAAGCTATTCAATAAAACAAAAATCATCAAAATCGGCTCATATTTGTCGAAGATAGGTAACAAGAACCACAACCAAAATACTATCTGGGTATATATTTGTTGATTTTCTCAAAAAGTTCTAAATCAATTTCGATAAAATTTATATGGGACCACCTCTGAAGTATGATCTACCAAACAAAAAAAGAATCATTAAAATCGATTCATAATTGGCGGAGTAATCGCGTAACAAACATACAAAAAAAAAAAAAAACATACAGTCGAATTGAGAACCTCCTCCTTTTTTGAAGTCGGTTGAAAATAGGGAATATGCAATATTTTCATTTGGTTTTAAAATAAATAGTACCTTATTGTAATTAATAAAACTTTTAAAAAATTCGAAAAATATAATTATATTATATTTCCTATTGAAGTCGCGTGCTAGACAAGGAGATTCGACATGTACCGTGACGTCATAGTACACGTCCGCCATACATTTTTCATTGTAAAGTTGTTTTAGAATCTGACAAGTATGTCTTATAAATAAATTACAAATTGTTTCCACAATCACACCAGTTATCTAGCCCCAAACTAAGCAAAGCTTGTACTATGGCGACTAGATAACGGATAAACATACTTAAATACGTTTAAAACATCCATGCCTTAGGTACAAATGCTCGTGCTCATCACACAAATATTTGCCCCTTGCGGGATTCGAACCGGCAACCGCTGGCATTAGTCCAAAGCGCGAACCACTACACCAGGCGGTCGTCAAATCTCAATTTATAATTACTGTATTTTTTTTACTAAAAATCAATTTTGTTTTTAATATTAGCACTATAATTTTATATAATTGCTTATATTATAAATATAGTAAAAACAATATATTATTTTCGTGCATATTCCCTATTGTCATGGTGTCGAAGTCAGGAGCTACTATCCTTGTCTTACGAGGTACAAGACAATAAGTTTTGCCAGCAACACCCACAACACCCAGACCCTACCTAATTTAGAAAAGTTAGTTTAAATTGTCCTAAACCGGGAATCGAATCAGCCCCCCTAGCATGTTCACCAAAACACGATATGATAAAAAAATGATATGATATGTGATTTGTCGACACCGACTTCTCAATTACTAACCGACTTCAAAAAAGGAGGAGGTTCTCAATTCGTCGGGATCTTTTTCTTATGTATGTTCAGCGATCATTCGTTACCACGTGAACTGATTTCGATAATTCCTTTTTGTTCGAAGGATAATACTTTCGGAATGGTCCCATAGAAATTTGGTCAAGTTCTGATGATGGGATTTAATAAGAAAATCATCAAACATTGCTTGAACTCCATACCACGCCAACTGATTTGCGTATCTATGTTACCACAATATCCCCGGAAAATGTGAACCGATTTTGATGATTCTTTCTTTAAAGAATATTTTAAAAAAATTCACCTCTGCGGTCGAAGAAATAAGAAATGAAATTGGTGTTCAGCTGTTAACTTTTGTTTGCACTCTTATAATTCGTTTTGTTCAGGATATATCATTAAAAATAGATGAAATAAGTATCATTTAAAAAAAACCGACTTCAAAAAATTAAAAAGCTAAAAATAATATTATCAATAATCTACCTAATCAGTTACTTTTGGAGTCGGTGCTAGTCGATGAGAGTTTGAATGTTTTCGTTCGCACATAAAAATATACATTATAAAATTTACTTATTATAAGAACAAAACTAGTACATCTAAGGGAAGTCCCTTGTAATGCGTTGTTTGTGTGTCATATTTGCTTACAACCTTCACAGAACCGGTTTCTCGGACCATTACTTTCGCTACGCGTCCATCCACTTTTACTTAAAACCTCTTTTAACCGTAACCGTACTTGTACTTAGTACGAATCCGCATTTTTTTACTGAGACTTCAAACTATTGGAGTATTAAATCAAATGTGTCGTGTGGGGACGGCCGTAAAGTATACACTTCCCCACCGCCAACAGGTGGCGTGTCGTATGAGGCGACTAATTCCTGTAGCACTAGACAGCAACTTCGTGCTAAATCTTTTAAAAAAGGCCTCCCCCAATGACATATCATCGGTGGTTTTACCATTACTCGCCACGCTTGGCAGGCGGGTTGGCGAGCGCCGTTTGTTATAAGATTTCGCACGAAGACGCTGCTGCCCGTCTCGTAATACAGGAATTTGTCGCCTCTTACGACACGTCTCCTGTTGACGGTGGGGAAGTGTATTCTTTACGGCTGACCCCATACGGCACAGACGACGTACTAGACAAAAAAACTGTCACTACGTATACCAGCACTATTCCTATTTTACGTTTTCTAAAATGACCGAACCGGAAATCGTATCCGGGATCGTTCGTGGCAAAACACCTCGCCCCAGCGATGATCGAGTCGTCATAAAGGTTGAAATCATTAAAAATCTAGTAAATAAGGATAAAAATGATAATGTGCCAACATGTTGCTATAAATTGATATGCTATGACTCATTATCGACATATTCTTAATTCAGTGCAAGAATGGCAGACCACGACGCGACGGGGGATTTAAAAACCGGCTAAGTGCGAGTGGGACTCGCGTATGTAGGGTTCCGTACCATTATCTAACAACATTAGACACTACAGGATACATTTCAAAGAGGTGCCATATTAAAAAAATAAGATCTAGGGAACAATATAAAGATGAGTCTCAATCGTAATCGTATGTAACAAAAAAAAAACTTTTAAATATCCAAAAAAAAAGTCAATAACAATAAAGAGACTACGAAGCCGCGCGGTCATTCATCAGAGGCGTAGGTACGGCGAGCCTGCAAGGACCTTACGCAGTGCACATACGGTGCAATTTTTTCATGAATGAGTAAATTATCCACTCGTATGATTTTTAACAGCGGATAGGAATAATAAAATGTAATAAAAAATGATTTGTTCATTGCATAGTTCAATTGAGTTACTGATTCTAAGCCACTCCTAAAGATTTGGCACCCCTTTGCAATTTTATTTATTTATTTTATTTTATTAAAAAAACGGCAGAAAATCACGTTTTTGTATGGGCGCCTTAAATATTAATTTTATTCTGTTTTTAGTATTTGTTATTATAGCGGTAAGAGGAATACATTATTTGTGAAAATTTCAACTGTCCAGCTATCACGGTTCATGAGATACAGTCTGGTGACAGACAGACAGACAGACGGACAGCGGAGTCCCGTTTTTACCCTTCGGGTACGGAACCCTAAAAACGTTTCAAAATTTGTCTATAACAATATTTACATTCATCGTGGGTTTTTTCAAAATTATTTTGTTTTTATTATTAAAACTATTTTTTTAGCTTCACTCGTAATTAGCTAACTGTAATCAAATCTTGGAAGTCGTTTTTAACCTACTTCTAACTGACGTATCAGTTTGACACTTTGTATCTGACATTCGGATGACAATACAATAATTTGACATCATCGTGCTGATCTGATGATGGAGTCAGGAGGTGGGTAGAACTCTTCAATGACTACTAGGAATACTTCGTGTTTGGGCTCATTTGATTTGTTCTGACCAGTCCAATACACTATAAATAAATAAATAAAATTGATTATTTCAGACGATGTGTCCATATATTTGTTAGTAACAAAAGGAAAAAACTTATAATTATGTTAGTATCATTATGTGAAAAAATATCTAAAAACTAATTAACCAATTTAAATATCTGCCTGTACTGCCCGACACCCCGGCCAAATGTGTGTGTGTGTACACCCAGTGCCGCAGTATCGGACAGTCAGGCTTATCGCTTATTGTTTTCAGAATATTGTTGGCGCTCCCACGCACCGCGCGCAGAAGTGATGCGATTCGCTTTCGCACTACGGTGTAAAAACCGTCCGTGTGTGACAGCGCGAACATCCCCGATGCGCTGCAGTAGCGTGGAAGCCCCAACAACATCCTAAGACCATTATTATATTGTACTCTGAGAGCATTGATAGCCCCCCGCGTATAGTTGACCCACAGATTGCACGTGTAAAGTGTTTGGCAGTACGCCTTAAATAACGTTATTTTAACATCGAGACTGCTACGTGCAAATCTGCGCGCCGACATGTTGCAGCTATAAACTAATATAAAAGAATGTTTATAGTTTTTTCAACTATTGTAAACTTTCTTACAAAATAAATAAATAATTTGTTTCCACAATCACACCAATTAGCTAGCCCTAAACGTAGCAAAGCTTGTTGGTGACTAGATCATGGATAAACATACTTCTTCTTCTTCTTCTCGAGTCAATGGCAATTAAACTCTCTGCGCCGAAAAAGTGGCAACATCAATGGCCTTCTGGTTGGCGTTGTTAAGGTCCTCTTGCGTGGAGGTGGCAGGAGAGGTAGGGCACGACATTAAGTGTGGCGTAGACTGTAAGGAGCCACACTCGCACGTGTCGTCCTCAGTGAAGCCCCACCTTGAACATACTTAAATACAAATAAACTAACATAAAAATGTTTTAATTAGTTTTTGTTGGGGCACTAGGATTTGTGCGGCGTTTGCTTCAGTAAACAACACATCAAACCCTAATCAAACAAAAAATACAAAATATGTTTAAATTATAGTCATCATTTCTGTTGAATTCGTAATTATTACACATAAACAAATTTAAACACATGCTTTCTGAAGTGATTTATATTTATTAGGATACAAAGCAAAAACACGTATGTGATAAATGCTATGGTAAAGTCAGAAATTGGATATCATGTTTTTTTTTTTGCACAAAACCTAATAACTTAGAAATCGTGGATGGAATTAAAATTATATAAAATCGAACAAGTTCGAGTCGGACTCGCCTACCGAGGGTTCCGTACTTTGTAATCTAGTTTCGCAGTTTTATTACAAATTAATTACAGTACAGTTTTCATATTTTCTCTGTACTTGTAGTATTAGTCGATATTACTAGCAAAATTTCATAGTTAATATTGATTGTTAAATTATTTTCTTGATTGTATTTCTATAGAAATGGAAATAGAAACGTCTATTCGACACACAAGAGAAATACATAAGACAATATAAAACAAACGGATGTGTCTAAATGTTGCCTCAGCATTTGTCGTTTATGACATAGATAGTTAAATAGATAAGATAAAGAGATAAGATAAAGAAAATTTATTTGCTTAAAATATGGTTTACAAGATGTTAAGATTATTACATTTCCTCATATTTTACCAATGTGATGGCATGCAAATTATTATAATTAATTAATTAAAATGTACAATATTTCAATGCATGTTAATTGGATCAAATTACACAACAAATGTCAGTTAAATTACTACATTGTTATTAATTAATAAACACAGTCATGATTAGATAGATAGATAGATAGATACTCTTTATTGACAAATATGACAAAAAAAAACAGTACAGAGAAACAATAAATTTAGAATGGTACAATTTAGGCGGTCTTATCGCTAAGAGCGATCTCTTCCAGACAACCTTCAGGTAGAGGAAAGTTGGAAAAAAAAAACATTTGCATGCTGATTCCCGAAGCCTAACATGTGACTCAAAAATATATCGAAGAACTGTTTATACCATGTTTGAGGCATAAAGTATTATGATTATGATTAGGTCAACGGAAAGTAACCTATATACTTTGATTCCCTTGAGAGGTGAAATACACGTTTTTTGAGGCTTACGGCCGTATCTTATTTTTTTTTAACCGACTTCAAAAATGGAGGAGGTTCTCAATTTGTCGGTTTCTTTTTTTTTTATGTATGTTCAGCAATCATTCGTTACTGCGTTGACCGATTTCGATAATTATTTTTTTGTTTGAAAGGTAATACTTTCAGAATGGTCTATAAGAAAATGATCAAACATTGCATGAACCCGTACCACGCCAACTGATTTTAGTACCTATCTTACCTAATATTCTTTTTTTAATGAATTGCTTATACTTTAAAGATACTATAATCAAACATTTTTGGGAAAAAATTCACCCCTAAGGGTGGAAAAATAGGAAATGAAATCGGTGTTCAGCAGTTAAATTATGTTTGCGCTCGTAAGATTTGTTTTGATTACGATTCTTCACTAAAATAGATGATATAAGTTAATTTTATTAAAAAAATAAAAACCGACTTCAAAAAACTAAAACGCTAAAAATAATCTTAACACTTACGTACCTAATCAGTTACTTTTGGAGTCGGTGCCAGTCGATGAGAGATTCTATGTTTTCGTTTGCACCGACTCCAAAAGTAACTGATTAGGTAGGTACGTAAGTGTTAAGATTTTGTGTTTTATTTACGATAACTTAGAAGTTATTGTTTTCACAGCTTTCACAGTGACTGTAGACCTAAGTATATGGTTTTAATTTTAATTCCATCACGTTCCTGAGATAAAGGATCTGGACAGACAGATCTCATCTATTCATTCATATAACACAAGGAACAAAAACAAACTTGTAGTCCCAAACTTCAGATTGGCCGAAACAAGTAATTCATTCTTGGGAAATTGTATTAATTTTTTTAATAATACGAGTATACCTTACAATGTAATCGGACTTCTAAAACTACACTAATGTCTAAGTGGTATTATAAAATTCAAGACTATCTTGATGACAAGAATGTATGGTCAGTCCAGCCTGCACTAAGCTGATGTACCTGTTTTTTTTTTTGTGGCAGCTAGTGGTGACTTATTTTGTTCCGGCGTTTCTTCTCAGCACTTGCCAGATTGTCTGTGTCTTGTCTCGAAGCGCTAGTAGGGCCCAAAAAATAAGGAGACATGTTCTGGCCCCATATGGGCCTATAATGTTATTATTGACGTTCATAAGTGGCAATTTTCTGTCCTAAACTGAATAAATAATTTTTGACTTTGACTTTGACTTTGAGACGGACAACAAAGTGATCTTATGTGTTCCGTTTTTTTCCTTTTAAGGTACGGAACCCTAAAAATATATAGGCTGACATCATCAGCATTTTTCGATTTTATAAGGTAATTTAATCATGCTATTTTCATTTAACTGGCGATAATTAAATATTTGTAACGATATTTCTATCAGATATTGACGGAGCATAATATAACAAAGTAAAAGGAAAACTATCAAAGCCTAGAAGGTTTACAAGTTTTCCTTAACCTTACCCGCACTTTATTTTATTTTATTTTTAACCGACTTCAAAAAAGGAGGAGGTTCTCAATTCGTCGGAATCTTTTTTTTTAATGATAATGATAAATTATAAATAATTTATTTCCAAGAACATGGTAACACAAGATCTTAGAGCTATGCAAAAGTAGAACATATTCTGCCATTGGTTTAGGCGTAGAAATGTTAATGTTACAAAATCTGCTATTAAATTATTATTAAATTATACATTATTATTAATTGAAATTATTTTCTCATGAGTCGTCAGTTAACAGTGAAAGGTACAATCGTTTATTTTTGTGTCCATAAATTATTTATTAGAGTAAAAGCATTCCCGTAAAAGCCAATTATTTAAAACATATTTTAGTTTGTTGAGCGGTAAGGCTCTAACTTTTCTAGGCAGCTTATTATAATTTTTTATAGCATGACAATATACATTGTTAGAAGATAGTTGTAACCTTCGGGGTGGTATAAATAATGTATATGGATCTCTACTATTACTCTTTCCAAGCACCGTGTCATGTAAAGGAAAGAGATCTGGATGTTTCTTCATGAACATGCAGATATCCAATATGTGGATGACTGGCAGGGTAGAGGTAGTATTTTTAAATGTTGAAATAGTGGTCTACAGTGGTCTAGATAACCGACACTACATAAGGCTCGAATGCATTTTTTTTGTACTTTAAAGGCTCTTTCTACATCTACAGAGTGCCCCCATATAATTAAGCCATATCGAAGAGCCGAAGAAACATAGCCATGGTAAGCTGAGAGTGCAGTCTGTATGGAAGATACTAGTCTTAGACGACGTAGCGCAAATACAAATTTGTCTAATTTTGTGCATAGACTACCCACATGCTCCTTCCAGTTTAAGTTTTCATCTAAGACCATGCCAAGAAACGTAGTGGAGCTAGTTTGATTAACATACATATTATTATAATTAATGTTGACATGCATATCCATCTGGTTATATGTTCTGAAATGTATAGCACTTGTCTTTTTTAAGTTAATATTTAGTTTATTTAGCTCTAGCCATTCTATAACCCTCCTAAGCTCTTCATTTGCAGTGATTCCTATATCATTTTTGTTTTGACATTTTATTAGCAGTGTGGTGTCATCTGCAAATAGGATGCATTCTTGTTTTAACGTCACCGGCATGTCGTTAATGTATAATGTATAATATTTTTATGTGTGTTCAGCGATCATTCGTTACTGCGTTGACCGATTTCGATAATTATTTTTTTGTTTGATAGGTAATACTTTCAGAATGGTCCCATAAAAATTTGGTCTAATTCTGATGATGGGATCTATAAGAAAACATTTTTGGAAAAAAAATCACCTCTAAGGGTGGAAAAATAGGAAATGAAATCGGTGTTCAGCAGTTAAATTATGTTTGCACTCGTAAGATTTGTTTTGATTAGGATTTTTCACTAAAATAGATGAAATAAGTTAATTTTATTAAAAAAATAAAAACCGACTTCAAAAAACTAAAACGCTAAAAATAATCTTAACACTTACGTACCTAATCAGTTACTTTTGGAGTCGGTGCCAGTCGATTAGAGATTCTATGTTTTCGTTTGCACCGACTCCAAAAGTAACTGATTCGTACGTAAGTGTTAAGATTGTTTTTAGCGTTTTAGTTTTTTGAAGTCGGTTTTTATTTTTATGTTTATTCAGCTCTTAAAAATGTTACAAATCACATAATTTATACAAAACTTAGAGCCAATAATGGATTCTATTATATATAAATATACAACTTTAGAAAAACGACAGTCAATGGGAGAAAGATTTGTGAAAACAACGGTAAATGAACTAATGGAAAAAAAGAAAATAGAATAGTTGCACGAGGATATATGAGTGGTGTGTATCAGTGTGAATGTGTGGGAAATATAAATGTGTGTGTGTGTGTGTGCTCGTGTGTGATTGTCGGACCTACTCAATAAATCACAAACCTCACACTGCGCGGGAGCGGTATAATGTGAAACGTTAGCATTTTTGGACCAGATGTGGACGGTTTGAGACAGAATAAAGCCTAATCTTTATTTAGTATAATTTTTTTAATGAAAAACTTAATGATGTTCTGGACATAAAATTACCGGGACCAACTAATAACGTGCCTTCCGAAGCACAAAGATGCTTATGATAAATGTCACTAAATGGTTGGAATGGTCACCCATCCAATCACAACCGCGGCGTGGGGTTGCTTCACTTTGGTAATCACTACCAAAGCGCTGTCGCCACAGAGCTACAAGAACCTCATTCTAGTTAAACGAAATACGGTGGAATGTTATATATTTACAATAAATCACCGAAAAACGTAAATAAGATAACGTTAATTGAAATTCAAATCATAGTTTTAGTTTAAATTAGACACGGATATTTATACCTTGCTAACTTTGTCCGTGTAATACATGTTTTATCACCTATTTAGATAATACAAGTCTTGTTTGGGTAATTAACAAAGTCGGATTATACAGGGTTATTTGTAAAACATCAACAAACTCCTAGGGGCTGATTCTGGTGCTCAAGTACAACAACTTTAGTATGGGACCAAGAATGAAATCTTAAAATTGTCAAACGTGTGCCAACTTGCGTTTACAAGCAAAACATTGCTTGGTTTAGGTATCAACTTTATAATTATTAGATTAAACTCAATTATTTAAGTTTTCATGTATTAATGCTAAGTTTATAAACAGAATAAATTTTATCTTATCTTATCTTATCTTACACTAGAACAAAATGCTTGTTTTAATTTATTTTTTAAATACACCAAAAAATAATCAAGTCCCAAAAAGCCAACTCACTCTTGCCCAGATCATAAGTATTCCTAGGCACACGCACGCGCGTGATATACATGATGTGGCATGACTGAAATACTAAATAGTAACGATTTATGCCGACAATCGCACGTTTACAAATTGATGATAAAAATAATTTGGAAGATTTTTTTGATAAAAGCACCTTTGGAATCACTGAAAATGACCTTCAATAAAGCTTAATTATAATATATGTTAAACTAAACGCATCATGACGTCCACTGCTGAACATAGGCCTACCCCATTGACTTCCAGATTGGCCGGTTGGAAGCGGCCTGCATCCAGCGTCTTCCTGCGACCTTTACCAGGTCGTCTGACCACCTTGTGAGTAGACGTCCTACGCTGCGCTTGCCGGTACGCGGCCTCCATTCTAGAATCTTTCTGCCCCATCGGCCATCAGTTCTACGTGCTATGTGCCCCGCCCACTGCCACTTCAGCTTGCTAATTCGTTGGGCTATGTCAGCGACTTTTGTTCGTTTACGGATCTCTTCATTTCTGATTCGATCTCGCAAGGAAACACCAAGCATAGCCCTTTCCATAGCACGCTGTGCGACCTTGAGCTTTCTTAACTAAACGCATATCATTCACTATTAACTTTAATAAGTGAATGCAATTAGATTTTTAAAATTAAATTAAATTATTTAAACTAAGTCTTTCTGTAAAAACTAATTGTAACTTCTTTGTACGGTATACAATGCAGAGTATCTATCTATCTATTATTTTCCAAAACATCTTTAGTCAACATAAAATTGGTCAGTAACACTGTTTCTTTTTTGGCTATGGTCCAATTCGCCGTCAGCCATTATAAAGAAACCAATTCAAATCACATCAGATTGACTAATATAAAATAATACGAACTTTATCGTCATAAATACATATTGATATTAAAATGTAACTTAATTAATAACTTAATTCCAAACCTTGGATGATCTTTAGTGTCCACGCACGGGAATATTATAGTACCACAGACTATAGGGGATTGTGAACGAAGATCGGTGAATGGCTGCGGACGACAGCGAGCGCGAGCGAACATCGATGCTCGGTTGGATACACCGTTCATAATCTCTCAAGTGAGCGGTCACTGTGCTAAAACTGTAATTTGTCTTCGATTATAATATATTTTCTGTCATAAAGTCCGTTTTTTATTGAAATCTACACCTCCGAAGGAACCTAAAATGTAGTCCTTCGAGCCGGATTGATTGTTAGCTTGGTGTAGCCACAGCATAATAAAGGCGTCACTCAATTAAAGATAACTTTTTTAATAGTCTCTCATAGGCAAAATGATATAATGCATAGAGTAAAGACGCGCAGTCTGTTTTTATCGTTAGCAAGCTTGCACGCGCACGTGCATTAAGAGCTTGGCCAATTTGACAACCGTTTGGTGTAGTGGTTCGCTCTCCGGACTACAAAGTCAGCGGTTGCGTGTTCGAATCCCGCAAGGGGCAAATGTTTGTGTGATGAGCACGAGTATTTGTACCTAAGTCATGGATGTTTATACGAGTATTTAAGTATGTTTATCCGTTTAGTAGTCGCCATAGTACAAGCTTTTCTTAGTTTGGGGCTAGCTAATTAGTGTGATTGTAAAAACAATTTATTTATTTATTATTATTATTAGAGGCTAATGTCTAGCAGTGGAAAGATGTGAGCTTAAATATAATATTAACAAAAATATATTTATAAATGAAAAATATCTATTTTTAAATGCTATAAAAATATTCGACTGACCTCGACTACCCGGCAACACATAAAAAATTGCGAACTCCAAGGCAGCCAACAACTGCGACCATAAAAGATGTCATGAAGTCTATAATACAACAGTTACGGTGTTTTTGTTTCCAAAATAACAATTAAATTAAGCAAAACTCATTACAGAAATTGCTGTAATAAAAATCAGCCTACCGGTTATTGGTTCTTGTACACAAAAATGGCTTTTACTAAAGATTCACCAGTCGGCCTTAAGTAGGCTCTTAAATCATTTTTACATTAAAACGATGTCACGAGTCGAGTGTTAAGTGCGAGTCGAGTTTAATGACGAGGGCCTTTATTTTTTTATTTACTAGCTTTTTACGACAAGGGTCTTTACCATTTATTCATTTACTAGCTTCCGCCCTCGGTTTTGCCTGCGTGGAGTTCGGTCTATCACTTCTTCAAGTCTTTATCAACGACCAGATAACGCATTATTTTAGAACGAATTTGATTACCATAAAAAGGGTAAATAAATAATAAATAAATAAATAAAACCATTTATTTGCCAGAATATGGTATAGTGAATCAACCTTAAAAGATAGGTATATGCTATCACGGCCTTTTTGCAAACGAAAACATAGAATCTCTCATCAACTGGCGACGACTCCAAAAGTAACTGATTAGGTACTAGATTATTTTTAGCGTTTTAGTTTTTTGAAGTAGGTTTTTTTTTTTAAATAAAATTAACTTATTTCATCTTTTTTAGTGATAAATCCTAATCAAAATAAATCTTACGAGTGCAAACATAATTTAACTGCTGAACACCGATTTCATTTCCTATTTTTCCACCCTTGGGGGTAATTTTTTTTTTTCGGGAAATGTTTTATTACAGTATTTTGGAAGTATAAGCTATTCATTAAAAAAATAATCTTCTAAATCGGTCCACATTTGGCAAAGATATTAGGTAAGATAGTTACTAAAATCAGTTGGCGTGGTACGGAGTTTAACCAAATTTATATGGGACCATTCTGAAAGTATTACCTTTCAAACGAAAAAAATATTATCGAAATCGGTCAACGTAGTAACGAATGATCGCTGAACATACATAAAAATAAAAATAAAACATTCCAACGAATTGAGAACCTCCTCCTTTTTTGAAGTCGGTTAATTTAGAACTTTTAAAGGGGAATAATTCCTTCATATATGATTTTTGCGCAACTGAAGCTCTCAACGTTTTTGCAACATTTTCCATTAATGATCTGCTCCTATTGGTCGTAGCGTGATGTTATACATCTTATAGGAAGGGTACACTTTACGCATTTGGAAAAAAAAGTAATTTGAATAGTTAAAAAAAAAGACACTGCTACAAATTATCAGTTATATATCAGAAACCAATGAACAAACATTGAAATAAAAAATGCATAAGAATCTACAAACCTTGCTTAATCACAGACATAATACAGTTCAATTGTTTTTAACTTTAAAACATCAAAATAAATATTTTAATAACATACATAAACTCACGTACAGTAGCAAATAATGCATTTTTACGAAAACAGTCCACTTTGAGCTCGTCCACCAAACGATAGCTCTTAGCGACTCAATGCATAAACAAGGCATGTAATGCTGTACATGTATTAGAACCCTCGTGTATATTTTTTAAATATCCTTATTTCAAAAATTGAGTTTTAAACTCGCGCTCCGTCGGCTGTGTGCCTAAGGCATTACAGCTGTCCAAACACGAGCTCCTCTCATAATCTAAATAGATAATTAGCTTTCGAAGATCCAGAAGACGATCTTTTCTAAATTATCTCGAGTCTGGGTGAGCTGGAGCTGGCTCTAAGAGTTTTTAACAAATTACCTGCTAAATTACAAAAATCTCCGTTACCAGAGTTCAAATATTTAATACATTACAAGGTTTAATAGGTTAATAGGTTAACAAAATTTAATAGGTTACATGAAAAATGCTTTTATTCTATAAATGATATATTTAAAATGTAAATTTTATCTGGAAACTGTAACCGACCCAATAGGAGAAACAGAGCTTTTTGTACGATATAATTTTATTTTATTTCTCATTATTGTTTTTTTTTGTCCTTTTACCGTTGACATTGTATATTTTATTTTATTTTGTGACAATCGATGACCAACATGTTAAGAATTTAATTATTTCACGTTTAAAATAAAATGTATCCCATTCATTTAAGATTGACATTCACACGCCAGACAGGGTAAAATACACTTCCTTTCTGTACAAACCAACTTCTTTTGTGAATAAATAATTTGAATTTGAATTTGAATTTGGAACCCCTGGCAACTACTAACAACTAGACAAGACGTTTGTCTCTCTTTTTTGGGTTTTGTACCTAAAAAGGAAAAAAGAAACCGTTTTAAGATTTTTTATTGTGTTTGTTGTCCGTCTGTCTATATGTCTGTCAAGACCTTTTTATCAAAAACGCGTAGAGGTATCAAGTTGAAATGAATACTAAAGCCGGTGTCAAATGGCGACGGACGCGGCTGCGGACTCGTCTTGACATTGTAAGGTCAAACGCTGTCATTGGTCGATCCTTGGGCTGGCGGAAGTTGACTGAAGGATAGACCAATGGCAGCGCTTGACCTCACAATGTCAAGACGCGTCCGTCGCAGTTTGTCACCAGTTTAAAACTCAGGTCTATCACGGAGTTGTGTCCGAATCAAACGTAGCCAGTATTTTTTTCAAAAAAATGATTTTTTCCTGTGTAGTCGTGCAGTGGTGGTTTCTGCCTTTGCACCAGGGAACCCTAGAATCTGAAGTAATTATGATCTTGCCTTATTTACATTAAATAGTAGGGAAAGGTCAACTACTTCATTGATTGGTTCCTAAAAAGTATCGAATGACATTGAATTATCTGGTTAAAAGCACCAATTTTGGTTTTGACCAAACCAATCAAACGAACCAATTTATTATAAAATTAAATTAACTAAAAATAGTATTAAGTATTTGTTTGCATTATTTTTACTAATAAGGTAATCTTTCTTATAAAAGGTCCGGATATTTTTACCGTACTAATAGCTGCTAAATACTTTTTCCGTATTTTTTTTGTAATGTCGCAACGCATTGAAGCATGTGAAATTACTGAGGATGCTAAGTCTTAGACTTAAGGCGAGTAGTGCCTCTAAATTTGCGACTCGATACGTGTCAGCGGCAGGCTGTTACGACAATCGCTGCGTCCTTATCTAGCGAGAATTAGGGGAAAATAATACTTTTCACATAGTCGCAATTGTTTAATTTAAAAAACCTATGCACAATTTATAGAGCATTAAATTGGTCAGATGGTTTAAGATAAGAAAGAGAATTACCATCTTTTTTGTTTGTTTTTCGATTACTTATTTTTTTTGTATAGATAGATAGATAGATACTCTTTATTGCACACCATACAAGTAAAATACACATGATTTTTACAGAAAGCTGTACAACTTAGGCGGTCTTATCGCTAATAGCGATCTCTTCCAGACAACCTTTAGGTAGAGGACAACCATTAAAGAAAGGGGAAGGTGTTGCAGAGTTCTTAAAATTCTTACCTGATACAAATAGAATTGCATACATTTATGGCATAAACGTATACATACAGTAATAAATAAATAAAAATAAAATAAAATAAATACATAACAATAATTATACATACATACAATAAACATACATACTACTTGATATATGCGAGGAGATGTCGAAACTAACAGTGACCAGTAATATTCTAAGATATAAAGGCAGTTTGTGTCAAGAAGAAAGAAAGTGTGCTTTAAGCCGATTTTTAAAAATAGCAATCGATTCGGAATTTCTGATTGTTAATGGTAAGGAATTCCAGAGGCGAATGGACTGGACAGTAAACGACTGCGTATAGTAATTAGTAGAATGGGGAGGAAATTGAAGATGTAGTTTTTTGGATGACCGCATGTCATGACCCTGTGATGACTGCAAAAATTGTATCCTAAAGTTAAAGTAGCTATGCTCAAAATTTTGTGTTTAATTTGTAGTTAATTGACAAAACAATTATTATCAGAACCCATACAACATTTTGTGCAGAGCATTTGGTTACAGAGAAAGGGCATTAATATTTTTTTTTTACATTTTGGCCCTAGTAGTAAACTTTTGAAAACACATGGTAGTTTACATTTAACGACTATACCCGCCTTAACAACTTATCAGAGTAAAGATTTCTTAAGAAAAAACACTGAATATGACCTTCACGCCGGCGGTGGCGCGGTAATTAACTTTGAATGCACAGGGTCCCGATATCGATTCCCGTTTGGGTCAACATGGCACACACACACGCACACACTTGCTTTATTAAGTAACAAACTTCCTAATTGTTAAGTTATAAGGGAAGCGGTCCCAAACACGTTTTCATCATCATCATCATCATTTCAGCTATAGGACGTCCACTGCTGATCATAGGCCCCCCTCAATGACCTATTATTGGGGAGATTGCCAATACTCGCCACGCTTGGCAGGCGGGTTGGCGAGCGCAGATTTCGCACATAGACGCTGCTGCCCGTCTCGTGCTACAGGAATTAATCGCCTCTTACGACACGCCTCCTGTTGGCGAAGGGAAAGTGTATTCTTTACGGCCGTCCCCGCACGGCACAACAAAACACCTTTTGTCATACTTTAATTTGTTAATGTATTGTAGAGAATAATACGTCACTCATATGTCTAGAGCAGCGGTTCTCAATCTTTTTTGGTGACGGAACCCTTTTGGATAGCAAAATACTTGATGGAACCCTACAATAAAACAATGGTTTTTAAGTGTATTTTTTATTAATAAGCATAATTAGAGTACCATGTAACAGTTACTTATTACTTACTTACATAACAAGTATAATAATAAATATAACATTGAAAAAGAAAAAAAATCTAACTAATGGGATGTATGAAACTGTTTTTTATTTTTCATCAATTGGTTGATATCAGGTTTCATAGAGGACAGTTGAAGTCTCATATCAGGTTCGGCGTCCAGTCTATTGCGGTATTTTGTTTTCGTGGCTGCATAGGTTGAGAATCCTGTTTCGCACAAATATGTTGTTGGAAACGGGAGAAGAATATTCAAAGCCATTTTGGCAAGCATTGGATATTCATTTCGGATTCTGCACCAAAAATCGTTGAGAGGCGTCGTTTTGAACAGTGACTCCATACTTGTGTCAGATGACATTTCTAAAAGAGATTCATATATCTCGTTTGACATACTTTCGGGCTTTTGTAAGTTGGGTAAAAAAGGATTATGAATCCATGAATTCAGTTTCATTTTTGTATTCTGTTCTTCAGGAAAATACTGCTCAAAAGATGCGCGCATCGAAGTGAGATATTGGACCAATTCTTCAAATACATCATCTTGAAATATTTCTGAGTTGTTATCGCCAAGAAACTCACTGAGTGACGTAAAGCTTTCTATTTCTCTATTTCCAACGCAAATAATCCAAAAATCTAATTTTCTTTTGAAGGCAGTTATTTTGTTACAGGCCTGGAACACTGTTGTCTGTTTACCTTGCAATGATAAATTTAATTCGTTCAGTTTCTGAAAGATATCCGCCATAAAAGACAGTCGGAACAACCAAGTTTTATCATACAAACGGTCTTTCAAATTAAAAGAAGTATCTGAAAGAAACATTTGTAACTCGGCTCTAAGTTCAAATAGCCTTGTTAAAGTTTTACCCCGAGACAGCCATCGCACTTCTGTACGGAGCAGCAGTGTTTTATGTGTGCTGCCATAATCTTCACACAATAATGAGAACAATCGGGATTGTAGTGGTCGTGATTTGATAAAATTAATTATTTTTACCGCTTCATCCATAACTAATTTTAGATTGGACGGCATTTGCTTCATCGCAAGTGCTTGTCTATGCAGGATACAATGGCTGGAACTACAATTAGGCGCTTTATTTTTTATTCGTGACACTACTCCTGCTGTTTTACCCGTCATCGCCTTGGCCCCATCTGTACAAATGTCAATGCAATCGTTCCAACTGAGATTATTTTCCTCAAAAAATATATTTATTTTATTAAAAATTTCCTCTCCGGTAGTGTTTGTGGGTAGAGGTGAACACATAAGCATGTCTTCTTCAAAAGAACTTTCACATGGATATCTCACGATAACCAGCAAGATAGCCAGACCAGCGACATCAGTCGACTCATCCATTTGCAAGACGAATTGTGTTTTTTGTAGACGTGTAACTAGTTCTTGTTTGACGTAGCTTGCTAGATCATGAATTCGCCGTGAAACAGTATCGTTAGATAGCGGCACAGTAGAAAGATGCTTTGCAGATTTTTCATCGTCGACTGACTAGTGTCAAGGCTTGATCATCGCTTTTATAGTCCTAGCCTCAATCTCGAACATTCTCAAAAATACTCGAGTCGGCGTCTTTGATAAATAAAAAGCCGATATAAAAATAGAAATTCAAAAAATGTGGTGTAAGCAATCTCGACTTTACGTTTTGAAGTTAGAGCCGAAAGTCGCTTGTTCACAATTATAGCGTCTAATTTCAAAGGCGGCTTTTATCAAAGGGATTGCGCGGTCACAAGTAGGTATCGGCGGTGGCGGCATAGTAAAATTGTTCGTGAATCGTGATACGCCGCGACAGAACGGTCGACCAGAGAGAGGTGTTTTGATTTTTTTTTCTAACTTCTTGCGGAACCCCGACAGGGGTATCGCGGAACCCTAGGGTTCCGCGGAACACACTTAGAGTATGGCTGGTCTAGAGTCTAGAGATGGCTGCGACTTCGAAATACGCATTACAGTGACCAGTGCTGCCAACTTAGGCGAATTTTCGCCTTTTAAGCTATCTCGAAGGGTGTCGGGGCGACCAAAAATTGAGATCGACGACTGGTTGTCGTTTAGGCTTCTTTGAGAAAATAAAGGAGCGACACCATTTCGAAGTAGTTAAACTGTCTTAATTTCGTCTCTGCGTCTTAATTTTTTTTTAAATGCATGTAGGTAATCAATAAAGCGTATGTTTTTTTGACAAATAATTGCGTTGTTTAATTGCAAACAATAACAAAGATTTTTAGAGTATTTAGAACAAACTAAAGATGGATGCACCATTTAAAATAAAAAATGTTTTAGTTGATTTCGTTTGTTTTATGTTAGTTGGAATTGTCAAAAGAAGGTAACTGCATAAAAAACACTTTAAAAAGTAGCATTTTAGGCTTTAAATTAGGCTATTTTAGGCTACCTGGCGCCAAATTTCTGGCGAATTGGACTGGTCTGGAGTTGGCAACACTGATAGTGACTTGTACGATGTCTACTGTAACTTTCTAGAATATGTGTTTGAAGATATTATATTAACGCTAGAGTGGCTTACTGACAGTTAATGATTCAAAACTAATGGTGTAATCATGGCTTCCTAAACTTATCATTTCGACGTCCCAAGGCGCTGTAAAACTATCGGAGTAGTACCCCTAAGTTAGCGACTCGACGACTGTTAGTAATATTGCACGAAAATATTAAAACGGCTTATAACAGCCCGCCACAGTGCCGTGTGATGACGTCCGTAAAGAATACACTTCCTCACCGCCAACAAAAAAAAAAATGTGTCGTAAGAGGCGACTAATTCCTGTAGCCTGAGACGGACAGCAGCGTCTGCGTGCGAAATCTGATAAACAACTGCGCTCGCCATCCCGCGTGACAAGCGTGGCGATTATTGGCAATCCCCCTCCCAATGAATGTCATTGGGGGAGGCCTGTGTTCAGCAGTGGACGTCCTATGGCTGCAAAGATGAGATGAGAAAGATAACAGCCCGCAATGAAATGTGGCTGTTACGACAGTCTGCGTCTTTAGGTCTTTTTTGGACGCAATTGTTCGTATATAAAATCCTATACTCAGTTTTTAGCAATAGTTTCCCGGGTCAAAAAAAGATTATTCTATTTAGTCCGTCAGTTAGATTATCAAAAAATATTGGACCCATATTTTGTCTTTTGTCAATCAAACAAAAAATGAAGAAGATAAAGCGCATCAAAGTGTATACGTACCACGCCTTGCTAAAAGGTGTTGCAAGGCGTGACGTTACGCGGAACTTTAACGGGCTATATCTTCGTCATTTTTTGTTTGATAGAGAAAAGAAAAAATACGTGTCCAATATTTTCTTTTAATCCAACTGACGGACTAATTAGATTTTTTTAGGAAACTAGCCCATTATGTTGGCACATCAATCGACGTATAAACGAAATAATTCGGTTAAGCGGTTAAAAAAAATTGCATCTTTTTTGTTGTTGGTTCAATGATTTCAATTTTTAAAATAAATCTCCCGTCGAAAACTAGAAACAAATGCTATGCTCAGAAGTGTGAAGGTTTTGACATACATAATTTTTAAATATATTTTTGACAAACTGGGCTTAAGTATTAGGATTTTGAAACCATATTATTATTCAGGGGCGTGCATTCCATATAGGCTATTATGCAGAGCCTACCTTCTTAAAAAACCGACAGCTAACCATAATTATTAATTACGTATTCAACAATAAATAATCTGTAACCATTTTGTCGTCTACCTGCACTTATTCCTTACTAAAACGCGCAACTTAGATCGTTCCTGTGCAATTTACCCAATGTTAGGCTGCCGCGAGATCGCCTACTGTTTCACGCAAACTTACTCAATTTTCACTCACAGCCTACCCCCATCTGAAACCAATGCACGCCCCTGCATATACTAGTTTACATTTGACGACTATACTCGCCTTAAAGGAGTCAAGACATGATGATACACGCAGAGGCCGCGAAGAAAAACCATTAAAACCATTTTACTTATTTCAGCAAATTTTATTATTACCCTAACACTGCTTCAATACAACTTTTTGGACTTTTTTTTTAAAATAAATATTGGACAACATCACATACATTGCTCTGATCCTATGGTAAGTAGCTTAAGCACTTGTGTTACAGAAATCAGAAACAACGAAGGTACCACAACACCCAGACTCGAGACAATATAGAAAGGTACTTTTTCTACATTGACCGACCGGTAATCGAACCCGGGACATCAGAGATAGCGACACCAAGTCCGGTATGCTCGCCTCTCGGCTACGGAGTTGTTATGTCGCACATCTTACAAAAAATGCTTGTCTAGCTAAGTGGTTGACTAGCAGATGTTCCTCATGTCATTAAGTCCACCTATTTCACAATCTCAATCAGTGCAGTAAAAGTTTAAATAAATAAATAGACCTGTAAGTGCGGCGCGAATGGAAAAAGTTTGAGAACTCCTGCGTTAGTCGGTGACCAAACTTTCTTAGTAACATGGTTTGACTTAGTGTTAGTATCTTCGCTTTCGCCCTTGAGGGGACATTATGGGTGTATTTTGAGATAATAAGTAAATTTTATTTTTTTAAATACTCACTTCAAAACACTAAAAATAATTTTAACACGTAAGTACCTAATCAGTTACTTTTGGAGTTGGTGCAAGCTGATCAGAGTTTGAATGTTTTCGTTGCACCGACTCCAAAAATAACTGATTAGGTACTAACGCGTTAAAATTATTTTTAGCTTTTTAGTATTTTGAAGTCATTTAAAAAAAACACTTATTTCATCTATTTTTAGTAATAAATCCGAATCTAACTGCTAAATACCGATTTCATCCTCTTTTTTCCACCCTTATGGGTTCAATTTTTTCTGAAATTTTTTACCATAGTATCTTTGAAGTACATATTAGCTATTCGATAAAAAAAGAATCATCAGAATCGGTTTACATTTTTCGAAGATATTGGGTAACAGATACAAGAATCACAAACCAAAACATTATCGGGGTATATATTTTGTTATTTTCTCAAAAACTGCTACATCAATTTCGATAAAATTTATATGGGACCACTCTGAAGTATGTTTTACCAAACAAAAAAATGATCATCAAAATCGATTCATAATTCGCGGAGTAATCGCGTAACATATATCCAAAAAAACACAACAGTCGAATTGAAAACCTCCTCCTTTTTTGAAGTCGGTTGAAAAGTTTTGATTGAAAAGAACCATTACTTTGTGGGATAAAAAGTATTGTGTGTTTTGCTATCCCAACTAATTAATTGACATGAAAAAAAATTACTATAATCATGATAATTGAAATATTATTTATATTTTATTTGTTTTTACAATCACACCAATTATCTAGCCCCAAACTAAGCAAAGCTTGTACTATGGCGACTAGATAACGGATAAACATACTTAAATACTTTTATAAACATCCATGAATTAGGTGCAAATGCTTGTGCTCTTTACACAAACAGGATTCGAACCCGCAACATCCTAAAAATAAACGTATGTTTAGGATAATACTGACTTAATAATTCCAACTTTACAAGCAAAAGATTTACTAATCTTATTTCAAATTAAGTACCTAAGTAAATTTATTAAAAGTTGGTAGTAAAGACTTTTTGCAATCTTCACATGTAACCATGTTCTGCCCCCCTAGCATGTTTACCAAAACACGATATAATATGATATGATATAGCGATATATCGACACCAACTGTAAAAATATGATACATTTAGCCGCCATTTCGATTTTTATCGAAACATGGCAACATTAATTTTATGATAAAATATTACAATTATAACTTTATTTGTAATAATTTGTCTTACATTGTAGCACTGCTCGTAAGGCATGAAAATTTATGATCCGTTAACTTGAGAAGTCTAGATACGAGTAGATAGTAAAAGTTGTGAAAAGTAAATGCTGCAATGTTTGTGCTACCGTTTAAAGTTAAGCTAATAATAGTAGGTTAATTTTAATAAAGATTTTAAACTTTTAAAACATGCAAACCATACTGTTTTGGGCCAGCCTGCCTAGCATGAGCACTAAAACATGATATGATATGTTATGATATAGCGAAATAGCGAATATATACCGCCATGCCGCGGTATATATTCGCTATTTAACCGCGCCGCCGTGTAACATTATAGAATGCAATACCGCCATGTTGAGTCGCCGAACAAAATGGCGGCTATATCTGTCACATTTTTACAGTTGGTGTCGTTATATCGCTATATTATATCATATCCTATCGTGTTCTAGTTGTCATGCTAAGGGGGCTGGTCGTTAAATCTGTTCCCAGCATGTGTTCTATCACTGGAGACGTACAAGCCGCTAGGCAAAATTGAGGTGTCGAAAATGGTGAGTTGTCCTAATGAAGTGTAGAGAAACTATGCAGGAAGACACGACAAATAAAAAAGTAAAATACGATCGCTGAGTACCTTTTTTTCGACCAATGTTGGCCTTTTTTTGTATGATTTAAGCAGTATGCTCAATCTAGATAATATTTAAACATCATTGTGAAAACATACAGTGTAAGAACACTATGAATGGGTGCTGACCTTGTATACTTTCGTTAAACGCGTCAGGGGCCTTAGGGCTTTACAACACCCCTTCACCAATCCGCACTGAGCCCGCGTGGTGAAGTATCATCCAAACCACCTCATCCTGCCTAGCATGAGCACCAAAAACACGATATGATATGATATGATATAGCGAAATATCGACACCAACTTTTAAAATATGATAGATATAGCCGCCATTTAATTTTTTTATCAAAACAGCGATCTTAATATGTGACGGCGATTAAACATGGCGGCTATATCTATCATATTTTTACAGTTGGTGTCGATATTTCGCTTTATCATATCATATCATATCGTGTTTTTAGTGCTCATGCTAGGCAGGCATTGTTGAGTTATGGTCTGTACCCTGCAGTGGGACATATGTGATTGTTTATAAAAATATTGATTAATATGTTATCATAATTTATAATACGTTATCCGGAAACATTATGATTGCCCTTATTATTATTAAGATCTGTTTAGCATAATTATGGGTTACTTTAGGTCACGGGCAAATTTTGACGGTAGTCAACGGTTATTTTCCTTATTTGCTATCCCTAAACAACCTTACATATTAATTTTAGAATCACCCACGTCATTCACTCTACGTCACAGCTTATACATATGTATTTTCAACCGACTTCAAAAAAGGAGGAGGTTATCAATTCGACTGTATGTTTTTTTTTTATATGTATGTTACGCGATTACTCCGGCAATTATGAATTTTATTATTAATTTATAAATTTACATTTAATGATTCTTTTTTTGTTTGGTAGATCATATTTTAGACGTGGTCCCATATACATTTTATCGGAATTGATTTAGAACTTTTTGAGAAAATCAACAAATATATACCCAGATAATATTTTGGTTGTGGTTCTTGTTACCTATCTTCGATAAATATGAGCCGATTTTGATGATTTTTATTTTATTGAATAGCTTATACTTCAAAGATGCTATGATAAAAGTTTGCAAAATAAAAATCACCCCTAAGGGTAGGAAAATAGGGGATGAAATCGGTGTTCAGCAGTTAGATTAGGATTTATCACTAAAAATTGATGAAATAAGTAAATTTTATTTAAAAAAATAAAACCGACTTCAAAACACTAAAATGCTAAAAATAATCCTAACACTTTTAAGTACCTAATCAGTTACTTTTGGAGTCGGTGCAAACAAAAACATTTAATCTCTCATCGGCTGGCACCGGTACTTAAGTGTTAGGATTATTTTTAGCATTTTAGTGTTTTGAAGTCTTATTTTTAAAAATAAAATTCATACAATGTATAGACTACGTCTACGTCGTCGTTTGACTTTTCCGTAGTAGCGATAGAATAATATATAGGTAATTTTATTTGTTTTTAATTACCAATAAGATGGATTTACATATTATCGTATTTTACAATTAGTCTTTTAATAATAATAATAATAATTATTATTTGTGTTATTATTTGCGCTCTACGTGTTGGATCAGTATCCCCACGCAAGCCTTATAAAGGACCGGGTCACATCTGGCCCGTCAACTCCTAGAGCGTACAAATAATAATATTATTACAGGCATCAAAATTATTATCTAAGGTAATATTTAAAAGGCCTGTTTTTTTAAATAATTTACAGACAAACATTTATACAATACTAGCTGTCCCGGCAAACTTCGTACCCTTCACAATTTTTTTTTTGTGAATTTTAACGTGTTTTTAAAGTTATTCTGCTATTCGGGGCGAAGACAAATTCATCAAAGCAAAGATCATAAAAATCGGTGCAGCCGTTCTCGACTTATAAATGGTGTAACTAACCCGACTTTGTTATATATATATACAATACTAGCTGCCCCGGCGAATTTCGTACCACCTGGTTTTTTTTTCGTGAATATTTCGATGTTTTAATAGTTATTCTGCTATTCGGGACGGAGACAAATCCAAAAAATCATAAATCATAAAAATCGGTCCAGCCGTTCTTGACTTATAAATGGTGTACCTAACTAACCCGATTTTGTTTTATATATATATATACATAATAATATCATTTATTATAGGCATCATAATTATTACAGGTGATATTTAAAAGACCCGTTTATTAAATAATTTACAGACTAATAATATTTAAACAATATTAAGTTTAGATAAGCTTAGTAATGACTAAATTATACTAAAATATATAATTATAAATTAACTTAACCTAAACTAAAAACTACCTACTCAAAATTAAAAGCGTGTCCGTGAGGCATTGAGGCGAGGATACTCGCAGCGTTTCTTCGCTGAATTGATAAACTAAGCCTTTGTGCGAGGAACGAGCCAGCTTTTTTTATTTTCCGAAATAAAAATAAATTTTATTGCTATTTTGCCAAAAAGTAATTTAGCGTTCGGTCCCCACGGTCCAAACGTCTCTACACCAAATGGCGCAAACACATAGTCACTTGCAAGAGACTCGTATTTGCGCCGCTTGGCATTTTCTGCTGATTCTGCTGCAGCCCCAGCTTTAACAGCTGATTCCCTGAGGTGAGAAGGGGCCAAGGTATCAACACAAGTTGCGTCCCATACTAAAGCCCGACCCCTCTCCCAGGGAATCAGCGTAAGACTATCAGGTCTCTTGCCGTTATCACGGACCAACCCACGAGGTTCCAGCGTGGAAGGAACGTTGATGCTGGCAAGAGCTCTTCTGATGGCGTCATTGAGCGCAGCGTGTCGGGCGAGACGTCCAGCACTTTGCTGACAACAGAGACCATGAAGACCGAATCTGTCTACCTCCTTGCCACAGGGACACGGATGTGGCTCGCAAACTGGAGCCCCGATACGCAAGCCCACACACACCCGAAATGATTCGCTGTCGAGTAGTGTGCCAAGGTTTTTTGATGGGAGTGCATGAAGCCAGTGGCCGGATTCTTTGCAAGAAATATTAAGTTACATTTCATCTCAGCCTATTGCTGTCCACTGCTGGACGTAAGCCTGTCCCAAAGAGCGCCAAAAAAGCACAATCTCCCGCATTTTTTATCCAGCCACTGCGAGCCTTTCTAAGGTCGTCGGTCCATCGAGCTGGGGGGGGGCGTCCTACACTACATTTGTCAAGGTGCGGTCTCCATTCGAGAACCCATACACTCCATCTTTCATCGGTTCTGTTACAGATGTGGCCAGCCCAAAGTTACATTTATAATTTATTTATTTTATGGCTTCGTATACAGAATATAATTAGTCCGCACACCACACATACTCTTGTTATTTAAGACGCTATCGGGTCTAAAGTAAGTTGTCTTGAGACAAGTCACTATATAGATCCTACTATATAGTGACTTGTCTCAAGACAACTTGCTTTAGACCCGATAGTGTCTTGAAACCTGCTTCTACGGGAAGAGTAGCCTCCACTGAGTCCAAGAAAAGCAATAAAATTAAACACCCGTTATTTATATTATTATTTCTAGATCCTACACTATAAATATGGAGTGGAGTGTGCAAAATATCAGATCCGCATTCTGTAAATTGTTTTAAGCTATTTTATATTCACAGATTTTTTTTTTGCTGTGAAAATACCCAATTTATAGTTGTCTGTCATTGCCACGTTTAACAAAACACTAAACTAATACCGATTTTGCGATATATAAGTATATCATATCTGACAATTTGGGCTGCTAGGGACTTAATAATTTTTGACGAATAAAGGTCGAGATCGCAAGCTTATTATTCGCTTACACAGCTCTGCAAAAATACTTTAACACGTAACGAGTCTTGTAGAAAAGAATCTGATATAGTGTCATAACACAATGTTTAATACTAATTTAGATGATTATCTGCTGCCATTCGGAGCGTGACGTCTTCAAGCGATTTTGGACCTTCTTGTAGTAGATAATATAATTGTAATAGAAATAGAAATTGAGTAGGTTTGATTATTTTAAGGAACTTGTCGTTATGGTACAGTCAACGGTGGGTCAACCTAGCCGAAAAGTTAAAGGCCATTGAACCGATTTTCAACTTTAAGTCCGACATGAAACCCCCCTAGCATGACCACCAGAACACGATATGATATGATATAACGATTTATCGACACCGACTGTAAAAATATGATAGATATAGCCGACTAGTTGATTTGCCGTGCCAGTGACGTCACATATTATGATCGCTGTTTCGATAAAAATTCAAAATGGTGGTTATGATATGATATAACAATTTATCGACACCGACTGTCAAAATATGATAGATATAGCTTACTAGTTGATTTGCCGTGCTGGTGACACATATTATGATCGCTGTTTCGATAAAAATTCAAAATGGTGGTTATATCAATCATATTTTTATTTATGCAATTCTATTTGTATCAGGTAAGAATTCTAAGAACTCTGCAACACCTTCCCCTTTCTTTAATGGTTGTCCTCTACCTAAAGGTTGTCTGGAAGAGATCGCTATTAGCGATAAGACCGCCTAAATTGTACATCTTTCTGTAAAAATCATGTGTATTTTACTTGTATGGTGTGCAATAAAGAGTATCTATCTATCTATCTATTTTTATGGTTGGTGTCGATATATCGCTATATCATATCGTGTTTCGTGGTGGTGGAAAATTTGCCATTTTGTGGTAGGCTGACTGACGAGCTGTTGTCTGAACAATAAGACACATTTATAAGGCTTCTCAAAAGAATCAAACAGAACCCTTATACGATCACCTTGTTGTCTGTCTGTCTGTCTGTCTGTCCGTCTGTCTGTCAAGACACTTTATCTCGAGAACGCGTGTATGTATCAAGTTGAAATTAAAACCATAGAGTTGACTTGCGGGTCGTTTAAGTGAGAGGGTGTTGTATTTGTGCTCTTCAAAAATAAATTTAGAAAAGTGGTTAAACATGCATTAGTTGGTGCGAAATATTATCTACAACGCGCATAAGTAACGGACGCATACTTTAGTGATAAGACTGTGGCTGAAAACAATCTATTAGTAAGAAATAAGGACCAAAACTGAACCGAAGTGGGCTTATTTTTTGTGCAAGTGACGGTAAATGTAAATCTCGTCTCGTAATATACACAAGAGCAACGACAGTCTAAATATCGTAACGGTTTACCTCAAAGTATAAGACTTAAATTCACCACTTTCCATAAGTGCTTGTTGGCGTAGTGGTAACAGAACCGATTCAATCTACGTGCTACGCAAGAGGAAGCGAGTTCAAATCTCTCAAGCTTATCTCGGCATAATGAAAAAAGAATATTTTGTACATCATAAAAGTTTATTTTGAATCAGAAAAAAAAATTTTTTTTTTTTTTTTTATAAAAAATAATAATAATAAGAATATTTATACACAAAGAAAAGTTTAATGATGGATATAAGTAACAACAACATAACATTTAGGCGCATTAGGCGTTTTAATTCCGAAAATGATGTTTCACGTCATGATTATTTAAATTCAATGGCCAATGATTCAGTTATTCTATGTGATGAAACTATAAGAAGCCTACCCGATGTTTCAATATATAATAATTCACGTATTATTGATTTGGAAATGCAAATTGAAAACCTGAACCAAGCGCTTCAAGCTGCAAACATAGAAGTCGATAATCTGATATTGCAGAACAGTAATCTACAAAAAGAACTGGAAAATTGTCATATTTTAATAAAAACACTGAGAACCATACAAACTCCAGCGCCAGAAAAAATGCGTAGTATATTGTCACCTAGGTCAGTAAATTGTATAAATAAATCACTATTTCTTAAAAAACAGGTTGCAGCGACTCAGACTGAAATGTATCTGAACCACAAAATTAGTAAAAGAAAGAAAAATAGAAAAATTAAACTGTTTTTGAAACCAAAAACACAACATACATCCAGAAGTCTCTTAAAAAAAATTAAAACACAGAATAGAAATATATTAAATTTACAGAAGAAATTGAAGAATTTTGAAATAGAGAGAAATAAAATACAACATAAAATAATGGAATTAGAAACACATAACACTGTAAAAAAAATATGTTCGCCAAATATACAAGACAATAAAAAAGTACACAAATCACAAAAGGTCTTATCGAAACTCCAAGAAAAAGAAAACGAAATAAAAACATTAGAAAATGATAACGCATCGAGGACTTACAAAAAAGGAAATGGAAAAAGGACTAAAAAAGTACAAATATTTTCGGACATTATAGGAAGTGGACTAGCAAGCAGAATAATAAAACAATTAGATGACATAGAAATCATAAATCACTGTCAGCCAGGAGCCCAAATTGAAAATATTCTCAGAAACTTTAACCTACATACCAAACAACTAACACATAATGATCTAGCAGTGATACTGGTAGGATACTATAGCGAAAATAAAATGGAGACATCTTATGTAAAAGAAATAAGAAGAATAGTAAGTACAGAGAACAGAAAATTTAACATTGTGGTAGTGAGTGTTTTATATGACAGCATAAATGATGATAAAATCACCAGCATCAATAAAGAGTTGCATCGCTTAGCAACAGTATCCGAGAATGTTAAATATCTCGATCTAAATGGAACAGTATATACAAAAGTTAAAAAAATCGTGACAGAAGAAATAATAAGAAGTATTACAAATAGTTACTTTGATGCTTCTTCTTGCCTACGCTTTATAAACCCTAACGCAGATCATACCCATTTTTTTCTAGAAACACACAAGACCCCAGTGAATGGTTAACGATTGTGCATGCAAATATACAAAGTATTAATAATAAATATCTAGAACTAGAATTACTAACGGAAAATACAATTTGCGACGTGCTCTGTCTATCAGAGACATGGGCGAATGAATTAAAACTGGATATAATGACACTTGAAGGTTTTGTACTTGCTTCATATTATAACAGGACTTTATTTGGACATGGAGGCACCGCTATTTTTGTTAAGGACTCACTTGAATATAAAACAAGACACGACATAGTTAAGTTAAGTTTTGAGATGAATTGTGAGTTGGCAGCAATAGAATTAAAATTGTATAAATTGGTTATAATTTGTGTGTATAATCCGGACCACGATTATTTAATATTTGAAAATGTAATGACTAAAGCTTTTGAAAAAATTTGTAAGGAAGACAAAAGAATCGTAATTGCAGGTGACTTTAATTTAAATTTGCTAAAACCAAACAATAAAGTGCGTAAGTTTTTAAAATTATTAGATGAATTTAAATGTAAATTTGTTATAAAAGATCCAACTCGTACCAAAGGTAAATCTGTTTCTTGTATTGATAATTTTATTTTAAATGATGATGAAAATTTTCGAAATCACATAGGAAAAGTATTATGTACAAAGTTGTCAGATCATAATGTTATTGAAATCAAATATAAATTAAATCGTAAAAAACCTAGACTAGGACAGGGGAATATTATTACATCTCGAATAATGTCGCAGGCCAATAAAAACTATTTTCATTATTTGTTTTGTAAGGATTACGAATGTGTAAGAAACGATATAAAGTCTAAACCTGACGTAAATGAGAAAATGAACATTCTGATGAACCATATAAAATATTGTTATAACACTGCTTTTCCTTTAAAATCATTTAAATCTAGGAACGAAAAGAAGAATCTGACAACGAAAGGCATATTAGTATCAAGAAATAACCTTCAGAAACTTGAAATATTACAAAACTTGTATCCGGACATTAAAAGAAAAACCAAAATAAAAAAAATTAAAAGAACATTTAGAAAGGTATTGCAGGCAGCTAAAAAACTTAGGAACGCAATTAGAATTGAAAAATCATCAAACAAAATAAAAACAACATGGACCATTATTAAGGAACAAAAACAACAAAGAAAATCACTAAATAACAATAAAATAATTGAAATCAAAAATCAACTTGGAGAAATCGTAACGGGTAGTAAAAATATAGCAAACAGTTTCAATGATTTCTTTTGTAATATAGCCAGCAAACTCACAAAAAATCTAGAGATTGAGACCAAAAATTGTGACAGGTATTTAAAAAATCCAACAGACGGAAGAATTTATTTTTCAAAAATGAATGAGACCGAATTTAAGAATATAATTAGAAATCTAAAATGTAAAACGTCGAAAGATATATACGACATGAATACAAAGACAATTAAAGAACTTATTATGGGCAACAAAAACATGCTTGATTTAGTTTTAGACGTTATAAACAATGCTATTACTGAGGGTGTTTTTCCAGATAACTTAAAAATAGGAAAAATCGTACCATTGTATAAAAAAGGAGAAGCTATCGCTATTGACAATTACAGACCCGTGTGTATATTACCAGTTCTATCTAAGATTTTAGAAACTGCTTTGAAATCAAGAATTATAGACCATTTTGAAAATAGAAACCTTTTTACGGATTGCCAATTCGGCTTTCGCAAAAATAGATCGACCGAGATGGCCATTAGAAAAACGGTATACTTTATCTTAGATGCTTTGGATAGATCGCAGAAAGTTTCTAGTATTTTCTGCGATTTGTCGAAGGCTTTTGATTGTTTGCGACATGACATTTTGTTACATAAGCTAAAATTTTACGGATTCGAAGGAAAAGAATTAAGTATGATGCAGTCTTACCTTAGTAATAGAACACAAATAGTTAAATTAAATGACACTAAATCGGACATACTACACAGTCATATTGGCGTTCCGCAAGGCTCCATCTTGGGACCGTTGTTGTTTTTGGTGTATGTGAATGACCTTGCAATTAATTTACCAGACTGGGCGTTGGTTACACTATTTGCTGACGATACACAAGTAGGCGTTAAAGATAATAATATAGCTAATTTAACAGAAAAGACTGACGAAATTGTAATAAAATTAAAAAAATGGTTTGAAGCCAATGGGATAATATTAAATGAAGACAAAAGTACCGTACTAAATTATGCAAGCAAAAGAACAAATAAAATTATGAATAGCGAGGTGACATTTTTAGGTTGTACAATTGACTCTAATTTAAGGTATGAAAGTCATATAGATAAAGTTTGTAAAAAACTAGCTAGCGCTAATTATGCCTTATTCAAACTTAGGCCTATTGTTGACAGAAAAACTCTAGTATCGGTCTACTTTGCTTACTGTCACTCAATTATTAGTTACGCGATAACAGTTTGGGGAAATGCTCCGCAAATAGAACGAGTATTGATTTGTCAAAAAAGATCGTTAAGGATTATTTATGGATTGGAAAGGTTAACGTCAGCTAGAGCCTATTTTAAAAAGGCTAAGATAATGACAGTGGTATCACTTTTTATTTATAAGTCGCTTTTAGAAGTCCACCAGCATAAGAAGGAGCTGCCAATGAAAATGGACGTACATAATTATAACACGCGAAATAGGGAGAAGTTGTGTATCCCAAAAACTAGACTGGTTAAAGCCCATAAACAAGGCCTTTCGTTAAAAATTCATATGTTTAACAAATTACCATCAGAAATTACAAGACTTCCTCTTAATGCGTTCGAACAAGTGATTAAGGTATTTTTCTTAAATCATGCTTTCTATGATGTAAACGAATTTATGAAATGTTCATTTTCTGACTTACACACAAAATTTAATTTCTATTGACATTTAATTTATTTAAGTTTAAATTATTTTATTTTTATATTTAATTATTTTTCAGTTATAAATTAAGTGATCGTAAATTATTTGACAATGTAATTATGGAAATTGTAAATTTTGACGTACCAATGTTATGCAATGTAACGAAATGGTTAATAAAAAATTTGAATTTGAATTTGAATTATACCATAGTCTATGGTCCCTTGAAGCTGTGAAAAAATCAAACTTCTAAGTTAACGTAAAAAAAAGTTACGGTCGTTTATGCCGCAAAAAAAAACATATATTTCGACACTCAAGGGAATCAAAATTTATAGGGTCAAACTTGACGTTGACCTAGAACCAGGGATCGGAAACCGGTTATTTTACTATGGAACCTTAACCGGAATAATAAAGGTTTTTGCTAAATTAACTATCACATACTCCAAATACCGACTTAAAACCTATGGCAAATTTAGTTTTATGGTCAAATCTTTACAACTACTATCAAATATTAGAAATGAGTCTTATACATTTTGAAATAAATATTAACCGGTTTCGATCCTTGCCTAGAACTATAAAATTTGGCAAGTAATATCGTCTTAAACAACAAGTACATAGAAACATCTGAAAACTGTACATCTAAGTATATTTATAAAACAAATTCTGGTTAGTTACATTATTTATAAATCAAGAACGGCTGGACCGATTTTTGTGATCTTAAAAAAACTTACATTACGCAATATTTTGCTTGTACAGCGTAAAATCTGCAATAGCTTACAATAAGCCACTTAGGATACTAATTGTTTTTCTTTATTTAGCGAAATAATTTTGGGGGGGATTGGTGTTTGAACCCCCCTACCTGGAGCGTGCGTCGTCCTTGGGCTATAGGCTAGTTTCCTGGGTCAAAAAAAAATATCATTCTATTTAGTCCGTCATTTAGATTATCAAAGAATATTGGACCCATATTTTGTCTTTGTCAATCAAACAAAAAATGACGGAGATAAAGCGCATCAAAGTTTGGGAATGGGAGCCCGTGACGTGCTAAAAAGTGTCGCAAGGCGTGACGTTACGCAGAACTTTAAAGGGCTTTATCTCCATCATTTTTTGTTTGATTGAGAAAATAAAAAAATACGTGTCCTATCTTCTCTGCTAATTCAAATTCAAATCTTTATTAATGACAACAAGGCCCAATTGGATAATCCAACTGACAGACTAATAAGTTTTTTTTTCGGAAACTAGCCTATTGTGTTTAATATATGTAGTTACTGCGATGTATGAAATAAGACTTCTGCGTGTAATTCTATTATAAAGTAACGGTTCTAAAGGTATGCCACAGTTAGGTCAGTGTTCACGGAACGTAGGTTTTTGGGTTTGTTAGACAGTTTGTCTAAGTTAGGAAGTATCAGAGCGTGGGTAAGAGTTCCGCTTCACATCGGTAAGGTTCGACCCACAAGAGCAACATTGACTGAAAATGTGGTCATGCCAAAATATGTATGTATGTGATATTTTTACGTTTAAAAGAAGGTAGATTCGGTAGGGGGTAGTCAACGAAAAACATGGTCGATCTATTTTATTTTATTTTATTTTATTTTATTTTATTTTATTTTATTTTATTTTATTTTATTTTATTTTATTCGGAACACTAACAGCATTGATACAATCTATGAGTACAGAGTAATGGTTTTTAACCGACTTCAAAAAAGGAGGAGGTTCTTAATTCGTCGGAATAATTTTTTTATTTATCATTTAAAGAGCTTCAGAGTGCTATTGGTGTAGTTTGTGCTCTAATGTTTGGTGAAGTGATAAAGATCTAAAACTATTGAAATATCATTGTAATTCAACGCCGCGTCGAGTGTCAAGTGACTGGTCTCAAGAGAACTTGCCATAGACCCGATAGCGTCTTGAAACCTGCTTCTACGGGAAGAGTAGCCTTTACTGAATCCATTAAAAGCAGTAAAACCTAAACATCCATTATTTATTTTGAACACTTTATCAAGAATCACTCGACATTGGCAGAATTACTGCTCTTCTATAGAGCGGGATTGAGTCCATTAAAAAAAAGTGGGTATCTCAATTTTTTTTCTCCAAAACTTTTTTTTTTGTGTTCCTTATTCAACAAGTAACCATTATAGTTTCGCCATTTCCCTCCGTCTGTCCCGCGGTTTAGCTTAGATACTCTTATTAGTACAAGCAATCTGTAATTTGGCATGTACACAATAGATAGATAGTTAGATACTCTTTATTGTACACCACACAAAACAAACAAATCACAGGAACGTAAATACTTAGTGAATAGCACAATTCTTTCTTATCGCTGGAAGCGATCAATATTAATCACGTTACTCACGTTATTTCCCCTACACGTTAAATGGGGATTTTTCACGTATATACCATTTTATGGGGTGTCATTAGATAGGTCGTTTAAAAAAATATGAAGTGGATGTAAGATAACCATTTTTCGATTAAGGAATCCGTTTGCGAAATATCAAGCTTTAAAACCCTTGATTAAAAGTATTTTTAAGTACTTAACCGCTGTTTAAAATTTCTGCCTGCCTCTAATAGTTGACTGGTAGAGAATATAAAGTCCGCCAATCGTACATTTGTTTCCTGCAATAACGAATTAATAAATAAAATAATAAAAGTGGTATTTCTGTTAAAGTCAAGTGTACCCCCCCTGTCCATCTGCTAACTTAATGGTTGCTTTAAGAAATGTGACAAAATTAACGATTTATAAGACGAAGTTACTAGGAAAACTATTACAGCTTGATTACAAGAAACCGAGTAAACTTAGAAATGTACTTGGAGAAGAAAATTACTTACTTAGATGAAGTTGTTAATCTTCTATATATATATATACAGGGTGTAACGAAAAGGTGAAATAAAACTTTACGGGGTTATTCTACGGCTAAATTACATCAACTTTTTCTATGGGACCAACATCGAAATCGCAAAAAAAACGCGACCAGCTGGCATCAGTTTGTATGGAAACGTCAATTTTTTTTTAAAGATTCTCGCGATACAGGTATAACCTAGTGCGAGACCGCCATTAATCGTGCCTACAACTTAAATGTATTTTATTCAATTTTGTCAACCTATCTTGTAAACCAATTTTATGCGTAATAAACATTATCTTATCTTATCTTATATCTTAACCTAAGAGTGACCAGTGTCTCCTGAGATGTATATATATATATCTTCTTTCGACGACCTCCGTAGCCGAGAGGCGAGCATACCGGACTTGCTGTCGCTATCTCTAAGGATCCGGGTTCGATTTCCGGTCGGTCTATGTAGAAAAATAACTTTTCTATATTGTCTCGGTTCTGGGTGTTGTGGTACCGTCGTTGTATCTGATTTCTGTAACACAAGTGCTTAAGCTACTTACCATAGGATCAGAGCAATGTATGTAATGTTGTCAAGTATTTATTTATTATTTATATAAAACAAAGTCGGGTTAGTTACACCATATATAAGTCAAGAACAGCGGGGCCGATTTTTATGATTTATGATTTTTTGGATTTGTCTCCGTCCCGAATAGCAGAATAATTATTAAAAGATCGAAAAATTCACAAAAAAAAATGAGGCGGTATAAAATTCGCCGGGACAGCTAGTTATGAAATAATAATAGCAGTCATGTATTCATTAAACAGGGTGTTCCGTTACTAAAGAATGGCCTTGTAACCACTTGCAAACAGCCAAAATTTGTATAGTAAAAAGGAAGAAAATATAATATAATATGCATATTTTTAAAAGCCACAGACTAAAAGTTGTTCAATGAAACGTATAGAATATATGGTTACAACTTACAATGTTATTGTTGTCTTGAGCTACGTCTCGGGACACCCTGTATAGGCACAAATACAGGGTTATTTTGAAACATCAACAACTTCGTGATTCTGGTGCTCAAATACAACAAGTTTTTCTATACGACCTACAAATATATATACTACGATAAATTTAAAAACCTTCTAATTGAAAAATGCTACTACACTGTAACTGACTTTCTTAATGACAAATTTTGACATGAAAATAATGTAATAATTAATAATAATTTCCTTACATAATATATTTCAATTGTTGATTGTTTGAGTAATAATTTTATAGACTTTGTATATTGATGGACATTGCTAATGTTAACTGAGAACTAACGAACTAACGCTATAAATTTTTACACACTGTATATCGGTAAGACATGTTGATACTAATGACACTAACACCAATTAAATATGTCAGCCAATGCTTTGTATATCTCACACATGTTTACGTAAATAAAAAAAATATATCTTATCTTACGACCAACATCGGAATCACACAAAAACCACTCCCATACTACTGACATTAGTTTGTATGAAGCGGTGAATTATTCTTTTCGAGTATGTTGGTCCCATAGAAAAAGTTGTTGCATTTGAGCTCCAGAATCAGCCCCTAGGGGGTTGTGGATGTTTGAAAAATAACCCTCATCATCATCATCATCATTTCAGCCATAGGACGTCCACTGCTGAACATAGGCTTCCCCCATTGACTTCCAGATTGGCCGGTCGGAAGCGGCCTGTATCCAGCGTCTTCCTGCGACCTTTACCAGGTCGTCTGACCACCTTGTGAGTGGACGTTCTACGCTGCGCTTGCCGGTACGCGGCCTCCATTGTAGAACCTTTCTGCCTCATCGGCCATCAGTTCTACGTGCTATGTGCCCCGCCCACTGCCACTTCAGCTTGCTAATCCGTTGGGCTATGTCAGCGACTTTTGCTCGTTTACGGATCTCTTCATTTCTGATTCGATCTCGCAAGGAAACACCAAGCATAGCCCTTTCCATAGCACGCTGTGCGACCTTGAGCCTTCTTATGAGGCCCATAGTGAGAGGCCACGTTTCAGTTCCATATGTCATCACTGGTAACACACACTGGTTGTAGACTTTCGTCTTGAGGCACTGAGGTATTTTGGACGAGAAGACGTGAAAAATAACCCTGTATATGTAGAACCTTTAATTTTGCTTTTCTAAAACAGGTATAAATATCGGGCGTGGCCCAACACGCACTTGACCGGCTTGTAAATATAAATTCGGTAGTTTCCTCTAAGTAATAACAATATTTCGTAGCTAATCAGTGTTATAATTCAGTTTGCAAAAAATACTATCACACAAACAACTTATAAAATCAAAATCGATTTGAAAGTTGACAGTTCAGTTTGCTATCAATAGATTTCAATAAATTGTCACAACTTTCAAAAAATCGAAATCGTTCGATATGTCGAAACAGAGTATAAATAAACATAATCTCAGATTGTAAATGAAAGCAAAACCATGTGTAAACACAGTATGATCGATGGAGGTCGTCTCACAAATGTAAAGGAATATTATCCACTAACAAAGCAAAGATATCTTAAGCTATTGCGAACTGAGACTTAACACTTTGACTCAGGGTGACATCATCATTTTATCATCATTCGCCTGCCCTGTTCCCAGGTTATCTGGGGTCGGCGCAGTATGTTTTTCTCTTCCATGCAATCTGGTCACTCATCATCGAGTCATTCACTCCCTTTTCAGTCATATCTCTCCTCACAAAATCCATCCATCTCTTCTTAGGTCGTCCTCTACTTCTCCACCCATAAATACTCATATCCATCACTCTCCTCGTTACGTGCTTCTCTTCCCTTCTCATCACATGTCCATACCAAGACAAACAGTGTCCTTTCATCTTTCCTGCTACAGGTGCCACTTTCATACTTCCTCTAATATATTCATTCCTTATCTTGTCCATTCTCGTCAGCCCACACATCCACCTTAATTCTCATTTCTGCTGCATGCAATCGCTTTCCATCTACCTTCATAATGGCCCAGAATTCAGAGCCATGTAGAAAAGGAGGTCTTATAACGGTTTCATATATTTTTCCCTTTAGCTTAAGGGCATCCGTAAGTCGCATGTTGTTGCTGTGATCTGTCGCCATTTCATCCAACATATGATAATCCGATGCTTAACGTCCCTGTCAATGTCACATATGCGCCAGAAATTAAACAGTTGTTATGGTCTTATTGTTAGGAATTTTTCTTTACTTGTTTAGTTTTTGTGGTGAAGATTATAGTATATCTTTATCATTAATAAATTTTATATCTTTTACTGGATTACAAGTTTAAGCCAAAGTCCAAAATTTATGACAAAACACGATTGCCTAACTCCGCAAGGCCATAATTCGAAGAGTTTGACGGTATTAAAATAAAACGGTTTTTATAACACGTAATTTAATAGCTTATTCATCGAAATGACGTCTTTTACGTCATGGTCAAGTATAAATGCTGACACATTTATTACTTACACACTACTATACAGTCTTTTGTTGATCTTTCAACCAACTTAAGAAAAAAGGAGGCTATGATTTTATGAGACTTTAATGATATATTCAGAAAAGGTTCTAGAATGGAGGCCGCGTACCGGCAAGCGCAGCGTAGGACGTCCACTCACAAGGTGGTCAGACGACCTGGTAAAGGTCGCAGGAAGACGCTGGATGCAGGCCGCTTCCAACCGGCCAATCTGGAAGTCAATGGGGGAGGCCTATGTTCAGCAGTGGACGTCCTATGGCTGAAATGATGAATGATATATGAGATTTTGATTGTGATTTAGCTGGCCAACTCTTCTGTGTTCCATGTAAACGAATCTTTAAAACGAACTTCGGTTCTGCTAGCCACCTCAGAGCTTTCTATCATCATAACACCACATAATAGTTGACAGCCAGGAGTCGCCATCGCCGAACACGGCGTGGATAAGTGATGATGATGACTTTGTGATTAAAGTACGCTGTACTTTCACCGAATCTAAACCGATATTGATGCCTATGTTCAGCAGTGGACGTCCGATGGCTGAAATGATAAAATTTCGTTTAAAATTATCATAAGTAAAAATTGAAACAAAAGCTACCATACACCATTGCAAGGAAAACAATTAAACATTTTCAATAAACTTACAAACTAGGAATTTTTTTCAACTAAGCTTATTGACACTTCTGTGAACTTCGCCCGGCTACAGAAAAAAATGTCAATTTCTTTAAATATAGCATTGAGTAGCCTTATAGCGTGTGACAAGGGTGCAAATTTAAGCAAGTTCGTCCTGGCTTTCGGTACGCTGAGCGTAGGAGGACGCCGGCGCGCGCCGATTTTTTAACAAACTCGGAAAATCGGTAAATATCTTCGATTAACGATTTCCGTTATAGACAAATACACAGCCATTAGTTGGTACAGTGTTGCCGCTCGATAGGTCAATATCGATAGCCTATCGATAGTTGAAGGAAAAACGATACTATCGATAGTCTATCGATTCTATCGACACTATCAATAAATCGATTTTAAATAAAGATAGCAATTCTTTGAATTCTTAAAGCTCACTATCGATGGTACAAGTCTTCTCGATATTGAAGAGCAATACTATCGATAGTATCGATAGTTCATTAGTTGGCAGCGATCGAAACTATCGATACTATCGATAGTATTGCTGTTTACCGATAGTATTGCAGTAAAAAAGATCGATTGTCCTATCGATCGTATAGATGAATTTAGCGTTCAACTATCGATTGCAAAACTATCGATTTTTCGGCAACACTAGTTGGTACGGAACCCTCGGTGCGCGAGTTCGACTCGCAATTGGCCGGTTTTTTTACTTTGTTTTGTCATTACACACATTGGGATCGAAGTAAGCAAATTATGATGTTGCGGTTAACCACCAGATACTAAGAGGTAATTTAGTATTAAATATCAGTTGATTAAATATTTAACATTTTGCCACCTGGCTGCCTATGGCGGCAAGCTCAATGACATAATTTATGGTCTTTGTATCATCATTAGAGTTGTAAAGTGTCCGTCACGTTATAAATGTCTGACCAATATGACCGAGCAAATTGGACATTTTCTCAATGTGACCAGATATTTTGGACATTTATAGTCACTAACGTCACATTCAATTCTATTGACAAACTATGAAAAAAAAACATTTGGTCACAAATAAGTGAATTATTATAAGAGAGAGACTTTAGTAGTAATGATCTATAACGAAATGAAATTTCCAAAACATTTCATTTGCCAAATTGCACCTTACGTAATCCAGATCCAACTACATGTTTTATTGTATGTTTTTATTGTCAAATACCTACTTAACATTTAAGACTTAATTTAGTGGAATTCTTCTTTTTTTAATTTATAACTACTAAAACAAAAAATATGTGACCATCGTGACGATAAATGTCCAATGTGACCAAGCATTTATCATAAATGACGGACGCTTATAGCATATGACCGTCAATGTAACAACTCTAACATCATACACTTTATGAATTCTACAAAGGGGAAGGTATTTATTTATTTATTGCATATTGCACAATGTTGTAAGGGTTGAATAATATTGCCAAATCAAATAGGTAGCAGTGCATAATAACATGTTTTTGGTAATTAAAATTAGGAATATGAATTGGTTTACTTAGCACAAAAAATATATATAAAAATTAAAGAAACATCATCAATATTACAAATAAACACAACAATAAAACAAGATTTTTAAAATTATATATTTTTCAACAAATTTATAAAGTTCTAGAGATCCATCGATAGATTTATCTTTGACACCGCGATCTAAATGGGTATAACGCCATCTATGATCCAAAAACATGACTCAGGTACAAATTCCAGTGCTCATAACACAAAGAACATCTCATCATCATCATCATCATCAATTCAGCCATAGAACGTCCACTGCTGAACATAGGCCTCCCCCAATGATTTTCATCGGGGGGGATAGCCAATACTCGCCACGCTTGGCAGGCGGGTTAGCGAGCGCAGTTTTTTATAACATTTCACACGCAGACGCCGCTGCTCGTCTCGTGCTATAGGAATTAGTCACCTCTTACGACACATTTAATACAATCTTTTTTTATTTATGAATAATAATTGAGTTTGGTAAGTGACGTCAGTTTGTAATAATACACACAATAATTATATGCAACAGTTGTGTATGAACTTTGGACAGCTTATAAAAATTATGTCAACTACCCTATTGTCATGGCCTCAAAGGAAGGAATATTAATTCCTTGACATTATTATACTGGGAGCGTCTGTCAGAACATCAAAAACCAAAAAGGAAAAGTTATTTCCTCAATGGACCCAAACGGGAAGCGAATCCGGGACCCTAACGCTCAAGACAATCACCGCACCGCTGCAAAATCACTTAAACGAGAAACTTATTGATTGATACTGAACGTTCAGGAAAATCTAGCCTCTACCATCCCAGTTTAACAAGAATTATCGGTAATTATTCATTACTTGGACTGTTAATTGCTGTTTTTATTATCGCTAGCGGATGTTTCATCACGGAGCCCTTGATAGACGGTATTACCTCCAAGGTTTGACCTAATTGGCTAAGGGATATACCTACAATAGAGGTAAAAATAAAAGATAGATACTTATTGCAGAAAACAATATACACGTTGGTCCAGGCCAGATGGATATAATTTTTTTTAGGTAAGTAGTCGGCTTAGGGACCTATTTGTACCCGCCAGGAAAAAAATCGCTTGTCAGCCGCTTACAAGATATGTTTTTTTATTTATTTTAGAAATATCACCACTTTTAATGTTTTAAAATTTTTTTATTTACTTTTAAAATGAAAAATTCTAATTTAAAAAAAAATATAAAAATAATTAATTCTTTCACTTAAATACTATAAGCAAATGTTCAAAATGCCTACCGTTGGCTTGAATACAAGCTCTGCATAGTTTAAAAAATGGTTCAGGTTTATTTTCCATTTGTACTTGGACTTGGCGTAGCCGATATCTCAGTTCTTGTTCCGAGTTGCAATTTTGAGCATAAACGATTTCTATAAAGTAACCTAAAGTATATTTTTTTGGAAATATTTTTCTTCCTAGTTCGATTTTTGAAAAAATCGTAACTTTTTTTCTGGTTCATTAACATGAGTCTTTTTTTTATCGAGACAGCGATCATAATATGTGACGTCACTGGCACGGCGATTTAACATGGCAGCTATATCAATCGTATTTTTTACAGTTTATTTTGATATATCGCTATATCATATCATATCATATCGTGTCTTGGTGCTCATGATATGAGGCATGAGGCAGATCGCCAAGCAAAATATGTCTATGACATAAGCTGCAGTACTTTGTATTTTAACAACACTCACAAACACTGTACCCTTGACTTTTTTCTCTTCGTTATGCGTAGGTACAACTATATATTGCCTGATTGACTGCCTAATTTTTCCTGATGAAACATGTAGACCGATATTTAAAAACCTAGGTCTGTTGCCCTTTCCATCGCTTTACTTGTATGAGGTATGTCATTTTGTCCATCAACATAGGGATCTGTTTGCTAAAGCATGTGATGCACAGAGTACTAGAGTGCGCAGAGACAAACATAAACTTGTCTTACGAAATGTTCCCAAAACATGGAAATATAATAAACGTTGCCTTGCGATGTGCGTAAGAATATATAATAAGATCCCAAATGAATTTAAAGTGCTAAATAATTTCTTATTTAAAAAAAGATTAACTGAATGGCTTAATGACAAAAAAATCTGTAGTGTTAAGGAATTTATTGACAACTAGCTAAATTTTACTGACATATATTTACTGTTGAAATTTTGATTCCAGACATTTTTAATTATTGCAATTTTTAATTCATGTAGGTAATAACATACAATTTATATTGACGTTATTGTTATTTGACGTTTCTGGTGACCTGAGGGCCGGTAGTTACCTTGGCCAACGAATAAGCTTGGCCATTTAACGAGGTAATGCAGCCGGCATTCTGGGCACCTTTAACATTTCTGTGGGAATGGGTGATGTTAGGTTTTGATAAACTTTTATTTTATACATTTATATGCTATTTTTTATGAGCGAAAAATGAGCTCTTTTTATTGTTTAATGTTACCATTTATACCGTGTTTTGTGCAAATAAACGATTTATTTATTATTTGTAGGTGATAATTTGTTTTATTTTTGTAGTAGGTCAGGTTATAAAAAGACATGCCCAGATTGTTAACAATCTTCGACAAGCTAAGAAAAATGAACTCAAGTTAAACCCTCAACCAGATCTAGTCTAGTTTGTTAAACTTAATTTTCATTGGTTTTCGATGACATAACAAGTAAATAAAGTTTAAAGTATGGTGGTTCATATTTTTCCACTGTAGACGCGTTTGAGGATAGGTATTATAGTTAAACATAACGGTTTGGGATGACGCTTTAAGAAAAACGTTTAATTACTTTCTAGTAGGCAATACATAAGTTACATAAGTTATATAAGTAACTAGCCGGCAAAAGTTGTTTTGCCATATAAATAATTTATCGACCGGGGATGAAAAATGATTAAATTACTAAAATGGCTATTAAAAAATAGGGGTTGGTGATAAAAGGGTAAAAATGTAGGGTTGTATGTATTTTTTAATGCGACATAATAAAAAAATAAAGAAATTAAAAAAATGTCTAAAAATTAAAGAAAAATTTTAAGGGTGGACAACCCTTATCCCTAAGGGGTATGAAAAATAGATGTTGGCCGATTCTCAGACCTACTCAATATGCTCACAAAATTTCATGAGAATCGGTCAAGCCGTTTCGGAGGAGTACGAGAACGAACATTGTGACACGAGAATTTTATATATAAGATTTTTATAAAAATCGAACAAACATATGAAATAAAGTACAAATAGGTATCTCTACATAAAATAGCCAAAACATTTATAAAAAATATTAAAATCAAAACCGGCTACGACAAAATCTAAGAAGATCTATTCTACATACAAGCACTTTAAAAATATATATCTGTAATGTATGTATGTACAATATTATCTATATATATAAAAATGAATTGCTGTTCGTTTGTCTCGCTAAAACTCGATAATGGCTGGACCGATTTGACTTATTTTGATCTTGAAATATTTGTGGAAGTTCAGGAAAGTTTTAAAAGGTCAGAAAATATTGAAAAAATGCAAGGAAAGTAGTAAAACAACTATTTTATTTTCCTATACAAACTGTTCGAGCCTGTCAAACGAATTGGCGGAACGAAGTTCGTTGGGTCAGCTAGTAATATTATAAAAAATAATATCTAACAAAATCTTCCTGAACTGTTGGGAAGTTTGATAAAATATTATGAAGTACGTAGGTTACTATCACTCAATGGTTTCACAGAAAATCACCGCAATGGCAACCTCTGCCATTGCAAAATAGCTAAGTGGCAACCATTTTCTTATTATATCACAGTATTTTTATGCAGTTATTAATTTATTGTAAACTAGCAGTCCCAGCAAACTTCGTAACGTACTTCATAATTTAATTTTGTTAATTTTTCCTTTATTTTAGCAGTTATACTGCTATTCGGGTAAAAAATTCAACAAATTAACGATCATAAAAATCGGTCCAGCCGTTCTTGACTTATAAATAGTACTACTACTATTACTATACTACTGACCAGTCAATTTTTAGGTCTATTAACAGGTCTCGTTTAAAGTCCATACCGATAATTTAAGTCATCAGGTTCAAACCATATATTACGGATTTTTTTGTCAATTTTCGTGACAATAATTGGTAGTGTTACATTTTCTTGAAAAACCATCGCAATGATTTTAATAAGGTATAGGGGAATAGCTTATAAACAGGTAAAAGTTATGGGATACTTTTTATCCCGGGATAAAATACAGTTGCCGAGGAATTAATAACACGACCGTCCGAAATAGTGGATAGCGCTCCAGATTACAAAGCCTGGCGGTTGCGGGTAAGAATCCCGCTTTCGAATTTCAGTTTTTTTTTTCTTATGTTTAGTTAAATTTCGTTATTGGTCACAGAGACATAAATTATTGATATAAGTATACATTTTTAGACATTTTTTTTGTGAATAGTAGGTAGGTAATGCCATAAAATATGTTTCTTACTTTTTTGTTGACCTTTTTAAAAATCTGTTTTTTTTTCTTCTTAAGATTTAAGAGATAGGTAAACATAAAATGATAAAATACAGCGAAACATACACGTTATTGTTTTACTCAACCTGGTTATAATTTGAGATACAACTTTAATAAAATGTCACAAACAAACATCTTAAATAATGACTAACAGGCGGATAATATGTAACACAAGCGCCTTGGCCGAGATTAAGCATTTTTCATCAAAAGTAACGACTTTGTTGATTCAATTATTCTTACTTTAGAAAAACCCATGTTATTATGGCTTTTAAACTCCCTCGTTAAGGTCCACTTGCACTTTAATGTTAATTTATCCTAAACCTGATTTTTGTCATCTGTTTGTTTAACTAATGTAATCCGTTATAGTAACATTTCTGTTGTGTCTCGCTTTGTAAGTTTTAAGGTTAAGTTGATAAAGTCATAATGATGGTTAATTTCAGACTGTAACATTATTTTAAGCAAATGTTCGCAGTGGACGTGAAATGATGAAATGATAATGATGATATTTTTCCTCACCTTTGGTATCCCATTGCTGTGCAAAGGTATCTCTCAAGTCCCCCCATGCTTGTTAGTTAAGTGCCATAGTCAGCCAATCCCTAGTGTGGCTCTCCAAATCGTCACGCCATCTGGTGTTTGTTCGTCTTCTACGGCGATACCCATCTTCAGAAATCCATAGAGTGGCGATATGGGTCCATTTGTTTGGATGCCTCCGGCAGACATGACCCATCCACTCCTACTTCAGTTTCGCTGACTTCGTAAATACATCAACAGAAACTGTTCTGGATCGCAAGGTCGATTTTTTATTTAGCCGTTTTTTTATATGTACTCTTAGTGCATTTTTATGCCATTCTTGTTTCATTAATTTCAGACTTATCGCTACAAAGCATAGTATTCTAACAAAGTATAGTCGTACCAACTATACTGCATGAAGATGTATTTAGCCAGTTGTTACTAGAATTCATTGAATACATGACTCTAAAACTAGACGTAATTTGATTATACAACGATAATGTAGGTAATCGTATATGTAATCTCAAATGTTTGTTGCTTTAGCACGTCGAAATTGTTTAAGAATTTCCATGAGGTTGCATTTGCAGATAAGAAAATATCAGTTTGTGTCAAAAGAGCTGTTTAATACAACTACTAAAAATATTAGGTTATCAAGATTATTACATATTGTTTGATGCTAATTTTCCGGTTATGCTAAATTATGAAACTAATTAAGTGATTTTGTTCTTCCTCCTAGGCCCCTAGCGCTTTGTGATTTTTCAGTTGAGGTGCGTTTGACCATGGTCCGAGACGCGGCAAGTGTTGTTATTACATTTAAAAGTGATCGCCAGCAGTCCTCCCTTAGACAGGACCAGACCATTTTAAACCAGTGTTATCAAAATGTGTTGGTTTTCTTACAATCTTTTTCCTCACCGACGAGTAATAAATACGTAACATAGATTCCGAAAAATACAGAGGTACGTGCAAACATCGGCTAGTCAACCTACCCAAAAAGTTAATGGTCATTCAACCGATTTTTAACTTTAAGTCCGACACATAGAGATCAAAATCAATTAAGAAAATTTGACGTTTTGTGGTATGTGTGGTTAGGTTGACGAGCTGTTATCTGTACTGGAATTCGTATTTAAGATCCGCCGAGATGAGGCTCCAGCTACTGCTGAATTTTCCTTTTTTTTTAAATTAGCAATACTGATTTAAGAAGTGTAATGACGAAAACCTTTTTCTAATATCAACACAGTATATCTTGATAGTATCCCGTGTTTTACTATTCTATTATATGGCATAGAAAGGATCCCGTGTTTGTAATAATAAACAATTCGGAATAGAAAGTATTTTGTATTTGTTACCTTCATTGTATAATATGAAATAAAAAATATCCTTTATTTTTACCTTAATAATAAACAGGATAGAAAGTATCCTGTGTTTCACCTTTATATTATACCGTATACTTTTTATCCTATATAGTTTAATCAGGATAAAAAGTATCCCGTGTTTTTAAATGATAGAGTATTGTGTAACAGTTTATGATAAAGCGATTACTTCACTTATGTTGAGTAAGATCTTTATGCGATGGGTTTTGCGACGCGCATAACGGCACAGTTCGCCATTTTTTTTAAAGTTTTTTAAGTGTCATGTTTATAAGTAATTATTGTTTGTGTGCTGTTCTGTTATACTTATGTGTCATTGTTTTCTTTTAGCAATTATTGTTGTTTATCTCTAAAGGACCTAAAATTTTATCTTCGTTTTTTCTTTTTGCCCACAGATTACAACCGAATGTAGGATCAAAGTGTGTCTAATATGGGCCACGCGCAATACCTGGCAGCGGGGCAGGCGGCCCGGGCGCGACTGTTCGGGCTGGCGCCGCGGGGCGAGCGCGCCGTGCCGCTCAATATGCTTATATCGCAGCAGGGCAAGATCACACGAGGTGAGTTAGTTTCTTACGCTTTCCAGAGATGGCGCTAAATGCAAGTTTTTTACTAAAGTCAGGTCATCGAATTGTAAATGATGAAGACTATTATACGTGTATAAATGAACAGTAAGCAACTTTTAATGTGGACATAGAAATTGTGAAAAAAAATTTATGCTCCATTCAAATTGATTGTTTACATCGACGATTATGTATGCGCAGCATCTATGTTTTTCCACAATTATCCAAAAAGTTGCTTGGATAGACTGGTAAAACTGTGGTTTATTTATTTCTATTCTATTCCTGTATAATTATTTATTCGGCTATTTGACAATTTGTTTCGGCAATTTGTTTTGTTCCGTTGGATTAAGGAATATTGACATTAATTTCGTATAAGCGCGCCGCGGTGTCGCAGCAGGGCAAGATGAGTGTTTGTTTCTTCCTTACGCTGGTGAGTGTAGTTTTTTACGCTGGCCAGAGATGGCGCTAAATGTATGTTTTTAGTGGAGTCAGAGTTTGTCCAACTATTTTAAATTACTTTATTTTTACTTGGAACAACAAACAATTATAACGACTTAACTATTTAAGCGTTATTTAGAGGAACTAACAATATCACTACCACCGCTGTCCAGAGATGGCGCTAAATGCAGTAGAGTCGGAGTATGTTCAACTCTATCATATTTCTTTATTTTTTCTTGGCACAACAAACAATTACAGCGACTAAACTAAATAAGCGTTATTTAAAGTAACTAACAATATCACTATCACCGTTTTTTCTATTCTCGCCTATATTAATTATGGTTCGGCTGTTTGACAAAGGCTTTATTCCGATAGATTAATTAATATTCATATTATTTTGTATAAGCGCCCTGCGCCGTGCCGCTCAATATTATGCTGATATTGCAGCAGGGCAAGATAAGCGTTTAAATGTGCATTCCTTACGCTGGTGAGTGTAGTTTCTTGAAATGTCAAAAGATGGCCTTAAATGCAAGTTTTTGTGGAATCGAAATATCCTTACAACTATTGTAATTTTCTTTCTCTTGATTTAGGACAAAAAACAAATACAGCGACTTATTTATACTAAATATTTTATATAAATTAGTAATCATGTAATTACCTGGTTGGTTTAGTGGCGCTGCTATTTTCCCTGAACCCAAACGGTTCCGGTATTTAAGTGTGCCTCAAAATTCACTGTCTGGAACCTCCGTAATATCTGGATGTTATTTCCTTAGGATTACCAGGTACATAAAGTGAAGTATGCCCACTGCTGGGTACAGGCCTCACCTCCACTACGAGGTGGTGTGGGCCTGTGACTAGGTTTCACGACTACAAGCGATATTAGCCAGCACCAACTATGAAGGTGACTTCCGAAGCACGGAGGTGCTTGTAATGTATGTCACTAAAAATGGTTGGGATGGTCACCCATCCACTCACAACCGCGGCGTAGGTGGCTTAACTTTTGTAATCACTACCAAACCGCTTCTGCCACTGAGCCACAAGCACCTCGCAAATCAGGTGCATATAACATCATTTATTAAAACTTAAACAGGGTTACATTGCAAGGTAGTACCAAATTTAAAAAATACGATCTAGAGAATAATAAAAAAGTTGTCTTCGTTTTTTTTTTAACAAACTATACTTTTATAACTCACTAGTTGTACCGACGAGATAAATAGATAAGAAAAAAAATAGTTCGTTTTTTACGTAGATCGATTTAGTTACTGATTCTAAGTGGTCCCTGAAAAATTGGCACTACCGTGAAATGTAACCCTGTATAGTGCTGCATGCGAAGCCGGGTCTGACCGCAAGCTAATAATAGTTATCGTTAACTATTAAATAATCTTTTTACTACAATAATATACAGTAACAACTCAATAAAACCTAAACGATTTTCTTGGCTGTTGAGTCATATCTATGCTAATCATATGATTTAGCTTATAATTTAATAATTTTATACCAGTATTGAAACATGAAGACGATCTTTTCATTATTATGACGATTATGTCAAGAAACTATTGTAATTTCATTTTTATCAACTTCATAATTTAAAGACGTTTAAAGAATGATATCTCAATAAAAATAAATTGATATTTTTATTTGATTTTCTAAGGAAATAAGATATTACTCGTAGTTTTTATACCAACACAATCTGGAGGATAGGTGGTAGTTCAATGATCAGTTTGGTCTAATATGAGTGGGTAGTTGAGTTACAATCTCAGCACAGACCTCTGGATTTCTAGTAAGGGTACGGTAGTACTATTAGGTATTCTGTGGTAAGGGGTTGTTAATGAAATAAATAAATATAAATATTGGACAACAGTCAACATCACATAAATTGCTCTGATCCTATGGTAAGTAGCCAAAGAACTTGTGTTATAGAAATCAGAAACAACGACGGTACCACAACATCCAGACCTAAGAAATTTAAAAAAAGTTAATTTTCGATATTGATCGACCGGGAATCGAACCCTGGACCTTAGAGGTAGCGACACCAAATCCGGTATGCTTGCCTCTCAGCTACTGAGGTCGTCAGAATGAATCACGTGATATTTTATTTAAATGTTTTCCAACACCCTCCCGAAATTTCAAAAAATGGTAACAGATGTACTTAGCATTTAATTTTAACCCTTTTTTATACTTAACTCTTTTTATAAACGTAACATTTAAATATAACTCGTATTTGCAAGACGTGGCAGCCTGTAATTGAACTACACTCAGCTCATATTGATTATAGTTATTAAGTACTTGTTAAATGTATTGGTGTAAGATTTGTTGGTTGCTCTTATTAAGAGGCAGTACACCTTTTTTCAGTGCAAAATTGAAATACAGTTCTATGTTTGTGTGCGTCTATGATGCGGGATAAAGCGTCAACAATGTTGATCCTTTACAAGATATTATTGATAATTTATTAGGTAGTGGACGTCCTGCCTAGGTTTGAAAAACGATCGGTTTTGCGCGCTTGATTCTATAGTTATATAGTAAATTTTGACTTAGGTTTACTACTTAATTTTTTGTTTTTTACATAAAATAAAAATTATATTATTTTAAAAGTATATATAAAGATTATTATGTAGTGTTTAAATCTTATAATAGTTGTTCATAGCGATAGAAAAACAAATGATATTTGAATGGAATTAAATACTGCCGCGCTCGCACAGGTATACATTATTTTCTTTTTCTTTTTTTTTGTGGCAGCTAGTGGTGACTCAGTTTGTTCCGGCGTTTCTTCTCAGCACTTGCCAGATTATCTGTGTCTTGTCTCGAAGCGCTAGTAGGGCCCAAAAAATAAGGAGACATGTTCTGCCCAATATGGGCCAATAATGTTATTGTTGACTGAATAAATGATTTTTGACTTTTGACTTGACTTTTATTTTCTGCTACAAAATTGTAAGAAAGTAAAAAAAAGTATTCAACCTATATGCAAGTACACGATATCTTCAATTAAATGTTAAGATCGGATTGTCAGGATAACTTGTAGGTAGTCTCTTGTAGACAGATGTTCAAACGTAACTCGAACGTCATTTTTCTGAAATAAGGGTAGTTCTTTTGGTGATTAACCTTTATTTTTGAAATAATACGAAAATTCCATTTGTGCTACATGCAAGAATAAGAATTAATCGTTTAGTTTAAATCACATGTTATTTTATTTAAATAATCATTCAGTCTTTACAATTAGAGAACAAAATGTACGGAAATACGAATATTTCTAGGACGGCCTCTTAAATAAATTTTATTTACCTCGTTTTAGATAAAGTCGGTAAATTAAATAATATTACCGTTGTAGTCGGTTTTATATTTGTAAAAAGTTATGTCTAGTCATGTTAAAAGTCATGTTATTATTATATATGCCTATTGCAGTCCACAGCTGGACGTAAGCTTTTCCCAAAGAGCACGATCTTCCGCCTTTTTCATCCATCCACTGCCAGCCATCTAAGGTCGTCGGTCCATCAAGCTGGGGGACGTCCTACACTAAGTTTACCAAGACATGGTATCCATCCACTCGAGAACACCTTTCATCGGTGCTGCGACAGATGTGGCCGGCCCACTGCCACTTTAGCTTGCTTCATTTTCGGACTATGTCCATTACTTTGTTATAAGTAAGTAATAATTGTAAAATAATACCAAAATGAATAAAATCGCAAACGTATCTGACCGACTAACATACTCGTATTATCGACAGAATGCATGTTCGCGCAATTTTTTATGTTGCAAAATTAACGCATGTGGCAATACGCTTACAATTTACAAGATACTAGCGACTTCCCGCGACTGAGTCCGTACAATATGCCAAAAAGAATATATTGTTTTTACTACATTTATCAGAAACTAGCTTTTGCCCGCGACATGGTTCGCGTGATCTTTAGTTTATTCATGAAGGATTTTCTGTGCTACTTTCTTAATATTTTCTTTTAGAAGAACCTTCTCCTGACAATAATTAACACAACAAAAAAAGAATTATCGAAATTGTTCCGTCCGTTCACGCGTGATGCGATGACCAAGGGAAATAGAGATTCATTTTTATATTTTAAGAAATTATCATCATCATCATCATTTCAGCCATAGGACGTCCACTGCTGAACATAGGCCTCCCCCATTGACTTCCAATTGGCCGGTTGGAAGCGGCCTGCATCCAGCGTCTTCCTGCGACCCTTACCAGGTCGTTTGATCACCTTGTGAGTGGACGTCCTACACTGCGCTTGCCATTTCTCCTCCATTCTAGAACCTTTCTGCCCCATCGGCCGTCAGTTCTACGTGCTATGTGCCCCGCCCACTGCCACTTCAGCTTGCTAATCCGTTGGGCTATGTCAGCGACTTTTGTTCGTTGACGGATCTCCTCATTTCTGATTCAATCTCGCAAGGAAACACCGAGCATAGCCCTTTCCATAGCACGCTATGCGACCTTGAGCTTTCTTAAGAAATTATTGTGCTAAAAAATAACAGGTATACCTGTCTCTTTCTACAAGAGGCAGGCTCCTCCTTAAGAGGAGTATTTAATGGCAAGTATTTCTTAAAACAATTTAGATATAATTTTAAGCTAGCTTTAGCAATAATCATACTTTTTCACAACCACACCAATTATCTAGCTAAAAATTAAGCAAAGCTTGTACAGTCATCGTCAAAAATGCTTAGTATCAGAATTTTACAAAAGAATCTCATTGCAAACATATAATTTTTATCGCATTATTATTATTGTAATTTCTTTTGCTTTTCTCAGCTCAAAGACTGGTATTTAAAATAAAATAAACTATTTACGAGCATTGACTGTCATCCGGACAGGTGGGCCCAAATCGTCACCCGATGGGTACCTATAGACGGCGGTCGCCGAAGAGGGAGACCCAAAAAAAGATGGTGTGACGACTTGGTTAACTTAACGAGGGATTGGGAGTCATTGGCGATAGATATAGATCGATGGAAGAGTCTGGGGGAGACCTTGGCCCAGGAGTGGGATTGAACAGGTTGATAAAAAAAAAACGTGCATTGCCAAGTAAATGGTTTCAATTAGTTTGTAATAGGGAATATGCATGAAAAAAATATATTGTTTTTACTATATTTATAAGAAAATATATGAAACTATAGTACTAATAATGAAAACAAAATAGATTTTAGATAAAAATAACCGTAAATTAGTAATTAGAAATTAAGATATACCTATCTCTTTCTAAAAAAAACTCTTACTATGAAAAATGTATGGCGGACGTGTGATGTGACGTCACGGTACATATCGAATCTTCTTGTCTAATACGCGACTTTGATGGGCTGTAAGTCAGGTATTTAACAATATTTCTCAAAAAATTTAAAGTTTTATTAATTATAATTAAGTACTATTTATTTTAAATAAAAAAAACATGCATATTCCCCATTGTAATAAATTGATCTGTAGATATGACAGGTTCATCCTGGATAGATCGACGAACTATGTGCCAGGTGTTAAAAATTGCCACATTTGCATTAGTGTGCTGCGGCGGTTCCAGCAGTTTGAAACGTAGCACAATGCACACTTTGTCTACCTTTCAAATCCTAATATATTATTAATTCAATTCAATTCAATATATTTATTGCATTCTATAATGTTACATAGGTGTTATAAATAGGTACTTAAAACAGAATAAGATAGGTATTTTGGGCAGAGAGGATGACGCCATGCATAATTAGATTAATTTGTTTATTTTAAGAAATTGTAAAGAATTTGTTTTATTTTATTTATTCAAAGCACACAAAACAGATTACAATCAAAGTGAATATCTTATATCATGCATATAGTACAGATCTAGATCATAATCCAAAAATATGTATGCCTAGAAGCTTACAATTTGATTTTATTTATTTATGCGCTAAAGAATTAAAATACATTTAAAAGTCATATGATAATTATTGAATAATATAATCAAATAAATAGTATTTTTAGGTATTTAAATATTTGTCTTTTTTTTGTTATTGACATTTAAATATTTGTTTATTGTACAATAAACTTTTTTTTATGATCACAATAATCTGACAAAATCACTACGCAAAAGTCAAAGAGGTGATTGTGACATTTAAAAAAGTCCTAACTTTTGTAAATTCGTTTTTGATCGGCTAAATTTGATGCTGACTGTACTAGGTCGACTAGATAATGGATAAATAATAATTGCTTACATACAGGACGATTATTTTTATGATTGCATAGGTGATTATTATTTTGTGTAGTGCTAGGTGGTTGTGTGTGTGTGTGTACACAAAATACATGTGTGAGCGTGGGTGTGAATATGCATATGAGTGGTTAGTAGTAAGTAGATTTAGAAATAAATGAATAAATATTGGAAAACATCACATACATACATTGCTCTGACCCTATGTTATGTAGCGTAAGCACTTGTGTTACAGAAATCAATCAGTTACGATAGGCAAAAGATACATTTCAAACATACTCTATGGCAATGCGAAGTGCAAATATTGTACAGTGTTTAAAAAACATATTAAAATAAACAGAAACGGGTTTTGTCAACTAACATGCAAATTAAACGGGCGTAGTGCCGTGTGGGGCCGTAAATAATACAAAGAGGCGACTACTTCCTGTAGCACGAGACGGGTAGCAGGGTTTGCGTGCGAAATGTTATAAAATACTGCGCTCGCCAACCCGCCTGCCAAGCGTGGCGAGTATTGGCTATCCCCCCGATGAAAGTCATTGGGGGAGGCCTGTGTTCAGCAGTGGACGTCTTATGGCTGAAATGATGATGCAAAATTAAATGTCAAAAATTTTCATATTGTCACACATTGACATTGGTCCCATAGTAAAAGATGTTGTTTAAGCAGCTGTGGGCTTAATGAGTATTTAATGAGTATTTGTTTCAAACACCCTGTTTACATAGATAAACTGTATTTAAGAGACTGCAAACGTAGTACTCGTTATTATGAAATTAGTAAAAATTATTTCCAAAAAAATCCAAAATAATGCTAAATAGCGCATAATCGCGTTCACTATGCAATCAACTAAAATGATATCACAGTAAGTACTTATAGTAAAAAAGTGAGGTGTCTGGGAATACGGGAATGACGGGCAGGTTGGAGGTCTTGGGAAAGGGGATACTTGGGCAGCAGTGACAATGAGACGCAGGTTAATAGGTTGACGGTTTATTCCAGACTGAGAGGCCCTGCTTACAATAATGGCATGTTAGTCTACCCTATTTTCTCTAATTGTTAATCTTATTAAACTACCTACATTACAAAAAGTTAAGTATGCCTTTATACGTCCCACTGCAGGGCACAGGCCTCACCTCAACTATGAGGTAGTGTGGGCCATACTCTACCGCGCAGGCCCAGTGCGGTGGAGGGGTGTTGTAAGGCCAGTGACTTAACCTTACTGTCAGATGTTATTAAGCCTAAGGCTTCTAACTAGGCTTGCTTGACCAACTTCGTAACGTGCCTTCCGAAGCACGGATATGCTTTAGGCTCGGACTACATGCATCCGGATTTTTTCAGAACTCCATACATAACGGCTCCGGACTAGGCCGGATTGAATCCGTTTTGTATGGAGTTCTGTAAAATTCCGGATGCATGTAGTCCGAACCTTAGTTGCACTGACTCTAAAAGTAACTGATTAGGTACTTATGTGTTAATATTATTTTAGCTTTTCAGTTTTTGGAGTCGGTTTTCGTTTTTGTATAAATTTACATAAGTAATTCATTTAGTTTTAGTGATAAATCCTCATAGGTAACAAAAGTTAACTGCTGAACTCAAATGTCATCCTCTATTTTGATTTTTTCAGCATATTTTAAATATACTATCTCTGAAGTACAGGGTTACATAGCAAAGGGGTGGTCAAAGATATTGGGTTACATAGATACAATCGACAAAATCGGCCGCGTTGAACTAATAAATCGCATATGAACGGATCCATGCGGACGACGTCACGGAGTATCCATTTGTCGACCAAAACCTTCTCCAGAACTTAACGAATACTTTTCATAAAAATCGGCTCAGCTAAACGCGAGATAAATAAAGGCTTTAGCAGTGTCCAATTCTTTTGTTCACCCTGTATATCTTTTTGCAGTCCAAATAACTGCTAATTCATTGTAATACAATCGCTGAATTTCACATTTTGCGCCGCACGGCCACTCGCACGTTGCAACACTTCCTGCCGGATCGCGCTTCACTGATGCATTTTTCGAACCGATACGTTTGTGAATTGATATTTTACGTATACCTAATTTTGTTATTTGGTCGTTTTTGCAAATCAAATAAGTATTAAAAGTGGTAGGAGGTAATAACCGATTGTTAAATTGTTTAGTTTTTCTTTACATATTCAATCTGTTCGGTAATTTTGTATGGGAAGTCGATTTTTCATGCAGCAAAAGCCATTGAACAAAAGCTGTTCACCAAGATATAGGATGAAGTGGTGACAAGGTTATCCTTGGGTTGTCTTGTACCTATATTTTTTTAATTTCACTTATTTCAAGAAAGCTATGTATATTTCAATCAATCATTAACTAATTATCACATTATATTTCCGGGCTATCCGTGTTTTACTAGTATTTCGTCAAACGCGGACGTAGGGAAGGTCAGACCTTGACCCAGAAAATTAAGTTTTATATTCTCATTATATAACATTTCCGTGTGTCAATAGGGTGGATGTTATCATTTATCAGTATGATATACATACTTTTGTCCGCAACTTTGTCTACTTTTTTTTTGCCTTCACCTTTTATTTGGGTTACTCTCATCGTTCTTAGGCGCCAGAATGATCTGTCCTGGATTGCCTGCGCAGTTAGCTGTGCCCGTTCCATGTCCTTGTTACGGTTGTTCACCACGTGGCCAAGTATCTGGGATGTCCAGACTCCAGAGCATTCCTCAGCGTGTTCTTCGTCTTGTCCGCAACTTTATCAACAAACATCTTAATTGTCAGCAAGCATCAGAGAGGCCTATGTCCAGCAGTGAACTGACATTTCCTTGCTGGACATAGGCCTCTCCCGCATGTTGTCACTGAGACCGATCCTCAGCTATTCTTTTCCATACACTGCCAGTATATCATCGCTCCACCTTGTTGGAGGGGTCCCTACCCTGCGCTTGCCAAGTCGCGGTCTTCACTCCAGAACACGTCTATCCCATCGGTTATCGGTTCTTCGGCAAATATGACCTGCCCATTCCCACTTCAGGTTGCTTATCCTATATCGCTATATTGATTACTTTTGTTTTCCTTTCGACCTCTATTAAAGACAAACGAAAAAGGACAATATGGATGACGACTGGGTAAAGAAAATGAAATTCTATTTAGTCCGTCAGATAGATTATTAAAAAATATTTAGACACCTTTTTTTCTTTTGTCAGTCAACCAAAAAATGACAAAGATAAAGCGCATCAAAGCTATGCTAGTGGGACCGGGGGCTCATGACGTCTCTTCTAAGTAAAAATTGTACCTAGCGTGACGTCATGCGACATTTCAAATCAATGTATCTCTGTAATATTTTGATTAGGAATGTGAAAAAAGAAAAAATAAGTGGCCAGTACTTTTTATAACCTAGACGAAGAAAAAAAACTTGTGTCGTCATCTCTAATAGAAATGACAAAAAAAAATCTATGTCGAGTCTATCAGTTGTATTTTTCCGTCAAAGCCACAAAAAAAAACACCAGACAAATCGTATGAAGGAAAAAGTAAACCCTCAAAATATATTATTTACGAATAATTTTATCTTCAGCCTGTAAGTTTCAGTTCATAAAACTAATATTTTTTTGGCTGAAACATTGAATTCTTTACAATAACATACTCGAATATCATTTTACAGATTGCGAACTAATCAAAGGGCAAATTAAAATTTATCAGAAGCCACTGACCTTAGATAAATAAGCGGACGAATAAAAATCGTTACAAATTAATAGAGATTCGTCCCGGAAGAGATAATGTGATATTGAACTTGGTTGGTAACCTTCCTTTGATATGGAGGGCGTTGGACGAAGCCCTTCCTTTAGGCTTGTCGTCAAATATAGCGGAAAGTGGATAAGAATCATCATCATCATCATCATTTTAGCTATAGGACGTCCATTGCTGAACATAGGCCTCCCCCGATGCCTTACATTGGGCCCGGATTGCAAATACTCGCTGCACTTGGCAGGCGGGTTGGCGAGCGCAGTTTTTTATAAGATTTCGCACGCAGACGCTGCTGCCCGTCTCGTGTTACAGTAGTTAGTCGCCTCTTACGACACGGTTCGTGTTGGTGGAGGGGAAGGGTATTCTTGACGGCCGTCACCACACGGCACTATAAGAATAAACTTTGAAAACTTAATAATTTACAAAAAGTATGCGTTGTTTAATGTAGGTGCTCGTAGCTCAGTGGCGGCATTGCTTAGGTAGTGATGACCAATGTTAAGCAACTCGCGCCGCGGTTGTGAGTGGATGGGTGACCATTCCGACCATATTTAGTGACATTTATCACACGCATATGAAATTTAACTGATAATATTCTTCGGTGGCACAATTCAATTTAATTTAATTTAATTTATTAACTATAAATCTATAATTGTATAATGCTTGAAATGTACACTAATCTTATTATAACTTATTACTTATGAAATTTAAAAATATGTACATATGTCACTCTTGTTTGTTATAGCGCCCTTGCAGGGCGTCACATGTATACCTTTATTTTTCTAACACCGCAAAATTGTAATGTGACATAAACGTTTGAATTTGAATTTGAATTTGCATCTCCGTGCTTCGGAAGACATGTTAAAAGTTGGTCCCGGTTAATATCGCTTGATGCTAGTCGTGAAGCCACGTCAGAGACAGTTTTAGTTACTGGCCTAACAACACCCCTCCACCGGTGCCGCACTGGGCCCGCGTGGGGTGAACTATGGCCTAAACCACCTCAGAGTTGAGGTGAGGCGTGTGTCCTGCCGTCAGACGTATACAGGGTGGCCCGAAAAGTGACGTCCAAAAATTTTTTTTAAGTGCCTCGTGTTGTGAGGTATCTGAATCACCCCTATGTATGTTCTACGATTTTTCTTAGTATTCGTTACGATTTTTTTTTAAATTTTGCAACCGAATCATTTTGAAAATTTTCTAGAAAAAAGGAGAAGGTTTCTTCGTTTTTTTCTCTTGCAGCTAAATCTCTATAAACTGTGCATTTATGCATATAATAAACAGCCTCATAACTTTAATGGAAGTTACTACAAAATTAACATAAAGTAGAGAA